>JAMWYP010000098.1:3870495-4470495 GCA_025563575.1 Acacia pycnantha | reverse complement strand
CGTTTGATATTCGTGGGCATAGTACTCACGCTTGATATTCGTGGGATTCGTTCTCACGCTTGTTATTCGTGGGTCTCGTACCTACGCTTGTGTTGTGGCTTCGAGCCGCGGTTGGTTACTTACTCTTGTGGACTGTGTGTCCACGTTTGTTTTCGTGGCCTCTATGACGTGCTTGGTTACTTACCCTCGTGGACTGTGTGTCCACACTTGTTATTCTGTTCTGTTGAGGTCCTACGGAAAGACGAGGTTTGAGAATTATGGTTTAAATTGGTTATGTTAAATCAACGGTTTTACTATGTACTTGGAATTATTTCGGTAACGATATTTTATATAGTTTCACTTATGTTTATGATTGTCGTAATATTATAATTCAAAGTTAAATATGTTTAAATTACGTTCATTAATATTTAATTCAATTTTATAAATGGGACGTTATTCATTGGAAAATTTTTGTCCTCATTGCTGACTTTGCACCTTCAGTTGAATGGTGAAGATTGTCATCGCTACCCAAGCTTGTAGATATATTTTGGAACAACTTCTAGTGAATGTAAAATTAAGTTTTCATTTATGTATTAACATCTGTAGTTTAGATGCTCCACGTAGTCTATTGGCAGGGTTCATGTCTTCCCTTGTAACATAGAATATATGTACATATTTATATGAGTATTTAATATCCGTTTATAAGTTTAAGGCTTAAGGAATGTGAGTCCGCTCATATTCTGTGCTGGTCACCCCTTAGTTTTCAGGGCGTGACATTTTGGTATCAGAGCCTAGGTTTCCTATAGTTACGTGGAACAAGGATCTTTCATTGGGGTCTCAATTACACTACTAAAAAAACGAAAAAAACGACCTAAATAAGACCCAATTAACATCCTTTTTCAGAGGGACGTCTCGGGTAGGGTAGTTGTTTTTTTAACTTTTGGCATTTCGAATTAATTTCAGGACGCCTCATATGAGCAGTCCTGAAATGATGGATCGTCATATGAGGCGTCCTTAACTTATTTGAGGACTTCTTATTGAATTTGTTGGCGTCCTTAATTGTATTTCAGGACGCCTTTTTTAGTTTTTTTAATTTTTTTAAACTATCCTGAGGCATCCTTAGTTTTGTTTAAGGACTTCTTAAATTATTTTTTGGCGTCCTGAATTTAAGTTTAAGACGCCTTATTTTAGTTTTTTTTAAATGGCTACTACATATTTATATAATTCTCAAATTGTCTGCAAAACAGGAATACAATATTTTCAATCCACTAGCCACAGTTTAAAAATAACCTTCCTTCATTAGCATATCAGGCTGATTAAACAGTGAGACATATATAAACTAGTGCACTACTATGTACATTTGAAATACATGCATGAAATACATGATGAGCATCAAGAACAATATAATGTCAAAATGAAATACATGAGGATGAACACAATGTCAAATTCACACTATACATTTGAACTAGTGCACTACCGGCCAACAACAATGTCAAATTCACATAAAAACCTATAGGTATTGCAGAAGATATCTAGCGAAAACGTCTCGAACCATATCGACTTCTTCATCCGAGAACGAAGCAACACTATCAAAAAACTGTAAATTGGAAAACAAGCCATAAGATAAACCAATGAAGTGAATGAAATAATTAAAAACTCAAGTGTGCAATCTACAAAAATATCATAATTTGAGAATCATGGAGCGATCACGTACATATTCTTCACGTACATAATTTGAGAATCATGGAGCGATCAAGTACATAAGTGTGCAATCTTCAAATGGTTTCCCATATTCCTTCACAATGATTCTTTCTTGCAGCATATTCTTCATCATCTACCAATTCTAATTCACGTGTTATAGGTGGATTTGTTGAGAAAGGGAGAGTATCGTCAAGGGAGTTTTATCTCGACTTACATAATATACTTTGCAAACACAAATCCAAACAAATCTTAAAGTGCGTTTATACCTTATTAAGCAAAGTGCTTAGCAAGGAGCTCTAAATAATCTTTGTCGTTGATAAAGATAGAGTGAATGAGAAGAGAGGGGGAAGATGCCTGGTCGGCTTTGATTGGGTGCTTAGCACCACCTGTGAAACATTTTTCTTATCAAAGAAACCAAAAACATGTGCATCATGAGTATATGGTAAACATGTGCATAAGCTAAAAGACTAATAGATCAAACCAAAGGTTAGTATATATTTGTTTGCTTTATAAACTTGTTTAATAAGTTATGCTCTATACAGTTTTAATGATGTCACATTATTTTTTAGAGCCATAAGCAACCACCGAGGTCCAACTTATGTGATTTTTATGTTTTAAGACACATATTTAACATTATCACCTTAGACATGACTGAATTTACTCAAGAGGTAAATATATATTTCAAAAATTTTGTACTACTTTTTTTTTTAAGTTAGCAAGTTAGTGATTTGTCTGGCTTTGATGTTATAGATGTTTGATCTTATTGATTCCTTTCTTGAAGAAGATATTGACTTCATTCGCAAATGTTGTGTTGAATTCATTTATGAGCTTTTACAACAATAATGAGTTTAGGTCTTGT
Source organism: Acacia pycnantha (assembly GCA_025563575.1). NCBI lineage: Eukaryota > Viridiplantae > Streptophyta > Magnoliopsida > Fabales > Fabaceae > Acacia > Acacia pycnantha. The sequence goes on along the minus strand of JAMWYP010000098.1, from coordinate 4,467,956 downwards.
GTATTTCATTCATGTATATATTCATCATTTGAAGGATGTGAAATTTTGTGGTCTGTGATGATTCCTTTGCTACGAAGATATCTTTGATGAATGTTAAATAATAGTTGTTAGATTTCGTTCCCACTTGAATTGAAATATTTTTGCATTATATTCATTTTCAATAATTCACTTTGTGACTCATATTGAGTTGTTGAGAGCTTGTAGCTTAAACTATCTTTTAGGTGCTAGCTTGGATGGTAGATAAGACAAAGAAATAGGGTAGATATGTGAAAAAACATGAAAAATTTAGACAGGATGTTATAAATATCATGTCTTAAAAGTATTAAGACATGATATATAAAATATGGGTCTAAAAATTATAACTTTTAAGACCAGTTTTATAAAATATCAGATCTAAAAATCATTTTTAAGACATGTTTTCAAAACAATCGATCTTAAAAGTAACACATTTTAGATGTGGTATAAGCTAAGTCGGGTCTTAAAAAGCCCAACATTTTAAACCTAATCTTTTTCACAACCAATTTAAAAAGTAACACATTTTAGACGTGATATAAGCCAAGTCAGGTCTAAAAATCATACTTTTTAAAAACCTAATCTTTGAGCAACTGGTCTAAAACGATATTTTTAAGACCGATTGCTTAATCGACTATATCAAAACCTAATCTAGACCTAATCTAAAAAGTATTTTCACCCGGTCGATCTAAAAAGCAATTTTTGCACCAGTGCACCAAACACCTGAAAAACCAAATATGGTTCAAGATTGTCAAAGTGAACGTATAACTTTCACTTTTCCAGTAATTCACCAATTTCATAACTACTCATAGAATTTGACAATATCTCAAATAGAGCGAAAAAATAAAATAATAAATTGTTTTTAGATGAAAAAATGAGCATGTCCATTACCTCATGTTTTTATTTGATAAAGTTGTCCGATCCATGACCACGAATTAATTAATAGACATTTTTAGATTTTCCTTTATGCTTTAAAGAGACTTTTCAATTGATTGATCGGACCATTAACATGAACTGAAGCAACACCAGCTTAAGAATAAAAAAAATATGTATTTGAAAGTGAATGAAAAACTTTTAATTCATTGGAAAAGCAAATACATAAATTATTTAAAAATACTATATTAGATAGAAACGCAAACTCCAAATGCATTAATTTCTACCCATAACTACCCACTGCCGGATTTTTCTTCCAGCAGTAAAGTCATATATTCTAAGTCTAGGTCACGTGGTATGACTCTTGGGTATTTCCTTTTTTTCCCCGAGTAAATAACTGGATATCATTCTTTTTTATAAAAAATACAGAATGTTTTTAAAAGTAATAACAAGGTCAACAAGTTACAAATAGATGATACAGTAGATCGATGACCAATTGATGCTTGTAAGCTGATTGTTGCGACCTAGAATTTTAAATCCAAAACAGAGTAACACGAAGACACTGGTAATCAGTGGCGGATCTTCATTAGGGCCAGGGGGGCCATGGCCCCCCCAAAAAAAAATGTTTAGTATTTTTTTAAATGTTTTTTTTTTAAAAAAAAGGGACTAAAGTATAAATCTTTGAAAACTTTGTAGAGAGTGCAATAATTTCTGAAAACTATGGGTATTTGTTTGTAATTTTCCTTAGTCCTTTTTCCTCATTGATTACAATTTTCAGAAATTATGGGGACTTTTCTATAACTTTTCCTAGTTCTCAAAACATTCATTCTAACCCTCCAAAATCTCAAATATTATTCTTAAACACCTACAATGCAAAATTAAGAACAAGTAGTATCAAAAGTCCAAAAAATAATTTGTATGAATAATTAACAAATTATCATCATTTTACTCCTAATATCAAAAGTCCAAGAAATCATGACAAACCTCATATTTTTAAAATTTTTTTTAATATAATGTAAAATTTAATATAATATTTTAAAAATGTTATTTAATCATAAAATTTTTTAATTTGTTAATAAGTATATATTTGGCCCCCAAACATTTTCTCCAAGATCCGCCACTGCTGGTAATGAAAACTTGTTCCTGGAAGGGCCTGAATCTGCCATAACTATATATTGGAGTTTGAAGTCACATTGATGAAGCATATCAAAAATACTCTAAATATTATTGATGTTAGACTATAACCATAAGCAAAGTGAAAGTTTGGAGGACACAGTTCTGTTAAATTTTATGGGCTTGTATATATTTTTAATAATAGTCCCATACTTCATTTTCTTGAAATTCTGACCTCAAAATATGCTTTTTACCAAATAGTTTATTTTTAAGGCTTTTAAATTTTTAAATAACGTCCTCGAGACTAAAATATTCTTTGAAAGTCTATTTTCAAATTTTTGGGATATTACACCAAACTAGGAAAGACAAGAGTGAAGAATAAAGAAACCCAATTGATCAAAATCTCAAACGATTAAAGTAAATGAAGAGAAAAAGTCACTTAATTACTCAAGTTTGTGGAAGATAGGGACGATTTGATGCCTGAGAAGAATTGAAGGGAGAAAAATTAGGCAACTATCAGTGCCCTCTTTAAATTGTAACTTAGTGGGGATGGAGTATAAAGTGGAACGTTTTATGCTTATTTAACTTGCAGTGGCAGGGGGAAAATTTTATTTAATAGTGCATCATATGGATTTATATTGATGATGTTATTTATAAATCATTTTAACAGTCAATAGTGGAAACATCTTTATTCATGCTCGTCAAACGTGATCTACGACAGAATATTTGCTGTCGTCAATAAGTACTTTTCTGGGAAAATTCCAGATAAATACCAAATGAATTTGTAAAACCCCCAGAAGTCCTCCGAATTTGCAAAAAGACTGAGAGGTGATAAGGACTTTTGAGGGTTATGCAATTTCGTGGCAAAAGACCACAATGCCCTTACCCTTAATATGTCAAAATAGGTTATGAATTCATTGGCAGCTTAAACTTTTCATCGCATACCACAAAATCGTGCCCCACTGCCAGAGCTCGAGGCGTCGTCTGGACGCGCCACTGTGGACCGCCGACCCACCGCCATTGACGCCGTACCCGCCGTCGTGGACGCCGCCGTCGCCGGCTTTGTGGAGATCAAGCAGAAACAAGAGGCACGATTCCATCTTTGTTCCCAATCTACTAACTTCCGTTTGATTTTTAAGTTTGCAATAATTAATGACAGACATCCAATATCAAATTATGTGAAAGTTTGAATGAATTTAAGTTTGAAATCATGAAAGAAAACTGGGTTTTATATTGTTAAAGTTGAGTCATGCTTTCTCCCTCCGTTTTTGTGCTTCTCTCTCTATTCCCAGAATTATTCCTAAGCAGATATGAATTTAAGTCATATGCTTCTCTCTTGGGTATCAATAAAGTGGTGAGAGGCATTTGTTGACTTGTATTAAAAAAAAAACAGAAGTGAAGCATATTTAGGGCGTTGGAACAACATCTTTTGCATACAGTGCATCATAACTTGGATACGTACAAGTAATTTATGGCTCCTGCATCCAGAATTCAACTCAACGCACCAACTACAATTAATTAAACTATGTGCATTCATTGTAATTATTCAGTCCTTCTGGAACACATTTTCTTGCATTTCTCTGCATTTGGGTTTTTGCATTGGAACCTTTTTTATTACTTCTTTGTCTCCATATGCATAATTGCTGCATAACTGTTGATATGGGTTTTGATAATGATCATTATCTAATGATAATAACAATAGTTCCTAATGATTGCTAATATATAGAATGATACATACTACCGTAACCATTAGCTTTAGTTTAACAATTAACTAGCATTGATCATTATGCCATGCAATTTTATTGGTTTTACAAAAATGCATGAAAGATTTGTAAAAATGATTCCCTGAAGAAACAATGGTAATTTTCATTTTTGGATTGGTAATTTGTGTTTTGGATTGGTAATTATCGTTTATGGCTTTGTAAAAATGCATTTTTTTCTTGTTTTACAAAACATGGATGAAAGATTTGTAAAAATGATTCCCTGAAGAAACAATGGTAATCCTCGTTTCAGGATTGGTAATTTGCGTTTGTGGATTTGTAAATATCGTTTGTGGATTTGTAAAAGTGCATTTTATTCTTGTTTTACAAAACATGGATGAAAGATTTGTAAAAATGATACCCTGAAGAAACAATGGTAATTTGCGTTTCAGGATTGGTAATTTGCGTTTGTGGATTTGTAAATATCGTTTCAGGATTTGTAAAAGTGTTGATTTTCTTGTTTTACAAAACATGGATGAAAGTTTTGTAAAAATGATACCCTGAAAAAACAATGGTAATTTGCGTTTCAAGACTGGTAAATGGCGTTTGTGGATTTGTAAATATCGTTTCAGGATTTGTAAAAGTGAATTTTTTCTTGTTTTACAAAACATGGATGAAAGTTTTGTAAAAATGGAACCCTGAAAAAACAATGGTAATTTGCGTTTCAGGATTGGTAATTTGCGTTTGTGGATTTGTAAATCGTTTCAGGATTTGTAAAAGTGAATTTTATTTTGTTTGTTGTAGGTTGGAATGCAAGATGACAACAAATATAGCGGCAACACCTTCTTCAAAGTCACTAATTTGTTTTTTCCATGTTGGGGGGGAGTTTGTAGCTGATGTGAAGGTGAAGTTAAATATAATGGTGGGAGTGTGAGGGTAAAATCGATAAAGGAGGGTATGAAAGTTGAAGAATTGAGGGTAATGATAGGACAATGGTTTGGTTTAGATGGTAATGGGTGTGACATTAAATACACTTTAAGCTTTGATGAAAAGATTTTAGTAGACATGGTTGATGATTCTGAAATGGAAAATCTGTTTACTTATAATGAAAGAAGTGCACATGTGTATGTAGGATGTAAAGGTATTGATACTGCAGCAAGGGAGATTGATGATCAAGAAAGGTATGTGGTGGTTAGTTAAGTTAGAACAATAATAATCTCATATAGGGTTGTGGGTAATATGTTGATAAATTTTGTCATTATCTATGTAGGGTTGGTCTTACAAAGGAAATGACTTACATTGAGGAGCGGATGTCATACGGAGCAAGTGATGATTATGCAAACAATGAGTGCAGTGGAATACATCTTTTGAGCCTTCCGTGTGCAAGTCAGAGTGCACCAACGCCGATGCCAGAGATGAACTCAAAGAAGTGGAAGGACTTGTTCATAGGAGTGAATCAAACATTTGCAAATTCGGATGAGTTCAAGAAGGTGTTGCACAAGTTCAGTATTGCCCACAAATTTGAGTACACATATGTGAAGAATTCAACCCATTGTGTGTATGTTAAATGTAAAGTTGAAGATTGTCCATGGAGGATAACTGCAAGGGCGATTGGGAAGGGCAATCCTTTCTTACGTGTGACAAGATACACTGAAGACCATCATCATACAGCACAAGACAATCTTGAGGTAAAACATGCTCGAAGTGCTGCCTTGACAAGTACAATTATTATTGATGAGGTTAGAAATCACACAGACAAGCGTCCGACTGATATAAGGAATAGTTTGCAAAGAGAGTTTGGTGTGCACTTGACATATAAGCAAGCATATCGGGCCAAGGAGAAGGCCATGGAGGAAATTCACGGTAGACCTGAACAGACATACATGTTGATACCATGGATATGTGATAGGTTGAAGGAAACTGATGACAAGACTGTGGTGAATGGGTGGCTAGTGGGAGCAACATATTTCAGCGTGTATTTATAGCATATGGTTGTTGTAAAGAGGGGTTCATTGCTGGTGCCGCACTGTTTTATACATCGATGGAAGCCACTTAAGTGGACCATATAGGGGGACTCTGTTGTCACACGCCTTTGATGCAAACAATGAGTTATTGCCGTTTGCCATTGGTATTGTCCATGGAGAGACAATAGAGGACTGGACATGGTTCCTTGAAATGGTGAAGAGGACACTTGGAGGATTACAGATTACAATTGTGTCAGACCGACACAATGCAATAATCGCTGCTGTCCGAGGAGTGTTCGGGTCTCAGAGACATGCCTACTGCTATAGGCACATTAAGGAAAACTTTAGCGCCCATATGATTAAATTGAATAGAGGAAGGAGGGCGATATGTGGGCAACAAAGGCAGACCGCACTTCAATTACTGGATGCAATTGCGTATGCAAGACTTGATTGTGACTTCGAAGCTGCGATGGAACAAATGAGGCTTTTCAATCACCAAGCATTTGAGTGGTTGATCCATCATGGTGATGTTGACAGATGGGCCATGAGCAAGTTCCCATTTAAACTATGGGATAAAATAACCACAGACCTTGCTGAGTCCTTCAATGCTCTGATGGTTAAGGAAAGACATCATAATGTGGCCCAGCTAATACATGAGCACCGTGAGAAAGTTGCAAAGAAGATGTATGCAGCAAGCATGGCAATGGGTAAGTGGAAAAATGGTGTTGGCCCGAACATCGAACAACAAGTGCTGAAGAATGTGGCAAGGGCTGAATACATGGATGTTCAGATATATGGAGGAGGAAGGGTGCAGGTCCGGACAGCAAGTGGGGCCCTAAAGGTTGAGTTGCACTTGCACGAGTGTTCGTGTAAAGCATGGCAAATGTCTGGTATTCCTTGTCCTCATGTGTGTGCAGCCATCAAGGGTGTTCATGGTAATGTGTATAGTTATGTTGATGAATGTCTGACGATAACAGCTCAAAAAAAAATTTATACACGAACCATGATTCTGGTTGTGACAATAGACATGCCTGACCCAAATGACATTCGCATATATGACATAGGAAGGCAAGTGTTACTAGCACCTCCTAAGACTAAACGTCCACCGGGAAGGCCTCCAGTTCAAAGGGTAGAGTCACAATTTCGTAACAAGAAGCTTTACCATTGCAGCTTATACCATGAAGCAGACACACAACAAGAACTCGCAAAATCCAAACCCAGCTTAACTTGGTCATTTGTTGGGGTCGTGTGGTAATTATTTTAGAAGTCATCTTTTGGTATATATACAATGACTTGGATCCCTTCACATATTTTTGGCTAGAAGGGCTATACTACTTATAGGATCACTCAATATGTAATTAGTGTAAATGGCACAGAATATGTTCTTGCGTGGGAATGACACGAAACATTACGTCAAAGTGGATCGTAATGTTCACTTGTCATTTTACTCTATTTTTTGTACATGTTGTCATCACATTATAACTTTCGTTTGTGGACTTATCAACTTGTAAATGACTATCTCAGGCGTGGAGACTATGTAATGGTAGTTACATTTATGGGAAGTATCATTTGGAAATGTTGTTTCGTGGATTTGTAAATGACTATCTGTTGTCATTCAGGATTGGTAATTACTTGTCCAAGATTTGTAATTTGTGTGGAGACTATGTAATGGTAGTTACATTTTATTCTTGTTTTACAAAACATGGATGAAAGTTTTGTAAAAATGATACCCTGAAAAAACAATGGTAATTTGCGTTTCAGGATTTGTAAATGGCGTTTGTGGATTTGTAAATATCGTTTCAGGATTTGTAAAAGTGAATTTATTCTTGTTTTACAAAACATGGATGAAAGTTTTGTAAAAATGATACCCTGAAAAAACAATGGTAATTTGTGTTTCAGGATTTGTAAATGGCGTTTGTGGATTTGTAAATATCGTTTCAGGATTTGTAAAAGTGAATTTTTTCTTGTTTTACAAAACATGGATGAAAGTTTTGTAAAAATGATACCCTGAAAAAATAATGGTAATTTACGTTTCAGGATTTGTAAATGGCGTTTGTGGATTTGTAAATATCGTTTCAGGATTTGTAAAAGTGAATTTTTTCTTGTTTACAAAACATGGATGAAAGTTTTGTAAAAATGATACCCTGAAAAAACAATGGTAATTTGCGTTTCAGGATTTGTAAATGGCGTTTGTGGATTTGTAAATATCGTTTCAGGATTTGTAAAAGTGAATTTTTTCTTGTTTTACAAAACATGGATGAAAGTTTTGTAAAAATGATACCCTTGAAAAACAATGGTAATTTGCGTTTCAGGATTGGTAATTGGCGTTTGTGGATTTGTAAATATCGTTTCAGGATTTGTAAAAGTGCATTTTTTCCTTTTTTTTACAAAACATGCAAAATGGTAATTAGCGTTTCAGGATTGGTAATTTGTGTTTGTGGATTTGTAATTATCGTTTGTGGATTTGTAAAAGTTCATTTTTTTCTTTTTTCTTACAAAACATGCAAAAGGGAATATTTGTAAATGCCGTTGGAAATGATTCAATCAACTTTACATCCCTAGTGTACAAAATTTTCCGTAACACACTTGTAAAATCTTTTGATGCACTTGTAAATGCCAAGTGCCAATACAATGATTGTTATAAATAATTTCCTTTAGTCAACTTTACATCCCTGATATACAAACATCTGATTTACAAGCATACAGCACAACAAAATTGATGACTACCCATACATTTATGGAGTAAACCACATATAAGTTCTATGTGTCAAAATAATTACAAAATTCGGCCATTAACAAAAACATTCATGTCTTCCTTCTTCTCTTCCTGTGATAGTGCATTTGAGTAGGAAGGAGTCCCAATGCAGCATTTGTGGCCTTATTCAATTCATGGTTGACAAGCCACCACATGAGGTTGCACCTATACTCATTCAGCTCATCATCACCATACAACATACGTTCATTAGGATTCCAATTGTGCAACCAAATCAACACATGCACACCACAGTCTTGCCTACAGAAAACAAAATGCCCCAAATTTACAAATTTACGTGTTAAACCACCTAGCATTATTCTCATAGCCACAGAATGACACTCACAAGTTTGGTTGTTGTGGAACGGATGGCCAAATAATTTCTTTTCTTGGCATGTTGACTTTTTTGGCATTTGGTTTCACCAAGTAGATGATTTCTTCAAAACGATCCCTCTGTAAACAACACACATGCATTTTACTTCATTCAATCATAACTAAAACTTGAATACAAGTAACTTACAATTGTTTTGATTTTCGTTGCCTGGGGATTTGCAAATGCAGTTTTCTTTTTTGTACTGTACTCATTCATGCTCATGACGAGATTTGACTTCATTGAATCTAGGACGTCATAATTCATTGTGCTCGGAGCAATGGCAATGCGAACCAGGCCGATCAACCAATACCAGACCCATTATCAAATCACAATCAGCGATATTGTAACCTATATGTTGAGGCAATAGGAGTTGTTTCCACTGAGAAACTTTCCATCCCAACGGTTTTGTGGCCAATAAATGCTACATAATCACCAAATATGGAAGTCATGTATACGTATGTCAAAGGGAAATAAATTATCAACGTCCATAAATGCATACTAACCATATGATCAGCACTGAAAATGTGCCTCGTCACTTTGCCCTGGTTTTGCAAGTCTAGCATCAATGTTTTACATACCACAGACATAACCTGCATGTGTAAACAATTCGATGAGCGGGGTTCAAAACTTTTTGTAATTTTAGAAGTTTTATCGTACATACCCGGTTACTTAATTTGTTCATACGACCTAGTGTTTGCAGTTGCTCCCGGGTTATGTCTTCATCGTCTATTTGTATAAGAATCCTGTAAAAAAGAAACAATGTCATCATACAATAACTAATCAAGTCAAAATGTCAGTTTAATATTGGTGCAGGTTCCGGAGATAAGATCGAAGAATATTTCCTTCTGTTCTTTTGCCTTCCTAGGGCGCTTTAATGGCTTCGTCAACGTCCAAGGCAACATATTTTTGGGCTTCTTTTCCCTCTGTGACCTCCGTGGTGGTGCATCTTCTTGTTGATCAGGGTATTGAGAAATGGATTGCTCTCCTTCGTTGGAACCTCCTTCTCCAATAGGACTTGCCCCATCATATTCATCAATGTTGATTGGTGTTTCGACAGATGCGTCATCCTCAATACCAGCTTCGCCATCAACATGATCATCACCATCACCTTCGTCGCCCTGATGATCAACCTCATCATCTTTGCCATTATCATCCTCATCTTTACCGACATGCTGCTTCCGCTGCCTTCCAATGTGATCTTGTGCCTTTTGCAACTCCTCTTCGACAGCACCAACAAGCCTTTTGTGGTTATCGTTGATTATACCCATCAACTTTCCATGCAAGTCCTTTAAAACCTAAATAAGACAAAATTTATCACAGCTCATTAAAGTAATGGCCAAGCATGAATTAAATGTCAATTACTGAAAGTAAGGACTTACTGGGTCTAAAGAGGACACAAAATTGCTTTCCGAAGTGTCCTTCTTAGCCTTGTCTTTACCGTGCGTTGTGGTATACAACATCCCCACATTGCTCTTCTTCTCTGTCTCAACCATCTCCTTGACTTTCTCTTTGGTCCAAAACTGAATTGGACTCTGTCCTTTGTAATCAACAGCCTGTCCCAATGGAAACCGATCGCCGAAATATAACTGCAACGACAAGGTTAAACATTTAAATCTTATCAACAAAAAAATGTTAACACAAAACAACTCATAATACTTAGCAATATTTACCAATAACATGTAAATGCACCCTCTGACATAGGAGTTGCAATCTTTGTGTCCTCTTAACGCGTTGACATAATCCGAGAGCTCTCTCCGGAGGTCATTGGCAACATATATGGCCCAATCGAAGCTTTTAAATCCTTTCATGGTGAAGGTTAAAACCTTCAGCAACTGATGACTGGGAGTAGTGCTTGATGTTGGAGCGAGAAAAGTCCCCAATATGTGCATCATAAATAACATTTCAAACTGCTCACCCGACTCCCCTGAAGTTATGACGTTGAGTATGTCGTCATACTTCATTTTACCATAGTCTTTTCTAAGTTGCTGAAATACTGGATCATCATCACTCACCTTCATTGTTACCTCCTTCCCACTATTCAGCACCCCAAGCAATTGAGCAACATCTTTCCCCAGTATTTCACGTGTATTCCCCCTTATTCGGAATTGATTGGTTGGAGGATCATAAGCTCTCGTTATAGGGACTAACATGTCCCGTGGTAGTCTCATAGATTGAATATGAAGCAACTGTCCAAACCCTAACCGCTGGACCTTGGCTTTTAATTTTTCATCTGAGTTCACAAATGCTACCAGCTTCGAAAATTTGTTCAATGAGCACCGTGATGGAAAAGCAACGGTAGAGGTGACCTTCTTCTTCTCATGCCTTCCTTCTTTGGCTCTATCAATGTATACTTTCTTCTCATCATCACTCAAAGCCATCCACGCCTTTGAGGACTCTGTATTCATGTCAGTAAAGTCAGCAACCTTATTCTTCTTCTTAAAGTCGTATAAACAAAAAGTACGCATTACTAGTAGGCATTTTTCTACACTTTTGCTTTGCTACCCACTTATAGATGTCGTTTTACACTATGAAGTATGTATCAACCTGAAAAATTGAAATGGCAGGACACAAAATTTAGAGAGTTCATGAACCACATATAACAGCTAAACTAGTTCCAAGTTTAAACCTGAAATGGCAGGACAACAATTAAGAGAGTTCATGAACCATATATAACAACAAGTACTTTTACTAATTTAGCAAAATAAGTTCCAAAAATTTGAATCCAATAATAGCAGCAATAACAAGTTAACTCAATCCACTAGTCTAACTAGCACCACCACCAACAAGAGTAGTTATATAATAAATTATCTTTCTAGGCTATTTGATGAGCTTAGCAATAGTTTAGTGGATCAAGACACCTAATCTATTGTTTTCGTCTTTTCCCTTGTCTTCCTCCTGAAAGATTATTTTTATGATGTTTTAGCAAATGGAATTGTAACAATAGAGTGATATATTTATACTACACTACAGGTGGTTCAGCCTGAAATGCAACCAATTTCCGAGTGTATCTAAATAAAGCATAAAAGATAAAGTACTATTCTAAGAGCATATAACTATAACACCTGAGGGACTTTGTTTATAAAATTTAATACGTGGTAATATATTTTGAGCAATTCACATTAGGCATTTCAATAATTGTGTGTATAGGACATGGGTAGGTATGGAATCTTGGACCCATGTGTATGTCAGTGGAATGTTCATGAGTGTAGTAATGCTGCAGGTGGCTAATGACAGGGAGAACAGAGTGACAGCCCACGCACTGCTACATTTTCACACATGTAGTTTAGTTAAGACTCTCTTGATTAACTCAACACTAATCCAACAATAGTTTTAAGACAAGCTCCTTAGCAAAAGGTATAACGGAATAGCGTATTTTACACACTACAAGTATGATACAATAAAAAGGAGCTGCCTCTTATCTCCACTGACCACTTAGTTTAATGAGACATTGAAAACTATGCCATAATTCCACATCTATACAACAAATTTACGATGTTTTCCTGACAATACAAAAAGCTTCATTTCAAAACAAAAATAATTTGTACACCTTCTCTAGGATTATGTGATGTTTATAGCCCATATGTCTCTAACTTAAATAATGAAATTAAACCATATACAAGCACTTTCATACTCGCAGCAATAAGACAGACTGATTAAGTGCACTTCACTAGAAAATAATCAGAATCCCAATTACAGACTTTATGAAAAACTAGGGGGCTAAAGAGAAGAGATACATCATGTCATGACTTGATGGCAACACTATCAGTGGAACGAAAGGAAATGTTGTTCGCAAATCATATAGATTTAGAGAAAATCAAATAAGGAATGACAAGACTTTATTAGAGTTTGTGTTATATATGTTTGCTCTAGACTTCTACACCTTCCTAAGTTCGTGCTTAGTGGTTATCCCAACGCACGAGTGACAGATCGCTATCAATTCTTGATAAATAAAAATGTATTGCAAACTCAAAATTATTGTAATTCTATCTCACATGGAAAATAAAGTTAAATATTGAACCAATTAAGAATGAAATTAAACCATATACAAGCACTTTCGTACTCACAGCAATACATTAAGTAATTAGCTTTCTAACTAATAGTCATTATATAGGTCAACCTGAGCTAACAAGCCAACAAGAGAACAAGAACATACCCTTTGAGATAAGTAACTCGTAAGGGTGGAGCAAACAAAGTAGTGACAACCACTAAATGGTTCTGGCCTAACAAATGTCTCCAAATTTTACTATCTTCACGTCTACCATATGCCAAAAATAAAATTACATTCAATAACGAAAATTGATTATCAATATCTATATAATCGTTTTATTCAAATTTTCAGTTGAGCGCCAAATATGACCTAAAGAAAGCGATGGAACATAATTGAATAAATAGAGTCCAATGAAGAGCACAAGTTTCACATTACTTCTAACATAGCATATCACTGAAACGTAATCTATTTCTACATTTACATTGTCAGAGTTTCTTCGATAACCTTAACAGATGGAAACGAAGATATGTTTAAAATTTTAAAAATCAACGGCGAGGAAAAAGTTATGTGGCACACTGGACCTGCAAAGTGATTGAAGATGATGATGACGTTATGTTTTTGTGATAAGCTTCTACAACTATCAATTACTATTCGAACCAAAACAGCAATCCAGTGATTGGGTTCGAACTTAGAACAAAAATAAAAAAAAAAATAGAGAGGAAGAAGAAGTTTAGGGCTCTGAACTAATGGGAGGACGAAGATACCTGACGGCGTCGACGAAGATGGCTTCCACAAGGGCGGCGGCGGCGACAATGGCTTCCACGGCGACGGCGATGGCGGCGAAGGCAATGGGTCAAGGAATCGCGCGTTAGTGCAGGAGGTGGGCAAATTTTTTTTTGCTCGAAAGGAGGTGGGCAAATGGATACCCTGTAATTTCGAATGAGGACGAAGTGAAGAAGTGCCTGGACCGTCGTAATAATCACACATAAGTTAAGGGCATTATGGTCTTTTGCCAAGAAATTGCATAACCCTCAAAAGTCCTTATCACCTCTCGGTCTTTTTGCAAATTCGGAGGACTTCTGGGGGTTTTACAAATTTATTTGGTATTTATCTGGAATTTTCCCTACTTTTCTTCCTTGAAAAACCTGTGTTTTGTCTTTTAAAAAAGTTTTTTTTTTTTTTTGAGGTATATCATAACGAGAAAAAAATTCAAATACACACCAGATATTATTTTAAAAATATTTTAGGCATATCAGAACCTTGAAAAAATTATAGAACCAGGGGGACAACTGGGCAAGGCAAGGTAGGCAACAATATTTTGTTTTCTAAAATATAAATTCTTTTATTTATATTGATTGATTATATAGATATAATAATGAAATTATCGAAGTCAACTCAAGTCTTACTTTGCCCATTTTAACCGTGTTGCCGTGATCCTTTGGGCAAAACTACTCTTTGTTTGGAAAAAAGTCTAAGTGTCTGTTTGGCCTAGCTTATTTTCAGCTTATCTTCTCCTTATAAGTAGAAGCTAGGCCAAACATGGTTTTATAAAAGCTCTTATAATTGTAAGAGCTTATTTTACAATGAAGAAAAAAGCTCTTATAAAAAAGCTCATGAGATGAGCTTATTTTATAAGCTCTTTTTTTACAATCTCTTTATTTTTTTTTTTTTTTTTTATAATATACTCCATCCGTTCCTAATTATAGGAACACACACACACACACACATATTTACACACAAACACACACATTTATATATGCACACTATATATTTACACACAAACACACACATTTATATATGCACACACACATTTATATATGTATATAGGCACACAAATATATATATATTTACACACAAACACACACATTTATATATGTATATAGACACACACACAAATATATATATTTATATATGCACACAGACACACACACATTTATATATGTATATAGACACACACAAATATATATATTTACACACACACACATTTATATATGTATATAGACACACACACAAATATATATATTTATATATGCACACAGACACACACACACAGACACACACACACACACAGACACACACACACACATATATATATATATATATATATGCACACAGACATACACACATTTATATATGTATATAGACACACACAAATATATATATTTACACACACACACATTTATATATGTATACAGACACACACACAAATATATATTTATATATGCACACAGACACACACACATTTATATATGTATATAGACACACACAAATATATATATTTACACACGCACACACATTTATATATGTATATAGACACACACACACAAATATATATATTTATATATGCACACAGACACACACAAATATATATATATATATATATATGCACACAGACACACACACAAATATATATATATGTATATAGACACACACACAAACACACACAAATATATATATTTATATATGCACACACACACACATTTATTTATGTATATAGACACACACACAAATATATATATATATATATATAGTAAAACTATTATTTCAATTAGAAATCATAAAAAGAAAAATTCTAAGTCGGAGAGGTATATCGCAAGGACGGTTGATTCATATTTTTTTAATGTCATTTAAAATTTATATAAGGGCGTTTTAGGAAAGTGATTAAAATTAACTAATTTAACTTCCTCCTTAATCTCCCCAAAATCGGTTAAATATGTCCTATAATTAGGACGGGAGGGAGTACCTTTATGATAATTTTTATTAGAAAAGTGCTTATGACAAAAATTTTGCCAAACAACTTATTTTTAATGTCAGCTTTTAAGTAACTTTTAAGCTAAAAAATTTATATAATCACCAAACAGCTTTTAGCTTTTTTTTAAAAGCTCTTTTTTTTAGCTTTAACTTAAAAGTAGCTTTTAGCTTAAAAATAAGAGGATCCAAACGGGCTAAACTAAAAGCATGCCTATGTCAATGATTTTTCATTTATAGTTTATTTTTTATAAAACTAGATTAGATTCATGGATCGGTTTAATTGCTAATAATATGTAACAATCCCAGTGGATTCAATTCAATAATTTTGAAACAACTGATATGACTAAATCTTAAACTCATACTGTCTTTAAGAGGGATCCGTTTCAGTCAGGGCGGAGCTTGGGACAAAAATATGGGGGGGCCAAATAGTGGCGGGAGATTCGGGGGTTCAGGGGCAGCGCCACCGAAATTTTTTTTAAATGAAAGTTTTAAATGCATTAAAAAAAAGAATATAAACAAAAAAAGAAAAGAATATAAAAAAATACACCACAACATTGGAAGGTAAGAGGTTGAGGTTTAATTTGTTAATTTATGTGATTGTGAATTTTTGGTTCAACCATAAACTTCATGTAATTAAACACCACAACATTGGAAGGCAAGAGGTTGAGGTTTAGAATGAAAAATCAATTAACTTCATCGACAGGTGTAGTGTAAAATGGGTAAAAGTATAGTAAAGAATACACCTCAAAACCATTTATATTCATACCTGTCAAATGTATTTGGGGGGCCAAATGTATACTCATTAACTAATTAAAATATTCAGATTTAAAATAAAAGTATTTTAACAATTCTAATGTATAAGATATCATATTGGTCTCTAGTATGGATGTCATATCAATTATAAAATAAGAAGATATCATGAAATTTACAGTGAATGTTTCAGCTAAGGGAATGAAAAATAAAAACAGGGAAAAAAAGTTATAAAAAAGATTTCATTATATTAGGGGGGCCATCCCTTCTATACTCCACCCCTGGTTTCGGTATGGTTATAAATAAAAGCATTCCTCCATTTCCAAATTTGCGACTTGCAAGAACAAACCAAGGATAATAGTGTGACTTATTTTCTATCTGACTTTTATAGAAGCCCGATAAGGAAAAAGTCAGTTTGTAAATATAATTTGTATTTAGATAGACAGTGACAGAAGTGGCTTCTTTCCAAAAATATGGTCTTCTAAGATCTGGGGAAAAAAAAAACCAAACAAGATTCATCAGGTTTACAAATATGCCCCTGGAGAAATGCTTTTGGCTGGAAAATTTGTTTTAGTGAAATTTTGGTTGGCAATGACAACAAACCAAAAACAATGAAACTTCACGGTTTCTTTTGATGCAGAAAAGAATGTGCTGAGAATTTTCCAAGACGCTTATTCAATATGGAGAATATCTGGCCGTGCTGTTTTCTCAGGGTCCTCATTCGAAGGATAAAAAGTGCATGACACTGCATATCTACATTAAAAACTGCAAAGAGATAAATTTGAGAAATGCAGGAACGTTTTGTTTTGGTTTTTTTCTTTTTTCTTTTTTTGCCTGAAAGGATCAATTTCAGTATGGTCATTCTTGGAAAAAGGATGAGTTGGGCTTTTTGAGCGGACGTTTTTTATTTTATAATATGGCCCAATTGGATGAGAATGAGTTTTTCTAAATTATGCTATTTGAATCAAGATACAAATCCTGACAAAAAAAGAAGAAGAAGAAGATGCAAATTATTAATTTATATATTATAAAAGAAAAAAATATAAATTGATATATAGAGATAAAATAGTAAATTAGTTATTATAATATCTCCCCTCCATTCTTAAATTAAACAAAGGATCAATAAAAACTTCTCCTCTCTCCTCCCTTTCAATGAAACCAAATAAGATAACATCAAAACTTCTTGTTTTTTTTTATATGAAAATTTTAGAAAAGGGGTTGGGTTCACCCATAATTCAAGGACAGGGTAAAATCTTTCTTCCTCCTAGATGATATCGATGTTGGGCAGGGCGAGCCGTTTATTACCCTCAGGCGTTAACCTAGGTACCTAGGAGCTAGGATGTCTCCCCCAGCGCCTTTACCAACTCCAGGATCGAACCCTCTCCCTTTGGTGAGAGTGTTCGACTCTTTTGTCAGTTAAGCCCAAAGACAAGGGGTAAAACTTCTTGTTTTCTCTTCCTCCTTTCCTCTCAAACCAAACAAAACACACCGTAGGTCATAAATGCATTGAAGGACGGCCTCCATTGTTGGTCATCTCCGCAGGCCTATACACGAAGCCCAATAAATTTGAATGCCTCTAGTCAGCCAACACGTAGCTAGAGAAAAAATGTTTTTTAATTAATATGGCTAATGAACAGTAATCAACGTCTAAAGCCAATGTTAAGCTGTTTTTTTGAAGTTGTTTGCGAACAGTGTTTGATATATGGTATTGACTTATTTGGCAGTACCTAATTAAAAAGCATTAAAAAAATTTAATTTTTATATTTATTTAGTTAAAATTAAAAAGTCTCACTTGGCTCCACACAGTTATCTTTTGCCTTACTTTATTCCCATCTTTTTTCTATTTCCTCCTCGATGAACCCAGCTTTCCTCCATCATTGCCACTCTTTGCTACATCCTTCGCAGTAGGCATAGCGGTAATAGGGAATATATATATATATATATATATATATATATATATATATATATATTAAGAAAACAAGGAGCAAAACAAAAGATATTGGAATAAAAATGGGATTGATGATTCATAGACAATGGGACTTCTCTTTGCAAAAGGGATTTTTATATTTTAAAAAATTGTTGGAAAAATTCATCTCTGAGCCCATAGTAGTAAAAAAAATGTTAAAAAATACCCAAGAAAAAGTCACATGTCAAAAAAAGTTTCAGGATTTTTTCTAGTATTTTTTTCCATAAAAATGTAATTGTTAACGGATACTAATTTAGTTATTAATATTACTGATGTAGTTGTTAGGATATTGTTGTTAATGGGGCTGATTTAGTTATTAATGTTTTACTGATATAATTATTAATTTGACTGATTTAGTTTTTAAAGGTTATAAGAAAAATATCAGAAAAGGTCCTGAGGCCTTTTTTGACATGTGACTTTTTCTTAGATCTTTTTTTACATTTTTTTGTTAATATAGGCCCTGACATAGATTTTCCCAAAAATGTTTAGGGTCCCATGTGTCTGTTTGATTTCTAATTTAAAAAACGGTTAAACTGTTTCTAATTTTAAAAATTGAAAAGGACTATTTGAAAGGGTGTTGTACGTTTTAATAATTTCCAAAGCTATCTTAACTTTTTTTTCAAAAAATAAGAAAATAAAAACCATTGTGTTATGAATATTAATTATATATGGATATGAATTGGCTCTCATATACTAATGATCATTCATAAATATGTGTTGGAAAGCTAAAAGGCAATTAGTAGTGACCCTTGATATTGACTCTTAGGGGCATATAAATAAAGACCATGTACTAAGCATTTTTATGTATAAAAGAACGCAAACGAATGAGAATTATTCCCTTTTCTTTCTTTTTTTCTTTTGAATTTTCTCTCTATTGTCTTATTATTTTCTATATCTTATCCCAGATTTTCTTTATTTTCACAATACTTTATCAATACGACAGCTCTAACATAATTATGTTTTTTTTTTATAGTTTCATTAATAGTTTTATCTACCTTCTTCTACAATACTAGTATCTTTTTTTTTTAAAACCTAACTGGAGTTCTGGGCACATTCGCGGGAATAAGTACATGGAATTTCACGCCACTTTATCCCTAGAGAGAATTACACGGAAATGATAACTACAAGTCAAGTCTAATATATTTCAACAAAATTATGAAAAATATTAAACCTCACTAATTCAGTTTTAATATTTTACAACTTTATAAATATTTAGTATCTATTATACCACATGAGAATAAATTGTACACAATAACAACTATAAAAATGATAAAATAGTACATTTATTGGAAAAAATTTAATAAGGTAGCTCATACATAAGACTAAAAAATTATTCTCTCTCTTTCTTATAAATATGAATAAAATAGTATTTTCGTTTTGGGTCCTTTTTCTCTCCTTTGCGAGAGCTCTTCCTCTCCACTGTGAGAGTTTTCTTTTTCTCCCTTGGGAGATCTATTCTTTAATCTCGCTCGAGGCCCTCCATTTCTCTACACGAGTTTTTGCCTTTCCTGCTAAAGAAGTGTTTCACTCACTGATCTTGAGTGTTTTTTTTTTTCCTAATATCGTTAATCCACCGTCATTCTCTTAAGTTGCTGCGCAGAGACCAGTTCGTTTTCCCAGACCTCTAGCATCTCTCTACGACAGCGAACTATGGAGAAAGGTCAGCACAGCGGTGATAAGAAGCAACCACGAGAGGTACAACTGGAACTTAAAAATTCTGTCAACGACAAGAAGGGACTCGCCCTAGTGGGGCGACTGGAAACTGAGAAGATTCTAAACAGGGGTGTAGTGATCTCGATGATTAGAAAAAGGATGGGGGCTTGACCGGTGGATGGAGATTCACGACATGCCAGAAAAGAACTCCTATCTGTTTCAATTTGGTAGGCAAGAGGACTATGACAGAGTTTTGAAAGGCCGTCTATGGGCCATCCAGGGTGTCCTGCTGAACATCCAACATTGGGATGATTTTATGATCCTACGAGAAGTGAACTTTGACTGGTGTCCTTTCTAGGTTCAGTTTCATGGACTCCCACATGGTGTCTTCGATAGTGATAACGCGGTTAGATTGGGAAATGCAATCGGGCGAACTGTGCTCTTTGAAGCCCCCAGAGTTCATGATCGACTATCAAGGACTTTTATCAGGATCATAGTTCTGGTTAATATTCTTGAACCCCTTACCACAGGATTCTGGGTACCTCGGCCACAACGAGAGCCGTCTTGGGTCACAGTACGGTATGAGCGTCTCCAGAATTATTGCTAGAGGGTTAAGTGGTGGCCTTGCGTTATGCTGGGATACATGCACAACTGTGAACATACTCTCTTCATCTAGCAGTGCTATTCACAATTCAGTCTTTGATCCAACATCAGATTTTCCTCAATATATCTCCTTTGTTTATGGCCCACCAACAGAAAATAACCGGCTCCGTGTTTATGAAAGCATTACCAAGTTAGCTCATTTTCGGGTGGAGAGTTGGGTCTGCTTGGGAGACTTTAATGACATCACATCTAATCAGGAAAAGCAAGGAGGGAATCCAAGAGCCATTAGGAAAATATTTAATTTCCAGAAGTTCATTGCTGAATGCTCGCTTATTGATTTGGGCTACAATGGGTCATGGTTCACTTGGTACAATCGCAGACAAGACGAGGCTACAATCAGAGAAAGAATAGAACGCGAAATGGGCAATGCTACTTTTTGTCATAATTTTCCTTTTGCTCAAGTTTTTCATATTGACCCTAGGGGCTCTGATCATAATCTTTTACTTGTTAATTTTAACTGGGTCTCTTCAAATAAAATGAAACCTTTCTGGTTTGAGGATTATTGGACTGTTCATAATGATTATATGCAGGTGGTCCATAATAGCTGGGATGTGGGTCCTATGAATGTCACAAATGCCATTATTCACTTTGCCATGAAATCAAATAGTTGGAGAAAGCACCTAATTAAATGGAGCAAAGCAAATTTTCCTAATAGGAGGAAAATGATTGAGCAATTGCAATCTTCTCTTTCCTCTGTGCAACAGGGTTACTAGGATGAGGAAAGCAAACGTGAAGAAATGTCTATACTTCGCCAGATAGAGGAACTAATGGACTAGGAGGAAGATTATTGGTGGCAACGCTTGCGAATTGCTTGGCTGACATCAGGAGATAAAAACTCAAAATTCTTTCATCTCACTACTGTTATCAGAAGAAAGAGAAATGCAATTCTGAGCATAAAGGATGGAAATGGCATGTGGACCAGGGATAAAAATATTATTAATCACATGTTCACTGAATATTTCACTAACCTTTTTCGTCCTCAGGGCCGAGGCAGTTAGAGAAGGCTCTTGACACCATTGAAGCAAAGATTGACGCCACTGCCAATGAGAGCCTTCTCAGACCTGTGACAAGAGAGGAAATTCGCTTGGCAGTTTTTGAGTTAGGGGGCTCCAAGGCCCCGGGTCCGAACGGCTTCCCAGGTAAATTCTACCAATTTTCCTGGCATGAGGTGGGTGACACAATTGTTAAAATGGATAAAGAATTTTTTGATCAGAGTCTCCCTCTTCATGATTTAAACAGGACCAATATTACTCTTATTCCTAAGGTAGACAAACTAGAATCGGTATCACACTTTAGACCTATTGGCTTATGCAATTTTTCTTATAAAATAATCTCCAAGGTTTTGGCCAATAGGATGAAGTGTCACCTTGACAAGTGCGTCTCCCCTAACCAAGGTGCTTTTGTGCCAGGTCGTTTAATTCAGGATAATATTATCATTGCTCATGAAGTGTTCCACTATTTAAGGCAGAAAAAAACAGGACAAAAATTTGAGTTTGCTTTAAAAATGGACATGAGCAAAGCATATGACAGGGTTGAGTAGGATTTTTTTAAAGAATGTGTTGATTAAATTTGGCTTCTCTCTGCAATGGGTTACTCTTGTTATGAATTGTGTGGAAGCTATTCTCCTTAATCTATGCATTGTAGGAGAAAAAATTGCATCAATAAACCCTGGTACAGGTCTCCGTCAAGGGGATCCCTTAGCTCTTTGGAGACACCTTTTTCCGACTGAAAAGCCGGGATGAGTAATAATACTTGATGATGACAATGTTTGGAATCTAAAATGCTCTCGAATGAGAGTTTCACTTTTATTCAACAAATGAATTGCTAACAAGGGAAAGGCCATATGGCCAACATTCGAATTCAAAAACTGACTTAAATGAATAAGAGACTGCAAAGAAATTCTTAACGAAGGTAAGTCTAACTGTAATAAGTTCTTAGCTTATCTGCATTCCATGTTCGCTTGATTGGGTTCCCGTCCAAGATTTCCAGAACATATGCTCCTTTTTAAAGTGTTTCGCAAACGCGATAGGGCCCGTCCCAGTTAGCCGTGAGTTTTCCATCTTTGGCATTCTTGTTCCCGATGTCGGCTCTTCTGAGGACCAGGTCACCCGGCTGAAAATTCCGGGGTCTAACCTTCTTATTATAGCGGGCTGCGATCAGCTGCTTCGTTGCGATGTCCCGACAGTGAGCAGTAACTCGGACTTCATCGGCCAGGTCTAACTCGACTACCAATGCCTCACTGTTGGCCGCTTCTCCTTGCGACAAAATGCTTCTCCTGCGCCACGAAGGCAGACCTATTTCGACTGGAATCATGGACTCACAACCATAGGTCAGCCTGTAAGGAGTTTCTTGAGTGGATGTCTGGGCCGTCGTTCGGTTACCCCAAAGAACATAGGGTAGTTGATCAACCCAGGAGGTTTCGGCTTCTAGCATGCGCTTCTTCAGTCCGTCGAGGATGACCTTGTTCGCGGCTTCAGCTTGCCCGTTGGATTGTGGGTGCTCCACAGCAGTGAAATGGTGTTGGATGCCGAACTCGGTCATCATATCACGGAATCCGACACCAGTGAATTAGGTTCCGTTGTCCGTAACTACCTAAGCCGGTGCTCCGAATCGCGTGATGATGTTGACTTCAAAGAATCGTTGTACGCGGGCCGAAGAAATTGTAGTGAGGGGTTCGGCCTCGATCCATTTGGTGAAGTAGTCAACGGCGACAATCAGCCATCGTAGCTGTCCAGGCGCTGTTTTGAACGGACCCAGGATATCCATGCCCCACTTGTAGAAAGGCCATGGGGCCAAGATGAAATGAAGTTCGGCCGGGGGCGACCAAATAACCCTAGAATGTTTTTGGCAACTATCACATTTCTTAACAAGGATCTTTGAGTCGGCCTCCAAAGTCGGCCAGTAGTACCCTGCTCGCAGGGTTTTTTCTGGCGAGTGACTTGGCGTCCATGTGTTGGCCGTTCATTCCCTCATGTATCTCAGCTAGAGCATATCCCGCCTCATTTAGGTTCAAGCATCTTAACATAGGGGAATGTAAGCCCTTTCGGTAGAGCTGATCCTCTACCATGGTGTACTTAGCTGCTTCTCGAACCAATTTTTTGGCCTCTAAGGTCTCGTCTGGGAGGATTCCGCGCTCGAGGTAATCCTCAATTGGCTTTTTCCAATCTGACTCCACCGATATAGCCATGGTACATATTGGATATTCTAGATTTTGTTGAACCACGGTACGGTGACAGCCCGCACTCTTAGTACTCGCCAACTTTGAAAGGATGTCGGCCCTTACATTTTCTCCTCTAGGAATATGAGTAACGGTTGCTTCCTCGAAATCGGACATTAATTCCTTTTCCTTAAAAAGATATTTTGCCATCAGCGGGCCTTTTTCTTGATAGGTTCCCTCAATCTGAGCCGCCACAAGCTGCGAGTCGGTGAAAACCTTAACTCTTGTGGCACTATTCTCTTTAGCCTGTTGGAGTCTGGCTATCAAGGCCACATACTCAGCTTGATTGTTTGAAGTCGGGAATTTCAACTGAAGCGAGTGTTCAATCGTAACGCCTTCTGGATTTTCAATGATGACTCCGGCTCCGCTGCCTTTGACATTCGACGATCCGTCGACGTAAACCTTCCACTCTCCGGCCGGCTCGCAGCCTATTTTGTCGGTCGGGGTTAGCTCCCTGACGAAGTCGGCTAATGCCTGTGACTTAATTGCATGGCAAGCTTCGTAGGTGATGTCAAATTGAGAAAACTCGATCGCCCAATTTGTCATTCTTCCCGCCAAATCTTGTTTGTGTAGAACCTGCCGTATCGGCTGACTGGTTCTAACAATGATAGGATGGCCTTGGAAGTACGGCCGTAACCGACGAGCCGATGTGAGTAGTGCGAATGCCACTTTCTCCAACTTATGATATCGGACTTCCGAGCTCTGTAGAGTCTTGCTTATAAAGTATACCGGTATTTGGCCGTGATCTACCTCCCTTACTAGGGTCGCACTGATGGCTTCCTCGCCGGTAGATAAGTAAATGTAAAGGTTCTTGCCGGGCTCGGGTTTGGATAAAACTGGAGGATTAGCCAGGAATTGTTTTATTTCTTCAAACGCCGCGTCGCACTTTGCATTCCACTCAATCGACGCTTCTTTCTTCAGAAGCTTGAACAAAGTAAAGCCTTTTTGGCTGATCTAGGCAGGAACCTGGTGAGTGCGGCTAACCTTCCGGCCCAGTTGTTGAACCTCCTTTTTGTTCTTTGGGGCCTTCATTTCGAGAACTGCCCTGCATTTGTCCGGGTTAGCCTCAATGCCTCGGTTAGTTAACATGAAGCCCAAGAATTTTCCGGCCGAGACTCCAAAGGCGCACTTAGCCGGGTTCAGGCAGATTTGGTAAGCCTAGAGCTTGTCAAACGTCTGTTCGAAATCCTGAATATGGAGTAGGGGATCTAAAGTCTTGACGATCATGTCGTCGATGTATACCTCCATATTACGACCGAGTTGGTCGGTGAAGACCCTGTTCATCATTCTTTGATACGTAGCTCCTTATTTAGGTTTGTATAATCCGTGAAAACCCTCCACTTTCCGTTTGGTGTCTTGACCATCAACACGTTGGATAACCAGGTGGTGTATTGAACTTCTCGGATAAATCCGGCTTCCAAGAGCTCTTGAACATGAGTTTCCAATGCTTTCCTCTTTTCTGGGCCGAGATTTCTCTTTCTCTGGGATATCGGCATAGAACCCGGGTAGACTCCCAGTTTGTGACAACAAAACTTTGGGTCTATTCCGGTACTTGTGATGAGTTCTAGGCGAAGACATCCTGATTTTTCTCGTAAAATCGACCAAGATGTTTCTAAGTTCTGGGGATAATTGCTTCCCGATTTTTGTAATCTGGTGGGGTCTCCCAACACTAGATCTTCCAAGTCACCGGTCGGTTCTGGGTGCAGCTCCTTATCTCGAAGGTCCAGTTCGACCGTGTTGACATCTCGGTCAAGAGAATCGGGTTCATCTTAATCGGATACCTCTCGTCATATCGGATTTGCGGCTACGATGAAGTACCGCCCTCGCCCACTCTGACAGTTTCAAAATAACAGTGTCGAGACTCTCTCTAGTCTCCCTTAACCGTGATCACGGTTCCCTGGTTGTTCACCATCTTTAGCTTTTGATGTTTGGTGGAGACCAGCATGTCCCACTTATGGATAGTCAGCCTGCCCAGTATCATATTGTATGGTGAAAGGAACTCTACCACTATGAAACGCACACGCTCTGACTTGAAAGCGTCCCTAGTTCCCAGGGTAAACCTGAGGTCGATGAATCCCTTAGGGCGTGAATGCTCTCCGTTGAACCTGATGAGGGTCGTCTTGCAGGGCTTCAGATCCTCCTGGTCCAGGCTCATTCTTTTGAATGCCTCCCAACTGAGGATGTCAGCAGAGCTTCCAGCATCCACGAATATGCGTTTGACTCGGCAATGGACTAAGATCCCGGTTACGACTAGGCCATCTTGATGTCCGGGCACGACATCTTTGAGATCGTTGTTTGTGAAACACAATGGCGAATGAGATGGTCCGTTGATACTTTCTTTGAACCTCGGACGATCTCTAACAGAGGACTTCTCGTAGATACTTTTCGCCTGGTTGATTGTATCTCCGCCTCCACCCATTGCGCCGCTTATCACATTACAAGTCAAACTCGGTCTCGGGATATCCATCTTTTTCATCCTGCTTTTTGTATTTACGGGCGGGGCTTTTGCTACGGCTTCTAGACTTGCGCTTGCCGCTTTTTCCCTGGTGCTCAATTACGTATTGTTGAAGCTTTCCATCGCACAAACTTTTCGATTGCGTCACGGAGCTCATAGCATTCGTCCGTTGTATGACCCCGGCCATCATGGAATGCACAGTATTTCGTTTGGTCTACCCCGGATCTGCGGTAAGACAACCGAGCTCGATCAACTCTTTTCATTTCGGCCATCGCTACTTCTTTCCAAATCTGCGATCGTGGCACATTCAGGGTCATGTATTTTTCGTATTTGCTTTTTGTGTCAAACCTGCCTCCTCGGATTCTGTTATCTGAACCCCTTACGCGGGTGTTCTTTTTCCTGCTTCCTGCATAGTCCTTGTCTCTGGGTGAGGTGGCTCTGTCTCGGTCCCGCCTTGAATTATTTTCCATGCGCATCTGCTCCATCTCAAAGTCTTCCAGGTGGGTTGTCGGGTCTTGAGAACCATCATATTTAGTGAATTCGGTAAGATTGAGCTTCTCCGGGAAACGAGCGTTGAGGATTTCGTCAGCAAAGGGGCATTGTCCATCGGCCGACATACCTTCTCCGTTGATCCACGGGCCTGGGGAGGCCGGGTGGCCTATCGACCCGTGCTCCTTTCTTGGTTTTAGATTCCTTGTTTGAGGAGGCTGGTCCTCTGCTTTGGCCGATTTCTGTCTCCTGCGTGCTTTGGTTCTCTTCTTGGTTCTCTTCCCATGTCTTGTCATCCTGGTCCTCGTTGGAGGAAGCTGAGTCCCTTCTGTTGAGACATTCTTCCAATCTCTTGAAGTAGAGGGTGTGGTGTTTGTCCATGTTCTCCATACGCCTCATCATCGCGAGTTGCGCGTTTTGGAGGAGGAGAAAATCTGGATTGGCTGGCGGGACTTCTGAGTTGACACCGAGTTCGAGTTCTGACGATCATGGAAATGATTTCGTGAAGCAGAGGACTCCGTGTCGGATGGATTGTCTTCCATCCGCTGATCATTGTTGGGGATGACAGGTTCGTCTAACTGTTGCTCCGACTGTGATAGCCGGTCTTCTGCGTCCTGTTCATTGTGATCGAGAGGGTCAATCGGCTGCTCAGTGTTGTGTGGTTGCCGAGGTGGTTGACGCTGGCCTGTCGGTCGAACCATCTCCGGCTGCTTCAGGCTTGAACTACGGGTGTTAACCCTCATTGGTCACGGGAATTGAAATTTACCAATCCCCACGGTCGGCGCCACTGTTCTGGTGTAGAACACTGATGTCCAGCCTGATGGTAGGCTGGGGGTTTGATCTAGGATCAATGTGTTCCTCCTGTATGTCTATGGGACAGACGTACAGGAGAAGAGTAGATCACTGTGTGCACAGTGTGACTGTATTTAGATTAGTTCAGGGATAAGAACTGTGTACCTTGGTCGCGTATCTCCTATATGTATATATAGAGTATACCTGGTTGTTAGATCTCCGGCTCCCACGTCTGAAGTGTCCGAGGATCTAGGAAACCGCCTTGCTGACTAGGTCCTTCTGTTAATGTGTTGCACTCCTTGCGCTGACTGCCCCCTGTGTAGGCCGGTTGGCTAATGGGCCTTGACTAGGTCCGTAACAATAATAACAACAACAACAACAACAACAACAATAATAATAATAATAATAATAATAATAAAGTTAAATGTGATGTAAAAGAAATATAATACTCATATATTGATGGTTCAGACTTCACATCCCACGCCCTATGTGGATCAAAATTAAAAGAAAAATCATGTTGAGAGAGCTTTTTTGTTCCATTTAAAACCAGCAAGGTTAGAATAAGGAATTAAGGATACGTTGTATTTGCTTTTTTAGAAAAATAGTTATTAAATTGCTTATTCAAAATAAAATAAAAATGTTTTTCACATTTATTTAATTTAAAATAACTACTAAATTACAATAAAAAGAAAACATATATATTTTAAATTTTCATCGCATTCCTCGACTACTTATACAAAAAAACATAAGTGTCCCTACACGCACATATACATATACACACACATATATATAAGAGTAAATACCCTTTCTGGTCCCTGGAAAAAACACGGATGCCCTTTTTGGTCACTGAAAAAAAATAAGTCACTTTTAGTCCCTAAAATGGAATAATAAAGTCCCTTTTAGTCCTTTTGATCATTTTTTTGCACATTTTAATCCTCGAAATTCCCAAAAGGTCCTTTTAGTCCCTAAAAAGGACCAAAATGACATTTCTTTTACTCAGGGACGAAAAAGGGTCAAATGTGTTTTTCCAGGGACCAAAAAGGGTATTTACTCTATATATAATTAAGCTAGCATTATATACCAAGAGCTTGGATCTTCTGATAATTTTTAAATCTAATTATAATGTGTGAATATAGATGCTAATTAATGGCAAAGCTGTAACATCCTGTTTTCACAAGCAATATAATTTTTTTTTCTTTTAAAATCATCAAAGTAGAGCACTGAAGCGATTGAGTAACTGATTTATGATTTTTGGATAGTCGAAGTTGTCGGCTACCGATGAATGACGTGAATTGTCAGGGTTATCAGGACTATCAGAGACTGATATCAGGGTTATCAGATTTGATGTACCGACAGAAAGTGGTACACCGGGTCAAGATGGTATACCGAATCAGAATGGTATACTGAAGTAAGGTGGTACATCGACCTTGGGCTATATCAGTACTCATTTTCAAAATATGCGCCAAATTTTTGAAACGGCTTAGAACCTAACTCCGTTAACCGAACAGAATGGCCAGGTAAGTGTCTATCATGGGGGCCTCACCGAGTTCACGGCGACTAATTGGTACACCCACATAGACTAGCCTTGCCTTTGGCACCAAACTGTCCGTAATAACTTCGTTAAATTCATGCCAGAACTACTGCTCTGATACAAAAAATGTAACATCCTGTTTTCACAAGCAATATATATTTTTTTCTTTTAAAATCATCAGAGTAGAGCACCGGAGCGATTGAGTAACTGATATATATATATATATATATATATATATATATATATATATATATATATATATATATTAAAATACCCACAGTAGCATGTCTTGCTGTTTAAACAGCGGTACAAGAGTGTTTCAAAAGTAATATATAACAGAAAGAAGTCATCAGCCGGGTCTTCTATGTGGCCTGCTTGCCTCTATCCTCGGTCCTTGGTCCTTCCGACCCTGAAGCTAAGTTAAGAGCTGAGATCCATGCATCGAACCCCAGGTAAAGGTTAACCTCATGTTTATATACAACATATATGTACGACAGACATTCATAGACTTTTGGCAACATTTACTACGGTCAGACATAGGGTATACATATCAGATATGTAGGGCAATAACAATACAAGTCGGATGTAAGGTTAAGGCACAATGAGAAATATACATGATCAGATATGCACGGCAATAACAATACAGGTCGGATGTAAAGTTAAGGCACAACGAACAATAATACAGTCGAATGAAAGGCATGACAGATGGTAATACAATCGGATGACAGACAATAGTACAATCGGATGACAGACAATAGTACAGTCGGATGACAGACAATATACATATATGTATACAATAAACATCAGAGTTAGTGTTACGATGCGCGACGCATTACCTTCGTTGTGAATGTCAGTACTTCGACGGAAAACGGAAAATTATACGTTTGGCAATGGTACGACAATGGTCGAACGTAATCGAGGATATCCTATAAGGATAATATCGCATCTATTAGAAATCAGTCATTACGACGGACATTTTAGTCATAAATGACCATTTTACCCCTGAGCCCCTAATCGGCGGAATTTCGCCAGCACTTCGTTACTTTGACTCTAATCTTCAAAAAATTTTCCATAACTCTTCCTCCAACATTATTTTCGAAATATATACCTTAATTACCCCTAAAACATGATATCTAATCATACTTGGAAGATTAAAGATCAAAACAACATCTACTCTAGAACTTCAAGAACTACCGAACTAAAACTATGAACCGAAGAACTTACCCGTTGAAGAACTTCGCTACAACTTTCTCCAGAGCTCCTCTCTCTAACTTCTCTCTACACTTTCTAAGAGTGGTTTTGGTGTGAATTGTGAAGAGGCAAAGGCCTCTATTTATAGGCAAAAGTGTGAGGGCATTTCGGTAATCTTCCAACTTCCAACTTTAATTTTGGACCACACATGCTAGGGTTTGGGAGGTGGCAAATTCTCCTCCATACAGCCCCATGGCCGACCTCCCTTGGCCCCAAAATTCAAAAAAATGAAATCATGTAGTGCCACCTTGCCATACTCTAGAAGGTTTCTACCGATAATGTCCCGGTTCGGTGTTCGAATCGCGTAATCTTGTAAAATATCAAAATTCCGAGAACACAGCCCTGAAGATCTCTTCTTCCTCTTTCAAAATACTTGGTTTAACTAAATTTTTGATTCCATTCAGGGTATTCCGTTGCTTGCCGAAGATTTTCGGATAAACGCTTCGGTTACGGAAATCGCTTCGGAGACAGCTCAATCCGAGATAAAAATTCACTTGTCTATAATATACTCTGACCTTAAAAACTTAATTCATGGTTTTCTAGATAGGATTTAATTTCTATCGGTGGTCATTTATCCTATTTGCTTTTTCACAGAATATTCCGCAGAATATTCTTTTTCCAATAACTTCTTGATTAAGTTTTCTTTTAATTTCCCCTTTTGTTTTTCCTTTATTTTTCCCTTCAAATTTCGGTTTTCTCTCCCCCTTAATCATCTTTGAATTTTCAACTCTCTTAATCACCTAGATTATGCCCTAATTATTTTACTTAATAATTCCTCCATTGGCTAATTAAATTCTTAGGTTTTTACCTTATTCACTTTCTAAACAATTAGCCATTAATTACTTTATTAATCCCTTACTAATTGTTGAAAATTTTATTAATTAGAATTAATTATTATCTCACAACTATTGGACTGACATTGGTATTTTATGTCCCATGTAAAATATTAAAAATTATGGGGGCAATTATGACCCCACAATACTTTTTGATTTTTCTCCTTTAACTTTTCCAAGGTAATAATTTAATAAATTACCTAAATTAGGGACAATATTATTACCTATTTCAAATAAATATTTATTTGCCTCTTTATAATATTTTCAGGGTATTTTATAACCCATAAATATGTATGGGACCTATTTGCAAATTTCTAACGTTTTAGGGACCTTTAACCCATAAATATTTATGGGACCTATTTGCAAATTTTCTAACGTTTTAGGGACCTTTTCACACATTATCTTATTGTAACAACCCGACTTTTCTAAAGCAGTAAAATTTTTTTCTTTTTTTTTCTAAACATCATTTCAAAATGATCAGAGTAGTGCACAGGAGCGATTGAGTAACTGATATGTATATTAAAATACCCATGGTAACATGTCTTGCTGTTTAAACAGCGATACAAGAGTGTTTCAAAAGTATAACAGAAAGGAGTCTTCAGCCGCTACTCCTAGGCGTCTTTGCTTGTCCTTCTCCTCGATCCTCGGTCCACCCGACCCCGAAGCTAAGTTAAGAGCCGGAGTCCATGCATCGAACCCTGTGTAACGGTTAACCTCATGATTACATACATCATATATGTACAACAGACATTCATAGACTTTGGCAACACATACTACGGTCTGACATAGGGTATACATATCAGATATGTATAGCAATAACGATACAGTCCGATGACAGACTTTCATACAGTCGGATGATAGACAACAGTACAGTCGGATGTACAGACAATAGTACAGTCGGATGTACAGACAATAGTACGATCAAAGTACGAACAATAGTACAATCGGATGTACGAGACAATAGTACAGTCAAAGTACAGAACAGTAGTACAACCGGAGTACAGGCATGACAGACAATAGGCATGACAGAACAACAAGACGATCGGAGTACGTGCATGACAGACAATTGGCATGACAGACAATATACACATACGCATACAATAAACATCAGAGTTAAGGTTACCAGTACGCGAACGTACCTTCGTTGACGGATTACGATATTTCTAGCACGTTTTACGGAAAAACGTGAAAACGTCCAATAGCGGCACTTCGGCAAGCTTCTCTCTCTACTTTCTCTCTCAAGGATTTCGGCCAAGAGGAGAGGATTTTTGTGTGAAGATTTCAAGACCCCCTCATGCCTTTATATAGGAAAAGATTGGGCCATTTGTGCAATTTTTCAAAAATCAACTTTGTGCCTAAAGTTGTAATTTCCTCTTTAGCATTTTGAAGACTTCTTCAACAAGTCTTTCTCTCCCTTGGTCGACATGTTTGGATGAGATGGCAGCCCAAGATTGGTCAAAGAATGATGACTCATTTTGCTTTATGGCCCGGTCTAACCGTTTTCCCCGATCGGTACCCGATTTGCGTGATTTCGAAGAAATCTCAAAATTATGGATTTACAACTTTGAAGACCTTCTCTTCCTCATCAATAATATCTATTTAAACTTGAATTTTGACTTTAGACAGGGTTCCAACTGTCCTAATTGAAGTTTCTCGAAAACGTGTCCGATCGCGTCGGTTTCGAACGCATTTACGAAATTATCAACTTCTTCAAAAAATTCACTGATTCCAAATATGTCAAAATAAATTCAAACTCATGCCTAGATGTTGAGTTAGAATTTATTTTCCTTATATCCAAAAATATACCTATATGCATTTTTCCTATTTTGTTTTATTAGGAAATGCACCAACGACTTCGTAATTTTCTCCTAAGAGTATAACGGAAGACAAAATTCCACTGATCATTATTTTTCCCTGACTTTGGAAATCCCATTCCTAGATCTCTAGATAGGATCCGTTTCCTATTTATTCCATTACTATTCACTACAATTAATTATATTATATAATAATATAACTCTAATTAATTATATAATATAATAAAAATACAAACTTACCAACTAAGTTATCCATTTTTTTTTCTCTTTTTTTTTTTCTGCCCATTTTTATTTTCGTTTTTTTTTAATTATATTTTTTTATTAATTATTTAATTAATTATTTAATTAATTATTTAATTAATTAAATAATTATTTTCACATAATTTCCACAAAATTTCCCTATTGGTCCATTCTTGCATTTAGGCTTAAAAATACCTAAACTCATCCTTTTTCCTTCAAATTTTCCAATTAATTAACCAATATATTTATGCTAATTTTTAGCCATTTATCACTAATTTTGGAGCTTTACATAATTATCTCCGAATTTTCTATACTTGTGCTTAAGTAATTTGCTAATAAATACTTAATCACTCGGTTATCACTGCTTAGTAATTTTCTTAATTAGAATACCACATTACCTCTTAACCTTTGCTTTAACATGAGATTTTTCATGCATTCTCGTATTATTCTCGCATTTTTCCATAATCGTAAGGGTATTATGGTCATTTCCTTACTTTTTGAGTATTCTTCTACAATTTCTCTAAGTTTGTAACTTAATAAATTACCTAATTAGAGATAACATACTCTCATTTATTCAAATAATTATTTCACTAACTTTTAGGATTTTTCACAATTTTCCTAAATCAGTTATGTCCCTTAGGGGCATTTTTGGTCATTTGGCACTTTGGCCCTTAAATTCTCTAATTCAAATTTCGGGGTATTACATTTCTCCCCCCGTTAAACAAAATTTCGTCCTCGAAATTTGTATTCTACCCACTAAACTTTGTACTATCCTGATCTCGGACTATACGCGTCAGATCTTCGCTTTATTTGTCAGCTGCTCCTCCTGGTGATCGAGAATTCGCTTTGGTTTGACCATAAAGATCTTGTCATATTGTACTTTTATATATAGTGTCTCCCGAGGCGCCCATACACCGCGGTCAACACCACAAATACCAAAATGTCTCCATGGCGCCCATACACCATGACAACACAAGATATCATACATGTCACCATGGCGCCCATACACCATGGCAACACAAGATACCTCCTACTCAATGACATGATCACGGTCGAATTACTAAGAAACGTAGAAAACGTTAAGGAGGTTTGGTAAAGTTATCTAAAATCCGACAGAGCCGTGTTCGGTCCCGGGACTGTGGGTTAACGCATTCGAAATCGAGTTCTCCGCATCTCTTGCATCTCGTTACATTCGGTTGGTTCGAACTTGGTTGTGCTCGAGTTCAAGTATCGCTCTTACTTGAGGTTGTCTACCTCGTCCCCTACCTCGGCCTCTACCTTGGCCTCTACCTCGTCCTGGGAGCTCCGGCTCCTCTTACATTCGCCATGTCGCGTTCTTTTTCTTTTATTAAGGGAAAACACTAGTTATACTCGGAGTACTACGATGATCATATCACAATTTCTATCGCACTTCATATCTATACTACTAACAAATAGACACCAGCAACATGTCCCTCGTACAGAATTTCGTTGGTTCGTTCTTCTTAGAAACGGGTATGGGGAAACGTATCGGAAGTTCCTCTACATGAGTCAAATACTGCATGTACTTATGTCTATTGGGCACGGAGTTTCATCCGGCGTGGCCTATCATCGCATGTAAGCTCGATGCTAGGAAAGAATCACCGTTCAGCACAAACTGGCGGTTATCAGAGTGATCAGAGACTGATATCAGAGTTATCGGAGACTAATATCAGAGCTATCAGAGCTATCGGAGGCGATATCGGGGTTATCGAGCGATATCGGGATTATCGTAATTGATGTACAGACGAGAAAGTGGTACACCGGTTTAGAATGGTATACCTGGTTCAAACTAGTACACCGAAATGAGGTGGTACACCAACTCAGGGCTATATCAGTACTCATTTTCAAAATATGCTCCAAATTTTTGAAAAGGCGTAGAACCTAACTCCGTTAACCGAACAGAATGGCCAGGTAAGTGTCTACCATGGGGGCCTCACCGAGTTCACGGCGACTGATTGGCACACCCACGTAGACTAGCCTTGCCTTCGGCACCAAACTGTCCGTAATAACATAGTTAAATTCATGCCAGGACTACTGCTCTGATACCAAATATGTCAAAATAAATTCAAACTCATGCCTAGATGTTGAGTTAGAATTTATTTTCCTTATATCCAAAAATATACCTATATGCATTTTTCCCTATTTTGTTTTATTAGGAAATGCACCAACGACTTAAATTTTCTCCGGAAGAGTATAACGGAAGACAAAATTCCACCGATCATTATTTTTCCCTGACTTTGGAAATCCCATTCCTAGATCTCTAGATAGGATCCGTTTCCTATTTATTCCATTACTATTCACTACAATTAATTATATTATATAATAATATAACTCTAATTAATTATATAATATAATAAAAATACAAACTTACCAACTAAGTTATCCATTTTTTTTTTCTCTTTTTTTTTTTCTGCCCATTTTTATTTTCGTTTTTTTAATTATATTTTTTATTAATTATTTAATTAATTATTTAATTAATTATTTAATTAATTAAATAATTATTTTCACATAATTTCCACAAAATTTCCCTATTGGTCCATTCTTGCATTTAGGCTTAAAAATACCTAAACTCATCCTTTTTCCTTCAAATTTTCCAATTAATTAACCAATATATTTATGCTAATTTTTAGCCATTTATCACTAATTTTGGAGCTTTACATAATTATCTCCGAATTTTCTATACTTGTGCTTAAGTAATTTGCTAATAAATACTTAATCACTCAGTTATCACTGCTTAGTAATTTTCTTAATTAGAATACCACATTACCTCTTAACCTTTGCTTTAACATGAGATTTTTCATGCATTCGTATTATTCGCATTTTCCATAATCGTAAGGGTATTATGGTCATTTCCTTACTTTTTGAGTATTCTTCTACAATTTCTCTAAGTTTGTAACTTAATAAATTACCTAATTAGAGATAACATACTCTCATTTATTCAAATAATTATTTCACTAACTTTTAGGATTTTTCACAATTTTCCTAAATCAGTTATGTCCCTTAGGGGCATTTTTGGTCATTTGGCACTTTGGCCCTTAAATTCTCTAATTCAAATTTCGGGGTATTACACTTATCTCAAGAGAAATTGTTCTAATAATAAGATAAATTCAATACAAGGTGTTTGAGACCTCATATTCACCTCTTTTCAATAGGTATACTTTACCAATTTATGATATTTACCCTAAGTAAAATTTTAGGGTATTACAAAAGCAAACAACATTAATTGGTTAATACTTAATAGTATCTTACAAAATTATAATTCTATATTTATATTACCAAATAGTAACTGGGTGCCCTTCAGGCCCTCCTATTAAATTAAATATCCTGTAATGCAAGTTATTATTATTTTTATTCCTGAAAAACAATTGTTGAAATTGACCAACATTTACTTCTCCTACGTAAATCCAAAACATAGCATTTTCTTTTTGGTGGACTCTCTCACTTTTAATTTGACACACAAAGAAAGAATATAGCAACCTTTTATTGATGGCTTGACCTTTCAAACGTACTTTGAATTTGTATAATAATTTATTTTTATTAATCACTCTATCAATCAATTAATGTTTCATTATTTATTAATATCTAACAATACAATAAAAGGTTACGTAAATTTTTGTAGATATTTACCGGTATATTTATATATAATGGAATGAAAAGCAGCAAAAGTCACATTGAAATAACGTATGATAGTGTGTTACAATTTAGTTAAGAAGATTAAAGTTGAAACTTAATTAGAAATAGGAAATTTAAAGCATTCAAATAAAATATGAACAGTGCAAGTGCAAAGTATTTCCTACGTTTAAATATAATTCATTCTAGCTAATTCATATGTATGAGTAAAAATAATTAAAAATATTAAATTTGTCATAAAATTTAAATGATTAATTTTTCGTCATTATATTTATTAACTATACTAGACTCAAATAAACTCATTAATTTTTACTCTTTCATGACCCTTGTTAAATACAAGCACATATATATGAAAGAAAAATATTTAATACCATTTAAAGTTATCAAATGTCTTATACAAAAAAGACTAAAAACATATTCCAAAATATACCCCATATATATATTTATATATGACCAGAGAGAGTATTTATGATTTGTGCAAAACCCAAATAAACTTATGGATAAGGATTTGTAATAAATAACATAAAATTAAAAATGAAGCGAATAAACATCATTTTCAGCATCTCATCAACATAACTTTAATGTCTTATGTTTAGTTTCATGGTCAAAAAAAATGTCTTGTGTTTTATTTGTTCTATTTCCACCCACTTTCATGCATATGATCTTCATATATATCTCCAAATACACGCAAATAAACACACACACACATATATAAATACGTACCTAGTCGAACCCTCCGACATAACCAAGAGAGAGCCAGCTGTATAGCTCCTAGGTTTAATCACACACACCTCGTAATCTTCATCTTCTTCGAGATTATCATGGGATCAAAGAGAGTTATTAAGGTACAAGCATCCTCAAAGATATCGAAGAAAGATAATCCTCGTAAACTTCACCACCAACAGCAACAGAAACAACAACGTCAACATCTTCATCATCTTCAACTGCTCGACGACTTGATCAATGATCTTAAGCCAAAGGTGTACATCACCGATTCCTCAAGCTTCAAGCAGCTTGTTCAAGACCTTACTGGCAACAACAGCAACAATAATGGAAGCCCTAATTCCTCATCTCCTTTCGAAGTTCATGACGATGATCTTCAACTTCTTCATCAAAACCATCATCAGGTTCCATTGATGAGTTCGGTTGAACCCTTAGTTTCAACCGAAGCACCAACAACGACGACAACTTCATTATCTGAAGAGTTCTTCGGTCATAACAATAATAGTAATAATAATTATATGAATTACACTACAGATGAACTCATGGTGATGATGTACAAACAAGATGAAGAAGATAACTACCTTGATGGATTCTTCTGCAGAAGCAATAATAATAATTACAATAACAACCAGATGGTGGTGGAAATCTCGGAGGGAAACGACACTGTTTTTGAAGATATATTAGCGAGTGATTTTGATCAGATTAATTATCTGGAGTCGCTCCTTTTTGATGATGATGATGATCATCATCACCACCAAGTTTTTGTTGAACAACCCTTGATCACAGCTGATCCTTTTTACTCACAGATGATGCAGCAGCCTGAGATTAGCGTTTACGATTATGACTTTCCAGGATTGATTGATTAATTAATTAGCCATATATATGTATGTATACGCTTTCTGCTTGATGTGTATTATATTTTTGTTAATATATTTATGTTGAGTTAGTTTTTTTTCCGGCATGTTCATACGTGCACCTTAGATTATTGTATAGAAATTTTATCTATTTCAAAGCTTATTCTTTTTGTATATAAAATCCAGTTTTTCATGTTCATAGATCATTTGTGCTTGCTTTTGCTTTCTTTGGTTGCTTTTACACACACACACACTCCATACATTGTGAATGTATGATTAATTACTGATCACAAATCGATCGGGCAATGGATTTTAAATTTCGCAATAGTTGATTGATTAATATAATGTTAACATTATGCTCATCATCAGATTATTTTCCAGTTGATGAGAAAAGGCCAAGTTTTAATTTAAATTTCCAGTATCAGTATCAATCAATCAGTTTTCATCATTTTGGGAGTGATTAATTAATGATGATCGATGGGTGTCACTGTAATCCTCTTTAGTTTAATTTGTTGTCTGTCAGTTAATTTCATAAACAAAGAAGAAATTAGAATGGAGACAAAATCTGAAAGAAGCAGAAAGAAGACAAAGCCTTGAATGATGATGGCGTGCCTATTAAGTCAATCTACCTCATTCGGTTTTACTGTTATTTTTTCCCATATATCCTGCTTCCTTTGAAGGCAACAAAATTAATGTATAACGATGATATGATAATTTATAGAATTTTCATATATGTGTAGCTTCTGTTAGTTCTCGGAGTTTTGATGATAACAAAACTTCAAAGTTATTAAGGTTTTGAATTAAAAATGGTTAAAGTTTTAAGTTGGTAAATATTGTCTAAAGTAAGAGTGTACTTGAGTATGCCCTTAAGCTTACTTGAGCATGCTCAATCTGACAATTTGTCTAAGTGAGCTCAAGTAACTTACTCGAGTATTGATTCACTCTACTTGAGTATGATATCAGAAATAGCTCTCTGCATTGATATCAGAAGATGTTACTCAAGTATAAGTGCTTTAATTTGTTACTCAAGCACATGAAGAATCAGCAAAGTTCAGAGATGTTAAGTCACTGATACTCGAGTATGTTTATTTGCTTACTATGGCACTCGAGTAAGGATATTTGTTTACCCGAGTATAAGGCTCTTCTGCAAAGCAAATACTCTCATCAGTATATTATTGGAGTATAGAGTAAGTGGTACTCGAGTATAGGTAATGTGCTACTCAAGTACAAATGTTTCAATCTTACATTTGCTCTCTATTTGAAGTGTACTCGAGCACTATTTTACTGGTACTCGAGTATAAGGAAGATGGTACTCGAGCACTGTTGGCTAATATCTTCACTTAGTTATTCTTTCAGCGAAGAATAGATGAATAGATGATACTTGAGCACAGAAAATGGTGTACTTGAGTATGCTACTCGAGTATGAACTTTTGGTTACTCCATTGTGATAATTGGTTTACTCGAGTGTGGTTGATTGTTGGGCATCTGTGAAAGCCTTTTTACATGGCTACTCGAGTACTCAAGTAATACTACTCGAGTATGGTTCATCATCTACCAGAAACCTTCACTGTAACAGTAATCGTAAATTTAAATATTCTGGGTTAACACACATTTTTTTTTTTAAATCTTACTCAAACTTATTTACACTATT
This sequence comes from Acacia pycnantha, assembly GCA_025563575.1. Taxonomy (NCBI): domain Eukaryota; kingdom Viridiplantae; phylum Streptophyta; class Magnoliopsida; order Fabales; family Fabaceae; genus Acacia; species Acacia pycnantha. Next base: position 4,427,897 of record JAMWYP010000098.1, on the reverse strand, counting down.
ACTAATCATCTTTTTGAGTATATTTTAGATCATTAACGATTGTTTAAGCTGTGATTAGCCGAAAAGCAACTTTGTGTGTCAGAAGCATTTAATGTTTGCAGAAACAAAGCATACACACGGAATGGAATTCAGAGCAGACGAAATCATTCCTTCGAGATATGCCCACTCCGGCGAAAGTCTCATAGTACCTTTTCTGAGTCAACTTCTAACCAAGAGTACGTCGACGACAAGCGAATTAATGAAGCAACATTCAACTGTGTCTAATGGAAGACATTTGTGTCTAACGGAAGTTTGAAGAGTCTCAACAGCTACATTCAAAGCTCTTCAACAGTCATTAATGAGAGTTGGTATAAAAGCTCGAAGCATTCAATTCCGCCAACGACCAAAACTCTACGTATTCAATTTGAAGTGATTACAATTTCTTGTTTCATCCATCTCATTTAATATATTTGGATATCTTGTACTTCAGTGATTATCTTTATCTACTATGTGGGAGAGTTCAAACACTTATTTGATTATTAATTTAATCTCAAGGTAGAGGGCCGTAAGTGTGGGTGTACGATTACAACTTGTAAGGGGGAGTGAATCCTAGTGTGAGAGGATTACTTCGAGTACATAGTGTGTAATTGTATCTGTGATTGTAAGTTAGTGAAAATCTTACAGTGTCTGGGGATTGAACGTAGGTAGGGGTGAGCATTCAGTTTTCGGTTAAAACAAAAAAACCGAACTACACACATTTTAAAAACAAAACCCAAATCGAAGAACCGAAAAAACCGAAATATTTCAGTTCGGTTTTTCAGTTAATTTGGTTTTTGGGCTTAAGTTGGGCCTTATTGAGAGCCTTTTTGTTTGGGTTAATTCTGTAAAATGGCTAATCTACTTTTTTTTTTTTTTTGCTGAATCAATCTACAATATTGACTATTGAGTGCAACCTGACTATAGTATACTTTACATGAAGCACCTGATATATATCGATTTTTACTTGTATGACAATAGGTTGCTGATTTTAAAATCAAAACATGGAATAATGATGGAAAGAGGAATTGGGTTGGGTCTGGACGTTTGGTATTGGTCTTCAGTTGAGGTGAGTCAAGGGTCATGATTCATAAGGTTGGGTCTGACTCATTCATATGCATTGTCGTTTTAAATAATTTCGGTTATTTCTACAAAAAAAAATTGGTTTTTCGGTTTAACCGAAATAAATTTGCAAGAACCAAATCGAAAACCGAACTAAGCTAGTTTAAAAAACCGAACCGAACCGAAATAACCGAAGACCGAATTATTCGGTTCGGTTTTCGGTTTCGGTTTTGATTTGCTCACCCATAAACGTAGGTCAAGAGTTAGACCGAACCAATATAACTCCTTTGTGTTCATTCTCTCTGTCTCTGTCTTTGTTTTATTATTCTTTAGGCAAATCACAAAAAGAATTTGAAATCCCCTATTCATGCCCCTCTAGGTGATATTCCACTTTCAGCTTCAAATTTTGTCTTCTACGCACTCCTTCTGTCCATATATAATAGTTCTATGGGTTATAGTGTAAATTTAAGAACGAACTATTTTCCTATGTGCACTCAACACAATTAATTATTTTGAAATGTTAAAATAGATATAATCAATTTTTTTGGTAGCATATATAGTAACACCATTAACTCTGGTAAACTTCCATTACCTTTTACATTGTTGGTCTTACCAGTTTTCTCACTCTTTATTATTTTAATATATGTTTAGAAATGTGCATTTTTTTTAATGTGAAAATATTACTTAGACCCTATGCATGGAAACAATTTTATTTTAGTCAACTCCAAAATATTTCAAAATTTCACTACACCCTTTTGGGTCAAAGTGAAATTAAATTTTGTCAATGAAAAACTAATAATGCCCTTACTTTATATTTTGAATAAGAGCATTTTCAAGATTACTAAGGGTATTCAAAAGACAAATAAATGAGTTTAAAAGAATCAAGGAAGTTAAAAAAATTACAAGATAAATATATGAATGACTAAATTTTTTTAACTCCCGGGATTCTTTTATTAAATTTCTTTACAAGATAAATATGGTCATGCATAAGACAAATAAGGGGAATTCACAAGACAAATATGGGCCTATAAGATAATTATGTCTACTTTTTGTCCCAACAAAAGATATATAATTGTGTTGGGTGCTCATAATGAAATAGTTTATTTATTGCTAAATTTATACTTTTACCCTCATAAAAATATATTAAAATAATATAGAGTGAGAAGATTGATAGGACCTACAATGCAAAAAGTAATGAAAGTTAACCAGGGTTAACAACGTTGCTATATATGCTAATAAAAAGAATTGATTTCGTTTACTTTTACATCCAAAATAGTTAATTGTGTTTGGTGCCAAAAGGAAATAATTTGTTGCTAAATTTGCACCTTCACCCTAGTTGTATAAATAACTCATTTACATATATTAAAAAATTGGTTAATTATTTATAGTAAATATGTCTTGATTTTCTTAAACTACCCTCTTTAATTTTAATCATATGCATGAGAACTACTGCTTGATTGGGAGTCCTCCTTAATATGTAAAAATAATAAGGATACTTTGGGCATAACATAATAAATTTAGGAGGCAAATTAAATTATGGTAATCTTACATTATTAGGGGAAATCGCATTATGGTCTTAAGGCAGTGGCGGAGCCAGGATTTATAGTTTATGGGTGCACAATTAGTGTAGGGGTTCGGGGGCAGCGCCCCCGAAATTTTTTTTTTTAAGGAAAGTTTTAAATGCTTTAAGATTATATCGTTAACATTTTTTGGAAGGAAAAAAGTTTGATAAAATTAAAGAACATGTTGCAACCTATAAGAAATCAAAAAATAAAGAATTATCATAATTAGAAGGTGGGCAAGCAAACCAAAATGCTGGCTTCGTTCATCATAAACAAAAATCATTGCAGAAAGAGGCATAAAGCCGGGCATTGCATATCCGGCATATAAATATCGGGGTTATTATAATTTTTGGCATAACAAAGTGTGCAGAACCTCATTTACTAGTAACCTAAAATTTTCATTGAGCTTGTTCCAAACTATCACTTGTCAAGAAATTGACGTAGCCCACTATCACTGATTATCCATGAAGCGGAAGTCAAAACAACGAACTACCCATTTACTAGCTAAGCGATGTAAATTTAATATGGTACCATTGAGGAGCATATTAATGAAGCGAGAGCACATGCTCACGACTCTTGACAAAAGTAAGTATTCTTAAGCAACATTCAATTATAACTCATAATTTAATAAACAATTAATATCTTCAAGAAAAATCATTTCCCCCTTCCTACCCCTATTAACCATCAAAAAGGAAGACAACAAAGGGTCATGAGAAGAAAAATCACATCAAAAGGGAAAAAGATCATTTTGCTAGTGTAGTCAAGATTTGGATGTAGTAAGAGAGAAATTCCCTAAGTGGGAGTAAAAATACATCCCAACAATATGTCTGCAATTAAATAAATATTCCAAATTGCACGAACCAAAATACACTAGTTTGTTAATTCCTTTGAATTCCAAATGGTATGAACTCTGACCATCTCTTACCGAATCCAAACTCACTGTAGTCACTATCACAATCGCCTTTTGAATGAACAACTACCAACGATTCAGGTGAGGGCATAGTGACAGATTTACCCGAATTCGTGGTACTCTCTTAAAGCTCAAAAATCAGTTGGCTTTCATCAATAGGAACCTACCCCACTCTCCTAGCATTCTTCCTTTTCATTTTCTATGATATAATGGAATTGATTCAATTGAACGACTTGAATGAATTAGCAAAACACTAGATGTGCTCAAAAAAATTAAATTACTAGTATTAAGTAGTGAACATGCAATGAATAGGCTTGCAAGTTTCAAGGTTTGGTTGTATACTCGTTATTCTAACTAGCAACTAAGTGCAGAGATTACAAATTTTCACGAGCCTGCAACTCAAGTGCTTGATCCTACACCTTTCCATGACATAATTTGTATGTTTTTAACAAAGCTGTTGCGGAAGCGGGATATATAGAGCGTAACCGATTATACTAGACAATTACCCAACTAGAAAACAAAGTTTCTAGACGTAATTTAATAATATAATAAGCCACTGCTACTATAACTAATTGCAACTAATAAATAATAAATAAGACAAATATAAGAGAAATATCAGATCTTAAATTCACTGAGGAAGATATACAAATGTCTAAAGAGACAATTGAGGGGGTGAGTTAAAAGGGAGGAGGAGGGCCTCTATTTATACTAAATTCTCTGCCTCCCCCTTGTCTCCTAAGTGATGTGGGACTCTTTCCAGCATCCAACAAATCTCCACCTTGGAAAGATACCCACATTCACGATTTCCTTTTTACAAATTCTAATTGCAACTTCTATTCGAAATACAATGTTCAACAATGTTGATCAAATCCAAACAATGTTGAAATTTATTAGAAGTCACCACCTTCGTCAGCATATCAGCAGGATTATCTTCTGTCCGTATCTTCCGTATCGCGACTCCACCTTCTTCCAATATTTCTCTTACAAAATGATATCGGACGTCAATGTGCTTCGTCCTTGCATGGTATACTTGATTCTTTGCTAACTGAATAGCACTTTGGCTATCACAGAATACTGTGATGCTTTCTTGACCAATACCAAGCTCTCCAAGCAACCCCTGAAGCCAAAACGCCTCCTTTACAGCCTCTGTCATTGCCATGTACTCTGCCTCTGTCGTAGACAAAGCTACCGTTGACTGTAAAGTAGACTTCCAACTAACTGGTGCATTTGCCAGAGTGAACACATAACCAGTAGTTGATCTTCGTTTGTCCAAATCACCTGCAAAATCTGAGTCACAATACCCAACTAGTCGTTGATCAACATCCTGCTGAAAGACCAATCCAACATCTACAGTATTATGAATATACCGTAGAATCCATTTTACAGCTTGCCAATGTTCTGATCCGGGATCATGCATATACCTACTCACAACTCCAACTGCTTGTGAAATGTCCGGTCTCATACAAACCATAGCATACATCAAGCTACCGACATCGTTTGCATATGGCACTCTTGACATATATGCTCGTTCATCTTCATCCTCCGGCGACATATCAGAACTAAGCTTAAAATGCGGGGCAAGTGGAATGCTAACCGACCTCGTTTCTTCATTCATACCGAAACGATGTAGCACCTTCTTCAAATACTCCTTTTGAGATAAAAAGAGCTTCTTCGCTTGTCTATCTCTTGTTATCTCCATGCCAAGTATCTTCCTTGCCTCGCCTAAGTCCTTCATCTCAAACTCCTTCTTTAGTTGATCCTTTAGCTTCTCAATCTCTGCTTGATTTCTTGAAGCAATCAACATATCATCAAAATACAAAAGAAGGTATATAAAGGATCCATCTTCAAGCTTCCACAAATACACACAATGATCGTATTTGCTTCTCCTGTACTTATGTCGCATCATAAACTTGTCAAGTCGTTTATACCATTGCCTCGAAGACTGCTTCAATCCGTATAAAGATCTTTCAAGTTTGCATACCATATTCTCCTTTCCAGCAACTCTGAATCCTTCTGGCTGAGTCATGTAGATTTCCTCCTCCAAGTCTCCATTTAAAAATGCAGTTTTTACATCCATTTGAACTAGTTCCAAATCCAACTGTGCTACCAAAGCCAACAAAATTCTAATGGAGGAATGTTTAACAACTGGAGAAAAAACCTCATTGTAGTCAATTCCTTCCTTCTGAGCATAGCCTTTAGCTACCAGTCTTGCTTTGTAGCGCACATCACCTTGGTTAGGAAAACCTTCTTTATTCGCATACACCCATTTGCAACCAATTGCCTTCTTACCCTTTGGGAGTTTGGCCAACCTCCACATACCATTTTGATTAAGGGACTGCATTTCTTCATTCATGGCACTCCTCCACTTATCTTCTTCTAAACTCCGGATAGCTCCTTTATAAGTTGAAGGAACACCATCAGTTGCAATTGAAGTTGCACAAGCCACCATATCCATGAAGCGAGTAGGCTTTCTAATTGTTCGTTTTGGCTTGCCGGTTGCGATTGATTCATGTTGCTGCTGAGGTTCCTGTGTTGAAACCTCATTCTCAACTGGCTCTTCTTCTACACGAAAGTCTTCTTTTATTTCCCCGTCTTTTTTTTTGTACTGGGAAAATCATCTTTCCTTCAAACTCCACCTGCTTCGAAGCACCATCGGTCTGTTTGGTATCTTCAGATGCTACCGTTTTCAACATAGCAGTCTCGTCAAAGGTAACATCCCTGCTAAACACAACCTTCTTTGTCTCTGGACACCATAAACGATATCCTTTAATTCCAGAAGTGATCCCCAAGAAAATAGCTTTCTTTGCTCTAGGATCCAATTTTGATTCTTTCACATGATAGTATGCAATTGAACCAAATACATGTAAAGAACCATAATCATTAGCAGGCTTTCCATACCATTGTTCCAACGGTGTCTTACCACTAATAGCAACAGATGGTAGACGATTAATGAGATGACTCGCATATGTTATTTCCTTAGCCCAAAATTCTTTGCCCAAGCCAGCATTGGACAACATACACCGAACCTTCTCCAGTAAAGTCCGGTTCATGCGTTCTGCCACCCCATTCTGTTGTGGTGTATTCCTGACGGTGAAGTGTCTGACGATGCCATCATCATCACAAAGCTTCTGGAAAGGATCATTCCTGTATTCTCCACCATTGTCTGTGCGAAGACATTTGATCCTCCTACCTGTTTGTGCCTCTATCATCGTCTTCCATTTGAGAAAAATTCCCAAAACTTCGTATTTGGTTTTCATCGTATACACCCAAACTCTTCGGGAAAAATCATCAACAAAGGTTACAAAATAATGCTTTCCTCCCAATGAAGCTGTTTTGGAAGGACCCCAAACATCAGAGTGTACATAATCCAAAATACCTTCCGTATTATGAATAGTTGTACCGAACTTCACCCTTGTATGTTTCCCCTTTACGCAATGCTCACAAAAATCCATGATGCAATGCTTCAATCCTTTTAACAATCCTTGATCTGCTAGAGCCTTCAAGGATTTTCCTCCAGCATGTCCCAAGCGCATATGCCACAACCTGGTTGCTTCTGCATCCTTCTCACTACTGGATGTCACTGTTGCCGTCCCAATAACTGTACTACCATGATAGTGGTACGTGTTATTGTTCTTCTGAATACCCTTCATTACCACCAGTGCACCGGAGAATACCTTCATTACTCCACTTTCTGTAGTGATCTTGATCCCTTTTGAATCTAGAGTTCCCACAGAAATGAGATTCTTCTTCAAATCCGGTACATATCGAACATCTTTCAATGTCCTGATCAATCCATCATGGTTCCTTAATTTGATTGAACCAATGCCATATGGGGTAAGAGAAGAGTTATCTGCTGTGTGAACGACTCCACACTCTGCTTCTTCAAAATCAGTGAACCAGTCTTTATTAGGACACATATGATGACTACAAGCTGAGTCCAACAACCATACGTCCGACGCTTTTGACGACGTCATTGTAGCCAGTGAGAAATTTGAATTCTCATAATCACAATTAGCTACATTTGAGTCCATAGCAGCCTTCTCATTTCCAGGTTTGCCTTTGTTCTTCAGCTTCGGACAATCCTTCTTCCAGTGGCCCTTTTCACGACAAAAGGCACACTCATCTTTGCTAGGTCTGGACCTTGATTTGGATCGCCCTTTCTTTGATCTCTTCTTGTCTTCAGTACGCCCTCTAACCACTAGAGCCTGTGCATCTCCACCTTTTTGTTTCTCTTTCCTTCTTTGTTCATGCCTGTACAAAGCAGAACAAACTTCTTCAAGAGAAACTTTCTCCTTACCGTGAAGAAGAGTAGTCTCCAGGTGCTCGTACTCATCAGGAAGTGATCCCACCATTATCAGGGCCAGATCTTCATCTTTAAAGGTTTCATCCATATTCTGCAAATCCGTCACCAACTTGTTGAAGTTAGTGATATGCTCATTTATTGTGATACCAGGAACATAAGTGAAACGAAACAGTCTTTTCTTCATATAGAGTTTATTCTGATAGTTTTTCTTCAAGAACTTGTCCTCTAGTGCCTTCCACAGTCTATATGCGAAGTTTCCTTTGTGTGTGGATATTTCTGCTCCTTGAAAGGTACGATCTAATAGTACCACAAGCAACACGATTGACCACCCTCCATTCTTCTTCCTCCATGCTATCTGGTTTTTTCTCTTCAAGTGCAAAGTCTAGTCCCTGCTGAAAAAGGACATCCAAAACCTTGCCTTGCCACATCCCAAAATGTCCAGATCCGTCAAAAATTTCAACTGCAAACTTCGCATTGGACAATATTCTTCTCAAATACGAAGATCCCAACGACGAATTACTGACACCTGATGCGGCTACATCACCCTTTTTGTCCTCCATTTCTGCTTCAAAAAATTATTTAATAGCTGCCAAATGAAAGCCCAAAATTAATTCTTTTCTGATCTAGAAGTTGAGACAAGGCTACAACCACAGAGCATACTCAGACAGAACTTGGCTCTGATACCAATTGTTGCGGAAGCGGGATATATAGAGCGTAACCGATTATACTAGAAAATTACCCAACTAGAAAACAAAGTTTCTAGACGTAATTTAATAATATAATAAGCCACTACTATTATAACTAATTGCAACTAATAAATAATAAATAAGACAAATATAAGAGAAATATCAGATCTTAAATTCACTGAGGAAGATATACAAATGTCTAAAGAGACAATTGAGGGGGTGAGTTAAAAGGGAGGAGGAGGGCCTCTATTTATACTAAATTCTCTGCCTCCCCCCTTGTCTCCTAAGCGATGTGGGACTCTTTCCAACATCCAACAAAAGCAACATCTCCAACTTCGACAATGAAAGAGCTAAAAATATCCACACAACCAATTCCTAATTATGGTAATCTCCAAGCAAATTCCCAAGCAGATTTCTCAGCCAATGTTTTTGACATCGGATACCATAATTGGCCCGCAGCAGTTCAAAGCTAAAGTCACACATTTATACTTCATGGGTAACTACGAAAACCAACAAGAATAAATGAAAAAAAGAAAAGAAATAAATCCTCACTTGGTTTTCCTTGCAATATTCGATATCGGTCCAAAGAATCTTCATTCTTAATAACATCATATGGCCATTTAGGGCTCGGAGTAATGGAAGAGATGGATGAAGTTAACACGACACGGCTCACTCGGCTTCCTTAGCCGCCGTGAGCACATTGATTGTGCCTTTAATCGCCGGGTTCAGCAGCTCTTTCTGCTAGAACAGAGGGGGGAAGTAGATAAATGAGAAATTATCAACGAAATTTAAAGGAATTGAGTGTGAGAATTGGACCTGAGGATCTTGGATTCGGTCGACGATGCAAGGAGAAGTGAGATGGAAAACGCCGCGCGACCAACGACGGCAACGACGATGGAATTATAATCGAGGAGGTCGATCCGGAAGAGACGGAGGTGAGTGTCGGCACCTTCAAAGCCTTGCAGTGCTTGGTTTCAGAATCATCATCCACCATTCAAAACAAACAAGAAAAATTTAAAACTAATGATAGCATGAATTTTTTAACACTCAAAAAATAGAAGATAAAAAAAATCAGAGAGATGATCGAACTCGATGTTGCAGATCTGCTTACTTCTCCATCTTCATTTGAACAAGGCAGGGTGGTGGTGACAGAGGTTGAAGAAAAAGACAGCCACTGAACAAATTTAAGAAAGATGAAGAAGACAAATTGAAGAGGGAGGTGGTGACAGAGGTTGTTGAAGAAGACGAAAAAAAAACCCAAAGTTTATGTCTGCACCTGCGGTCTCTTGCCCCAATGTAGCTCCGCCCCTGTCTTAAGGAACAGAATATATATATATATATATATATATATATATATATATATATATATATATATATATATATATATATAAAGTTTCTGTATATGATTTACTATCTAAGAATTCCTAATGAACCTTAGGATTCGAATTGTGAAATTACTTGTTTGCCCCATTGACAAGTCATAGTATTACCATTGACAAGTCTATATGTTGATAAGTGTATGGGTACATATTGACAAGTCGTAGTGTTACCGTTACAAGTATATATGCCTTCTAGACAAGTCATAGTATTATAGTTGACAAGTTTATGTGTCATACTAACAATGGGGGCAAATATGTAGTTTTACAATTCAAATCCATATCACTGAGGTCTGGAGTTTTTTGACAGTGAAGAATTATATACTAGAACTTTCTTATATTTTTGTTCTTCCAAAGGACCATACCACGATTTTCCTATTTGTTATCAAAGTAAAACCCTTATCCGACTCATATTTCGGATAGGATGTAGCAGTACGACTCTTTTTCTCTTAGCTTAGATTGGTCCAAAATATAAGTTGAATTTGATAATATATAAAACATTTACGTAGATTACATATAATAAATTAGATTTATTATTACCATGAAAAATTATAAGAATTGACTATTTCAACTTTAATTAAAATTAAGTTTTTTTAAACTTTATATTAGGTAAGAAATACATAATTATTGATTTTTCATAATTTTAAAATATTTTGTTTTTGTTCAAGCACACGTGTCTTCCTTTGTTTTTCCCCCTCAAGTCCACATATCATTCGTGTGTGGATTTTGAGTCTTTGGGGTGACCTGATTACAATTCTAATCGGGCAGCATGTGTCTTCCTATCAAAAGACAATATTGTTTGAGATTAGGAAGACAGGAACTAACAATTTAAAAGAAACATAAATATAAATTAGAATAAAGTATATTTTTTGTCCTTTAAATTTACATGAGGTATACTTTTGATCCCTTAACTTTATAAAATATACTTTTAGTCCTATAATTTTAACACTGTTAATTTTGCTAATGGAAGATGCAAACTCAAGTGATAATAGTGTAAACTTAAGTGATGAGTGTATAATTAAATGTTACTCCCTCCAGTCCTAATTATAGGAGCAAATTACCAGAATTTGGGAAGATTAAGGAAGAAAGTAAAATTAGTTAATTATGTGTATTTTCCAAAAATACCCCTCTGAAAATTAAAAATTACATAAGGCAATTAGTTGGCATTATGAGGGAAATGAATGTGGTTCGTGGAACAGGTAATCAAGGACATGACTGATGGAGGGGCTGATTATTGCTTCGAATGCGTGGGGATGGCGTCATTAGTGCATGAAGCATATGCCTCTTGTCGAAAGGTTTCCTCTCAGCTTTTTAATCCACTTGGAGCAGTTGAAATTTCATTTTTGAAATTTGTTGTTATTATTAATTATGAGCAACTAATTTCTTTTACCATGCAAAATATGACAAAAATTGCTCAAAATTATTTTATATAAAAAAGTATAATTTAGGTGTATATGACATTAATGAGTTGCAAACATTATTTACTTTATAAAATATATAGGTGTATTATTAAATTATTATTGTCTTTAATTATTATTGAGAAAGTATAAATAGGGGTATTATAGGAAAAAATGACAAAAGTTAAAACTTGCTCTTATAATTAGGACCAAAACCAACTCTAAAATTTGCTCTTATAATTAGGACCGGAGGGAGTATTACGCTTAAATTTAAAATATGGGTAAATTGAAGAATATATAAAATTTATGTAATTAAATGTTATTATTAGTTATCACTCGAGTTCTGTAATACCCTCAAATCTGACTTAGGGTAATTTCCCTTGAAAAAAGATAATTTGCAATTAGGTCCTTAAGACGTTTGAATATTTGCAAATAGGTCCCTAAACACATTGTGGGTTATAAATACCCTGTGAAAGCTATAAAAGAGGCAAGTAAAAATCTATTTAAAATAGGGAAGGATATTGTCCCTAATTTAGGTAATTTATTAAGTTACAAACTTGGAGAAATTGTAGAAGAATACCCAAAAAGTATTGAAATGACCGTAATACCCCCGTAAATGCTAAGATAATACAGAACACATGGAAACAAATGTGTCAGTGTAAAAGTTATGAGGTAATGATGTGTTATAATTAAGAAAATTATCAACAAGTGATAATAAAGTAATTAGGTAATTATTGACTAATTACTTAAGCTTAAGCAAGGAAAATTCAGAGATAATTATGAAAAGCTCAAAAATTAGTGGAGAATGGTTTGAAATTAGTAAAAATATATTTACTAATTAATTGGAAAATTTTGTGAAAAATAGTTGAGTTTAGGTATTTTTAAGCCTAAATACAAGTTTGGACCAATAGGAAAATTATGTAAGAAATTATATAAAATAATTATTAAATAATTATTTTATATTAAATAAAATATAAAACGAAAATTAATTAAAAAAGGACCAGATATGTTTGACCGAATTGGAGCAAGAAAAATGAAGATGGGATTGAAAGAATAATATCATGATATTTTTGAATATTATATATTATAATTAATTAAAGTAAAAAGTGTGAATAGTAATTTAGAAATTAGGAAACGGATCTTATCTAGAGATCTAGGAAGGGGATTTCCAAAGTCAGGGAAAAATAATGATCAGTGGAATTTTATCTTCTGTTAAAATCTTCCGGAAGAAAATTATGAAGTCGTTTGTGCATTTCCTAATAAAACAAAATAGGGAAAAATGCATATAGGTATATTTTTGGATATAGAGAAAATAAATTCTAACTCAACATCTAGGCATGAGTTTGAATTTATTTTGACATATTTGGAATCAGTGAATTTTTCTGAAGAAGATGATGTTTCCAGAAATACGTTCTGAAACCGGACGCGTTCGGACACGTTTTTCGAGAAACTTCAGCCGGACAGTTGGAACCCTGTCTAAAGTCAAAATTCAAGTTTAAATAGATATTATTGATGAGGAAGAGAAGGTCTTCAAAGTTGTAAATCCAGAAGTTTGAGATTTCTCCGAAATCATGCGAATCGGGGGAGTCTGGGAAATTCGCAGCGAAGCTCTGGGTAAGTTTTTCGGTACCGAGCTTTAAGCTTCCGTAGTTCTTTCGATAGTTAGAGTAGTAATGTTAGATTAGTATTTAATCTTTCAAGTATGATTGGGTATCATATGGGAGGGCTATTTTAGTCTTTATTTTTGAAAATCAAAATGGCGTCGAAGTTCTGGCGAAATTTTGGGAAGAAAATTAGTCAGAGTAACGAAGTGCTGGCGAAATTCCGCCAATTAGGGGTAGAAGGGCAAAATGGTAATTTTTACCTAAAATGCCAGTTATTGTGTCAAATCACTAATGAAAGTGATATTACCCTTATAGGATATCAGAAACTCTGATCTGCTGCCGTTACGCTGCCGACGTGCCGCTGTTTTACGATTTGCCGTAAAAGTACAGTTTTCCGTAAAACGTGCTAGAAATACCGTAATCCGTCAACGAAGGTACGTTCGCGTACTGGTAACCTTAACTCTGATATTTATGGTATGCGTGTATGTGCTATAAAAATTATATGTTATGTATTGTTGTTATGATTGTTGGGTAATGAGATACGCATGTTAGAGGCCTAGGTGCCGCCAGGATACGGTTGTTAGGGGCCTATGTGCTGCTAGGGATCAAGAGGCCTAGGTGCTGCTAGGGTTACACTGCAGGGGGCCTATGTGCTGCCGGGATACGCTGTTTGGGAGATGCTTGTACTATGTGCTTTTATACTATTGATTATTGTTCGCCTCGCAAGTGTACGAGATTCGCAAGTAATAAAGTGATAAATAAAGTATCGTTCCCACGAGGATTTGTTTAACAAATTGGTCGAACAAAAGGCTTAGTGAATTTCATCAAGTTGAGCTAAAACAAAGTCTTAATTTGGAAAGAGAAATTTTAAAGACTATTTCTAAAACATAAAATTGATAAAGGCAATTGATTCTTTAAATTCAAGGATAATTGAGCCTAGGGCTCTTTTTCCCCTTTTTGCATTTCATAAAACTTGGTTAATTTCCTCTCTAGTAGCATTTCAATAAATATATGTGTTAGTCTAAGGTTCTAAAACACTTAACCCGCTCTCTCAAGTCAAAATCAAGTTTCTCTTCTCATTAAAATGCACAATCTCTTGCTACAATTAATGAGAATCAATATTCAAGCAACAACCCTAATATGACAATGCAAGGCTAGTAAACATATCTCTATTTTACCAACAAACCATCCATTTATCAAGTAAACTTCAAGACAAGCATGATTTTAATCAAGTTCTACACCTAGATTAGCTCTCTCAAGTCAAAACCTAAGTGAACAAATCATCTAAATGGAGGCCAATCATTTAGAAGCATTAAGCCAAGATTAAAATCAACACATACATATATTAATCTACCAAAAGAGAGGAATATTCAAGTCTTAATCCATACAAAGGGTCAAAAGAACCCTAGGATAAAAGAGAAATTAGCCAAGCATGGCTCTAATCAACATCACAGCAACACAAAATTCCAGATTGAAGACCATAATGAAAATCAAAGAGAAAGGGAATAAAAACAGAGTATTAAAATTAAGAACATGATTTCTCCCTCTGGTTCGACTGCTCTGTTATCCCCTCCTTCCGAAATTGACGCTCCATCCGGAATCGCTTCACTGTGCGTCTCGCCCAAAAATCCTCTCGTGTGTGACCTCTCTTCTCCGCTTCCACGCTCTCTATTCCGTTTTCTTTCTCTCTTCGATCAGCGCTGTTCACGTTCTGTTTCTTCGTTCCGCCCAAGTATTTCCAGCTGCCTTTTTCTTTTTAGGTCTTCCATTCCTTTTAATTCCCGTGGGCCCCCAACATTATCAATTCCAATCTCCGAGTTTCGTGCTGTCCTGGTCCTTTCTTTTTAGCCTTTTCATTCATTTAGGTCTTCAAAACAAATAAGTCCGTGGGCCCCACCTTTAGCTATTTAGATTCAAATTGATTCAATTCCTAGGCCCAAAACGCTGCACCTGATATCTAGAAGGAAAAGCAAATTATATATTATATAGTAATAATCATAATAATAATTGAATTTTAATTAAAACTTCTAATTATCCTTATTTATTTCTTAAACTCAAAAACTTTTATTTTAAATTGAAATCTCATAAATGATGCATCCAAATTGATTTCTCTTAAAATCTCAATAAAATCTCTTTAATTTAGTATTGATGACTTCCTAAATATATCAAAATATGTTTCAAATCTATTAAAAATAGGAAGTCATCACACCCCCACACTTGCATCAAATCTTGTCCTCAAGATTTTTAAACTCTAAAACAATCAAATTCAAGAAAACCATGGAAGCAAGATTTTTGAAGCAAGCACTACAAAATTGAAGTCAATTCAAACTTTCAAGAAACAAATTTTTTTCAAAAATCTTTTCCACCTTCCAAAAATGCAAGTAGCAAGGTGATTAATTTGGCAAAGATAAATCACAATAGAATGCCCCTCACAAGTCAAGTGTTTAACTCATCTCTCAAAATATTCAAGGGTTTGTGTTTCACTCCATTCCACCTATTGCAACTTATCTACCATAAGCTTGTTTATCATCTCAATCTCCACTTTATACATTATCCCATTGCACACTCAAATCAAAAGGGCTTTCTCAAGGTTGTAATGATCAAGGTAGGATAATGAAATGAAAATGATCAAATGGAATGGGAAAATACTTTAATTAGTGCTAAGTAATTTAATGAAATTCATGATGAAGAGTGAAGGAATACCTACCAAGAAAAACAAACAAACTCACTAACACTATATACAGACCACCTTTATTCTTTTGATCTCAACAAACTTTTTCTTTCTTTCTTTTTTTTTCTTTTCTTTTTTTTTAATCTCTATTTTTTTTTTCTTATTCCAATCTTTTCTTTTCTTTTTTTTTTTTTTTTTTTTTTTTTTTGCTATGTACACATACTTTCTAACTCCTTCACTCTTTTTAAATTAGTTCACTTAGCACTTACTAAAGTAATAGAAATGAATGGGAAGAAAAAGATATAAAAATTGCATATCTCAAACAAAGGGCTATTTATTCTATACAAATCTTTTTCTCTTCTTTCTTTTTCTTTTTTTTAAAGAAAACTAAAATAAGAAAAAGGCTCAAATGGGGTGAACAAAGGATTTTCATGTGATAAGGATGGACATTTGGCCAAACTAGCTATGAAATGAATGCCTAAATCCTCTTTGTGCATGCAATAGGATTTCAAATTTCAAAAGAGATTCAAGACAAGTTCTAGAGATGGAATCACAATAGGTGTACTTCCTCTTGGAAAGATAACAATTAAGGCTCAAATTCCTCACAGGTTCTTTGACATCCTAAAGTAAAGTACCCAAACCAAATCTTTACCTCTTTACTAACATTCAAAGAACATAGAATCAATTTCTAATCAAATTCACTCCTCTTCATGTTCAAATCAACCCAATTGTAATACTATTCACACTTCCATGAAAAAAAATTGAGGACAAAGCAAGTTAAAATCAAGGATACCCTCACCCCCACACTTAAATGTCACATTGTCCTCAATGTGAACAAGTAACAAAAAGTAGTGAAAGTGAAGAGCAACCATATCTAAGTGCAAGGGTAACACCAATTTCGTAGATTTCAAATTTTCACCAATTAACAAATCAAGTGCTAACAATCACTTAATGATCATCACAAACAATCATCACAAGCACATCCAACTAAGACCAGCACTCATTTCCACGCAATATATAATCAACAATCAAATAAAACAAATCAAAGAAAAGTAGAAGAGAACTCCCCTATTCTTCCGTGACTTGTGCTTTCAATCCTTGCTACCAAACTGGAACACATCATCAAGGGCTTTCAACCTGTCCTACAAAATCAAACAAAGCATCAAGTAATACCTTGGGTTGCCTCCCAAGAAGCGCTAAGTTTAAAGTCTTCAGCCAGACTCTTCATGATGGTCACTCCTCATAGGCATTTAGGCGAAAGTCATCTAACTCATTGAGTTGAATTCGCCTCTTCTTCCTCACAGCTTTAGGATCAAATTTTAGCTTTTTGATAGCCCAATAAGCTCCATGCTCCAATTCCAATGGTAAGTGACGTGCTTTCCCAAAATAAGCATATTTGAGATGAGAAGGTGATGGCTTTAACTCTAGAACCGAAGGAACTTCAATAGAAGGCTTCAATGGAGTACTTGAGGCATCGATGTACCAAGTGGTTCAATAGTCCTTGGTTTAGAATGAGGAAATGAGTCAAAACGAAGAGCTCTTCAACAACATCTTCATCCAACTCTTCACAACTCTTCTCACCAATCAAGAATGCCTCTAAAGGGTCTTTGATCATGGAAGCATATGATTCTTGATGAATAAGCGCATCTAATGTATCTACAAACGAGCATTGAGCTAAATCATCATGAAACTTTGAGGCTTTTTGCATGTTGAATATCACTTGCTCATTATCGACCCTCAAAGTGACCTCACCCTTCTCTACATCAATGAGAGTCCTTGCAGTGGCTAAGAATGGACGCCCAAGGATGAGAGGAATTTTCCAATCAACTTCACAATCAAGCACTACAAAATCCACAGGGAAGATAAACTTGTCAACTTTTACTAGGACATCTTCAATGATTCCTCTTGGTTTAGAAATGATTCGATCGGCCAAGAGCAAAGATACCGTAGTAGGTCTTGGCTCTCCCAAGCCCAGTTGGTTGAAAACAGCCAGAGGCATCAAGTTAATACTTGGACCCAAATCACAAAGAGCTTTACCATTAAAATTTGTCCCAATGTTGCAAGGGATGTAGAAGCTTCCTGGATCTTTAAGCTTAGCCGGTAACTTCCTTTGAATGATCGCACTACACTCTTCGATAATGCCACGAGCCTCAAATTCATTAAATCGCCGCTTCTTAGACAAAACATCTTTAAGGAACTTAGCATATTTAGGCATGCTCTCCAAAGATTTAGCAAAAGGAATGTTCACATGGAGTTGTTTGAACATGTTCACAAACTTTTTGAACTGGGCATCTTCCTCTTTCTTCTTGAATCTTTGAGGAAAAGGTAGTGGTGGCATAAAAGTAGGAGTGGTGGCCTTTTTCTTTTTCTCATCATTCATCTCTTGCTCCACCTTCTTGTCCTTGCCAACATCATTCAAACTTTCTTCAAGTTGCTTTCTCTTGTTAGTTTCATCTTCCTCCCCACACTTTCTTCTTCAACATCGTCAATCACTTGATCATCTTGTTTTGGTTGAGGAGTACTTGAGCTAGGCACATCTGGTAGTACTTTGCCACTTCTCAAGTTTATGGCATTGCATTCCTCTTTTCCAACTCGTTTTGGATTAGGAATGGTGTCACTCGGAAGATTGCTTCTTGCCATAACATTCACTTGTGATGCTAATTGCCCCATTTGCACTTCAAGATTTTTAATAGCAGTTTCATGGAGAGAAAAAGTAGCCTTAGTTTCAACCCTTGAAGATTCCACCTCAGACAAGATTCGAGCTAGCATTTTGTCAGTTTTAGACTCCTCTTCCTTAATAGGCTGCCTTGATTGCATTTGAAAACCAGGTGGAATAGGCTTAGTGCCAGATGTAGACCCATGTGCTTGATTCAAACTATTACCTTGACTCCAAGAGAAATTTGGGTGAGTTCGCCAAGCACTATTGTAGGTTTGTGAATAAGGGGTTGCCTTGAGGATTTTGGAACTTGCCCATGTAGTTGATGATTCAAGTGGCCATGTAAAGAGGACAATAATTAGGCATATGGACATCATGGCATTGATCACATACAATTGGTGTGGCATGAACAGAATGCACACCTTGAGAAGTGCTCTTTGCATCTCGAGACTCTAGCACATCAAAACGCTTATTCAAAGCGGATAAGAGAGTTGCAATTTGTGAGGAAGAGTCTTCTTTTGCATTAGGCACAGCTTGGTTAGTCCTCCTATCATTGCCTTGAGTATTGTTTGCGAGACAACCGATCCAACAATCGAATCACCTCATTCACAGGAACATTCCGGTATCCTCCATTGGTCATAGAATCAACCATTGCTTTAGATGAGGATTAAGTCGAGTACAAAAATTTGAACCACAACCCATTTGTCCACCCCATGATTAGGGCATTGCTTCATTAACATCTTGTATCTCTCCCAAGCGACATAAAGATGCTCATCGGGATGTTGTTTAAAGCTTAGAAATTCATCCCTAGCTTCCATGCATTTGTCATCAGAAAAGAATCGAGCTCTAAACTTAGCCTCAAGATCGGCCCAAGAAGTGATAGACCCTTCCGGAAGATTGTTGAACCAATCTCTAGCCTTGCCTTGCAGAGAAAGAGGGAATAACCGTAGCTTCAATACATCTTGGGGAACTCCATTTTGTTTGAAAGAATCACACACTTCCAAGAAGTACAACAAGTGCTTGTTGGCATCTTCATTGTAAAGACCATGGAACATCCCATGCATTTGAAGCAATGTTATCATAACCGGCCGACTAGCAAAATCATTGACGGTAGCTCTATCATATTCGTCTGCCCGCCATGGTTTCGTATGCAGATTCGGTCTCTTCTTCAATGAGAGGTACTCCGTTAAGTTCCACTACCAATTCGTCCGGATGCAAGTTTTGCATATACTGAAATGGTACCTACAAGAGAAACAAGCAAGAGCAAGTATCAAACTAAAACAAAAATCAATAAAGGAAAAGAAAGAAAAATTGTAAACCTAACTAAAAGCTCAAGCAAAGTTTACTAACACAAGCCCAAGGTTGACCAAAGGATTTGTTTACACAAATCCCAAGAACGGCGCCAAAACTTGTTCGCCTCGCAAGTGTACGAGATTCGCAAGTAATAAAGTGATAAATAAAGTATCGTTCCCACGAGGATTTGTTTAACAAATTGGTCGAACAAAAGGCTTAGTGAATTTCATCAAGTTGAGCTAAAACAAAGTCTTAATTTGGAAAGAGAATTTTTAAAGACTATTTCTAAAACATAAAATTGATAAAGGCAATTGATTCTTTAAATTCAAGGATAATTGAGCCTAGGGCTCTTTTTCCCCTTTTTGCATTTCATAAAACTTGGTTAATTTCCTCTCTAGTAGCATTTCAATAAATATATGTGTTAGTCTAAGGTTCTAAAACACTTAACCCGCTCTCTCAAGTCAAAATCAAGTTTCTCTTCTCATTAAAATGCACAATCTCTTGCTACAATTAATGAGAATCAATATTCAAGCAACAACCCTAATATGACAATGCAAGGCTAGTAAACATATCTCTATTTTACCAACAAACCATCCATTTATCAAGTAAACTTCAAGACAAGCATGATTTTAATCAAGTTCTACACCTAGATTAGCTCTCTCAAGTCAAAACCTAAGTGAACAAATCATCTAAATGGAGGCCAATCATTTAGAAGCATTAAGCCAAGATTAAAATCAACACATACATATATTAATCTACCAAAAGAGAGGAATATTCAAGTCTTAATCCATACAAAGGGTCAAAAGAACCCTAGGATAAAAGAGAAATTAGTCAAGCATGGCTTTAATCAACATCACAGCAACACAAAATTCCAAACCATAATGAAAATCAAAGAGAAAGGGAATAAAAACAGAGTATTAAAATTAAGAACATGATTTCTCCCTCTGGTTCGACCGCTCTGTTATCCCTCCTTCCGAAATTGACGCTCCATCCGGAATCGCTTCACTGTGCGTCTCGCCCAAAAATCCTCTCGTGTGTGACCTCTCTTCTCCGCTTCCACGCTCTCTATTCCGTTTTCTTTCTCTCTTCGATCGCCGCTTTCACGTTCGTTTCTTCGTTCCGCCCAAGTATTTCCAATGCCTTTTTCTTTTTAGGTCTTCCATTGCTTTTAATTCCCGTGGGCCCCCAACATTATCAATTCCAATCTCCAAGTTTCGTCTTTGTCCTGGTCCTTTCTTTTAGCCTTTTCATTCATTTAGGTCTTCAAAACAAATAAGTCCGTGGGCCCCACCTTTAGCTATTTAGATTCAAATTGATTCAATTCCTAGGCCCAAAACGCTGCACCTGATATCTAGAAGGAAAAGCAAATTATATATTATATAGTAATAATCATAATAATAATTGAATTTTAATTAAAACTTCTAATTATCCTTATTTATTTCTTAAACTCAAAAACTTTTATTTTAAATTGAAATCTCATAAATGATGCATCCAAATTGATTTCTCTTAAAATCTCAATAAAATCTCTTTAATTTAGTATTGATGACTTCCTAAATATATCAAAATATGTTTCAAATCTATTAAAAATAGGAAGTCATCAATTATGATTGTCTGTAGTCCATATGCTGTATATGTAAATATGAGGTTAACCGTTACCTGAGGTCCGATTGCAATGGACCTCAGCTCTTAACATAGCATCCGGATCGGGAGGACCAAGGACCGAGGAGAGAGGCAAGCAGCCTAGTAGAAGACCCGGCTGAAGACTCTATTTTGTTGTTCCGGCGAAAGCTTTCCTTTTGCTGTTGTGTATCACTTTTGAAATACTCGGTTACCATACCGCTGTTGTATTCCGCCAGACTTACGGTGTTTTATATATACATATCAGTTACTCAATCGCTCTTGCTCTACTCTGATGATTTGAAATGATGTTTTGGAAAAAAAAATTTATACTGCATTTGAAAAGTCGGGTTGTTACAAGTTCACTGCATCAAAGTTTTCCGTTAGCAACATTAAAAGTGTGAGAATTTTAGGACAAAAAGTGTACTTTATAAAGTTAAGAAACCAAAAGTATGTCTTACGTAAAGCTTAAAGGACTAAAAGTATATTTTAGCCTATAAATTAATTTGTTAATAATTTCTTCCTAGTGGGGCCAAACACAATAATGTCACTCATCCTTAATATAAGACATATTTTAGGAGTTTTTCTTAGTTTTAAATATAGGGTTTAATGTTTCTGCTTTTGCTGCAGAAATATATTTTTTGTCACACTCACATAAAAGTGTGTAAAACCCTAAAAATCGTATTTATGATAAATATCATAAATTAGTAAAAAATGCCTATTAGAAATAGGTGAATATGTGGTCTCAAAGCTAGTGTGGTATTTATCTTATTTTCTAAGGTAAATTCTATTAAAATTACAAGAGATAAAGTGTTAAAAATCCCTAAATGCAATTGTGGGTCATAAAATGCCCTAAAAATATTATGATAAATCCTAAATGATAATAAAATATTTGTTAAAAATTAGAGAGTATGTTGTCTCTAATTTAGGGAATTTTTGGGATTATTTTCCTTGGAGAATAATGTGGCAAAAATTAATATTATTTTGGGAGACATAAGTTGCCCCGTGATTTTTAATATTTTACATGGAGCATAAATTATCAATGTCAGTAAAATAGTTGTGAGAAAATAGTTGATCTTAATTAAGAAAATTGTCAACAATTAGTAAGTGATTAAATAAATAATTATTGTCTAATTGTTTAGGCATGAATGAAGGAGAAATCCAAAGTTTATTAAATTAAGCCCTTAATTTGTGATTAATGACCAAGAAAGGATTAGGATTGGCATAAAGAGTATGGTTAATTAACTAAGCATAGTTAAGAAGTACATAAAATGAATTACATGAAAACCCTAAAAGCTAAATTACCAATGGAATAGTTAACTATCTAATTAACCAAAGGATTAGGTAACTACAATATATAATTAATGCATAATACAAGTTAATTAAGAGAGTTGAAAAGTCAAAGATGGTCAAGAGGGAGAGAGAACCGAAATATTGAATGTAGAAGGGGGGAAACTTAGTTAAGAAGTTGTTAGGAAACTTTGCAAAGAAGTTGTAGAAAAGTCAAAAGATGCAACAAGCCAATGGGAGCATAAAGCATGGGATAATTGAAGCATATTCCTTGGCCAAAAGGGAGCATCTTTTTGAAAATGAAGAGGGGCCGGGAGAAAGAAAGAGAGAAATTGTTGAGTAAATGTGAATTGCAAGTGGATGTAATAATAATAAAGAAAGGAAGATTTTTGTTGAAAAAGCAAATAGGATAAATGAGAACCGATAGAAAATAAATCCTAACTCAAAATCCTTGAATTAGGGTTCTAACAACTGGACATATTATGAATCAGTGGATTTTTGTCCTGAAGATGACATTACCCGAAGTGATTTCCGTAACCAACGACGGTTATCTGAAAATCTTCAGCAGGTTAGGAAATACCCTGAATGGGATCAAAAAATTGGTTAATCCAAATATCTTGAAAGAGGAAGTTTAGATCTTCAGGGAGTTGCTAAGGAATTTCTGAGATTCTTCAAGAATACACGATTAGAATACCGAACGGGGGAATTTATCAGTACAAGTTCCATAAAGCAAGTGTGACATCACCTTTGGTGACATCACATTGTTGAAAAAAGGGGCATGGAGGTCGGCATGAGCATCTTGTGGAGGAGAGGAAGCCTTGATCAAAACCCTAAAATCAATGGCTTAGAAATAAAGAAGAGAAGTGCAATTTTTCCCTTGGCCACTCTATAAATAGGCCATCCTTCATTTGAGTTCTTCACACCAAAATCCTCTTAAGGATTTTGAAATATTAGAGAGAAGTTAGAGAGAGGAGCTCTAGAGAAGTGAGAGCTAGAAGGAAGAGGAGGTTCTGCAAGGGTAAGTTCTTCGGTTCTTAGTTTTAGTTCGGTAGTTCTTGAAGTTCTAGGGTAGATGTTGTTTTGATCTTTAATCTTCCAAGTTAGTTTAGATATCATGTTTTAAGGTTTAAAAATGATATTTATTTCGAAAATATGTTGGAGCAAGAGTTATGTTGAAATTTTGGAAGATTAGAGTCAAAGTAACGAAGTTCGCGAAATTCCCGATTAGGGCGTCGGGGTAAAATGGTCATTTTTGACTAAAATTACTGTTATGATGATTGATTAGTAACATATACGCTATTGTCCTTATAGGATACCTGTGATTACGTTCTGACCAACGGTTGTACCGTATATCGTCAACGAAGGTACGTTCGCGTACTGTAACACTAACTCTGGTGTTTATTGTATACGTATATGTGATATGTTATGTATCTCTATGTGTAATGGATGATAACTCTGCTGTATGTTATGTACTGTTGGTATGTTTACGTCTGCTAAGGGCCACACATTTTATATGCTATTGGGGTACGTCTGCTAAGGGCCATGCGTTTGCTAAGGGCCATACGTTTGCTAAGGGCCACACATTTTATGTGTTGTTGGGCATACGTTGCTAGGGGCCACGCATCTGCCTGGGGGCTTATGTGCTGTTGGGATGCACTTGCTGTATGTGATACTTATGTTGTATAATCATATACTGTTAGTGATATGAATGTCTATAATGCATATGTGTGTATGTAAACATGAGGTTAACCGTTACCTGGGGTCCGTATGCATTGGACCTCAGCTCTTAACATAGCGTCAGGGTCAGAGGACCAAGGACCGAGGAGAGAGAAAAGCAACAAGCTTAGAGGTTCGGCTGAAGACCATCTTTTGTTGCCACGGTGTGGGGATCGCCAGGGAGACACTTCTGTTGATATTTACTTTAAAAACTCTCGGTTGTTGTACCACTTCTGTAATTAGCCAGACTTACAGCATTTTGAATATATATATCAGTTACTCAGTTGTTCCGATGCTCTACTTTGATGAAAAAAAAAATATTGCTTTTGAAAATGGGATGTTACAAAGTGGGTGGGTCCCATTATGAAGAAAAAAAAGAGAAAATATTAGTAGGACCCACCCACTTTTACGTGAGTGGTAGAAAAAATGTTTCTGCAGCAAAAGCAAAAATATTAAACCCTTAAATATAAAGCATAATTTTTATAGGGAAATTCGATTTAAATACCATTTGAATTTGCAAAACCCCCAGAAGTATCCCGAATTTTTAAAAAGATTGAGAAGTATCAAGGACCTATGAGGGATATGCAAATTCGGGTGAAATTACCCTTTTGCCCTTAGTTTTAAATAAATTTTAAAAATAAAAAATACCCTCACCGGAGGGCCGTCGGCGAGGGGGTGGGTGTTTTTTTTTTTAAATAAAAGAATTATTTGAATGTGTAGGGGGTGGGGTTCGAACCCCTCACCCCTAACACATCCAAGGGACCAAGTTGGGCCACTTGGTTCCTTTAATATATATACACATTAACAAATATATATATTCTTCTTAACATTTTTTCAATGGTAGTTGTAAAACCGATAACGCAATTTACAAATTGAATAACGCCATTTACAAATTATTTTCAAGTTTACATTTTGTTCCTCTTTAATGCCTCTGAGTGAAAAAAAAACGCACATTTACAAAACCCATAACACAATTTACAAATTGAATAACGCCATTTACAACTTTTTTTCAAGTTTGCATTTTTTTTCCTCTTTAATGCATCTGAGTGAAAAAAATGCACATTTACAAAACCTATAACGCAATTTACAAATTGAATAACGTTATTTACAACTTTTTTCAATTTTACATTTTTTTTCCTCTTTGATGCCTCTGAGTTTAAAAAAAAAAACACATTTACAAAACCTATAACGCAATTTACAAATTGAATAACGCCATTTACAAATTGAATAACGTCCTTTACAACTTTTTTCAAGTTTACATTTTTTTCCTCTTTAATGCCTCTGAGTGAAAAAAAATGCACATTTACAAAACCTATAACGCAATTTACAAATTGAATAACGTCATTTATAACTTTTTTCAATTTGTAAATTGCGTTATAGGTTTTGTAAATGTGCATTTTTTCACTCAGAGGCATTAAAGAGGAAAAAAATGTAAACTTGAAAAAAAGTTGTAAATAGCGTTATTCAATTTGTAAATGGCGTTGTTCAATTTATAAATTGCGTTATAGGTTTTTGTAACTACCATTGAAAAAATGTTAAGAAGAATATATATATATATTGCTAAAAAGAATATATATATTTGTTAGTGTGTATATATATTAAAGGAACCAAATGGCCCAACTGGTGGGCCACTTGGCCCCTTGGATGTGCTGGGGGTGGGGGATTCGAACCCCGCCGTATTTGTTTATTTTGACCCTGGAAGCACTTTCCTACATGATTAATCATGCCTTACTTCAGGGACAGCTCCGAGGGATCGAATCAAATAAATCCTGCCCTGTTATCTCTCATAATTTCTTTGCAGATGATGCTATATTTTTCATGAATGCAGATATCCGGAAATGTCAGGTACTGGCAGAGATACTCAGAACATACTGCTCAGCTTCGGGCCAATTAGCAAATATGGAGAAATCTAGCATTGTGTTTTCTGAGAATACCCTCAAGAATTGAGACAAAATATCTGCGACATTTTAGGCATCGGTGAAAGTGAGGATCAAGGAAAATATCTAGGAATTCCTAGTGTGTGGGGCAAAACAAAGCACCAGGCGCTTTCCTATGTCAGGGAGAAAGTCACCAAGAAAGTATTAGGTTGGAGCAGCAAATATTTATCCTTTGCAGGACGGGAAGTTATTGAAAGACCTGGCTATCACCCAAGAGGGGGGTTGAATTGGGTGTCTGATTAAAAACTTGATACTTTGATAATCTTTTGTGTTTTCTAAATCAACAGTTAGATATTCAAATAAACATTAAAAATATAAGAGATAAGGAAAGAGAATATGCAAATTATGATTTATACTGGTTCGGCCCAATCCTTGACCTACGTCCAGTCCCCAAGCTCCACTTGAGATTTTCAATCCAGTATCTTCTTTCAACTTGATTACACGTTCTCTACTTGAAGTAGTCCTCTCACTATGATTCACTCCCACTTACAAACTGTAATCAATACACCCATTTGATTACACACTCTGTACTCGAAGTAATCATCTCACTAGGATTCACTCCCCTTACAAGCTGTAATCGATACAATGGGTTTCCCACTCAAGATCACCCAATCTTGAGTAACTCTCAGATAGAATGATAGGATGATTACAATATATCTCCTCTCTTATAAGTGAATGGATAAACACTGAAGTACAATACAAATCATTTCACTCTCTATGATAAGCTATGTAAACATTGAAAACAGAGAGTAAATAATATGAATATCAGAGTATGAGCATTTTGAAGATGTAGGCTTGTGTCTTTTGCTCTTTCTGTCTTGAATCTGTCTTCTTTTATAGGTAAATGCAATTTATGACTGTTGAGAAGATTCAATGACTGTTGGATAAAAAATATAGCCGTTAGACTCAGATGGAACTAGCCGTTAGAACTTCATTTTCTGAAACAACTATGACATCAACATTTACTTTACCCTTGATCTTCAGTTTAACAGCCTTTGATCATTTGAAACATGTACAAAAATAATATAAATAATGTTAAGAAGTATTATAAATCATTTGGGTATTCATCTGGATGTTCTTGATGAAAAACAAGATTTTCGACACTGTGATTTTCTGAAGCAGTTGTGCAAACTCGAGTTAGCATTTGTAAACTCGAGTTTAGAGGTTGTTTCTTTACTGAAGATTGCTCTCTGTCTAATGGAAACTCGAGTTTCCAACGTAATGACTCGAGTTTGGACTCTGTTGAGCTTTTTTGCAACTTCTTGAACTGACCGTCAAATTTTGAGAGCCATATCTCCCTGGTCCAACCTTCGTTTTGGTTGGTTCTAGTCTTTGTGGAAATCACTTTGAGTCCAATTTCAAATCCCACCGATTTCAGCTCAATTGGATTTGTAGTTTGTGAGATACACTCAAAACATTGAAGCTTGGTCTGCTATGTGGCGTGAATTTTACTGTCAACTTCTACAATTCAAAGCTCCTTCATCTGAACTCCTTTTGGATTTAATTTTATATCAAAATTACGCATTGAGAGTTTAGTTTCATATTCCATTGGTTTTACCTCAATCTGATCTCTGGTTTAGGAGATATCATCGAATTACCAGACGTCGCCCAAGTGAAACGTAAAACAGAGTTGCTATAGACCGCTGTAAACTCGAGCTTTGACTTGTAAACTCGAGTTTTCCTTGTCCAGAGATGCCAGAGATGTTGAAGACATTACAAACTCGAGTCAATTAGTGATTAACTTGAGTTTTGAGTTCTAAACTCGAGTTTTCTCATACCAGAGGAGCAAATCATTGTAGCGAAGTAGGAAACTCGAGTTTTTAGATATGAACTTGAGTTTTCTCATCCTGGAACTGATTTTTTGCTGGTTTTCACTCCAAATTAAGTCATTCCAACTTCCATATGATCTTGGAGACTTCTAGCATCAATATAAAAGCTTGAATAATTATTTTCTCAATCCATTCAACAAGTTCTTCCTTCTTTCTTCTCTTATTTTCATCATTCTCCATAATTTAACTCTTTCTTTCTTCTTTTCTCTTGATCATTCCCAAAATCATTTGATAACTTCTTGCTTCCTTGACATTATGATATTCCCATTTGGGGATTGTCCCTTGAATTTTGTTGTTGGAAAGAGATAAAATGATCAAATTTGGAAGATTCACTAAAAATTGAGGGAAGTTATTGATGTTACAAGAAGATAAATTTAACCATGAAAGATAGGTTAATGGTGGACCAACATTTTCATTAAAGCTAATTAATGAAAGAAATTTGTTGTTAGAAAGATCAAGGGTCCCTAGTTTTTGGAGCTTTGAAAATTGGTACAAATCAACAAGACCATTCAAATTATTTGAGGATAGACTCAAGAAAGAAAGATTTGTAAGACCAAAAATTGACTCTGGGAAATTACCTTCCAACTTATTGTTGGAGAGATCACACACTACCAATGAGTCGCTTGAGAATTGACCAATGGATCCAATGAGATGGTTGTCATTAAGGTTCAAAGCATTCAAAGATGGTGAAGAATAACACCCAGAAGGAATTGTTCCATTGAACAAGTTATGAGACAATTCTAGCTTAACCAACTTGGAAATTTTGCAAATTTCATTTGGAATTGGACCAACTAATTTGTTAAAGCTACAATCAAAAGAAGAGAGTTGAGCTAGATTAGACAAAGATGGTAGCTTTCCTCCTATGTTGTTTCTAGAAATTGATAAACTCTCTAGTTTGCTAAGCTCTCCAAACACATTTGTGATTTCACCATTGAAATTATTGTCTGAAAAATCTAAGACAGTGAGGTGTTTCAGGCTTGAAAGTGATGATGGGATTTGTCCGCTAAAATTATTAAATCTAAGGATTAAGGAAGAGAGAAGCTTTAGGTTTGAAAGGAATGAAATCTCACCACTGAAATTGTTTGAGCCAAGGTTCAAATGAGTTAGCTGAGTGAGATTCCTGAGGCTTAGAGGAATTGATCCTTCAAATCCACAACTTTCTAGATTAAAACTATTAAGGTGCCTCAAATCACCAATGGAATCAAAGATTCTTCCTGAGAATGATGTGGAGCTGAGATCTAGAAATGATAGAGGAGAGCTCCAATTGGACTTCGGAAGTTGACCTTTAAGATTTTTATTCAGTGACAAATCTAGCTTCTGAAGATTTTGTAATTGAAGAATGTCACTTCTGATATTTCCCTGCAACTCAGTATTTTTAAGTCTAAGGGAAACCAAAGAGGATGATAAATTCACAAACAAATTGAAGGAGCTTGGTATAATAGAGGACAGATTTACATAATCTAAAACAAGTTCTGTTAAATCAGTCATGTTTAAAATGAGATTTTCCCATGTGGATTGTTCAAGTCTCAAATTACCCCATCCACTAGACAAATCAAGAGAGACTAACTTAGACAATTGTGTGATTTTGGGAGGAATTTCACCTGCGAAAAAAGAGGAGCTTAAGTTTAGATGAGTGAGATCACGAAGATCACCGAATTGAGATGGTATGGATGACCCTTCAAAATTACTGTAAGCCAAGTTGAGTGTTTGAAGATGAACAAGTTGAAAGAGCGTGCTATTGGAAGTAAGTTCACCTTGAAGAATACTTAAACTAAGATCAAGGCCAATCACGTGACCTGACATGGAGTCGCACGTGACCCCATCCCACATACAACAATTTGAACCATTTCCCCATGATATTGTCTTTGAAAACATTGAGGCCTTGAATTGATTCTTAAATTGGAGAAGGGCAGAGTAATCATAATGATTACACAATGTATCAAATGAAGAACAAAGGGAAGGAAGGAGGAGGAAAAAGAAACAGAAGAGAATTGAAGAGGCCATAACACAAATTTCGGAAGGCAACGAGTGAGTGAAAGATGGGTATGATAGCCAGCTGACAGGTTATGCTTCTATTTATAATGGTCCCTAGCAGCGTAAGGAATACGAAGCTAACAAAAGACTTTTTCCTAGTAGCTGTACAAGACGAGCTCCTACCCCTGGGCCATACACATCATTTAATTTCAACATAATTGTTGGGAGATGGTGGGATACAATTAATATTTCAAATCAAACTAGTTTTAATTTTCATTTTCAGATAGTAGTAGTAATAAAAAGATTTAATTACTGTTGGTAAATTTCCTTAATGGCAAGTGAACCAGTCGAACAAATAATAAAGAGTATCGTCTCACAAAGACTGGCATACCGAATGATGACACCGAATTATAGAATTGGTTGTGTTTAAAAAGAAAATAAAGTTTGATTGGTTTGAGAGTTTCTATAGTTATACTAATAAACTAGAAAATAAACAATTGATCGTAGTCGATGAAGATATCAGTAAAAGATAGGCTAAGCTCAGAGTCTTTCCCAAGTATATTAATTCCCCAGTTGCCTATATGTTATACCCTAAAAACTGACTTAGGGTAAATATCAAAAATTAGGAAGATTATACCTATTGACATTAGGTAAATATAAGGTCTCAAATATGGGAAGGGATTTATCATAATTTCTAGGGCAATTTCTAGTGAAATTAGAAGAAAATAAAGTGCTAAAATGCCCTAAATGAACTAAGAGTTATAAAATACTGTGATAAATCCTTAGAGGCAATAAAATAATTATTAAAAATTAGAAAGTATGTTGTCTCTAATTTAGAGAATTTTTGGGATTATTTCCCTTGAAAAATAATGAGGGAAAAATCAAAAAGTATTGTGGGGCCATAATTGACCCCATGATTTTTAATAAATTACATGGGACATAAAATACCAATGTCAGTAAAAAGTTTGTGAGGTAATGAGTTATTCTAATTAAGAAAATTATCAATAATTAGTAGGTAATTAATTAAATAATTATTGACTAATTATTAGAGCTTAAACAAAGGAAAATCCAAAGATAATTATATAAAACCCTATAATTAGTGGTTTATGGCTAAAATTAGCATAAAATATATTTTCTAATTAATTGGAAAATATGAAGAAAAATATGTAAGATTAAGTAATTTTAAGCCTAAAAACATGTATGGACCAATAGGAAAATTTTGTAAAAAAATTATATAAAAAAATTATTAAATAATTATTTTATATAATATTAATTAATTAAATAATTAAAAAACGAAAATAAATATAACAATAATAAAAAGGACAGAAAATCTCAAGAGGATAAGAGGATAGGATTTTTTGTGTAATATAATAATATTATATTTGTAAAAAACAAATAGGATAAATGACCACCGATAGAAATTAAATCCTATCTAGAAAACCATGAATGTAATACCCCGAAATTTGAATTTGGGAATTTAAGGGCCAAAGTGCCAAAATGACGAAAATGCCCCTAAGGGACATAAATGACTTAGAAAAATTATGGAAAATACCCTTGTAAATTATAAAATAATGCATGAGGCATGGAAATTCTAATGTTAAGGCAAAAGTTTGAAGATAAAGGAGTGTCTTAATTAAGAAAATTATCAACAAGTGATAATAAAGTAATTAAGTAATATTGAGCTAATTACTTAAGCCTAAGCAAAGAAAATTATGAAATAATTATGTAAAGCTCAAAAATTAGTGGAAAATGGTTTGAAATTAGTAAAAATATATTTACTAATTAATTGGAAATTTTGGAGAAAAATAGTTGAGTTTATGTATTTTTGAGCCTAAATACAAGAATGGACCAATTAGGGATTTTTGTGAAATTTTTGGGAAAAAGTAAATAAATAAATCATTAAATAATTAATTAAATAAAAAATAAATATTAATTAAAATTAAAGAGGGGGCAGCCGAATTATGCTCCAAGCAAAGAAAAAAAAAATGAATGAAAATGAATATATAGGTACATATGCAAGTTGGCATTATTTTATATTATAATTAATTAAAGTGAAACTTTGTGAATAGTAATTTTAATATTAGGAAACGGATCCTATCTAGAGATCTAGGAATAGGAATCCCAAGGTCAAGGTAAAATATTGATCAGTGAGTTTTTACCTTTAAGTGACCTCTTCCGGAAGTTAATTCCGAAGCTTAACTTGGACATTTCTAGTAAGTGAGAACTTGTCTTCAAAGTTGTAAATCCAGAATTTTGAGATTTCTCCGAAATTACGCGAATCAGGTACCGATCGGGGAAATTGACCGGATGAGGACACGTGTCATCATCCAATTGGCTCATCTTTGGCTTGGATAGGGGCAGCACGTTTTGGTGTGTTGTATGGCCAAGAATCACTCTTCAAAATATTAAAGGGAAAATTACAACTTTGGACCCAAAATTTGAGAAGGGAAAATTACACTTTAGGACCCAAAATTTGCCTATAAAAAGGCAAGAGCTCTCTTCATTTTTCTCACCCCATTCTCAAGTGAAAACCGAAATCCTTGAGTGAGAAAGAAGAGAGAGAAGCTCTGGGAAGTTCTCGCCAAGTCTTCAACGGGTAAGTCTTTCTGTCTTTTAGTTTTTAGTCTTTAGTTCAATAGTTAGTAAGGCTAGAGTAGTCTTTATTTTTATGATTTGGGTATCATATGGGAGGGCTATTTTAGTCTTTATTTTCAAGAATCAAAAATGCGTCGAAGTTCTGGAGAAATTTTGGGAAGAAAATAGCCTATGTAGCTAAGCGCCGCGAAATTCCGCCAAGTAGGGGTATAGGGGCAAAATGGTAATTTTTACCTAAAATGCCAGTTATAATGCCAAATCACTAATGAAAGTGATATTACTCCTATAGGACGTCAGAAATCCTAATCTGCTGCCGTTACGCTGCCGAAGTGCCGCTATTGGACGTTTTCACGATTTTCCGTAAAACGTGCTAGAAATATCGTAATCCGTCAACGAAGGTACGTTCGCGTACTGTAACACTAACTCTGATGTTTATGATATGCTTATATGTGGTGTGTGTGTAGGAGTGTTATACCGTTTGAGTACATATAGTGGTTAGAGGATATGTCTCGTATGCCGGGTGCAACTGCTCAGTACTTGGGTGCAATCGTCCGTATGCCGGGTGCAATCTGGCCTCGTAGGCCGGGTGCAATTTGTCTCGCATGCTGGGGGCAATACATATGCATGGGTTGTGATAGAGTGATGGTATGTGCTGATGATGTTGTGGATGTCTCTGCTGCTTGTATGTGTATACATAAACATGAGGTTAACTGCTACCCGAGATCCGGCACTGGATCTCACTCTTAACATAGCGTCAGTTCGGGAGGACCGAGGACCGAGGAGAGAGGTAAGCAACCCGCATAGAAAGCCCGATCAAGACTTCATTTCGTGGATCGGGCAGAGTCTTCCTTTTGATGTTGTCCTTTATTTCGAAAACGCCTGTTATTGAACCGCCTTGTAATCGCCCAGATACACTACCGTTGGCTTTTTGAATCTATATATCAGTTACTCTTCCGCTCAAATGCTCTACTCTGATGGTTTGAAAAGATGTTAAAAAAAAAAAAAAATTTATACTGCTTTAAAAAGTCGGGTTGTTACATTTGGTATCAGAGCAGTTGTCCTGGCATAGATCTAACTATGTTATATACAAACCATTGGTGCCGAAGGCAAGGCTAGTCTATGTGGGTAAGCCAATCAGCTGGATTTGATCCACTTTTCTTCGCATCTGTTTTTGGGTAGAGAGAACCAACGAGAATCTGACGACGGAAATGTTGCGCGCGGTGTGAATACTACGTATAATAGAGTTTAATTGTTGTGAGTATGATAAAGGCTGGGTGCAATGTAAAGCGTGAAAGAGTCTAGGGACTAGTGTGATAAAGTCTGTGTTATGCGAAATGTCTTCCCTGTATCTAACGTTTCCCTTAATAAAGGAAAAATAACACAACATGGTGAATTTAAGAGGAGCCGGAGCTCCCAGAGGCCGAGGCAGAGGCAGAGGCCGAGGACGAGGTAGACAACCTCGGACGATTCCAAAGAGTAAATCCCGATCGACAATTCATGAACCAAACCAGCAGATTGCTTTGCAAGAGGCCGTGGCCGTAGTGCGTGAACAAAGAGAGATGCTAGATGAACAAAGAATGATGATAGAGGAACTTCGGGCCGAAAGGCAAGCTGAAAGGCAGGCCAGATATGAGGAAGAACAACATTCTGAAGAAGAAGAAAACGAGCAGAGTGATGAACACGATGAGGAAGCTGAGGGATCTGATAGGTCCCATGATCGGAAAGCTCAACTTGCGATCTTTAAGCTCGATGGTGATGCGCATCGATGGTGGAAGAGCGTCGCCACGACGCTTGCGGACCCGATATTGCCCTGTCACATGGGAGAAGTTCATGGAGGAATTCAATGAACAATATTTTCCTCCCTCGACACAGGTGATCAAGGAGGCGGAGTTTCTTAGCATCCAACAAGGTTCTGAGGAATCCTTCGACGATTACTATACTCGGTTTACCAATCTGTCACGATACTCGTCGTATCTGAGGAGTAATGATAACGAAACCTGGAAGTCAAACAGGTTGACACACTGCTAAAATATGAGATAAAGAAGAGGCCGGTATCTCAGCAGCTTCCTAAACTAGCCCAAGCGGTAGAATCTTGCCGACTAATTGAGCGCAACCGAAAGGAGCTGCGTAAACCCCGCACTTAAGCACAAGCAAGACAGATCGTAGCGAGGTCACCGTGAGAATTCCTCGCGGAAAGAGAGGCACCATGGAGGGACTCGCAAAGGGAAAACAAGAGACCATTCCAAGATGAGCAACAGAGCAACCCGAGGATGCCAAGAACCCGACCGTGTCCCGATCAAGGGAAGTACCATTCGGTAGCCGTGGTGGTAGACAGTTTGTTACGGATGCCGGAAGCTGTGGCACATCATTTCAAACTGTCCCGAGAAAAGTGTAGAGAGACGAGTTTGCTATAGATGTCGAAACAAGGACACATTGCCCCGAATTGTCCCGAGATAGCTGCGAAGATGAGGCCACGTAACCCGGCCGAATGTACGCGTTAACCGACACAATGGACAGAGAACTTCCAGAGAGAGTCCAAGGTACTATCTCTCTTAGTAAGGAATTTTCTCTATGCATTGCATGAACTAGGTGTTAGCTATTCGATTGACTTATACGATACGAGAACCACCTCCGTGATGTATTCCATGTTTCTTAGATATTACGATTCGACCGTGATCATGTCATTGAGTAGGAGGTATCTTGTGTTGCCATGGTGTATGGGCGCCATGGTGACATGTATGATATCTTGTGTTGTCATGGTGTATGGGCGCCATGGAGACATTTTGGTATTTGTGGTGTTGACCGCGGTGTATGGGCGCCTGGAGACACTATATATCAAAGTACAATATGACAAGATCTTTATGGTCAAACCAAAGCGAATTCTCGATCGCCGTGAGGAGCGGCTGACGTGACAAAGTGAAGATCCGATGCGTGGAGTCCAAGGTCCGAGTAGACGAAGTCTAGTTAGTACAAAGTATAGTGGGTAGAGTGCAAATTTCGAGGACGAAATTTTGTTTAACGGGGGGAGAAATGTAATACCCCGAAATTTGAATTAGGGAATTTAAGGGCCAAAGTGCCAAAATGACGAAAATGCCCCTAAGGGACATAAATGACTTAGAAAAATTATGGAAAATACCCTTGTAAATTATAAAATAATGCATGAGGCATGGAAATTCTAATGTTAAGGCAAAAGTTTGAAGATAAAGGAGTGTCTTAATTAAGAAAATTATCAACAAGTGATAATAAAGTAATTAAGTAATATTGAGCTAATTACTTAAGCCTAAGCAAAGAAAATTATGAAATAATTATGTAAAGCTCAAAAATTAGTGGAAAATGGTTTGAAATTAGTAAAAATATATTTACTAATTAATTGGAAATTTTGGAGAAAAATAGTTGAGTTTATGTATTTTTGAGCCTAAATACAAGAATGGACCAATTAGGGATTTTTGTGAAATTTTTGGGAAAAAGTAAATAAATAAATCATTAAATAATTAATTAAATAAAAAATAAATATTAATTAAAATTAAAGAGGGGGCAGCCGAATTATGCTCCAAGCAAAGAAAAAAATGAATTAAAATGAATATATAGGTACATATGCAAGTTGGCATTATTTTATATTATAATTAATTAAAGTGAAACTTTGTGAATAGTAATTTTAATATTAGGAAACGGATCCTATCTAGAGATCTAGGAATAGGAATCCCAAGGTCAAGGTAAAATATTGATCGGTGAGTTTTTACCTTTAAGTGACCTCTTCCTAAGTTAATTCCGAGGTCAGTTTGTGCATTTTCCTAATAAAACAAAATAGGGAAAAATGCATATAGGCATAATTTTGAAAAGAGGAAAATAAATTCTAACTCAACATTTAGGAATGGGTTTGAATTTATTTTGACATATTTGGAATCGGTGAATTTTTCAAGAAGTTGGCATTTTCGAAATGCGTTACAAACCGACGCGACCGGACACGTTTTCGAGAAACTTCACGAACACGGAATGCCCTGTATGGAACCAAAATTTAGGTTAACTTGGACATTTCTAGTAAGTGAGAACTTGTCTTCAAAGTTGTAAATCCAGAATTTTGAGATTTCTCCGAAATTACGCGAATCGGTACCGATCGGGAAATTGACCGGATGAGGACACGTGTCATCATCCAATTGGCTCATCTTTGGCTTGGATAGGGGGCAGCACGTTTTGGTGTGTTGTATGGCCAAGAATCACTCTTCAAAATATTAAAGGGAAAATTACAACTTTGGACCCAAAATTTGAGAAGGGAAAATTACACTTTAGGACCCAAAATTTGCCTATAAAAGGCAAGAGCTCTCTTCATTTTTCTCACCCCATTCTCAAGTGAAAACCGAAATCCTTGAGTGAGAAAGAAGAGAGAGAAGCTCTGGGGGAAGTTCTCACAAGTCTTCAACGGGTAAGTCTTTCTGGTCTTTAGTTTTTAGTCTTTAGTTCAATAGTTAGTAAGGCTAGAGTAGTCTTTATTTTTATGATTTGGGTATCATATGGGAGGGCTATTTTAGTCTTTATTTTCAAGAATCATAAATGCGTCGAAGTTCGCGAAATTTTGGGAAGAAAATAGCCTATGTAGCTAAGCGCCGGCGAAATTCCGCAAGTAGGGGTATAGGGGCAAAATGGTAATTTTTACCTAAAATGCCAGTTATAATGCCAAATCACTAATGAAAGTGATATTACTCCTATAGGACGTCAGAAATCCTAATCTGCTGCCGTTACGCTGCCGAAGTGCCGCTGTTGGACGTTTTCACGATTTTCCGTAAAACGTGCTAGAAATATCGTAATCCGTCAACGAAGGTACGTTCGCGTACTGTAACACTAACTCTGATGTTTATGGTATGCATATATGTGGTATGTGTGTAGGAGTGTTATACTGTTTGAGTACATATAGTGGTTAGAGGATATGTCTCGTATCGCCGGGTGCAATCTGCCTCGTATGCTGGTGCAATCGTCCGTATGCCGGGTGCAATCTGGCCTCGTAGGCCGGGTGCAATTTGTCTGCATGCTGGGGGCAATACATATGCATGGGTTGTGATAGAGTGATGGTATGTGCTGATGATGTTGTGGATGTCTGTCGTTTGTATGTGTATACATAAACATGAGGTTAACCGTTACCTGAGATCCGGTGCACTGGATCTCAGCCCTTAACATAGCGTCAGGTTCAGGAGGACCGAGGACCGAGGAGAGAGGTAAGCAGCCTGCATAGAAAGCCCGATCAAGACTTCATTTCGTGGATCGGGCAGAGTCTTCCTTTTGATGTTGTCCTTTATTTCTGAAAACGCTCGGTTATTGAACCGCCTTTGTAATCAGCCAGATACACTACTGTTGGCTTTTTGAATCTATATATCAGTTACTTTTCCGCTCAAATGCTCTACTCTGATGGTTTGAAAAGATGTTAAAAAAAAAAAAAAATTTATACTGCTTTTAAAAGTCGGGTTGTTACAATGAACAAGGTTTCTAAATTCAGAGTATATTCTAAACAAGTGAATTTTTACCTCGGAGTAGGCTGTCTCCGAAGTTATTTTCGTAACCGAAAAAGGTTATACTAGACTGACTTTAAATCTATCTGATGTTCAAAAAGAAAATCAGATAAATGAAAACCTATAGAAATGAAGCCATAACTCAATATCTGGGAATGAGTTGGTAATCAACTGGACAAATTATGAATCAGTGAAATCTTGTCCTTGAAGTTGATGATTAGGAAGTGAAAGGGATCAAAAATTTATTTAGACCAGACATTTCTAATGAGTAAGAAAAGATCTTCAAAGTTATGATTCCGGATTTTTGAGATTTTGCAAGATTACGCGATTAGGACACCGAACAGGGACTTTATCGGTAGGAAAACTTCTTAGACAAGTTGATGACATAAGCAATTGTCATATGGAGGAAAGAGAGAGGGAGGAGGCCGGTTTTGAAGCATGAAGGGCCAAGATTGTGCCATTTTGCAAAAGTGCGATCCTACGGTCAGAATCAAGTCTGACAAAGTGTGAATAGTAACCTGATTTTCCCTATAAATACCCAAGCCTCCATTTGAAATCTTCACACCAAAATTCACTCCTCTAGTTCGAAATTTCCTAGAGATAAGAGAGAAGGAAGAGCTCGGAGAAATTTGCAGCGAAGCCCTGGGTAATTTCTTCGGTCCTTTGTCTTTAGTTCTTTCGGTAGTCATAGTAGAAGTGTTAGATCTTTAGTTTTTCAAGTATGATTTAGATATCATGTTTTAGGGGTAGATTTGATATTTATTTCAAAAATATGTTGGAGGAAGAGCTATGTTAAAATTTTGGAGAAATAGAGTTAAAGTAGCGAAGCGCTGACGAAATTACGCCGATTAGGCAATTAGGGGCAAAATGGTAATTTGTACCTAAAATTCCTGTTATGATGTCAAATATTGATAAAATGTGATATTATCATTATAGGATATCAGTAATCTTGTTCCGCTGTCATTTCGCGGATAGAGGCTGTTTAGGGTCACCGATTATACATACTGATTTCACACGGGTTATAGACATAGTAATACCGTTTGAGTTTTCCTAGCGCCGAGGACACGATCGTACATCGTGGCACTTTGGTTTATGTGCGAGACACTTTATGGGACTTTACATATTGCTCTTTGCTTATGTCTTGTCATTATATTGATCATGCATGTGCTTTATGCTTTTGTCTTGATATCTTTGCCGGTATGTCATGAATATCTCATCATCTGTATATCTTTTTTATTTGAGCTTAAGGTTAACCGTTACCTGAGATCCAATAGGGTAAATTGGATCTCAAATTTATGCTCGAGTCGGAAGGACCAAGGATTGGAGATAAGGGCAAGCTGCACGAGTAGGCTCTCGGACAGAGATTTCTCTTTATCGTTTTCCGTATTTACTTTCGAGAACAATAGGATGACTGTATCAATACTATGTTACATTATGGTTAATGTTTTGTTATGGATCAGTTACTCTTTCGCTCCAATGCTCTACTCTGATTGGAAAAAAAAATCCGCTTTAAAAATGGGATGTTACACTATACGCATTGCTATAGCCTTTATGCTATACAACTCTCACAATGTTACAGCGTGAACACCTTTTACAATGTTATTCAGTTAACCCACCACTCTAATCTACCGAAGCTCTCACGTCCGATACATACAATCCTAATTTACTTCTCTCATATGTCTATGACGATTTTCTTATTAGGTTATCATTACAAATCAAGGTGTTATGGTCATGAGCGATACACCCATTCCTGAAGCCTACAATAATAAGTCAAGCCTAGCACTAGCCTGCCTAGCAATCACTGTTTCTCAGATGTCTAGCCCCGACTCCCTCTCAGTAAGCCGAGGCCACTGATCAAGCCCTTAGCTCTCGCTAATTGATAAGAAATTAAATTACTGATAAGCAAACTGAATGTATTGAATTAAGAACTAGCAACTGGGTTCATTCTAAACTTAGGAAATCATCCTTGCTCAGCCATAGAAAGTTTAGTTCATGACTGATGAGGGAATCACTAAATAGAGTACAACAAAATAGCCCATGATCAAAAGGTTAAATAGAATTAATTAAAGAAGAAAAAAAAAGCTTGATGGAGGTTTCGACGGCGTGGAAGAAGCCCTATCACGTCACGACCCACGTTTTCTTATCTCCGTCTCACCACTAGGAAGGATGTTGGGTTCTCTTGGAGTTCTCGTGCCTTGTAACTTCTCTCACTCTTCTTCTGAGTTTGGCTGTAATAGAATGGTCCTTGACTCTCGACGACTTCGACCCCTATTAGGGTTGGCTATTGTTTCCTTATATAATCAGGTTTACTTGCGGCGTATGTCCAACGAACTGGGCCTTTCCAAATCTGTCGAAGTCCAATCGTGATCTTTCTTTCTAATCTCGGTATATTGATTCTACTGATCCTGCGGGATTCTTCAAATATTAGTTTCAATTCTTCGCATCTTCTATTCCAATACGTCAGCAATCTAACCGTTAACGACCTGCACTATATATATTTCCTAAAACAACCTTGACAAAATATAAGAACAATTGTCACATAGCATTGCTTCACTTACTCTGCTATAGCTTTAGGGATACGTTGTATTGCGCTTCAATGAGGATGTCCTGATGCTATAGCATTGTATCGGCTACGCTGTACGCCTTTCTCACAGAATCTCAAAACTCGATCTTTTCTTAGCATATGTTTAGGATGCGTATGCAATTTATTTTGGTTTGTAAGCTTCATCCTTAAGTTCCCTATATAATGAATTAATGTCTTTTTGCTTAGATTAAATGCAGTTAAGTTTATATTCACCATTCAATATGTAATACCCGGATATTTATCTGGAATATTATAAATAAAAATTGGATATTTCTGATAAGTGAAATTTCAATCTCCGGTCTTGTATAATTATAGTCTATTTTCTAAGTAGAATTTCTGTAGGAAATCGGGAAATTAATGGCCAAAGTGCCAAAATGACCAAAATGCCCCTAAGGGACATAAATAACTTAGGAAATTATGGAAAAATACCAAAAGTTAGAAAAGTGACCAAGTAAATTAGGAGAGTATATTATCTCTAATTATTGTAATTTAATAAATTATGAACTTTGAGAAATTGTACAAGAATGTTCAAAAAGTAATAAAGACCAAAATACCCTTGCAATTATGGATTAATGCAATGGGCATGGAAATTCTAGTGTTAAGGCAAAAGTTTGAAGATAAAGGAGTGTCTTAATTAAGAAAATTACCAACAAGTGATAATAGAATAATTAAGTAATATTGGGCTAATTACTTAAGTATAAGCAAAGGAAATTAAGAAATAATTGTGTAAAGCTCAAAAATTAGTGATAATTGGCTTAAAATTAGTAAAAATGTATTTACTAATTAATTGGAAATTTTTATGAAAAATGGTTGAGTTTAGGTATTTTTAGGCCTAAATACAAGAATGGACCAATTAGAGAATTTTGTGGAAT
This sequence comes from Acacia pycnantha, assembly GCA_025563575.1. NCBI lineage: Eukaryota > Viridiplantae > Streptophyta > Magnoliopsida > Fabales > Fabaceae > Acacia > Acacia pycnantha. Next base: position 4,386,450 of record JAMWYP010000098.1, on the reverse strand, counting down.
TTTTGGAAAAAGTTAAATAAATAAATCATTAAATAATTAAATAAATAAAAAATAAATATCTATTAAAAAATAAATAGGGCCAGCCGATTTTCCCAAGAGAAAAAAAAAAAAGAATGAAAAAAGAATATATATATATATATGTACAATGCAAGTTGATATTAAAATATTAATATAATTAATTAAAGTAAAAAAATGTGAATAGTAACTTTAAAATTAGGAAACGGATCCTATCTAGAGATCTAGGAATAGGAATCCCAAGGTCAAGGTAAAATATTGATCAGTGAGTTTTTACCTTCAAGTGACCTCTTCCTAAGTTAATTCCGAGGCCGTTTGTGCTTTTTCCTAATAAAACAAAATAGGGAAAAATGCATATAGGCATATTTTTGGAAATAGGGAAAATAAATTCTAACTCAACATTTAGGAATGGGTTTGAATTTATTTAGACATTTTTGGAGTCAGTGAATTATTTCCAAGAGTTTGGTAGTCCCGAAAACGAATTCCGACACCGGACGCGTTCGGACACGTTGTTCGAGAAAACTTCAACTGGAATACTGGAGGCCTATATGGAATCAAAATTTAGGTTAGCTTGGACATTTCTACTAAGTGAGAACATGTCTTCAGAGTTGTAAATCCAGAATTTTGTGAATTCTCCGAAATCACGCGAATCGGGTACCGATCGGGGAAAACGGTTGGACTAGGGCATAAAGTGAGCTAAGTCACCTTTTCTTGGCCAACCAAGGGCTGACACATCAGCCCTTGTATGTCGACCAAGGGCTGCTGAAAATAAAAAAGGGGGCCAAAAATACAAAAGGGAGAATTACACTTTAGGCAACAAAAGTACAAGTTTTGAAAATGTGAAAATTACCCAAAGTGGCACAACTTTTGCCTATAAAAAGGCATGACCTCTCTTCATTTTCTCATCCCATTTTCCTTGTTTGGCTGAGCCTAGAGGGAGAAAGAAGAGAGAGAAGCTGGGGAAGTTCGCGAAATCTTCAACGGGTAAGTCTTTCGGGCTTTAGTTTTTAGTCTTTAGTTTTTAGTTTAGTAGTTAGTAGAATTGTTAGTTAGATTTAGGAAGTAGGTGACAAGATTCCTACAAATGTTTTAGAGCCTTGTTTGCGTTGAAAAAATATGCGAGAGGTGTAAACATAGTAGGGATCGAGTCGCTGAAAAGTTGAAGCTTTCACAGTTCTTTTAAAAGTAAGGGTAGAATTTGTTAGAATAGCCTTTAAATTTCAAGTATGATTGGGTATCATATGGGAGGGCTATTTTAGTCATTATTTTCGAAAATCATAGTTGCGTCGAAGTTCTGGAAAAATTTCGAGAAGAAAATTTGCTAGAGTAACGAAGTCTTTGGCGAAATCCGCCAATTAGGGGTAGAAGGGCAAAATGGTAATTTTTACCTAAAATGCCGATTATAGTGCCAAATCACTAATGAAAGTGATATTACTCTTATAGGACGTCGAAATCCTAATTTGTTGCCGTTATTTGTCCAACGTGCATTGTCGGACAAGCCGCATTTTCCGTCGAAAGTACGCTTCGCCGAAACATCTACGTACATCAACGAAGGTACGGACGCAGCGTCTTGTAACACTAATCCTATAGCTCTCATATACAGATATGTCATAGATACGTTCATATACCGGGGCTCTGCTTAGGGTCGCCGTTTACATACTGACCTTGTACGGGTTATAAGACATGATAATACCGCTTTGAGTTTTCCTAGCGGCGAGGACACGTGATCGTGGCACGGGGTAATGTGCAGGCTATATTTGTGTAGGACTTTACATACTTGCTTTATGCTATGTCCCGTCTCGTGTCACAATGTTGTTGTGTAGGACCTTACATATTTGCTTCATGCTTATGTTACATCTGTGTCACACTTCGATGAGATGTTCTTTGTTATGTCATGAATATCATTGACTATATACTGTTTTATTTGAGCATAAGGTTAACTGTTACCCGAGATTCAATGCGGTGAATTGAATCTCAGCTGTAGCTTCAAGATCCCGGAGGACCACGGATCGGTGCTAGGGATAAGCAGCAGCAGGAGTAGGCTACCGGCCGAAGTCACATTATCGCTTTCTGTACTTATCTTTTGAACAAGTAGGATCACTGTAATGTCAATACTATATTACACTATGGTTCATATTTTGTTATGATCAGTTACTCTTTCGCTCCATTGCTCTACTCTGGTTGAAAAAAAAAAAAATCCGCTTTAGAAAATGGGATGTTACACAATACAGTCATATAATATAGGGAAAACATGGCATAAATAGTGCTCATCAATTACACATATATACTCTCCCAAACATTATGTCATATGTAAATAATTGTTCTAATTAAACCTTCAAAATTTTACAATCGTTAAACTTTTACATTTGTAGATAGCTCCCTGAATTTTAATTTTGTTCATTATTTATTTGCAAATGACTTAAAGTTTAACAGACTTATTTGCATATAATTCAAATTTTGAGGGGTAAACATTATATAAAAATAAAATTTAACTACTTTTATTGGTTTGTGAGAAAAGTTAGTTGGTGCCTTATAATAAGGACTAGAGGGAGTATTTGTATATGATTCTATGATTAGGGAATTTTATGTAATTTAGCCTGATAATTACCTATATGATTTGAATAAAACTAGTTTTGTCCAAAGCGTGTGTTCGATAATTACTTATATCTATCATCCCCACCCAAAAAAGGAACCAGGGAAATGCCATCCCAAACATGCAATTATAGGGGGAAAAGTAGGATCGGTTCACTTGAACGTGTTTAGATTAGCAATGGGACAATTGGGATTTTAAAGAAAAAGATGTTTTAAGCTATAAATCAAAATTTCTTGCTTTTAGCTTTTATAGCATGGATAGAGAATAAGTTTTTATCATGAAGAAAGAAGAAATTAAATACCTCATGAAGAAAAGATATTAGGTTCTACCTTCTTTTATTAAAATAATATTCTGCTCCTTATTATAAAGCTACTTGTAGATGAAAATTTTTGCTTGAATATAAGTCTACTTAAGGGTTAATAATGGTCAGTTTTCAATTTTATCCTTATTTATAAAAGTATCCAAAGGAAAAACAAATAAATAATAAAATTTAAGGAAGACTAGGAAAAACTCTCCTATTAGAAAGTTAATTGGTATGAATAACCTGATAAATTAATATACAAGGAATGATATTACTCTAATTGAGGAATGATATTACTCTAATTGAGGTCATTTTCACCAATTAAATTTTTAAATGAGACTTGTCTCCAATTTTTCCTGAAATTTAAATAATTTAGTATTTTCAAATTTTTCCCAAAATACATTAACTATTTTTATTAAATTCATATAATTTTCAATCCTTTTACATCTAAACTTACTTTTACATTAACCATCTAAACAAGTTTCAGATTATCAAAGCTTCAGTTTATCAAATTAACTTTTTTTAAAATCAATTCAAATATAAATCACATTACACAATCGAACTTTTACTCAATTTTACATTTGCAACGGATTAAAAAAAGTTCACTTTTACTACCGCTAATGTAAATACTCTCTCAACATAAGAATGTCAAGCTTGGTGTAAAACTATTATGCAGGGGGGGAAAAACTTGGTGTAAAACTAAACACAAACTTTGATAGCAGGAAGAAAGTTGTAATACCCTAAAAATCCATATCATAATTTAGTAAAATATACCTATTGAAAATAGGTGAATATGAGGTCTCAAATATGGGAAAGGAATTTATCATAATTCTTTAGGGAAATTTCTATTGAAATTAGAGGAATTAAAGTGCTAAAATGCTCTAAATGAACTAAGAGCCATAAAAATACTGTGATAAATCCTAAGAGGCAATAAAATAATTATTAAAAATAGGAGAGTATGTTGTCTCTAATTTAGACAAATTTTGGGATTTGTTTCCTTGGAAAATAATGAGTCAAAATCTAATATAATTTTGGGGAGCATTAGTAAGCCCCGTGATTTTTAATATTTAATATGGAGTATAAAATACCAATGTAAGTAAAATAGTTGTGAGATAATAATTAATACTAATTAAGAAAATTATCAACAATTAATAAGTGGTTAACTAAGTAATTTATTTCTAGTTATTTAGATATAAATAAAGTTAGTATCTAAGGTAAATATGTGGAAACCTTAATTAGGAATCAATAAAGGACCAATGGAAGAATTTTGCCAATTAAATAAGGCATAAAGTAAATGAATAAAAGATGTTGGAAGAGTATAATGGGGCAGCCGAAACTTGTGGGGAAAAAGAGGAAGAAATGAGTTCACAAACTTGTTTAAAGAGTTGTTGAAAAGTCAAACAAAATACTAGCCAATGAAAACATAAAGCATAGGATATATGGTAAATGAAGAAGCATATTCCTTGGCCATAAATTTGCCCATCAATTCGAAAATGAGAAAGGGAAGGAGAGAGGAAAGTGTTGAATGGTGAGGGAAATTGTGAACCATGGAAGTTGGAGTATAAACTTGTTGAAGAAGTATTGAAAAGGCATGCCAATGAAAACACTTGGTTTATATGATATTTGTGCAAGTTGGGAGGCAACATCTTTTTCCAAAAAGATGTCATATATTTCGAACATAAAGAAGGGAAGAGAGAGAAAAGTTGTATGTTGCATTTATGTAGTGTGAAAGCAAAAGTGCAAGTGGATTAGGAAGTGGTTTAGGAATATTCTAAGGAATATTCTGTGAAAAAGCAAACAGGATAAATGACCACCAATAGAAAATAAATCCTAACTCAAAATCCTTGAATTAGGTTGCTAACAACTGGACATATTATGATTCAGTGTAATTTTGTCCAGAAGTTGACGTTTCTGGAAGTGATTTCGTCGTAGACGCGATTGCCTGAAATCTTCAGCGAAATAGGAGATGCCCTGTATGGGATCAAAAATTTAGTTAACCAAGATATTTCCAAAGAGGAAAAATAGACCTTCAGGGCTATGTTGCCGTTTTTCTAAGATTTTACAAGTTTACGCGATTTGAACACCGAACAGAGACTTTATCGGTAGGAAACTTCTCAAGCAAGTTGGTGACATCACCTTGATGATGTCACTTGGTTAAAAGATTATGTAAGGAGGTGGATTGTGTGGCCAAGAATGAAGCTTCTAGAAACCCTAGAATGTGTGGTTTAAAATGAAAGTAGAAAGTTGGAAAAAGACCGTTTTGCCCTCGCAACTTTGCCTATAAATAGGCTTGCATCCCTTTGTTAAATCTCACACCAAAAACCACCAAGCATTTCGAAAATCTTGGAGTAGCAAGGAGGAGGAGGAGTCCGGGGAATTTTGCAGCGAAACTCTGGGTAATTTCTTCGGTACCGAGTCTTAAGTTTCGGTAGTTCTTTCGGTGGTTAGAGTAGAAATGCTAGTTTGATCTTTAATCTTCCAAGTATGATTAGATATCATGTTTTAGGGGTAATTAAGGTATTAATTTCGAAAATAATGTTGGAGGAAGAGTTATGGCAAAATTTTGGAATATTAAAGTCAAAGTAACGAAGTGCTGGCGAAATTCCGCCGATTAAGGAGTTAGGGGCAAAATGGTAATTTGTACCTAAAATGCCTGTTATGATGTTAGACGTTGATATATGTGATATTATCCTTATAGGATATCTGTAATCACAAACCATTTGTACCTGCCAAACGTCCGTTTTTCCGTCGAAGTACCGATTTTCACAACAAAGGTACGTTCGCATCGTAACACTAATTCTAATGTTTATGGTATGCGTATATGTGTTATGTGTATTGTATGCCTATTGTGGTAGTTGGTAGCTCGTGATATGTTACGTCTTGTTGTTATGAATATGCGTATAGTAGGCCTATGTCTTTGTCGGGATGTACTTTTAGGGGCCTATGTCTTGTCGAGAGAGGCCTATGTCTTGTCGTCAGGTACACTTTAAGAGGCCTATGTGCGGTCGGGATACGCTTTGTTTGTTGATACATTTGTTGTATATACTGTTTATGTTGTGATTATCTGTAATCCATATGTGTGTATGTAAGCATGAGGTTAACCGTTACCTGAGGTCCGGTGTGAATCTCAGCTCTTAACATAGCGTCAGGTTCCTGAGGACCAGGAGAGAGGCAAGCGGCCCACGTAGAAGTTCCTATGAAGATTTCTTTCTGTTGTTATATACTTTGAACCACATGGTTTCTGCATCATTGTTGTATCCAAATGGACTTACGGCATTTTATATATACATATCAATTACTCAATCGCTCCGGTGCTCTACTCTGATGATTTGAAATGAAAAAAAAAAATATATATACAGCTTTTGAAAATGAGATGTTATAAAAGTTATAGAAAAAAGAATAATGAGGCAAATTAAACTCCTAAAAATAGTTAAAATTTTAGAAAGTTTTCTTTTCCATATTCTCTTTCCCTATTTTCTTCCTACTTTTCCGTCACTCCAAACATAGGGTAAAGGAATTGCTTGAAAGCATCCGACTAATTTATATGATTATTATTTAAAGATATGAATTAAAAATTGGCAAGAACTAACATCAAAATGAAAAATCTACCACCTAGCTAGATGATGAATTTCATGCATTAAGATTGCAGTATCATTATATTATATAAGAAGAAAATTCAAACTGATCCAATTAAAACACACACACACACACACAATGGCGGATCTTTGAAGGGGCCTCCAAAAAAAATGTTTAGTTTTTTTTTAATGTTTTTTTAAAAAAGAGACTAAAGTACAAATCTTTCAAAACTTTGTACTGGGTGTTATAATTTTTGAAAACTATGGGTATTTTTCTGTAATTTACTCTAGTCCCTTTTCTTCAATGATTGCAATTTTCAGAAATTCTAGGGACTTTTCTATAACTTTTTCCAGTTCTCAAAACATTAATTCTGACCCTTCAAAACCTCAAATTTTCTTCTTAAACACCTACAATGCAAAATTAAGAACAAGAAATATCAAAAGTCTAAGAAATCATTTGTATGAATAATTAACAAATTATGATTATTTCACCCCTAATATCAAAAGTCCAAGAAATCATGACAAACCTCAGATTTTTTTAAAAAACAAAATTAATATAATATTTTTAAAATGTTATATAATCATAAAAAATTTTAATTAGTTAATGAGTATACATTTGACCCTCCAAATATTTTCTCCAAGATCCGCCACTATATATATATATATATATATATATATATATAGACACGATCGACTACAAAATATTTTTTGTAATGAAAATGAGTGCACCAAAAGGACATATAAATTAGCACAATTGACTTGGGGAGGGGAAACACATCTACTATCGTAAGTCACTGAGGATATGAAATAAAGTTGTTATTGCTCTGAAAAATTAAAGATGTAACATAAGATTTAAAGAAAGTGCATGACTTGACCATGGAAAAATTAACAAGAATAAGAAAAACCGAAAAAAAAAAAAAAAAAAGATAAAAATTTTAAAAAAATAATCATAATTAAGTCTACCATGCAATATGCCTTTGTATCTCACATTAATTTCGAGGGAGCGTTGGGACCGGATCTTGATGGTAGATTTTAACTAACTACATTAAATGGTATGGATCAATGCTGTGGGGTCAGCACTTGGACATTTCAAGAGTGTCCCCCATCAGTAAAACATATGCCCCCTCGATCCTTTTTAGTTTTTATATAAGTGCCTGATATGATAACTAAATGTATATAATTTAATAAAATAATTAAAACTGGTTAAAAATAATAAATATATAGGAAATAAAATATTTTTTTCAAGCATGCTCTTATTTGTAAGGGGCTAAGTAAGAGAGAAAAATAAAGTAGTAATGAGGAAAAATATGAAAGAAAATGTAGAGTAGCATGGGACAAATACGAGGAGAGGGAATATAATTACTTAGGGGTAAAAATGGTAAAAACACATTAAATGTTCATAGAATTTCTCAAGTGGAAATAAAAAAAAAAAATAAAAAAGGTTAAAACAATTCAAATTTTAGGCTCTTCCATAAAAGACAAGAGGAATTACTTCTTTTGTTCTTTTTTAAAATGAACAAATACCTACTTCATCAACATCAAAGAAGATAGGTAATAAGTTGTAAGCTAAGCTACTCCTCTAATCCTGTTTATAAGGATGAGAAGGAAGAATTTTATTATCATATTTATTAGTCACATTGTCCAATTTTTCACATGAAAATATAATTTTATCCTTCATTTATAAAGACGTCGATTTTGTACTCTTGGAGTATATATTTATGTATATTAAATAGAGTTGAAGTCGGAAAATTATTAAATTTTAAGATATAATTAATGAGATTTAAGTTTTTCTTTTATTCCGGAAAAACATGAAAATCGCTATAAATAGGACTATGTGTGACTTAGAAGAAATAACCTCACTAATTTAATGATGATCCTACAATAATATCTGTCAATAGTTTGTCAAAAAAATTGTGTCAGAAGATACAATTTCCCATAGAATCACTGACGGATTATTTTATTTTATTTTATTTTTTTTAGAATTCTGTCAATAATTTGTCAAAAAAATTTCCAATAGATTAATGATGGAAAAATTCCATCGATAATTCCACCCCCAAAATTGTATTTTCCAACGGAATTTACCTTTAAAATATTATGGATTTATATGTAATTGACCAAAAATTTAGTAGAGTTTTGTATAATTAAACCAAAGATAAAACATATTTGTGGTTATGTGGAAACTCTGTAACTCAATTTGAAATGTACCACTTTAATCCTATTTATAAGTTTCTTTTTAACTAAATCATATATACAAAGGAGAAGTAGTTAGCTCAATTATTATGAGGTAAATTTTCAACTTTGTTCTTATTTATAAATGAGTATCTTTCAATTCTTTCTCCTCTCTCTATATTTTCATTGGTATAATTAATATAGGCAAAATTATCACCATCTCATTTATTAACCATCTCATTTATTACCTAAAAGAGAACTTATAAATAAAACCAAATTTTTTGGTCAAAAGAGACTTTATAAAAAAGACCAGCGTGGTAATATTTGTTAAGCTTGGAAATTGTTATGAACAAAATTTAATTAACTTATGCTCAAATTCATAATTTACCTCGAGGAAAGGATATATTTACACGTATGCATTTAGGTGTGTATACAATCAATACTACATGTGGGTGGTTTAGCTAGGCGTTAATTGTTTATTGATGAAAGAGAGATGAATTTCTCAGGACAAACTCGGCTTGTGAAGAACGAAACCGCGTTGTTATCACTGATTTGGGCTAATTCAAAAGCAAGACTATCTAAGAGCTTTGATTTTTCTGCATCGGCCTGTGAAGAATGGAACCGTGTTGTTTCTATCACTGACTTTGACTAATTCAAAGGCAATACTAGTTAAGAGCTTGTTTAGCAAATGCTCATAATCACTTAATAAAACTTACTCCCTCCGGTCCTAATTATAATTATACGACATATTTAACCGATTTTGGAAAAAATAAAAAAAGAAGTTTAATTAGTTAATTTTACTCATTTTCATAAAATGTCCTTATATAAATTTAAAATAACATAAATAAAGGTAAATAAACAACTCCGGCCACATACCTCTCCGACCTAGATTTTTTTTTTTCCACACGCTATTTAATTGAAATAATGGTTTTGTTATATATACATACATGTACAGACACACATATGTGTATGTGTCTATATATATTTGTGTATAGACACACACACATATATGCATACATAGACAAGCGTGCGCACACACACACATATATATCTAAAAGTTTCACTGACTGGAAGAGTCTACGCATCTACATACATATATTCATCTAAAACCAAACACACTTTAGAGAATAAAATAGGGGTATTTTAGGAAAAAAAATTGACAAAAATTAGAATGTTGTTCTTTAATTAGGACCAAAACCAACTCCCAGATGTTATCTTATAATTAGGACCGGAGGAAATATTTTTTATTCTTTATAAAATAAATTCATCTCACATACTTTTCTCGTGTAATATAAAATCACTTAAAATAAGTTAATTTACCCACCTTCAAAATGATAACTTGTCTTGGATTGTTCACATGACCAAAGAAGATTGGGACATCTCATCCCACAAAATGTTGGGGAATGACTTTTTCATTTTGTGCCTCTTCCCAACTCAAGTTGTCCCTATAAACTATCCATGTCTGTAATGGTAAAGGAAATTAGAGACTCATTGTCATGGAATAATATACATACATAAATCCATATAAACATACACACACATATGCATCCATGCATCTATAATTTATTTTATGGATGTAATTTTTCCTGGAAATGTTCAAATTGTAGAAATTTTACTCTAATTGTTATCCCAATTAAGTTTGATTATTAGTTCATCAAATATATTAAGATAACAATACAAATGTCATCCAAGTCACTTTTGTTTTGGGTTTAGTGCCAATTTACCCGATTTTTTTTTTTACTCAGGAGCAATATTGCCCTAGAAGTTTCCAAATGATATTAATGTCACACTGACAATTATTCAGGTTAAGTTTATATGTTAGTTGACCAAATATACTTATTTGACAAGTCCATGTGTCATCCACATCATATTTTTTAAAAATTGGCTAAATTTAAAAATAAATATATTTTCTTAAAAAAATTACATGTCATCTAAATGATTAAAGACAATAAAAAAAAGGCAAAAGTATCATGTGTGTTGAGAAAAAAAAAATCAGAGGCAAAATTGCTGTAATTAGGAAACTTTCGACCGAAAAACTTATGGGGAAAAATAGTCTTTTAACCATTTATTTTATATATATATATATATATCCCTTTGGTCATTTTTATTTGATACATATACAAACATATGTGTTTCTTTTTTCCATATATCCTGAGCATGGTCCAGCCTAAGATATCCAACTTATACACGATGGTTTGAGTTAGTTTTGGGCCTTTACAATCCAAAAATTCAATCAAACACAAAAATCCCACACAACTAACAAATTTTTTTATTTTTTTTCCTTTTGGTTGCCCACCCGGTTCACGGGGCTTCGCCCCGACTAATCCGGATCCGACCTGCGTCGCACACCTGGCTTTGGTGGAAGAGTCTCCTAGCGGGGGTTTTTTGCATTCACAAGGGTCGAACCTGAGACCTTACTTAAGCGACACAAGCCGCTTACCACTTGAGCCAATCCCTCAAGATAAATGTAGATGGAGCAATATCATCCTCGGGCAGGTGTGCAGGCTGTGGTGGGCTTTTAAGGGATTCATCTGGGACTTGGATTAATGGGTTTTCTTTCCATATTGGTGTTTGTGAAGCACATGCTGCTGAAGAGTCGGCTTTTTTGAGGGGCCTTCAACTTGGTTGGGACAAGGGTTTTAAGAGGGTCTGTATTGAATCTGATTAACAACTACTGATTGATGCTCTTGCTGAGGAAGGACTTAACCATATGCAGAGTCTTGTGGTTTATCAGATCCGCGAATTATTGGCTAGACACTGGGAGGTTCGCTTTGTTCATATCTCCCGAGATCAGAATCGTGTTGCAAACAAGCTAGCAAAGACTGCTATATCTGGGTCTTGCTCTTTTGATGAGTGTCCTTCTTTTTTAAGGACTTTAGTTCTTCAGGATTGTATGGGAATTAATTCCCCCCCTTCTTAAATTTAATGAATTGGCTTAGGCCTCCTTTTATACCAAAAAAAAAACAATTTTTTTTTGGTACACGTTAACATTTGAACCAACCAACGTTGGGTCTAACAGAATGAATTGTCTTTCCCAATACAGGTTCGAAACCTTGGTGGAAGAATTACCTATATTCATATTTAGTAGTATTCAACAATGCCTCAAAATATAAGCACGAGGCTCAACCCATAGACACGGCTTCCTCCTCCTTTTCTTTTTTAATAACTTCCTTCGGTCTTATCTATAAGATATAGTTGATTTTTTTGGAGAGATTAAATATGCTAAATAAGTTACTTAATCATATTATATGTTTTGTATTTTTAGATTATGTATTAATTTATAAGTTAGGCAAAATAGTTTGGGAAAAAAATGACAAATATAAATATTTTAAAGTAATTTAATTCATATTGCAATTGTTTCCTAATAACATTCATGCTCTTGTTGTGTTTGGATTAGTAGTGTAAGAATTAGCTTTTTCTCTAATCGAATTCTGCAAAATTAAGATTAAGATAGGGTAGAAGTAAGATTGTGTAAAATGATTTATTTTAGGATTGATATTTTTTTCAATATAAATTTTGCAAAAAAATATTTCAATATGAATTTTACTAACTTAAATAATACATATTTATATCATATGTATATAAATTAGAAAATGCATAATACTAATACTCTGTGTGTACAAAATTTGCAAAAAATCAATACTCTATGTCTATAAAAATTTATCAAGTTTTTCTCATCAATTTTTCTCTTAAATTGATTATTTAATTTTTTTTCTTTCTTAGGATGCTTTTTATAAACATGAAATTATCGGGTCTTTTGGAGTAAATTACATAAAATTTTCCCCTGACTATAGTAATCCCTATATTCCAAAGTTTTAAATATTAGCCCAAGCTTTTTATTGTCATGTCAAGTTTAAATCTAACTTTATTTTATGTTGCGCCTTACATTACATCCTGTATAAGCTATCAATTCTATAAAACCTCTCGAACTTTGATCATTTGAAAAAACTTCCCATGTTTCAAATTTTAAATTTAATCCCTTAAACTTTTAATTTTTAACATTGAACTCCAACACTGCTTATTCTTTCTCTTTTTTCTCTCCCTTTCGCCATACAAAAAGGCTATTTTATGGATAAATTATGGGAAAAGTTTTACTGAATTTATTAAGATGATAAAAGTGATGATGTAAGGTTTGCTATTAATAATTAAAAACTTAAGGAATTAAATTTAAACTTTAAAATATCAAGGATGTTATCTATGGTGAGTCAAAATTCAAGAGGTTTTATAAAATTTGTAACTTACATAGAATGCTAATTGGAAAGTCACATGTCGTTTATTAATCTAACATCGTAATTTTTGTTAAAAAGATAATAATAAATTAATGACAAAGGTTTTATGATTAAAAAAAAAGTTTAGAGGACTAAATTTAAATTTTAAGATGTGAGGGGGGGGGGGGGATTTTTGCAACTAAACTTATCTCTTTTAGCCCAGCGGCAAAGCCAAGATTTTAGGTTTGTAGGTGCTCAATTAGTGGTGGGATTCGGGGGTTCGGGGCAGCGCCCCCGAATTTTTTTTTAAAGGAAATTTTTAAATACATTAAAAAACAAAAGAAAAGAAAACTTCAACTTAACATAGAAAAATAATAATCAAAAGTCAACTAACATTTACATCAGAACGATTACAACCTATAAGCTATTTGTGGGTTTTAGACGTTTGAAATAAAATTGTATCGTTGACATTTTCTGGAAGAAAAAAAGTTTGACAAGATTAGGGAACATGTTGCAACCTATAAGCTAGCTCATCTCAACTCTTCCTCTATTGAAACTTATAAGATTGTATCTTTTTTCATACAGGGACACTAAGCAACTGAAGCTATGATTTCCAATTCCAAAACAACTAAACAATTCACACTTTATGTCAATTTAGTAAGTAATCAGCAAGAAGTCTAACACAAGATAAATTAATATCCAAAGGATGAAAAGACAGTATTTGTAATCAACAAACTATGGATAAGTGAACTAACACAGCAGCCCCCAATTTTTCTTTATCCCCAGTAATGCAATTTAAAGAAAGCTAATCAATGAAGCTAATGTAGAGCAATGAAATTTAAAGAAAGCTAATCAATGAAGCTAATGTAGAGCAATGAAATTTAAAGAAAGCTAATCAATGAAAGCAAATCAATTTAAAGAAAGCTAATCAATGAAATTGGACTACTCAATGATTTCTGAATTAAAGAAACTACCCTTGTTAGTTTAACCAAATCACGAAAAGCAGGTCTCTATCATCTGACATTTCTACTCTGTGGAAGTCATGGTATTCTATCAGTGACAGAGTCCATCAAAGTGGTATGAAGAATGCTATATAGTACGTTAAGAAACTATCCTTGACCAATGAAAAATAGATCTGCATATAATGACATTTAGAGCAAGCAACTTTGATGAGTATGCTAAATATGAAAGATTTTATACAGAAAAAGACGTTTCAAATTGTAATAAAAGCTTACATACATAGACTATAGGAAATAGTACCACAATTTCCTTCCTTACATTTCTATGATCCATCTTTTTTGTAAATTAGCAATGAAAGAACAGGAATTATGAAAGAAAAACGCTCAAATATTCCTTCCACGTGTACTTAAAGGAGTGTGAAGAAACATACATTCGTACAGATCATCAGAGCGTTCAAGTAAGCAAAGTAAGAACCTATCTAAACTATGCATATCTCATGAGTAGGCAGAATATGTTCATACGGCCAACACTTTGTACAGGAGCTGTGTGAAAGAATTTGACACAACTTTACACGTAATAAGAATTAAAGGCGGTATATGAGCCTGAAATTTCAATTAGTCTATCAAGGCAGTAACTATTGTGACACAACATTATAAAAAGAATAGAAAGATTAAATCCCGAAACAGGCAAGACAAAAAGGATATTGTAGAAGTAACATTTTCCCACAATGAATCATAATAACAGCTTGTAAGATTTCATTGGTCAACTCAATCGGGTTTCTCAGAAAGAGACTCTAAGTTGTAGCATTGAATGAGTCGATGAGTGATGGAGAAGAATGCAAACCGAATTCATCTCTCAAATGCCCCGTAGAGTGTGGAGCGTAAATTGTATATGACAATGGTACCGAGAGAAAATAAGTATAGAGAAAAATTTCATAGAGCAAGAATAGAAACAAACAATTTGAAAAAAAAAAAAAAAACTTACGGATCTGATGTTAGTTGGCGTCTTGGTGCCAAATTGGACAGCAAGGTGCAAAGAAAAGTTGATCAGATGAAGAATGTGGGAGAATGCGAAAGGAGTTACAGGAGGAGGTGTAATTGGTTGAAATCTTTAATGTGACCGTTGCCAACATTAAGAATGAATTAGTTGAAGCTTTGGTCTTCTTCTCTCTCTACTCTTTGGTTAATCCAGCTACACAGATGTTTATGCTTGACTTCTTGATTTTTAATCCGTTGGAAGAGAAGCTATTGGATGTAGAAAGGAAACATTAATTCCTTTGCAATGTGTGTAGAATGATTGTCCAAAAGAATGCAAGTTTTCTGGACTTTGCATTTAATGAGCTGATATCACTTTTTGCTTTATGCTAATGCTTCATTTAATTCTCTTTAAATCATCTGAAACTCACTAACAAACTGATTAAACATAGTTAGGAATAGTAATGAGTGATGATAAGAAGTATTAAACTCAAACATGAAGATTTCACAAATTCATCTAGTTTGAATTTCAAAACCAGCGACACAAACTCGAGTTTGTTCATCCAAACTGGAATTTTCATTAAAAGCCTAAACTCGAGTTTCCAAAACTAAACTCGAGTTTTCTTCATCCAAAGAAGAATGTCGCGATTTGGTTTTTGAAACAAGTTTTGAGACAGGTTCAAAACTCGAGTCATTAAATGACAAACTCGAGTTTTGGACTTTTATGATGAAAACAAGTTTAAGTCTAAAAGCTCAACACTGGAGTTTCCAAAACCAAACTGGAGTTTTCAAAAGGTTCAAATATAGCAGAGATCTCTACTTGTTCTAAACTCGAGTTTGCAAAGTGAAACTCGAGTTTCCATAAATCTTAGAAAAATGAAAAACTCTCAGCATGGTCTAAACTCGAGTTTGCAATTGAAAACTGGAGTTTTCAAATTTTTAGAAATCTTGAGTTGTTATCTGTAAATCCTAAACTCGAGTTTGTAAATACCAAACTTGAGTTTCCTCATAAGAGAGAAAACTTTGAAAAACTTTGTGATATGCAAACTGGAGTTTTCACAAGTTCAGAATGGAGCATAGTTCTCTGTTTGACACAAACTCGAGTTCCCAAATGGAAACTGGAGTTTTGCTAAGTTCAAAATATTGATAGTTCTCTGTCTTGTCAAAACTCGAGTTCATTAAAAAATAAACTCGAGTTTGCTTTGTGTTTGAAAAACTTAGGAGCTCTCTGTATAGTCAAAACTCGAGTTTCCAAACCTAAACTCGAGTTTGTCTAAGTTTGCAAAAACTTGAGCTACTCTCTGTCAAGTCCAAACTCGAGTTTCCAAACCAAAACTCGAGTTTGTCTTTGACAGTAAGTTTTTCAACTTAACAAAGACAAACTTTAATTTGAGTTTATAATTGTCAGTTATCATCAAAACACATAGAGAACTAACAGATATTGTATCTCAGATTTAATTAAATAAATAGATATCATATCTTAGATTTAATTTATAAAGATAAATTAAATCGGCATGCTTTTATTTTGGATTAAAATAAATAGATTAGATTAGACTTATTGGACAGATTTAATTAATGTGATTTTAATCTAAAATTCGAATTCAAGATTAATTGAGATTAATTTTGAATATTTTAATACGACTTAATTAGGGTTTTAGAAACTCTATAAGAGATATTGATCTAGTCGTATTAAAATAACAAACTGACGAGCCGCGAAAAACCCTAGAGGAGAGATGTGAGACGCAAAAGCTTGAAGGTGCTAGCACGTTGCCATATGTTTGGAGAGCTGTTCGGTGTGGATACCGGCAGAGGGAGTGGATTCGTAGAGTCGACTCCTAGAGATTGATCAAAGAAGAAGGCACTAGCCCATGAGTTCGCAAAGGACGCACACGAGTTCATATAGGTACAGTTCTTAACTAACCCGGTTTAAACACCGTTGATAGATCCTCCTATGGAATTCATAAGATTTTAATGGATGAAATCCTTCCGCTGCGTGTACGGATCCCAACAGATTGCTGATTTTTTTCTGTGATTTCCAAGGTGATAAAAAAGATGCATATATTAGCTCGGAATCATATATGTCAACCGTTGAGATAGGGTGGTTTAGGAGTTAGGAAAATTGAATCATTTAATGATGCTAATCTTAACTCATAGAAATCCATAATATTCTAACATATGTTCTTCTATTTTCACTGATCTTTGCGCTCAAATTGTGTATATAAAGAGATTATAGAAGAAAATGTGATATGAAAAAAGCAGACTCAAACTTTTGTTGTTAAATCATGAAATAAATGCATATAGTTGTAATTATTGGTGAAAGTTAAAGAGCTCAAGAATTTCTCTTCCTTATAGGTGGAAGATGACAAGTTGTAAAAGCTCTCAAAGATCATGAGAAGTTATGAAGGAAAGGAAAGAAGATATAAAAGAACATTATGGAAGAGAAGCTTGCATTTTCCATGGAATTGCCGTAGCCAAGCCATTGCAAAACTGCCTCAAAAGATTATCCTTTTGTCTATCCTTCGGTTTTTAAAATGTGTGTATTTTGGTTTTTCGGTTTTCGGTTCGATTTTTCGGTTAAAACCAAAATACACACATTTTAAAAACCGAACCGAAACTGAAGAGGACCCACGAGCTGAGGGAGAGAGTTAGAGATTAAATACAGAAGCTAGCGCTGCGAATGAAGAAAACTTGAACTTGGAGCTTTGACTTGGACCATCTTCGACCTTCCCTGACTCGTCTCCGTCAAAAGTCGCCGGCGACCTCCTGTCCTTCATCCATCGTTGCCACCAACATGCAATACACCACCTTCGTCTTCTATTCCCCACCGTTACACCGCCGGAGACACATATCACAGAGCAGAGGCCCAGCAAGCTTGGGAGTGAGCGCTGCGAGCGTGGAGAATGAGCCAGAGCATCAACCACCTCCTCCATCATTTTGAAAACCAGAGACAGAGAGGCGATAACAGGGGGCTACTCTTTCGTTATCTTCTATTCACCCTCCTTCATCGTTGCACCACTTTCCACCACCATTTACTTCCTCCGTCAGTCACCTACTATCACTGTCGTTGCCACTTTTCAGAATACTATTCATCCTTTCTTTGAGTTTTCCGGCGATTGTGTCAATGGCCAATTTGATTTCACAGAATTTGTTGGATATTTTAATGGCTATGTGTGGTTGATTCCCTTTCTTCTTGGTGGTGGAGATTAATACTTGACCTCAATGGCCTAGGGGAGTTACATTAGGGGAGTTTTTCTATTATTTCATTAGTTCAGATTTATATATTTAGATTGCCTAGTTTTAGGAATTAATCATTGTGTATAAATTCTGGAACTGAGATTAATGTTTATTGTCTCTGTTGGTTTGATAATTGTAGTTGAGATTGGATTATGTAGTGTGAAAAAATACATGTGTTTTTAATTTAATGTGGTTGCATTGAGATTATATTAATTAATGTGTTATTGTCTAGTTAATGTGGATTATTTGTACCATTTGAGGGACTATTATGTACTCAATTTCAAGAAGACTAATGTTGCATTATTCCAATTTTAATTGCACACATCAAGTGGTTTTTAACAATTACTCAAGAGGTAGTGGTTAGCTATATTTGTAGGAGCTACTATTAATTGAAAATATTGGACTCAAGTGTTATCTTAAGGTTTTTCTTAAGATTTGATGAATTTAAACTCCCATAATCTTTTATGAGCAATGATAGTCATTTCTTTATTATCAAGAACATTCATCATTAATATTTTCACTTCAATACCATTCCATTCACCCATTCCATTTTATAAAGAAAAAAAAAACAATAGTTAGGATTTAATTAAATTGCATTCTTATTTTAGTTTATTAGTTTGAAAATCCAAAAACCATTGTTCCCTTGTTTTTATTGCATTTGCATGGCATTTAGATTACTTAGGATTTAATAAAAGGCTCCTCAAGAAGAGATAATGATCCTAGGTTTGCCTATACGCAATCCTTGATTAATTTTTGATTGTGGACCCCAAGGCTAACGACAAAAAGACCCTCATCACTCAACTTTATTAAATTCATTAAGCCTCTTACTTAACGAATGTGTTGATAAAATCTCTGTGGGAATGATATTTACTTATCACGTTATTACTTGGTGTGACTTGTGCACTTGCCATGCGAACATCTCTTTTGGCCAAGAATGTTTGGCAACTTATTTGTGCTGCAAATGATTCTATTATCTTATCTCTGGTGTCCTCAAACCTAAATGTAATGACCCAAGAATATAAGAATGTTTAAAATCAACGTTAATCATTTAATTGATCAAGCAAGTTAATAATTGAAATAAAAGGGGCAGTGGAAGATATTTGGGTATAGTTGAAAGTAGTTGGGATAATAATATTTTTTTATTAGACTTGCATATTTGATATCTGTAACCAACAATTTTGAATTTGCGTACAAGGGAGAAGTATGGTACTTCCTCTGATCTTTATTATAAGGTATCAATTAGTAATTATATTTGATTCTTTTTATAAGGTACTTGCTAGTTCCTAAAGCGCATTTTTTTTCATGTATGCCCATAATTAATAAGGGTAGTAGGTGAGAGTAATAATTAATATAATATTAGAGTTTAGTACAATTAGTAGGGGTAATATTAGAAGTTCCTTAAATTTTATGATAACTTTATTGACTTTAACTGTTTTTATTAGTTTGTGTGAATTATTAGTTAGTATTTTATAATAAGAACCAGAGAGAGTATAACAAGATAAAAAATCAGATTTGCTAAGCCTGTGTTTGGTTTGGGGTAGGGGAGGGGAGGGGAGGGAAAATGGAGGGAAAAAATTGAAAAGGGAGAAAAACTCTTGTAGACCCCACTATAAATAACTTTTTTCCTCTTTTCCCTCCCCTTCCCGCCCCTACCTACCCCAAACCAAACCAAGCCTAAGGCCCATAAACAAAATAATAAAGAAATATAATGTGCGCACATATATCTGTGTATATATAGTGGGGGAATAAAATATGTAATATATATACCTATCATACCCCAACACCCTCCTATATATCCCTTTTCCGTCAAGTACAGAGCGAAGAGAGGTAGGAAATTTCTAGAGGTTTAGCATGTTCGATTGGTGATTAGCGTGGTCCTCCTTCTTCTCTCTTCTGTTGTCGGTGCTCATGTGAGTAAATCTTTGTCAGTTGCTCTATTATCATCATTTTCCTCTTTGGTTCTTCCAAGCTCCTACCTCTATTTTGTTCGATGTTGGTGTGTGTGTATGCGAGCCTAACTTGCTGCAGTTGTCTCCATAATCGCTGCAGTCTTTCTCCTCTATTTTGTAAAGCATTGCTTGTCCGTGAGGTGCTGAACGTTTTCCCACTTCCTTTTCCTCTTCTGCGCCAATTGTGTGTAAGGTAGGCTCAAAACTTTTCTCCCTTTTTGTTGTGCGTTGTGGGTCCATGTAATGTTGAATCCCTCACTGATTTTCATTGGCAATATATGCTTGTGGGATTTAAGTATTTCTTCATTCCTTTGAAGCTGGACATTAAGTGTGAGATTTGAGGGAAATTATAACTCAGATGAGTGTTTTATTGTGGCCAAAATTATGTAGGTTTTAAATTGATTCTTGGTTTAGAAATGAGTTTGGGAAGCATGGTAATTTTGTATATCCATGTTTGGAAGATTTTAGTCAAGGGTTTTGACGAGTAAGAAGTTTGATAATGGTGTTTGTTTAGTATTGCACAAGGTGTTTGTAAAAATGCTCAAAAGAAAATTTGGTTGGACTAAAATTGTTTAAATTCTTTATTGAAGCTTATATAAGTATTGATTATGCTTATATTTATATGCTTGTGTTGTGGTGGTAAGGGGTGAGTTGGTAACAAAATTTTAAAGCGTATATGAAAGGAAGAATGAGGGGTTCTCTTTATGCTTGATTGGATTGTTATTGAGGTTGCTTGTTAGTTATAGTATAACAAACAATGATCATTATTTTTAATGTAGTTTGCAACAAAACCAATGAATTAATCTAAAAGAAATTGATTTATACTTTAAGGGCCAAACTTGCTTGTTCTATTGTTAGCCTTTGTGATACCATTAGGCATTTGATTGTGCTTACTGAATTGTTAGTGATAAACGATTTTAAGAACACAAGTTTAAGTTGGAATATTGAGAGGCTAATTATGAGGTATATGCACTCTTAGATATATGCATAGAGAGAGGGGGGGGGGGGATTTGGTTTTTGAATTTTGAAAAAAGAAGTGATGATGGTTTTATTTGGAAGAAAAAAATTGATATGTGGATGAAGTAGATAATGCTAGAATGAAGAATGTTATTGTATGAGATATTACAGAAAGTTTATAGAAGTTATAAATGAAGTAATATTTTTGCTTTGGAATATTAGGGGAGTAAGGAGTGAACAAAACAAAAGATAATAAGTACAAGGAATTGTATATTTTGGAGCACAATAGTTGAGTGAATAACATCCTAATATAAATTTTTATAAATGAAATTTTCCTTCTTGTTGTATTTTTATTTCTAATACCACAATTTTAAGGATGATTTCATCAAGGAAAGTTTACAAGATTTATTTCATTCTCTTATTGGTTTTGAAATCAGTAACAATCAAGGAATTTATTTCTTGTTATTATTCAGGAAGGGTTTTATCAACATATTGAATTTGAAGGAAAGTTTTGAGATATTATTTGTGAACTTTCATGCTAACCATTCTATTATGTCGTATTTGATACGAGCTAATATGGTATTGAAAGAAGAACTTTTCATTGCTTTGATAAATTGGCCCCGAATATGCTTGGAAATGGTTTTAAGAGGACTAGAATACAAAATGCTGGATACTAATAACAATACTGTTAGTCTTTGGCATGCTATGGTTAGCTCGAGCTCGCTTTGCATTTGTGGGCATAGTATTCATGTTTGATATTCGTGGGATTCGCTCCTCGCTTGTTATTCGTGTGTCTTGTACATGCAAGGACGGACCTTACACTACTACAAAAATGCTAAACAACGACCTAAATAAGACCCAATTAACGACCCTTTTCTGAGGGACGTCTTGGAGGGGGTAGAGGAAAATTTCCAAAATGGCGACCTGATCTAAAATTAGGTCGTCTTATTAAGCGACACGATATTAGATCGTCGCCTTAATAAGCGACCTGATTTCAAATCAGGTCGCCCTTAAGAAGATAGAAATCGCCTTAAAGGCGACCTGATCTTGGATTCAGGTCGCCTTATGATGACAAAGGCGACCTGATTTCAAAATCAGGTCGCCTTTTTTTAAATTAAGGCGACCTGATCTTCTATTCAGGTCGCCTTATCCTAACAAAGGCGACCTGATTTAAAAATCAGGTCGCCTATGTTGAAATTTTTTTTTAAATATGAACTACAAACTATGAGACATCTACCAAGTTTTTAATTTGCATCAGCCAGAAACCACCAAGCAACACAAGAATCACACTCTAACACAATACATAAACAGACTATATATATAACACCAAAATTGCATATTTTGTACAGACAAAACACCAAATAGATACAAATGAACAACAGTAGCAAATTAATCATGCTCACTACTAACTAGGCGCTATGTGTTGAAGAAGATATCTAGATATCATGTCTCGAACCGAATCGATCTCATCCTGCGAGTACGGATCCTTAGTACCCAAAAACTGTAAATTGGGGAAACAAGGTATAAGATAAACCAATTAAGTGAAGGAAATAATTAACAACTCAAGTACAACAACAAAAATTAAATAAACTTGAGAATCACAGAGCGATTACGTACGTTTTGAAAACCTTGAGTACGTCCCATTGTTAACGATGGATTGCATCCAACTCATAACGTAATATCCGCACTCGGTGCTCCACGGTTGTTGATGGCACTATAAATCAAAGGCAAATTGTTAAAAACGAATAAAGGCATATCTAAAGCTACTTGTATCAATGAAATAACTTGAATTGAAACTACTCACCGTCGGTTTAAACCACTTCGGTCCACCCCGCTCTTTTGCATTGATAAGTCAGTCTATACGTCTTGAGGCCCCTATCATTAAAATGGAAATTAACGGACATGTTAAACCATTCATTTAAAAGAAGAATCGATGATTCGAAAAAATTTACTTACTCGGCAAACATGTTTTGATATCCTCGGTAGGATTGCCATTTACTTGAATCGAACCAATAACAGAGTTCTTGCTCTGACAAACAACACACAGCGTCCAATGACCACTACAACATATACGTATTAATATTAAATTAAGATAAGACCGCAATTTTGACACAAAAATCTTATAAGACAAAACAAAAGTACGCACCTTTCATGTATTGGCGCTAGATAACAAGACGACCCTCCGTCGCCCATTGTTAGACCAACATAAATTGACCTCTGGGTAACGTCTCGCGAGCCGAAGCCGTGCATCCAGGACATAAGTATCCATACGAACTCGCTCGCGGTGTGCCGGCGCATAATTCACAGCAGACACTATGAAATGAAATGATAAATGTTATTGAAGATATTAAACAAAAAAAAGAGTACTAACATAATTAAAGGGTTAAACAAACTTACAAGATTGCAAGTTGAAGAAACTGTATATCTAAACAATCCATCGTCAAAAACTCCATCAAATCTTTATTGTCAAATGTCATCGGATATGTCTTTTCTGCACCGACAATGCCCGGAGGCATCTGCAAGCTTATGAGGCCGATGTCCTTGTACATCTCTCGCAGTGTGGTAACCTCCTCATCATTAATCGGACGGCTGTCTCTTCTTCCCCTCTCGCACACTCGCCACGATCACCCGACGTTGGTTTTCTCGGAATTTGCTTGTTGTGGTGTTTGTCTTGTTCTGGGTAAACAAGACCATCGGCAACAATCCGCCGGTGTGGGTCATCCAAATATAGGGTGCAAGCTATACCTCCCTGTGGAGTGTGAGACGGTTCGCTAATATGCACCTCTGCAGTGTGAGACGGTCCGCCAATAACTACCTCTGGAGGGGGAGAAGGTCCGCTAATATGTACCTCTGGAGGCTGAAAACTATCTTTGCTCTGGGGATATTCGGGGATTCGTCGGATGTACGTTGTTTGTTGTACCATAGCTTGCATTTCACCCCGTAGTTGTGCCATAACATCTTTCATAAGGTTTGCTCGACTCGCTTCAAGCTCCTGCGGCTCTCTGCGTCATACAAACGTGAACGTCGTCCGAAAATTTTGCGACACTCACTCCCTCGTCTCCCTCGAACAAGATCGTGGTAATCCGGCTTCCCAATCGCCGCCGACAAAATATCCTGCCGCGTACCCGGCGTGAATGAGCCTTGGCTACTCTGCTGCTCAAGTGAATCCTGTACCATAAGATTTTTCATAAATAATAACTAAACTCTTATATAGTATGAAACAACTGAGGCTATTTAATAGAGTAAATACCCTTTTTGGTCCCTGGAAAAACACATTTGACCCTTTTTCGTCCCTGAGTAAAAGAAATGTCATTTTGGTCCTTTTTAGGGACTAAAAAGGACCTTTTTGGGAATTTCGAGGATTAAAATGTGCAAAAAAATGATCAAAAGGACTAAAATGGACCTTATTTTTCCCTTTTAGGGACTAAAAGTGACTTATTTTTTTTCAGGGACCAAAAAGGGCATCCTTGTTTTTTCCAGGGACCAAAAAGGGTATTTACTCTATTTAATACTTCTAATTCAACTACTTACGATCTTTGAGGCAACCGCAACAACATCTTCATTGATGTATTTGTCCCCCTTCATCCTCGCAGCTTTCCATTTTTTGTGACGAGGAGGACGCTGGGGGGCCTGGATAGCATTGGAAGGATCGGATTGGGAAGCTTCCTTCATTCGCAGCCTCTTCCTCCATCATCTTTCGTTCCAGCTTTACGTAGCCACCTCTAGACAAGCAATGCGGATACTTATTTTTCGCTTGCCTCTCTCTATTGGCTTGGCTTGTTTTCTGTGACACGAAAACAAACAAAAATGATCGTACGAATTCAAGTAGATTCAAATTAAAGATAAGATATGACAGAAACTTTACCAGAAATTCAGGATTCTCACGGACGCCACAAACTCCCTCCAGTCCTCCGGAGAAATGAAATCATAGGTCATACATGGATCCCGGTCCCTCTTTGGCCCGCGAATATACTTTTTTGTCGCTTGTTCTTAAAATCTTTCCAACGGAGACGAACTTCGCCCATCCAATGCTTCCTCATGGCCTTAGTGTTAGGGACATCAAATGTTTGCTGCAAGGTGAAAGAGAAGATATGACAGAAATCAAGTAATAAGACTAAAGATACAAATGCAGATATATCGAAAGTGAGATACCAAAATCTGTGTCCAAATCAAAGCCTTCGTCTTATCATCAACGAACTTCCAAGCTGAGTAAACAATACGCACTTTGCTTCGAGCCAGATAGCCTAAATAGCTAATGAAGTCGTCTTCCTCTCTCGCCAACCTGGAATCATATTTTCATCAAACTCCACATGCAGCCTCTTTTCTCGATCACACGGCGAGCAATTAGCTCACCCATGTGTGTGCTACCTCTCCCTTTCTCACAACGGGCATATCAACCCTATCTCCCGATGACTCGTCTGAGCTAGACATATTCCTGTTCATCAAAGACCAATCATTTATGTTAGATAGATTTTTAAATAATAAACAGATTAATAAAATGAACCAACATGTTAAACGACCACAAAAAGAACATAGTAGTTAAACACATCATTTTGTAACTGAAGATCTTACTTTACATGGTGTCCCATATTCCTTCACAATGATCATTTCTTGCAGCATATTCTTCATCATCTATCAATTCTACTTCACGTGTTGTAGGTGGATTTGTTGTGAAAGGGAGTGTATCGTCAAGGTTCAAGGATTCTTCACCATACTTCTGTTTTTTGCAGGTGGTCAGTAACATAAAACACTTGTTTCGCCCGACTTGCTAAAATGAATGGCTCATCTCTATGACCAAGTCTTTGAAGATCAACCGAGACAAATCCAAATTTAGGATCTATTACAACAGCATTATTGTTAACCCACTTACATTTCAATAAAGCAACTTTGAACTTGCAGTAGTTGATCTCCCATATTTCTTCGATCACTCCATAATAGGCCATTGATGCTACCACCGGGTTTTTGTCTTTCGAACTCGAAAGTGCATGGATTCACTTCAACCATCACCCCACTATTTTGCACAAAGACTTCGTCATCTTGGTCTTTTGTGTAGAAAGAATATCCGTTGACATCGTAACCGCTCCAAGTGATGACCGAAAAGAAGGCCCCTGTGCTAACCACTCGATTGTATCTCGACACTCCGGTCTCGTGCAATACCTTCTCACCGAACCACTTTATGAACGTCTTCTTTTGCTCATTCGCTATCTCGCATGTCACTCTTCCTTGGATTCATATTCTTCAAACTCTTTCGTGTTCATCAATGTATGGTTGAACTTCTTCCGTATTATTCAAGATGTACAGTGTGCTTGCAACACCTCTTCACGAGGCTTATTCTTCGTTTGATTCCTCGAGTTCCCTCGTTTATCCCCTCGTCATGCTGAGATTGTATCGTCGGCCCTGATAGATAATCTTTGCAGAACTCCATAGCCTCTTCAACTACATATCTCTCAACTATTGAGGCTTCCGGCCGATAAGGGTTTTTAGAATACCCTTTTAAGATCTTCATGTATTGCTCGAAAGGGTACATCCACCTTAGGTAAACTGGACCGCATCCTTACCTCCCTTACCAAGTGCACTATCAAGTGCACCATGATATCAAAAAGGCAGGAGGGAAATGCATCTCTAGTTGGGACAAAATAATATAACCTCATTCTCCAATTCATCCAACTTTTCAATGTCAATGACTTTGTTGCTGATAGCATTGAAGAAAATACTCAATCTTGTTATAGTGGATCGAACTTCATCTTTCATAATGCCTCTTATAGCTATTGGTAGTAGTTGTTGCATCAACACATGATAATCATGGGACTTCATTCCCACTAACTTCAAATCGTTCATTGAGACACACTTTCTCAAATTAGAAGAATATCCTTGTGGCACCTTAATGTCATATAGACATCCACACAAACTTTTCTTCTCCGCTTTTGAAAGTGTATGAGTTGCTGGCTCCATGTATGCCCTCTTACCATCTTCCATTACTCGTGGATGTAACCTTTCCCACCATATTTTATCCTTGGCGCCAAGATAATTAATCAAATTTTAGGCGTCTTGAATTACATACAGGACGACAAAAATAAATTTTAGAAGTCCTAAATTACTATTCAGGACGTTGAAGGCTCCTTTTCCTTAAATATAATTACAAAAATGCCACTTCCTTCATATTTTACTACCTGTTTTCAATTTAGGACGTTTTTTAGGGTAGTAGTATCCAATTTTTGTAGTAGTGTTAGACAATACAAGGGGGGGCCAAAAAAAATGTTCAGAATTTTTTAAAAAAAAAAATTAATATTAACAATGCTCTTAACCTAATGTCCGCTGCTGGTGCCGCTTTCCTATCTTCAATCTCTCTTGCCGACGCAGTCTCTCACAATCGTGTGCAGCAGTGAATCATGTGCAGCAGTGGAGCGGTCCAAATAATTGCAAACTGATCTTTACTTCGTCTACTAAATTAGCGAACGGATCGAAATATGTGCAGCAGTGCATCAGTCCAAATCTGGCGATGCTAATAATTGCGAACTGTTGAGACTTGGAGATTAATAATTTTAGTTTTTCCATCAAATTCACAAGTTAATCTTCACTTCGTCCGCTACTGAATCATGTGCAGCAGTGCAGCGGTTCAAATAAATCAAAATCCTCTTCAAATCCATCTTCATCTACGGTAGAAGGTGTAACCAATATCAAAGATTTCCATTTGTACTCCTTGTCGCTTCAAGGGTAGTAGGGTACCGAAGTAATAAGTAAAGACTCAAGGTATGATTTTTTATACTTATGTACAAACTTTGCATAGTTGCATCCATGTATTTGATGATGACATCGTCTCCTTTCAATTGTCATTTTTTGTCAAACCTGTCAATTGTCACTGAACATACATACTGAACTTCTGTATTTTAATACGAAAGAGGTTGAAAAATGAGTTTTTTTCTATATTTATATTTAGCATGATAATAGTTAATTATATTTTTTAAATTGTTTATAGGTTATTTGGAAAGCGATAAAATCTATGAATAGCTCAATACTTTTATTATAAATCTGAATATTTTAAAAATGTTATATAATCATAAATTTTTTAATTATTTATAGGTATACATTTGGCCCTCCAAATATTTATCTCAAGGTTCGTCCCTGTGTACATGCGCTCGTTTCATGGCCTTGTGCTGCACTTACTTGATTATTTACCCTCATGGACTGTGTGTTCACACTTGTATTCTGGCCTTGAGCTGTGCTTAGTTAGTTACCCTTGTGGACTGTGTATCCATGCTTGTCATTTGTTCTGTTGAAGTCTTATGAACAGATGTGATTTGAGATTCAATGTTTTTAAACTAATTTTGTTAAACAAGATGTTTTATCATGTATTTGGCTTTATTTTTTTAATGATCTTATATCTAGTTTCATTTATTATGATTGTATATTCTAGAAATATCCCCTTATACTTTAATACTTAAGTCTATTTTTATGCAACGGTACAGTTAAGAGTTTCAACCATTCTTATGTGACCATACACTATTTATAGGACGTGGGATTAAGGGAGTAAATAATTTGAATAACACACACCGAACAAGTTAGTCAGATTCCAGGTACGCCCAAAATTCTTACGCAACCATATGGTGATATTTGGCACATGGGGATTCAAGGGCTGAGATTTGTAACATGTATTATTTTTAGGAATTAGGAATTATATAGTCAGCTGTAAAGAAAAGAAAATGATAATTATATTGAACAAAACTAGATTTCATTGTATACATGTTTTTTAAGCTATGCCCTTATAATTTATGGTAAAATTTCTTCCAAAACTATATATATATATATATATATATATATATATATATATATATATATATATATATATATAAGGGCTAATTTCTGAATTTGCCCCTTATTAAATAACTATTTATCAAAATGCCACTGTCAGAAAACTATTTCCCAAAATGCCCCGTCGTAAAACTATTTCTCAATCGCCTTGTTTAGTCGACTAAAAATATGGTCTAGTCGACTAAATCGCGGGGCCAAATTTTTTTTGAAAACCCTCGACATTTAGTCGACTAAAACTTAAATTTTAGTCGACTAAACCCATTTAGTCGACTAAAAAACCCATTTAGTCGAATAAATCATTAAAAAAAAAGTTAAAACTTCGGAAGGCCATAACTTCTGGCTCGGGAGTCCGAATCAAGCGATTCTTTTTTTGATTCCACATAACTTTTTGAGATCTATGCACCGACATAAAAATTAAATTCTGAATTTAATGAAGAGAAAGGAGGAAAACAAGTGATTTATTATTGTGCGGGAGATACTAAAAATTCATTAAATATAATCAAGTGATTCTTTAATATATATATATATATATATATATATATATATATATATAATGAATTGTTAGTATTGTTGAAGTTAATAATCCCAGCTTTTTCTCTACGTGGTTCATGTTGCTGATTCCACAATAAGAAGGATTAAGTTATTTATTTTTTAATTGTTTATTGTGTTGAGTGTGCTGATTTTTTATTATATTATTGTAAACATGTGGTTAGCTATTTTTTAGGAAGTAGTGGAGTCATTTTAATTTGTTTTACCGAATTTATTGGTTAGTGATATTAGTGATCCTAGATATTAGCGATGATCCTAGATTTTAGCTAGATTGACTACTGTGCTATCACAACAATATGATCTCATGCATAACTTCCAAACACTGTTATTCCCCCTAACATCAAGCCCCACAAATTTAGTGTCGATATTTTTCCATATTATTAATGGAGAGAAAATCTCAATTTTGAATATATTGTATTTTGAAAATCCAGTATTACACTACTACAAAATATGGCTTTTACTTCCCTAATTGGCGTCCTATTTTAAAAAATGGAAGTAAAAAAAAAAAGGTGGTGACATTTTTGTAAATATATGTAAGAAAAGTTGACTTTTGACGTCTAAGTTTTATAATTAGACGCCAAAAGTATTACTTTTGGTGTCTAAGTAAGATATTTAGAAGCTAAAAGTGGACCCTAGCGCCCAAAATACGCAGCCTTGGCGCTAAAAACAACACTTTTGACGTCTAAGTTTTGTAATTAGACGTCAAAAGTGGACACTTTAACGTCTAAGTTTAAATATTAGACGTCAAAATACATTCAAAATTCCACCTACCTCCCCTGAATTAATAAATGCCTGCCTGCAACGTACCTGCACCACGTCCATTCCTCTTTTTTCTTTCTTTTTCTTTTTTCTTTTTTCTTTTCTCTTTCTTCTTTCTTCTTTCTTCTTTCCTCTTACCTGCACCACGTCCTTTCCTCTTTTTTTCTTTTTTCTTTCCTCTTTCTTCTTTCTTCTTTATCTTCTCTCACACCTTCGAATTCACCAGATCGACCCTCTCCTCTCTAGCCTTCTTCACATCCCTCGCCCTCCGTCCCTCACCGTCCGTACCTCGCCCGCCATCCCTCGCCGTCATCCCTCACTCGTTCACTCAAGGTCGCCCGCCGTCCCTCATCGCCGTCGCTCGCTCGTCACCGTCGCTCGCTCACCGTCGTCGCTAGTTCGCCGTCCCAACTTCGATCTGCATAGTATAGCTCTTCGATCTGCCGCTGAAACTTTAGTTTCTTCAATCTGCCATTTCTACATGAGATTAAATGTGATTTCTTCCTTCTCCTCTGAAACTTTTTTATTTCTTTGTTTTAGGATGATTTTGATTTTTTTTATATATATTTGGAATTTGTGGATCTGGAATGTGTGTTTCTTCCTTCTCCAATGTGTGTTTATATATATTTGGAATGTGTGATCTGGAATGTGAATGCTCTCTCTCTCATTTTGTTTTATGCAATATTCACCATTTTCTGGTCCAAATTGAAGGGAAGGATAGCAGTGGGTGGAGATC
The DNA here is from genome assembly GCA_025563575.1 of Acacia pycnantha. NCBI lineage: Eukaryota > Viridiplantae > Streptophyta > Magnoliopsida > Fabales > Fabaceae > Acacia > Acacia pycnantha. The sequence continues at coordinate 4,355,662 of JAMWYP010000098.1, read as the reverse complement.
GATCTGTGGCTTTTTTTTTTTGTAAAAAAATAACACTTTGACGTCCTAAAAAGGTCTAGACGTTTTAACCTTGGAAATATGACGTCCTACTACGTTCTAGGACGCCGAAAGCCTTATACTTTCTACGCCCCCTAAATAGACGTCCCTACAGAAAAGGACGCGGAAAGGGGGAAAAATAGGACGTTAAATAGCTTTTTTGTAGTAGTGTTAATTGTTACGTTGAGATTCAAAGTTTACCAAATACATGGTAGAAAAATAAAGATATTAAAATTTAAAATAAGATCAATTAATTATTATTAGATAATAATATTAGAAATAATGATTAATTAATTTTACAATAAATATCTCTCAATTAAATATAATTAATTTCCTCCATCCTGACAAAACCTTAGGATTGGTGCCATCATTTCCCACCCTATCTCTTTTTCCTTGTGGCACCGCCCCTCTCCCGCGATCAACTGTATATACACACACATATCTTATCTTTATTGTAATCGAGATATTATATGGTCTAATAAAAACATCAAATAAAAGAAAACTATATATATATATATATATATATATATATATATATATATATATATATATATATATATATATATATATATTAAAGAATCACTTGATTATATTTAATGAATTTTTAGTATCTCCTGCACAATAATAAATCACTTGTTTTTCCTCCTTTCTCTTCATTAAATTCAGAATTTAATTTTTATGTCGGTGCATAGATCCCAAAAAGTTATGTGGAATCAAAAAAAGAATCGCTTGATTCGGACTCTCGAGCCAGAAGTTATGGCCTTCCGAAGTTTTAACTTTTTTTTTAATGATTTAGTCGACTAAATGGGTTTTTTAGTCGACTAAATGGGTTTAGTCGACTAAAATTTAAGTTTTAGTCGACTAAATGTCGAGGGTTTTCAAAAAAAATTTGGCCCCGCGATTTAGTCGACTAGACCATATTTTTAGTCGACTAAACAGGGGCAGATTGAGAAATAGTTTTCTGACAGGGGCATTTTGGGAAATAGTTTTCTGACAGGGGCATTTTGGTAAATAGTTATTTAATAAGGGGCAAATTCAGAAATTAGCCTATATATAAGTGTTATAGTGACTTTTGCCTCAAAGATATTTTGGGAGGAGTTAAGAGTATCCTAAAAAGTAGTTAATTATTGATCTTTCTAAACTGTTAATGTTAAGTCAATCATTAGTGTAGGACGAAAGACCTTTTTTACCCAACCTTTATTTTATTTTATTTTTTTAGAAAAAAGAGGTAACCGTGGATGTATCAGGATCCAAATGACTGTGTAGTGTCATTAATGGAGAACTAGAAGATCTTAGACACAGACACCAACAAAGTCATTGGGACCTTGATCTATCCTATCTATCAACTGGGATAAACCCAGAGAGTCTGGTAAATTGAAAATTATGATACTGAAACCATGCCTGTAGAGGAGATCTTGGAATGAGGTGAGGATCCAGTGGACAGTCCGAGCCTATCAAGCCTTCATGCTTCTGCTCAAGGACACTTTAGGGTCCAGGCCTCATCCAAAGACATTCAATACTGGCAGATTCAGTATCCTGATTTTCAATACTCTCTCATAGTGGATCGTGGTCTTTGATTCTATTCTGGTGCACAGGATCCTCTAAAAGAGGCAAGTGCAGAGCATACTTAGAACCTAAGAAGCAGATAATACTACTATACTAGAATATTGGCTTTCAGAAGCAAGAGAGGGAACTTAGAAGGAATTCATAGAAACACACTCGTATTTTTATTTCAAACTCGTTCTGGGTTACAACTGCAAACTTAACCTGCTTATATAGGAGAGCAGGGAGACTACTGGACAAACAACTAATAATACACTCTCATAAAAGTAGTGAACGAGAATTAAAGGTGACAGACAATAAACTGACAACAGGACAGATACTTTAATAAAGCAGACAGAAAGCTGAGCACGCGTGAAAAAGATAATAAGTACACATAAAACACATGGGATAAACTGGAAACCGGCTGAGACAGGCTACCGACACTTTTCATGGGGACCCTTTGCAGATGGGCTCATGACTTGGGCTGAGATTGTTGTTGTCACTGTCACTATCCATGCCGGACTGGAGATAACTGAGTGGATCCATGATATTGAGATATGGATCATCTTCTGGGCCTGGGCCTGGGTTTTGGGCCTGTGACTGGGAGCATGTAGCTGGATACTGAGATAGTCCATAATCATCTTCATAAGGGTCCTGAGAATCCTGGAGGATGTTTCCCTAGGAGTCAATAGGGAGAGATGGTGCAGATGAGGACGTAGCATAGTAAGAGGACACATAATGAGGTTCTAGCTGGTACAGCTGGGCAAAAGCCTTGTCATCACTGGGTACTGGGCCAATAATTCCACATTCCTTGAGAGCTTGTTTATTAAAGTCGGAGAGCCGGAGACCAAGTTCCTTAAGATGGGCTGGATCTGGTTGGACCCAATCAAGGAGCTGGGTCCAAGGTTGTGCATTGGTCTTCAGATAGACACCATCGAGTGCTTGAGCATGGTATTCCCTGCGAAGAAAGAACACACAAGAAAATCTTTTTTGTTTTGGTTTTTCAATATGCCAAAGATGATTATTAGTAAGAACATTAAACAGTGAGCCTCTCCAAAAGGGGAGAGGGGCAAAGAGGGTGAGAAGCTTGACAAGATTCGACTGCAAATTGTGACTGTTACAGATATAATGATAGACAGGAAGAGGATCGAGAGCAATGGTACTGGTGTGGAGTATAGTCATTGACCATACATACCAGAGGAGTTCATCAGGTATAGGACCTTGGATGAACGGGATAGTGGTGTATGGGCACAGGACACTGAAATTCTGGGGAGTGGGAATAAGATCAGTTTTGTTGAACAGATCATGAAGCCAAGAGTAAAGGTTTTCAGTGGCATAGTTATGGAAATCAGTGAAGGAGCGGAGGTTGGTGTTGGGAGGAAGGAGTTCTGCCTTGCTAACATAAACCATGGGGACAGAAGGATGGCTGTCTGAGAGGGTAAGGATATAGAGAATTTGAGGATGAGGAGGAGGAGTCTTTTGAGGTCTAGAGAGGAAGTCAGCTAGGATGTTCTGTAGTCCTTTGAGATGTTTAACTGAAAATTTATAACGCGAGAACCAATCTTTCCACCGGAGAAGCTGGGCATCTGGAAGTAGCTTCTTTTTAGGGTCTAACATCTTAGGAAAAGACGTATTGTCCATCTCTACTGCAAAGTGGTAGGGGCTCAAGTGAAAGCTAAACTTTTCAATTCCTCGCTTGACAGCAAGGATTTCTTTGTAAGTAGCATGGTAGTGCTTTTCAGATTCTTTGAATTGTCCACTAGCATGCCCACAATAATTACGTACCCCATTTACTTCTTCAAGAAGTATCACACCCCAGTAATCTTCACTAGCATCTGTCTGAAGGATTCTCTGTCCTTGATCAGGAATCTTCAATGGTGGAGGGTTTTGTGCAATTCTTTTGAGAGTAATGACAGCATCTGTCTGTTCTTTAGACCACTGTGGAGGATTCTTCTTCAACATTTTGTACAGGTGGCTGGTATGATGGGACAGATGAGGGATAAAATCCCTGAGAAAATTAACAATCCCGAGGAACTGTTGAACTTGTTTATAAGAGAGATTATCATCAGGAAACTTGAGCAAATCCTGAGCAATGTGTGGACCTGGACTGTATCTTCCATCTTTAAAATGCATGCCAAGAAAATCGACTTCAGTATTCCCAATATCACTTTTTTTGGAGGATAGCATAACACCATGTTGGGCTATAATCTGATAGAACTGGGCCAGAAGTGATTGATGAGCTTCTTCTGATGGTGAAAATAAAAGAATATCATCGATGTAGATAAGTGCATGCAGTGGCGGACCCAGGATTTTAGATTTGTGGGTGCACAATTAATGGTGGGATTCGGGGGTTCGGGGGCAGCGGCCCCGAAATTTTTTTTTGAAGGAAAGTCTTAAATTGAAATTTGTAATCTATTGAAATTTACACTAGAGAACACCCATATCCTTCCATAAATCCTGTCCCTAGGCGACCACATCCAATAGGCTCTTAAAACAAAACCATTCATGGAATAATTAATACTCAACAAGTATTCAAACCTAGCTTTATATTTAGACTTTTAAAATAACAGAAAAGAGAAAAACATTTCCCTTTTTCTACCTCAAAAATAAAAATGTTAGACATTAATCTAACAGTCAACAGCTATATCAACCGCACAATATAACTCTAAAGCACCATTTTCCAACGCACTGTCAGCCCAGAGCACAGAAAAATCTCCAAAAGAATCTAAATGCCTTCAATTTACTAATATTGAGAGGAAATAATATTGAGGTAAGAATCAGCATTGTCCGCCCATGATTAGTTTTACTAATCTTACAACATGCTTAGCAAAGGAGGAGGGCCATACCAGTGAAGGAATTCCATTAATTTGCAACCGAGGAAGTCTCTGACACTGACAATCATGCAATGCACTACCCATACATATAATCGCCCCCACCCCATAACTGTGATCATCTTTTTCTCTCCTTTTGCAAAGATTCTGATGAATACCTCACAGAATCATAAAAAAGGAACGGCCACAATAATAATAGCATACACTACATCGACTAGTGACCCATATCCCTAGCTTCACATTACTTGATCAAAGATTTCATTCTATTTGCCCACTATGTCCTCTCTTTGTCCGCCACACTCTCCTCTTCTTCATACATATATACATATACATGAGTGTGTGTGTGTGTGAGAAAGAGAGAGAGACTCTTAACACATTGAATATTCGATAATATAAACCTTTCATCACTGGAGCATAACTCAGTATCGAGTCTATTGACAAGTGATATAATCCATGCGAACAACTACTTGAATGCTAGTGCTTATTTAGTATTTTCATCAGTAACTAGTGTCAAAGAAGATCAATAGCAGAGTGGTAACAGTATAATGATTTGGATACTCCAAGAGATCACAAAACTCTTGAGTCTTGTCATGCCAATAGAATGAAATTCCGTAGAAGATTTCTCCAAGCAAGAAGGCCTATGGTTTATAAAATGATTACTCAATTGCAACAAAACACACATAAAGAAAAAGACTAAAAGTCTAGTACTTGACTTCTTCCCCCACCTAAACGGAACTCAAATATAAAATGCCCACACTCTGCAACAAACTGGCAAACGAGACCGAATACGCAAGACCATGACTCTAGGCAAATAAAAAGGACATGACAATTTCTAAGATAATTATCTTTTATGAGCCATTTTGCATATGAGAGAAACAGTGCTAGTTTGCACTACTGCAGAAGAGATAGTGAGCATACCTGGAAGAATATATCAGTGGGCCATTTAAGAGATTTCACTGTCCAATAAGCTATCTTGTCCATAAATGTTCCTGGAGCATGGTGCTTCTTCAGATCAATCGATACGTCCGCTTTATACGTCTCCCATGGCTTCAAATAAAAAACCATCACAGCACAAATTATCAACAATCCCATCCAATTCGATCAATAACGAAAACATTCAAACAAAACCCAAGGAAATTAAATGAATACCCTAAAACAATTCCACTTCCATTCCGATCCGTCCGGCTTCTTGATCTTTGAGTGTTCAATACCCCAATAACTCACCAGCCCCTTCTCGTCTTTGTTCCCACCCACACCGCCATCGCTTGAAGAAGTATCCGACAGATTCTGCTTCTCTTTCTCTTGCGCTGACAAATTGCTCGAATACCGTACACTTTCAATGTGGATCAATGGAACCTTGAGCCAGAAATCGCGATTCGAAACACTTGCCCCAACATGATCGCCAAAACCCTTGGGCACATTACTCAACACCGTCTCACTAGATAAAGCACGAGTGGTTGAAGCAGTAGTAGAGAAGAAACGTGAGCCAACCATGACTTGTCACAGTCGCTGGACCTGGAACGGAGAAGGCAGAGAGAGGAAGAGGCAAGACGAGAGGGGAGAGTGAGAGACGATGAAATTGGGGAAAAAAGAAAAAAGGGATAAAAGGAAGGGGGGAGGATCGAACCCGTGACCTGAAGACCAAGACTGAAGAGCATTAACCACCTATGCTACCAACACATGTTGTCACTAAGTTCTTTTACATTATATATATTTTATAAAATGTTTGTGTCTGCACTTGCCCACATAGGCACTAGTATGGGTCCGCCACTGAGTGCATGGTCAAGGATGGGCTCAAATATTTTAATCATGGCCTTCTGGAATAGTGACGGAGCTACCTTGAGGCCAAAAGGCATAACAGTCCATTGGTATTGGGCATTGGGTATGCAAAAAGCTGTTTTGGGCCTATCTTCGGGATGGATTCCAAGTTGCCAAAAACCTGCTTTAAGGTCAAACTTGGAAAAGATATGGGCCGAGCCTTTCAATTGTGCAAATAGGGCCATGGGTTTAGGAAGAGGGAACTTATCATCTTGGAGGAAGTGGTTAAGAGGCTTGTAATCAATTACAAGTCTTTTCTTTCCTCGTTTAATCTCAGATCTTTTTTCAACATAGAATGCCTGGCAAGCCCATTCAGACTTAGTAGGCTCAATCAGGCATTGTTTCAGTAATACAACACATTCTTCACGGGCTAACTTCAAGTCATCAGGATTCATTCCTGGATGTGAGGCCTTGGTTGGGTTGATGTCTTCATTTCTTTTGAAGGGAAGGTGGATGAAGAAACTTTCATTTTTCCATAAAGGAGAAGGGTGTGGAAATTGATCATGGTCACAAGACAAGATCGGAGTAATTTGTCTTTGGCTTCTGAGTACTGGACCGGGACATTTTGTAATTCATACAGAGAGGGAATCTCTGTCCATGGGCTGAAATTTGATTTCCACTTAATACCATTGGGAAGTATCATAAGATTCTTGGTATGGTGAAAGGCATCAAAACCAAGAAGGATATCTTTGCCAGGGAGATCACTTCCTAGTACTTTGATCTTTAGGGTACATCCTGGGAAGAATTTAATACTGATCTTTCTTCTGGTAATCAAATCAATCTTAAAGATCTTTGCATCAGCAGTATAAAAATACTGGTTATGGGGCACCCATTCTTCAGGAGGAAGGATGTGAGGTTTCATCACAGTGTGAGATGATCCTGTATCAATAAAGGCAATTGCAGTAATGGGATTTGAGTATTTTTCTGGCAAAAATTGAACTTGGATGTTTGGCAATGGGGCCAATGAGACTTTATGTTCTGAATTAAAATTCAGAGATCCAAGGCATCCGATGGATGAAGATTGAGTAGGAGATTGCTGGAGAAGATTAATAGTTCCTGAGGAAGAATAATCTTCTTCTGAATCTTGATCTTCAAAGTCAGAAAAGGATGAGTCTGTTGATTCCTCATAGGAAGGAATGACATATTGTGTTTCACCATTTTGTTCATCCTGTTCTTCAAGATAGTCTTCAATGTTTGCAGAGTTTTCTGAAATCATCAAAATCTTTTGAAGTTTCTGCATCATCTTAATGTCTCCTTTAGTCTTTCTAGGACAATTTCTTGCAAAATGTCCTGGCTTCTTGCAAATGAAGCATTTGGAGCCTTTGGAGAAAGGCTTTCTAGATTTGAAAAATCTAGGCTTTCTTCTAAACTTCGACCGTCTTGACTTCCTGTAAGGTTTTTGGAAGGATTGGGGATACTTGTGGTAGTGAGACTTCTTTCTTGTGCGACAATGACAGTCCTTGTGATCTTTGCACTTGATTTTCAAATACGGCTTCTTACATCCTGGTTTGAACTTATGGGCTGTCTTCTGCATATCCTTGAAAAACTTATGTTGTTCACAAAGCTTATCAAGAGTGCTTAGAGCAAGTTGGTATATCTCACCAATAGATATTGTGGCTATATCTCTGTCAAGAGATTGGATAATTCTATTGAGTTCGCGCTCGAAGTTCATCCGGAAGAGAAACAATGAATGTGTGTCGTAGATTAACATCATTCCCTCCATTCAATGCATGGTACTTTTGTATCATTCTTTGATAATGATGTTGTAAGTCAGATCGTTTTAAAGAACAACACTTCATTTCAAAGAATTCTTGCTTTTCTCTTTTCCGGATGAGGTTAAAGTCTCCAATAAATTCTTTGTGAATAGCTCCAAGGAGGACAGCAGCACTCTCAACTTGGACTGCTTGGAGCTTTTCATATGGAGACATGTTCTGGAACCATTCTCTAAGAGTTCCTGTAAACCTTGAAACGAATTATTGTAATGCCTGTCTGAGCAGGATCTGTTGTGCAGTAATCTGCAGATCAATCCATGCACTAAATTCATGGAGACGAGATCGCCATTTCTCATATGGAAGATCATCAAAAGTGAACCATGGACCACTAGTAGGCTTATAATTGTTATCCTATCTGGGAGGATTATCATCTGGTTGTTCTACATATGATTCATCAAAACCTTCATCATCTCCTGGTCTAACCATTGCAATTCTGGAGATATCAGCAAATTCAGCTTCAGAACTATCATCAGAATAGTCCTGTGATGAACTTTTTGTTTGTGATTCAGACGAGTCTTGCAAAGGACTAAAGGGCTTGGAATTTCGGAGAATTCCAATGGATAAGGTGTGAGGTGGAGTGGTGGTTTGAGAAGTTGGTACCGAAGTGACTGTGGAGTAGGATGGTGGCTGTGGATTAGAAGAAACAACTTGTTTAAACTTTTCTGGTGGTGAAGATGTAGGAATGGTAGAAGGAGGAAAAGTAGGTTCATTGATGGAGATACCTTTTGATCCTGAATGAGAACCTTGATCATAGGTCTGGAAAGGAGTCCAAGGGGGTCTCGTCTCAGGACGGACAGTGAGGTTCCTTTGGTGAGGTAGAAGTTGTGATGGCAATTTTGGTGGTGATAAGCGAGCAAAAGTAGATAATTAAACTTGAATTGTTCTTGTAATGTCTGCTTACGGATAGGACGTTGGAGAAGAGGGAAATAAGGGAGCAGGAATGGTAGAGAAGGAGGGATAGGAAGGATAAGGTTCATATATGGCCTGGAATTTCTTCTTAGTCATATCTAATTCCATCTTCTTCAAATCCTGCTGAATAGCTTGTAGTTCAAGTTCCTTTTGCTTGAACTGTGATCCCATATATCCTCTGTCGATAAAAGCTCTGAGTTCTGCATCCAGTTTTTCAGCTTGTTGTCGATATTGGAAGTATAAGTTCTTGACCTCTTCAGACAACTGGTCAAGCTGGAGATACAAACCATCAGTCTTGGTAGCTAAAGAGTCAATCTTTGAATCAATCCGTTTTAAGACTGTATTTTGGCAAACAGCATTCTGAGTCTGCCAATTTAAGACTTCTTCAGCTTGAGAGGCTTGGTGATTGCCTTGGGCATCAACAGTATTGGGAGTCACATAGGGCTTAGATGGTACCCTAGTATTTTGATCATACTTCCTCTCAAGAGGAGGAAAATCATGTTCATAAACATTCATCATAGCAATACAAGGAATTGGCTGAGGAGTAGCCACTAGAGGTTGTAAATAAGGTTCAGAAGGAGTGCTCGGAATAGCATCTGGGAAATATTTCTGTACAAGGTCACGGTGACCTGTTTCGAGCATCAATTCAGCAAGAGACATATCCTTTGAGGATTTCTTTGGTGGAGGTGGAGGTTGCCAACGTCGTGTAGAACGCCTAGTGGAGACTGGCTGTGGAGGACTGTAGTCATTATCATCATCAAACTTTCTTGGTCTGTGAGATCTGCAATGAGATCTGTGAGGGGACTTGTTCATCTTTGCTTTCTCAAAAGCGTATTTGGAAGGGTAGAGTCCTTGTTCATCATCTGAACAGTCTTCTTCCCACCATTCTGGTGTATTACATTCACAGTTAGGGTCACACATACCAGAACCTGGAACATCCCATAAAAAATGACCATTAATATGTGAGACAAAGCATGGCTTGGCATCCTGGTCAACCCAAGCGATGGGTGGACTTTTACTGGAAGGTGTATAAGCTGGCCTAAGCATCAATAGTCTGCCAGGAGGTCTGGGACCAGAGGTACTTGGTCTTGAAAAAATGGTTTTGGTAACACCATTTCCAAGATCTTGAGTAGTTGGAGGAGTAGTAGTATGGACATCAGTCTGAGTACTATGAAAAAGGCTTTCATAGTTACTTATCCATTCCATGGGCATAATCTGGGCAAGTTCTTCTTTAGGGATCTGACGAGGGATCTGGATGATGGAGGTATCATCTGCTCTGTTTGAGATGGCAACAAGAGCATCAGTAGTGGAGTTGGGAAGAGAAAGATCAAGAGCATGGTTCTGGAGTCTGTATACAATCTGATGGTGGAGAGTAGCCATAATGGCTTGAGAATCTTGTTCTGCTCCGGTAATTTGGATCTGAACTTTGAGGCGTCCAGGAAGAGTTCTGTCAAAGATACTAACATTATAGTCTGGCTAGATGGTGAGAATAACACTGCCGTTGCTAAGAGTGGTAAGGAGGGCACCAATAAGAGAGTCAGAGTACTTCTTATAGGTGGAGTCGAGAAGAGCAACTTTAGCAAGAATCGGGAGTCCTTTCCGACCATGGAGGGTGAGGACTAGTCGGATAGCACCAAAATGGAGATGGGTATAGCCTTCAGATTTCCATTTGTCAATGAGGTCTTCACCAATTTCGATCATAGAGTACTGTTCTTGAGCAGTTGCTGGGAGAGTGCATTGTTCCAGTCTGGTAGACTGAACAACTTATTTAACATCAGGTCTCCGAGTTCTAATCAGAGATCTGATAGAACTAGAGAATGTGTTGGTTCGGTGATAGTAACTGTAAGGGCTCATAAGGGGTAGCTCAGTATTTCCATCAGGGTGATGAGTAACTTCTATGAGATTTTCGATCTTGTTGGAAAGGGTTCTTTTCATGGAAGGAGAAAACAAAAATACGAGTTTGAAAACAACCAAACAAATTAGAAACAATTGTCTCATATATATCACCATGAATTGGAGTTGACTGCACCTCGTTTCTTTCATGGAGGGTACAAGAGTGCTTCATTGCGGAGCTGAACCTCAACAAGGCTCTTCCAATTCAAGAGATAGTGGCCCAAAAAAAGTAGTAGTCGTTGGCTCTGGCTGGGCTGGCCTTGGAGCAGCTCATCACCTCTGTAATCAGGTCTTATTCTTTTTCATTTTCCCTGCATTCACGATGTACTTTAAGTTGCTTTTCGGTTTCTTTAATCTTTGTATTGGATTCTGTTTCAGGGTTTGGACATTAATGTTCTTGAAGGCAACAAGGGTTTTGGATATCCTGACACAAGAGCAATCCGGGGTAATTCTTTTTCTTTCATGTTATAGAAGAAAAACCAGAAGACCAAATTTGAATTTCTTTAGGTATCTTGTTGTGCAAAATTGGTGACTGAATTGTGCAGTTTATAGCTGTTTTAGTGTTTTACCTATACTCCGCATATTACTTGTTGTCTACATTTTGGAAAGATGCCGATGAAGTTGAAAATGAATGTTCATCATAGGACAGAGGATAGTAAATTTCTTCCTCTGTATTTAACGCCTGAACCCTCATGTTCCTTCCCAAAAGACCATTGATCAAGGTTTATTTTGGAGTTGTTTCACTTGTGATTATGGTTGTCATGACTTAGATATTTACTACGATTTATTTATTAATTTATTTTCTTCTAGATTACTCTCGTGCCTTTTAAAACATATTTAGCCTTGTCGATGAGTTGGGCATTAAGCCCTTCACAAATTGGACAAAATCTGCACCGTTTTCTGAAGGGGGACTGGAGGTAACTTTAATACGCTTAAAAATGAAACTGTCCACTTTAGTGCCTCCTTTCTGTTTCTTTGGATAAATGCCCTCTCGTATAACTTGACAAATTGAAGTTTGATGGAAACATTTACAACACAATTCCTTTTCCTGATTATCTTGCACGGAATGAACTGGGTTACATACTTAATAGTGGGTTGGTTAGTGGTTTAACTATCAACATACGAATTAGGTACCCTATCATCCTTTTCATTATCACGTAGCTTTATTCTTGTTAATCTAATTGTTTGTTTTATATGATGGTACTTATACCATAATGTGTTGAGGGACACCAGGAGAGTACAATTCTCATTTATCAGCCCCTATATAATAGGTCAACATCAGGGGAGAAAGAATATTGAACTCAATCAAATCAAGTTAAAGATTGTTTCTCGGCAAGAGCAACATCTAATATTTTGTTTCTAGTTCCATTTAATATAGGGTAAGTAGTCATCACCTTTAATATCTTTTCACTATTCATAAATTGTTTAACTAAATTTGTGTAAAATATTTTAAGAATCATTGGATTTTGATTGTCACCAATCTTAGAGCATCTTCGAGTCCCTTGATATATTATATGGACCCTTTAAAGCATGGCCAACTAGAGGACCATCCAGACATGTTGAGATCGTTTAATATGTTTTGCATGATTCAAAGACCAACCAAAATAATTTCTATTTCATTTTGGTCATCAGGGCATTGATTGGCTACTAGAGTTATTCTAAAGTTGCTAAGCCACTTAATAGCTACGATTGGAAGAAAATTAAGGTATTTATATAAATTCACTCAAATATTGAAAATAAATAACTTACATTCTGAATTTTTTTTTTAACTTTGATGATATTTTTGCACTGCCAATGGCGGATCTTTGATGAGGCCAGAGGGGGCCATGGCCCCCCCCCCCAAAAAAAAAATTAATCATACAAATTGAATGTGGGAATATGGGATCTTTGGGTTTACGCCAGTGGTGGATCTTTGATGATGGTCACCCTAAAAAAACTTAATCATACAAATTGAATGTGAGATCTTTTGGTTTAAGCTACAGAATGTGAGAATTGTTCAACCAATTAATTAAATTTAATGGACAATGATAAATTAAATGTATGTAATTAATTGATTGATTAATTATTCCAATTATGTCAAAAAGTCCATCAGCATCACTCATATTATTTTCACACCCTTTGACGTAAAATTCAACATGAAATCTGGATAATCATACTCCTTTGGCCTCCAAATTTTTTTTTTAAACATTCCCCCCCACCTTTTCATTTCCTCCCGCAGTCCCGCTCATAGACGTTAAACATTGGGGCACTGGGCATACTTCTATTATTCTCTCAATCTCCCTTGATAACTCAATAACGAAAATAAGAGTGAGGAACGCGTTTGTTATTCTCCCAATTTCCCTTGATAACTCATTTGTGATTTTTCAGCTCTTGCTTGCTAAAGGTAAATTCTCCCATCTTATTTCTTTGCTCTAATTCAACTCCATATTTACTTTGTCTGGTCTTAATTCTTTTCTAATATAAGAAATTTCCTAATAATCGTTAATTTTATAAATTATTTTCTTGTTTCTTTCTTTATTTCCTTCTTTGTTTTCATTCTTTGATTTTGTTTGTTGTCTGTGAGAAATGATAGTAATAGATATCTTCGTTGTCTTCACAACTCAAACTGGATTTGTCACTCCCTTGTATTTGCCGGTCTATACCGAATATTACGATTTTGGGATAAATATTTGGCTCCCAAGATCCGCCACTGTGCACTGCCCTTACGAACTAAACAATACTGATTGTGGATATTACATTATGAAATTCATGAAGGATGATATAACTCATGATCAAATTTTTGTTTGTGACAATGTATGCTATTTGTTTCTCTTTATATTATTTTTTAAATTAATTGATTTATAATAGTTAATACTTATTTTTATGATATGTTTTGTCAATTATTGTGCATTATTATATATGCATCTAAAATACACCGACAACCTAGTGAATGAAGTCATTGAAGAGTGGTGTAAGCATGTGGTTGAAGCTATTAATTTTGTTGTTTATTACCTTAGTGTAATCATGGTTATCAGATGTTTATTTTAGAATTACTTGAATAGGAGTAGATTGACTTCATTGATAAGTAGTGATATATGTATGTTAAGTTGGTACTTTTATTGAAAGTTAATTGTATTGCAATTTTGGCATTAATTGTCTAGTACAAGTTTGTTAAATATGGTGGCTGAAGAAATCAGTACATAAAACAGCTGTCCATTTAGTATAAAAAAAATATAAAAAAAAAAAGCTATCCATTTAGTATATCTATTATAGCACAACTCCAACAAAGCGTTACAATAGGTTATATATATATTGCAGCTCTTTTTTGAAAAAGCACTACAAAAAAGTTCCTTTTTTTTTTTTGCTCAAACAAAAAAGTTCATTCATTGTAGCAAGTTTTAAACGCTACAAAAACCCTATTATAGCACAAGAGTTTTTAGTAACGTGCTACAAAAATGTACAGAATAAGTGCTATGAATTACTCCATCCGAACCTAATTATAATATCACTTTTGTAGTACAAATTGCATTACAAAAATAGTCTTATAATTAAGACTCGAGGTAGTAATTTTGTTGTTTTGTAGGAGTGGTGTAAGACCCAAACTTTTTATCAAAAAATATTATTTGGGTCAAAGGGTTTTAATAAGATGAGAGGAATATTACCCATTTGGTTGATCGAGGTCAGTTGATTTTGAAAAAGTACTATAAGCTGATGTCTTGTTGCATCTAAAGTTTGTTTGTTTTGTTTTTTGTTTTTTACCAAAACTTGTGAATGTTTAATTCATATAGCATTATTAGTCCTTACAATTTGATAGAATTTTGGTTTTAATCCTAGTAGTTTCAAATCATTTTGTTTCATATTATTTTATTAGTACGTGGTATGAGTTTAAGTATAGAGATCAAAATCAAAAGTTGTTAAAAGTATATGAATCATATTTGTTAAACTCATATCAAATCTTTGTGAAATTATAGGGATCAAAATCAAAATTCTATCAAACTATGAAGAGAACAATGATATTATCATTGATATACATCAAAAGGAAAAAGAGCGAATACACAGTACCAGTAGTAAATCCAAAAGAAAATCATCATGAACAAACAACAAAGGTACAAAAACAACAGTCTTAAAAAATTCTTCCCATTTATCCAATTCCTTCCCTTGCAACAACACCACCTTTCAAGCAAAATCTAGACAAAACTAAAATAGATTGGATTTGGCTGTCTTTGACCAAAAATATATTTTATTCCTACCTTCACAAATCAACCACAATAACCAAATAATCAATGAAATATCTATTGCATCTAAAGTTGGCTTAGCGTTTAATCTTAACCATAACACAAAATTATATATATATTTTTTGGCCTCAAACTTATACTTCATTGAACTTCAGAACACAAAAATATACAAAGCGTGATAACAAATCATTTAAAATTACATAAACAAAATAACATGCTATTACATTTAAAAGAAAACATAATACACTCTTAGTGTTGCTAACATACTTAACAAACATTATACAACTAGCCAAAGAAAGGGGAAAAAAGATAAAGATAAAGAACTTTCAACGTAATACAAAGCCACATTCTCTAGGTAATTCAATTCATTTTTCAATTTGCACGAGCTCTAATTCTGATCCATTTGCCTTGTTTCTTAGATTGGCTTCCAAAAGTCTTGACAAGCCATTAGGTTTTCCAATTGAGAACACAATGTATCCCATGAGGATTCCAAATAACATTCCACATCCATATCCCAAAGCTACTGGTTTCCAACCAAATCCAAATTTGTCAATGGAATCAAGCATTGATGAAGATGGTGTTGGCGATTCTCCTTCATTGGTATTGCAAGTTTTTGACAATGGAGCACCACACAATCCTAAATTTCCCTTATATGAATCAGTTTGGAATGTATAAAATTGTTTACCTTTTGGTATCATCCCCTCAAGCTGATTTTGTGAAAGGTTCAACATAGAAAGAAAGTTGAGATTTGTCATTGCTAGAGGAATCTCACCCACGAGCTTGTTGCATGACAGATCTAACCATTCTAAACTTGTCAATTTTCCAATGGATTTTGGAATAGAACCAATGATTCTATTGTGGGAGAGATTAAGCCCAATTAGTGCATGTAGCTCTCCAATGGCTTTTGGAATCTCCCCAACAAAACTATTATTTGACAAGTCAATAGTGGTGAAAATTGTCAAGATCCTTTCCATCTCAATGGTATTACCTTTCCATGTGATCATAATTGAATCCATATATGTTGAATAACTTTTGCTTCCCATGTACTGCGAACCAACTTCAACTTTGTCTACCTTCATCATTCCTTTAAGCTCCTTGATGTATGTTGTTGGCAAATATCCATAAAAATGGTTGTTGGAAACGTCAAAAATCCTTAACTTAGGAAATGGTTGCTTGGCATTGGAACTAGAAATGGCACCATAAAACCTATTCTCTCTCAAAACAAGCACTTGTAACTCTGGCAAATCATCAAGCCAACTTGGAAATGTATCCTTGATATTGTTGCGTCCAACATCAAAAATTTCAAGCTGAGTACAACTAGCCAAAGATAGAGGCAACAACCCGTTGAGTCGATTGTTATTGAAATGCAAAGTTTGCAGGACATTATTCTTTGAAAATTTGTTTGGTAAAGTACCAGAAAAAACATTCATCTGAAGATCTAGAACTGAGAGATTGGGGAGGCCAACAAGACATTGTGGAATAGGTCCTGACAAGTTGTTATGAGACAAGTTGAGTATCTCAAGTGAGATTGCATTGCAAAAGAGAAAGGAAATATCTCCACTAAATTTATTGTTTGAGACTGAGAAAAATTGAGCTCCATAGAATGGGGTTGGGAGATTTCCTTGTAACATGTTGAAGCTAAGATCCAAAAATGTGACACTTGTATTTGAAAGGGATGAAGGGACCTGACCACTGAAATTATTATTATTAAGTTTCAAATATTGTAATGCACTCAACTTTCCAAAAACATCCGGTATTTCACCGCTAAAATTATTTTTTAAAAGATCTAAGTAGATGAGATGTTCAAAGTTTGAAAGTGATGATGGGATTTGACCACTAAAACTATTATTGGAAAGATCTAAGATACCGAGATTTACAAGTGTTGAAAGAAATGAGATCCCACCGCTAAATTTGTTTGAGGAAAGGTCCAAATGAACGAATTGAGTGAGTGTCGAAAGAAATGAGAGCCCACCACTAAATTTGTTGGAGGAAATGTCCAACTTAATGAGTCGAGTGAGTGTTGAAAGAAATGAGAGCCCACCACTAAATTTGTTGGAGGAAATGTCCAAATTAGTGAGTTGAGAGAGTGTTGAAAGAAATGAGACCCCACCACTAAATTTGTTGTAGGAAATGCCCAAACTAGTGAGTTGAGTGAGTGTTGAAAGAAATGAGAGCCCACCACTAAATTTGTTGGAGGAAAGGTCCAAAAATCTGAGTTGAGTGAGTGTTGAAAGAAATGAGAGCCCACCACTAAATTTGTTGGAGGAAAGGTCCAAAAATCTGAGTTGAGTGAGGCTCTTGAAATTTGGAGGAATGGACCCTTCAAATTGGCAACTTGAAAGAAATAACTTTTCAAGACACTTCAAATGGCTTATGGAATCTGGTATTTCTCCTAAGAAAGGTATGCCACTGAGATGCAAAACCATTATTGAGCTCCAGTTGAGCTTTGGAAGTTGAATCTTAATATTTGTATTCCATCCTAAATCTAGATATTCAAGATCTTCTAACTGCAAAATAGTATTTGTTATATCACCTTGCAAAGAAGTTTCCTGGAGAGAAAGATAAATCAAAGAGGATGACACATTCATGTGTAAAGACATGGAGTTTGGTGTAACTGAGGACATATTCACATAAACTAGCATAAGCTCCCTTAAATTGGTTGTGTTTAGAATCAGCTTTTCCCAAATAGATGGTTCAAGTCTTAGTGATGAACTCTCCTCTGCAATAGAATTATAGGACAAGTCAAGTGAGACCAATTTAGACAATTGTGAGATTTTGGGGGGGATTTCACCAAAAAAATTATTGGATTCAAGGTTCAAGTGTGTGAGATGTTCTTGGCTTGAAAGGAATGAGATCTCACCACTAAACTTGTTTGAAGAAAGGTCCAAATAAGTTAGTCGAGTGAGGTTGCTCAAACCAAGAGGACGCCCTTCAAAATTACAGGAGGATAGATCCAAAAATGATAAAGGAGAGCTCCAATTGGACTTTGGAAGTTGACCATTGAGATTTCTATTACTTGACAAATCTAGTTGTTGGAGGTTTCCTAAATAGAGAATCTCACTTGTAATATTCCCCTGCAACTCAGTACCATGAAGTCTAAGGGAGACCAAAGAGGATGACAAATTCATTAGCAAAGACAAGGAGCTTGGTGCAATGGAAGACATATTCACATAATCTAAAGCAAGTTCTTGTAGATCAGTCATGTTTAGAACAAGCTTCTCTCAAGTGGATGGTTCAAGTCTTAAACTCAACCATTCATGTAAGGAAAAATAATTCCAAAACAAGTAAATAATTTATTTAGATGAAGCGATTAGGGATAATCCTAAATGAGATAAGATTACAACCAATGACGATGCTCGAAGTTTCCTCCCTCAAAACAAAAGAAAAACATGGAAATTTGCAAATGTTTTCTTACTTGACTTGGTCCATAAAAGAAAATAATTACACCAAAAAATAATAAACGAAACTTAGTGGTTGTTTCTTAGTGGACTTCACTATTGATCTCCAATATGAGCAGGTATTTCTTTTTCACTTGACTTGAAACATTCTCGTTCTGTCACTCATTCTAAGTAAATTTCTACAAATACACACATGTTAGTTAACTCATAATTTTCATCAAAGTCATTAATGAATATAATTAAAAATACATGTTAATTTCTAATTTGTGTTCATAATTATTTATACGGATAATTCTTAGTATTGGTAGATCATTCAACGTAAATATAGGCACATAAGAGATAGTTAAGTTGATTTTGACCAGTAAACATAATATATTAATATTCGTCACAATTAAACTGAATTCACTGTTGTACGAATTTGACTGGTATTATCTTTTCCCACTCTTTTCGTAACTTCTGTTGAATTTAAAAATTTGAAAAATAGCAAGACATTCTCTGAATCATGTTGAAATTAAACAGAATTTTTATTTTCTATTTTTTGGAATATACACATGCTTTTTCTAAAACAAAAAATTTAGCATGCTCCTATGTTCAAATTATGTGGATATAGTGATAGCGACTTCGGCAAGTGCACAGATCGTTACAAGTAATAAAGTATGTGAGAAAGAGATCGTCCCACGAGGAATAGTACTCCAACCACTAATTCGTTATTTAAGCTTTAGTTGGATCAATGAGTAATAGGGGTTGATTTGTACCCAAACAGAATTTTTAAGGAATTTAATCAAGAAAAGCATTCAAGATTAAGAATCTCAAGAACGATTGTTTAGAAAAAATGATCAATAAAGAAAAACGCAAAAGGGCATAGAATTCCCCTATGTTCCTCTAAGTATTTGAATTAAGTCCCTAATTGATTATTATTCTCACGACTGACGACCAATTCTCTAAAATTAGACTAAGTCCCAATGTCTCTTAATCCGTTATTTTTGAAAACAACCTAATATCTTAGTATTTTTTAGAAAAATCAATTTGTTTACCAGAATTATGCGATCGCATAAATTTGTAAGCCTATGTCTAGGTCATGCAATTCTATGATGGATTAACGGTTCTAGTTAAATGTACCAACATCTCTATTGTCATACACTAACCTATGAACAATCTAAAAGCGATCACTCTTTAAGAAAGCGTTAAGCACAGGTAATCCATTCAGTCAAGAAAACAATAATCAAATAAGATTAAAAAAAATACTTTAAATTTATATAGGGTTCATCCTCGCCCTAACTACTAAAGGAAACCAGCCAAACATGGCTAGGTTAACAAATTAAAAGAGATAAAAAAATCACAAATACTCTACGGAGCCGTCTTTTGTGTCTGTTCCGTCTTGTCTAATCTCTGATTCTCCCTCCTTCTGTGTCGTCGAATTCCTCTTTCTTTTTCGTCAATTGCGTCTTGCTGCTTCGTTCCGTTCTAATCATTTTCTCCCGGTGTTCAGGTTTTCGTTTTCTCTAAATTCTCTTTCGCTGTGTTTCGTCTTTTTTCCTTTCGTTCCTTGCGGCTCCGCTCTTTAATATATATTGATTTGTTACTTGGGCCGTTGGCATTTTTCTTTTCTTTT
Organism: Acacia pycnantha; assembly: GCA_025563575.1. Taxonomy (NCBI): domain Eukaryota; kingdom Viridiplantae; phylum Streptophyta; class Magnoliopsida; order Fabales; family Fabaceae; genus Acacia; species Acacia pycnantha. The sequence goes on along the minus strand of JAMWYP010000098.1, from coordinate 4,335,637 downwards.
TTTCTCTGATTATATCATTTGTGATCTCCAAATCTGATTTAATAATCCATGGAATATATCATTGCAGCAAAATCCCACGTGCTCCTCCCAGACTCTTGCTATCCATAATTGTTGTAGGACCCACGCATTTCAATCTCTTATCATCCAAATCCAAGATAAGATTCAGATATTCTTTTGTCTTCTTGATAGTATCTTATATTATATAATTTAATATATAATATATTATATCATTTTCAATTTAATTTGTTGCACCCTTAGATCACATAATATCTCCTGCACAAATAAGTAGGATATCAATAGATTTTCTATTATAATATCATTTTATCTTATATTTAATTAAAAGATAGATAAATATATAAAATATTATTAAATAGGTAGAATATTAATAAATTCAATCCAATATATCCCAGAATCTATCCTTATTTAATTATAAAATATATACTTATCATATAGCTATCTCCATTGTCGATATTTCTATTTTTCCATAAGAAATATATAATGGAAAAATCAATTTCATCTTGAGATGAGCATTCATTATTATTAAATTTATATGAAGTTTATTATAATATGTTTATACAATTGATTAATGTCATCTTGAAAATTTTGGTATTATTTTCACTCCTTTTCTTATTTCTTAATTAATTACAAAATCAAAAGAGACAAATTATATAAAAATATTTCAAGTTATACCATAGTTAACTAAGGTTTATATATAGAGTAAATACCCTTTTAGGTCCCTGGAAAAACACGCTCTACCCATTTTGGTCCCTGAGTAAAAAAAATGTCATTTCGGTCCTTTTTAGGGACTAAAAATGATTTTTTGGGAATTTGTGAGGGATTAAAATGCCCACAAAAAATGATTAAAATTGACCTTTTTTTTACTGTTTAAGGACTAAAAATGACATTTTTTTTACTCAGTGACCAAAATGGGTAGCGCGTGTTATTTCAGGGACCAAAAAAGGTATTTACTCTTATATATACAAACCAATCTTTTAAAAGCCAGACTAGATATCAAGCCGAGAAGGCTCGCGGGTCATGGTTCAAAAATGGTCGGTTCGTTTTGATCGTTTGATTGAACGGTTGACATAATAATTAAATAAAAATAAGACTACAAACATATATAAAATAATATAAGTATAAAAATAAAATATCAAAAACTAAATAATTTGAAATAATCTAATTTTATGATGAGTTAATTACCTTATTAGTATTATATATACTTATGTCACACATAATTAAAAATAATATGTATATGAATGAAGTTTTATTTATTTGTTAAAAGTAATTTGAATATGAAATATTATTTTGCTATAAACTATTGGAAAAACTAGTTTCTTTTTTAAATTCTTCTTTATTATTTTTAAAAGGGATAATATTAATAAGTAAAAGTAAGTTCACGGGATGAGATACTTTTGGGTTTTGGAAGGTCTGGTAATAAGAAGCCTGATACCCTCCGCTATGGGACAATCAAATGCATCCCTCTCATCGACAGTTGTTTCCTCTTGGTGTTTTGTTTTGGTGTAATACCCTAAAAATCTCACTTATAATAAGTATCAAAATTTAGTAGATAATACCTATTGGAAATAGGTAAATATGTGGTCTCAAATTTTATAGTGTATTTTATGGGTAATTTCTCTTGAAATTAGAAGAAATAAAGTGCCAAAAATCCCTAAATACAATTGTGGTTCATAAAATACCCTGAGAATATTATAATAAATCCTAAGAGGCAATTAAATATTTATTAAAAATAAGAAAGTATGTTATCTCTAATATTTGTAATTTATTAAATTATTTAGGGGACCATAAGTTGCCCAATGATTTTTAAAATAATACATGGTGCATAAATTACCAATGTTAACAAAATAGTTGTGAGGAAATAATTAATCTAATTTAAGAAAATTGTCAACAATTAGTAAGTGATTAAATAAGCAATTAATTGCTAATTGTTTAGGCATGAATAAAGGAGATATTCAAAGTTAATTATATAAAACCCCTAATTTGAGATTAATGACCAATGGAGGGTCAAGATTAGCATAAGGGTAATTGCTAATTAATTAGGCATGATTAAGAAAATTAAATACATGAAATCCCTAAAGCCTAATTGATAAACGAAGGATTACTAAACATAAGATTAAGACTCTAATCAAACTTGCTAAATCAACTTTGACAAGTCAACATAAATCAAAGGCTTGGATTGGAATTTATAAAATTAATCCTAAGGTTATAAAGTTGAATCTTTGTGAAACTAAGTCCACCAATGGGAGAATTTCCCTTTAATTAACTATTAAATAATATAAGATAATTGAATTAAAAAGCAAATGAAAAATAATAAAAAGGGGAGGGGAAAACGTATAAGTGTGTATGTATATATGTGGTGTGTGTTGTGATGGTTAAATGTAGGCCAAGTATTGAAAGAAGATAATTAGAGCATAAATGAATCAAAAGCAAAGTTGAAAAGTCAAATTGAGAGGAAGGAACCGAATTGATAGGTGTGTGTGTGTGTGAACCGAAATTCAAATGGGTGTGTGTGTGTGAATTCATGGTCAAGTGGATGAAGAAAGAGAAAAAGAAGGAAAAGATATTTTGTGTAAAAAGCAAATAGGATAAATGAGAACCGATAGAAAATAAATCATATCTTGAAATATGTGAACTAAGTAATTAACATCAGGACATATTATAAATAAGTGAATTTTTATCCCGGAGTAGGTTATTGTAACATCCCATTTTCAAAAAGCAGTATAAATTTTTTTTCTTCATATATCAGAGTAGAGCATCGGAGCAAATCAAATGTTGAGTAACTGATACAACAATAACAGTGATGTAACCGCCTGTTCATAAAGAACAATACATTATCTGTTCAAATATTAAATGTCCTCGATCGGGTCTTTATGCGATCTTCACATGTGCTGCTTACTCTGCTTATTCTTATCTTTCGTCCTCGGGTCTCTGTACCCTGAAGCTAAGAGCTGAGGTCCAATACCCATCGGTGTAACATCCCGTTTTCCAAAAGCAGTATAAAATTTTTTCATCAGAGTAGAGCATCGGAGTAAGAGTGTAACTGATACTTATATTCAAAATGCCCACTGGCTAATTACAGAAACGGTTCAACAACCGAGAGTTTTCAAAAAGTAAAGGAAAATGACGGAAAGTCTTCAGTGGGATCCTTGAACCTGCTGCTTTCCTCTCTCCTCGGTCCTCGGTCCTCCTGACCCTGATGTTGAGTTATAATTTATTTTCTTGAAATTCTAAATCTGTGACTATCTGCCTTTTTCACAGATTACCCTATTTCGTCTTATTATCAAAATGCTCCACCGATCTCGAATTAACTTCAGAGCAGTCTATTTCAAGATAAAAATCCACTCTTTCATATTCTTTACTGAATTTAGAAACTTTGTTCGTGGTTTTCCAGTCAGGATCCAATTCCTATCGGTGTTTATTTACCTTTTTTACTTTTTACTTTAATTACTATTTTAATTAAGTGTTTTAATATAACACTCCACCATTATTAAACATTTTTTTTTCTTTTTCCCCACTAGATGTCGGCGCACACACACACACACACACAATTAATTATAGAATTCAACACAATTTATCACAATTATTTCATCGTTCAAGCTTAAATAATTAACCAATAATTATTTAACCAATCACTTATTATTTGTTGACAATTTTCTTATTTAGAACTAATTACTTCCTCTCAAAATCAGAACTAACATAGCTATTTTATCTCCCATGTAAAATATCAATAAATATGGAGTTAGTTATGATCTCCAAATACTTTATAGTTGTTATTTTACAATTCTTCCAAGCTTATAATTTATTAAATTACCAAAATTAGAGACAACATATTCTCTCAATTTTAATAATTATTTTACTACCTCTCGGGATTTTTCATAATTTTCCTAAGTTATTTATGTCCTACAAGGCATTTTCGTCATTTGGCACTCTAATTTTCAAGAGATTTTTCCCCTACAAATTTGATATCACATATTTTCCTATTTCCAATAGGTATTATTTACTCAATATGATACTTATCATAAGTGAGATTTTCAGGGTATTACTTATCAGAGTGGCGCAGCGGAAGCGAGGTGGGCCCATAACCCACGAGTCCCGGGATCGAAACACGCTCGATACCAAAATTGTAACATCCCGTTTTCCAAAAGCAGTATAAAATTTTTTCATCAGAGTAGAGCATCGGAGTAAGAGTGTAACTTATACTTATATTCAAAATGCCCACTGGCTAATTACAGAAACGGTTCAACAACCGAGAGTTTTCAAAAGTAAAGGACAATGACGGAAAGTCTTGATAGGATCCTTGAACTCCTTTGCTTCCCTCTCTCCTCGGTCCTCCTGACCCTGATGTTATGTTAAGAGCTGAGATCCGCACCGGATCTCAGGTAACGGTTAACCTCATATTTATATACACAACATATGCATTACAAACAATCATACAACAAACAAGCATATCCCAACAGCACATAACCCCTAATACATGTGTCACAACCAGCTGTCGTGTCACACCTAGCAGTCGTTTCACACCTAGCAATCATTTCACACCTAGCAAACGTATCCCAATACCCAGCAAGCATAATAACAGTACATAAACATATCACAGGGCTATCAGCTACCACAATAGGCATACATTACACATAGTACATATACGCATACAATAAACATCAGATTAGTGTTACAGTACGCGAATGTACCTTCGTTGAGGGAAATCGGTATCTCTGTCGGTATACGGCACGACAATAGGTTAGAACGTAATCAGGGATATCCTATCAATATAACAACGTATTTGTTAAGGATCTATCATTACGACGGACATTTTTAGTCAAAATGACCATTTTACCCCTGACCCCCTAATCGGCGGAATTTCGCCAGCACTTCGTTACTTTGATCCTAATCTTCCAAAATTTCAACATAACTCCTACTCCAACATAATTTTCGAAATATAAATCATATTGATTAATGATTCACATCATAACAGGAATTTTAGGTACAAATTACCATTTTGCCCCTATCCTTACTAGTCGGCGGAATTTCGCCAGAGCTTCGCTACTTTCACTTTGAGCTTCCAAATTTTTGCCAGAACTTCGACCCCACCATGATTTTCGAAATAATGATTGAAATACCCCTAACATATGATATCTAATCATACTTGGAAGATTAAAGACTAAACTAGCATTTCCACTCTAACTACCGAAAGAACTACGGAAACTTAAGATTGAGTACCGAAGAACTTACTCAGAGCTTCGCTGCGAATTTCCCCGGACTCCTCCTCCTCTCCTCCTTCTCTCTAAAACCGAAATGATCTGTTGAATTGGTGTGAGATTTCTGAAGAGAGCAAAGGGCTATTTATAGAAGAAGCCATGGAATTTCAACCGTCGGATCAACTTTATGAGATCGAATCCTAGCCCTTCATTTTGAAACTTAGAAAACAAGTTTTCCCTTCTCTCCTCTTGTTTCTAGGCCGACCTTCACCCCCTCCCCAAAGTCAAAAATCCAATCAAAAGATGCCACATGTCCTGCTTCCAGAAGCCTAAGCCGGTAGAATTTCCCGATCGGCGTGCGGATCGCGTAATCGCGTAAAATTTCAGAAACTCGGAATCACAACTTTGAAGATATTTTCTCACTCATTAGAAATGTCCGGGCTAAATAACTTTCTGATTCCATACAGGGTTCCAACGGTCCTGCGGAATTTTCTCGAGAAACGTGCTCGGTTACGGAAATCGTCAACCTCTGGAAAAAAATTCACTGATTCCAAATATGTCCAGAGAATTATCAACTAATTCCCAAATGTTGAGTTATAATTTATTTTCTTGAAATTCTAAATCTGTGACTATCTGCCTTTTTCACAGATTACCCTATTTCGTCTTATTATCAAAATGCTCCACCGATCTCGGAATTAACTTACGAATGCAGTCTATTTCAAGATAAAAATCCACTCTTTCATATTCTTTACTGACTTTAGAAACTTTGTTCGTGGTTTTCCATCAGGATCCAATTCCTATCGGTGTTTATTTACCTTTTTTACTTTTTACTTTAATTACTATTTTAATTAAGTGTTTTAATATAACACTCCACCATTATTAAACATTTTTTTTTCTTTTTTCCCCACTAGATGTCGGCACACACACACACACACAATTTAAATATATTTTTATTTTATTTTTTAATTAATTATTATATAATTTAATAATTAATTTTTTTACAACATTTTCTATTGGTCCATACTTGTATTTAGGCTCAAAACTACCTAATCTCCTTTATTTTTCTCAATATTTTCCAATTAATTAGAAAATATATTTATGCTAATTTTCTAGCCATAAACCATTAATTATAGAATTCTACACAATTTATCACAATTATTTCATCGTTCAAGCTTAAATAATTAACCAATAATTATTTAACCAATCACTTATTATTTGTTGACAATTTTCTTATTTAGAACTAATTACTTCCTCTCAAAATCAGAACTAACATAGCTATTTTATCTCCCATGTAAAATATCAATAAATATGGAGTTAGTTATGATCTCCAAATACTTTATAGTTGTTATTTTACAATTCTTCCAAGCTTATAATTTATTAAATTACCAAAATTAGAGACAACATATTCTCTCAATTTTAATAATTATTTTACTACCTCTCAGGATTTTTCATAATTTTCCTAAGTTATTTATGTCCTACAAGGGCATTTTCGTCATTTTGGCACTCTAATTTTCAAGAGATTTTTCCCCTACAAATTTGATATCACATATTTTCCTATTTCCAATAGGTATTATTTACTCAATATGATACTTATCATAAGTGAGATTTTCAGGGTATTACTTATCAGAGTGGCGCAGCGGAAGCGAGGTGGGCCCATAACCCACAGGTCCCAGGATCGAAACCTGGCTCTGATACCAAAATTGTAACATCCCGTTTTCCAAAAGCAGTATAAATTTTTTTCATCAGAGTAGAGCATCGGAGTAAGAGTGTAACTTATACTTATATTCAAAATGCCCACTGGCTAATTACAGAAACGGTTCAACAACCGAGAGTTTTCAAAAAGTAAAGGACAATGACGGAAAGTCTTCAGCCGGATCCTTGAACCTGCTGCTTTCCTCTCTCCTCGGTCCTCCTGACCCTGATGTTATGTTAAGAGCTGAGATCCGCACCGGATCTCAGGTAACGATTAACCTCATATTTATATACACAACATATGCATTACAAACAATCATACAACAAACAAGCATATCCCAACAGCACATAACCCCTAATACATGTGTCACACCCAGCTGTCGTGTCACACCTAGCAGTCGTTTCACACCTAGCAATCGTTTCACACCTAGCAAACGTATCCCAATACCCAGCAAGCATAATAACAGTACATAAACATATCACAGGGCTATCAGCTACCACAATAGGCATACATTACACATAGTACATATACGCATACAATAAACATCGATTAGTGTTACGATGCGAATGTACCTTCGTTGGGAAATCGGTATCTCTGTCGGTATACGGCACGACAATAGGTTAGAACGTAATCAGGGATATCCTGTCAATATAACAACGTATTTGTTAAGGATCTATCATTACGACGGACATTTTTAGTCAAAATGACCATTTTACCCCTGACCCCCTAATCGGCGGAATTTCGCCAGCACTTCGTTACTTTGACCCTGAGGTAACGGACATGCTCATTTTTTCATCTAAGAACAAATATTTTTTTTTTGGCTCTGTTTGAGATATTGTTGAATTCTATATGTAGTTTTTCCTTTCTGTAAGAATTGAATAATTGATTAACCACATTGTGAGGGACTTACCTCTTCCACGAGACTCAAAACTCTGTGTGGCCTTTACGTACACATGATCAGCCCAATAAATTAAACGAGTTCCCATGTCAATAATAAAATTGGTGAATTACTGGAAAAGTGAAAGGTATATACGTTCACTTTGACAATCTTAAACCATATTTGGTTTTTTTTTTTGTGTTTGGTGTATTAGTGCAAAAATCGCTTTTTAGACCGAGTGAAAGACTAGGCCTGGATCAGGTTTTGATATAGCCAATTAAGTAATCAGTCAAAAATCACTTTTTAGACCAGTAGCTCAAAGATTTTGTTTAAAAAGTTGGACTTTTTAAACCTGACTTAGTTTATATCACGTCTAAAATGTATTACTTTTTAAATTGGGTGTGAAAAAGATCAGGTTTAAAACTTTGGACTTTTTAAGACCCAACTTAACTTATATTACATCTAAAATGTGTTACTTTTGAGACTGGTTGTTTTGAAAACACATCTTAAAAATGGTTTTTAGACCTGATATTTTATAAAACCGGTCTTAAAAGTTATACTTTTTAGACCCTATATTTTATACATCACGTCTTAATACTTTTAAGACATGATATTTATAACATCCGGTCTAAGTTTTTCATGTTTTTTCACATATCCACCCTATTTCTTCGTCTTACCTACCATCCAAGCAAGCACTAAAAGATAGTTTGAGCTACAAGCTCTCAACAACTCAATATGTCACAAAGTGATTTATTAAAAATGAATATAATGCCAACAATATTCCAATTCAAGTGGGAACGAAATCTAACAACTATTATTTAACATTCATCAAAGATATCTTCGTAGCCAAGGAATCATCGTTGACAACAAATTTTCACATCCTTCAAATGATGAATACATACATGAATTAAATACACAAGACTTAAACTCCCTATTGTTGTAAAATAAATGAATTCAACACAATATTTGCGAATGAAGTCAGTATCTTCTTCAAGAAAGGGATCAATAAAATCAAACATCTATAACATCAAAGCCAAACAAATCAGTAACTTGCTAACTTAAAAAAAAAAGTACTACAAAATTTTTGAAATATATAAATTCAGTCATGTCTAAGGTGATAATTGTAATACCCGGATAAATAAAATGGTCATTTCTGATAAGTAAAATTGTAGTCTCAATTTCTATGTCATATTTATCGTACTTATAAAGGAAAAAGCTCTTAGAAATTAGGGAAAAATAACAAGGAGTCAAAATGACTAAAATGCCCTTGTGGAGCACATAGTGACCTAAGGGAATTATGAAAAATCCTAGGAGGCAGTAAAATAATTATTAAAATTAAGAGAGTATATTGTATCTAATTTTGGTAATTTAATAAAATATAACCTTGGAAAAATAAAGGGGGAAGAATCAAAAAGTATTATAATAACCAAAATGTCCCCGTAAATTTTAAGAAAATGCATGAGACATAAAAGACTAATGTCAGTGCAAAAGTTGTGAAATAATGAGTGTTTCCAATTAAGAAAATTATCAATAATTAGTGGGTAATTAATTAAATAATTATTGGCTAATTATTAGAGTTGAAACAAAGGAAAATCCAAAAATAATTATGTAAAACCCTATAATTAGTGGTTTATGGCTAAAAATAACATAAAATATATTTACTAATTAACTGAAAAATATGAAGAAAAATATATGTGGAAAAGTAATTTTAAGCCTAAAAACATGTATGGACCAATAGGAAAATTTTGTAAAATAATTATATAAAAAAGTTATTAAATAATTATTTTATACAATATTAATTAATTAATTAATTAATTAAAACGAAAATGAATAAAAAAATTAATAAAAAGTACAGAAAATCTAAAGAGGATAAGAGGATAGGATTTTTGTAATATAATAATATTATATTTGTGAAAAGCAAATAGGATAAATGAACCGATAGAAATTAAATCCTAACTAGAAAATCATGAATCAAGTTTCTAAAGTCAGAGTATATTATTAATGAGTGAGTTTTTATCTCGGACTGAACTATTTCAGAAGTCATTTCCGAGATCGGTGGAATACTTAGAGAATAAGACGAAAGAGGGTAATCTGTGAAAAAGGCAGATAGTCACAAATTGGAATTTGAAGAAAATAAATTATAACTCAATATCTGGGGATGAGTTGGTAATCAACTGGACAAATTATGAATCAGTGAATTTTTGTCCCGAAGTTGATGATTCCGGAAATGATTTCCGTAACCGAGCGCGTTTTTCGAGAATCTTCAGCGGAACCGATGAAACCCTGAATGGGATCAAAAATTTAGTTAACCCAGACATTTCTAATGAGTAGGAAAAGATCTTCAAAGTTGTGATTCCGGATTTTTGAGATTTTGCAAGATTACGCGATTCGGACACCGATCGGGAAACTTTATCGGTGCAAGACCATAAAGCAAAAGCATCACATCACATTGATGTGACACATTGCCATCTAAGGGGGGGAGGCCGGTTTTGAGCTTTGTGTGGCCAAGAATGAACTTGCCAAAAACCCTAATTTACTTGGTTGATGTTGAAGGGAAAATTACCAAGTTAGGCCCCACATTTTTCCTATAAATAGCCTCCCTTTGCTCTTGAAAATTCACACCATTTCAAAGAGCAATTAGAAGAGTTAGAGAGAAGGTAGAGAGAAGGAAGAGCTCTGGAGAAGGAGGAGTCCGGAGAAATTTGTAGCGAAGCTCTGAGTAAGTTCTTTGGTCTCTAGTCTTTAGTAGTTCTTTCGGTAGTTTTAGTAGAAATGTTAGTTAGATCTAGAAAGTAGGAAATGAAATTCCTAATGTTTTTTTTAGGCCTCATTGCATTGAAAGATGCCTGACGAGGTAAAAACATAGTAGGGATTTAGTCTCTGAAAGTTGGGAGTTAAAAATAGCGAAGCACTGACGAAATTTCGCCGATTAGTAAGGGTAGGGGCAAAATGGTAATTTGTACCTAAAATGCCTGTTATGATATTTATCACTAATAAATTTGATATTATCCCTATAGGATATCCGTGAACAAGTACTGTTGTTGTGCCGCCGACATTCCGCTGTCAACCCGTTGTTTACGTCAAAGTACGATTTCCCATAAAACGTGTCGTTTTCCGCCAGAATTACCGACGTTCGTCAACGAAGGTACGGACGCGTACTGTAACACTAATCTTGTGCGGCTCATATACATATACATGATAGATAGTTCATTTACCGAGGCTCTGTTTAGGGTCGTCGTTATACATACAGTTTATACACGGGTTATAGTCATGATAATACCGTTATGTTTTCCTAGCGCTGAGGACACGTGTTTGCATCGTGGCACTGGTTTTTGTGCAGACTGTTGTTGTATGACTTCACATACTGCTTTGTGCTTATGTTTTGTCGCTATTATGATCATGCATCTGCTCTGTGCTTATGTGGTGATTTATTGCTGTATTGTTAAGTTTGTCTGTCAACTGTATACTGTTTTATTTGAGCATAAGGTTAACCGTTACTACGAGATCCAATGTGGTAAATTGGATCTCAGCTGTAGCTTCAGGGTCGGGAGGACCACGGATCGGTGATAGGGGCAAGCAGCAGGAGTAGGCTTCCGGCCGGAGATATCTTTATCGCTTTCTGTATTTACTTTCGAACAGTAGGATGACTGTATTCAATACTATGTTACACTATGGTTAATGTTTTGTTATGGATCAGTTACTCTTTCGCTCCAATGCTCTACTCTGATTGGAAAAAAAAAATCCGCTTTTAAAATGGAATGTTACAATAATGTTAAATATGTGTCTCAACACATAAAAGTCACATAAGTTGAACTTCAGTGGTTGCTTACGACTCTAAAAAATAATGTGACATCATTAAAACTATATAGAGTATAGCTTATTGAACAAGTTTAAGAAAGCAAAAAAAAAATATATATATATGTACCAACATTTGGTTTGATCTATTGGTCTTTTACCTCATGCACACCCAATCAAAGCCCACCAGACATCTTCCCCCTCTCTTTTCATTCACTGTAACTTTATCAACGACAAAGATTATTTAGAGCTCCTTGCTAAGCACTTTGCTTAATAAGGTAAAAACCGAACTTTAAAGTTTGTTTGGATTTGTGTTTGAAAAGCATATTATGCAAGTGGAGATAAAATTCCTTGAATATACTTACTTTGCACGCCTTAAATTATATTTAAAAAGTAACTTCTATCACAAATTAAACAATCATTAAACTGCTCAATTATTTGCATAAAATTTCAAAAAGAAGGAGCAATTATTTACTTTGTGGAATCAATCAATCTATGAGTGATGAGTTGCCTCTAAAATCATACCATATATAAATTTAGACTTGAATTAATGTTTCCAGCTAAGAAAGTTAGTTTTGACAGGACGAACGCCGTGTCATACACACTTTGACTATAAAATCCATGTGCTTCAAAGCATATCACGTTTGAACTACATAATAAAAGGAGTTATTTTTCAATGATTTTATAACTTAGTGATGTAAAAAGCTTTTTTAAAGAAGAAAGGGGCAGCTGGGTTTTGCCTACAAGGGTTTTTTTTTTTGGCCCAAAAACAGTCAATTTTATTAATACCAAAAAACAATATTACAAACACCAATAGCCGAAGCCAAATAACTCTCAAAACCACCTATACAGTATAACCTAACACAAACCTCACCAAAATAAACCTATAAGCATAATTCCTATGAAATAAACCAGCGAATGAAAAAAAATCAGCAAACTAAAAAACCAGAAAACCAGAACAGTGCAGCAGGTGCAGAAGCACTTCAGCCAATTCCTTCCCTATCCTGCTTACTCTTATATCTCTCTTGGTGTGACCTGGAACCTATAGAGTCATGTTGCAGAAGTTTGCATAAGGAAGATGGGGCAAAAACCAACCAAGGATGTTGGTGCATCTCCCTTGTGGCCTACAAGGGTTGAAAAGTCAAAACGTGTATAGGAAAAAGCGAGGGAAAGAAAGAGAAGCATCCTGGAATGTGATTGGCCGCCATTCGATTCCTCCGCCGCCGCGGAATCCTATTTACTGCGTCAACGTCAACGTCTTGCGGGGTCGTTACTGCAAGGGTGCCTGCCTAGGGCTAGCTTAGCCAACAATTCGAACAATTCTTCGAAGTGTTGGAATGAGGCCCAACAACCAAATAAATTACTAACAATATAATAGCAATTGCTGAATGGCCATGAATTTGTATCCCTATATTAAAATTTAACTTAGTCCACACGGGTCAAACTAATAATAAGTCAGTTTTTTAATTGGAATGACGTTATTTTGAGTTAAAAAACAAGTAATAGTTCATCAAGTTTGTACTTTAATAATTCTGTGAAAGCCTCTATGTAAAATAGCAAGACACTTCTATGAATATTCTTTATTTATTTGTGAAATTTCTATTTTAACATTTGATAATAGCTCAATTTAGTGGAATTTGTAGGAGACATTTGATGGACGACCTGATTAATGATTAATAAATTAATAAATTTTGTATAAAATAACAGAAGTGTTATTGAACTAGTATTAATCTCTTTGATTAAATTGAAATACTTAAATATGAGTATCATTTTGGTGTTGGGACATGTGAATACAGTCAATCCTTGTTTTTGAACTATTTACTAATTTCCTCACCCAATAAGCAGAGAAATAATTTCAATTTTATAAAGTCTTAGGAAATTTATCTTCACATAATAGTAAAAGGTCACATTGAGTTTATTTGTAACATCCTCCTTTTTCAAAAGCAGTATAATTTTTTTTTTTTTCATCAGAGTAGAGCAACAGAGCAATTGAGTAACTGATACTTGTATTTAGAATGCCGTGAGTCTGGCTAATTACAACAGCGATACAGAAACCGCGTGGTTCAAAAGTATATAACAAAAGAAAGGCTTCCGCTGGAACAACAAAAAGAAGTCTTCGATCGGTCTTCTACTCGGACCGCTTGCCTCTCTCCTCGGTCCTCGATCCTCCGAACTCGACGCTATGTTAAGGGCCGGAGTCCATGCATCGAACCCCGTAACAGTTAACCTCATATTTACATATACGGTATATAAACACAACAAACGAATCACCCCTAACAAACATAATTGTACCGCTCCCGGCGAATGCGAGATATACCACTCCCGGTGAAACAGGATATACCACTCCCGGTGAACACGGATATACCACTCCCGGTGCATGCATATGTTCAATTATCCTCTAACAACACTATATACTCAAACAACATAACAAACTCTACTCATACAAGACACCAAACAATATACACGCATACCATAAATATCAGAGTTAGTGTTACTAGTACGCGAACGTACTACACCACATATACACATACAATACTCCTAACACATATACGCATACGATAAACATCAGTGTTAAGGTTACCAGTACGCGAACGTATCTTCGTTGACGTTTTACGGTATTTCGGCACGACGGTTGGTCAAAACGAAATCAATCGGCGAAATTTCGCCAGAGCTTCGCTATTTTAACTCTAATCTTCCAAAATTTTGCCAGAACTTCGACCCCACCAAGATTTTCTAAATAATGACTAAAATACCCCTAACATATGATATCTAATCATACTTAGAAGATTAAAGACTAAACTAGCATTTCTACCCTATCTACTGAAAGAACTACGAAAGCTTAGTGCGAAAAACTTACCCAGAGCTTCGCTGCAAATTTTCCTCTAGAGCTCCTCTCTCTAACTTCTCTCTAGAATTCGAAATAGGCATGAAGGAATGGTGTGAAAAACCAAAGAGAAGGGGGGTATTTATAGGTGAAGGTGTAGGATTTCGTCCGTCGGATCAACTTTGTGAGAATCGATCTGGACCGTTGAATCTTAAACTTTTTCAACAAGTTTTCCCTCTTCCCATTCTTCTCTTGGACGTCCTCCATGCCTCAAAATTCAAGGGTTTGGCCAATGGGAGGTGGCCAAGTGTCACCTTCCAGAAGCTACCCGGATGAATTTCCCCGATCGGTACCCGATTCGCGTAATTTCGGAAAAATCTCAAAAATTCGGAATTACAACTTTGAAGACATTTTCTCACCTATTAGAAATGTCCAAGTTAACCTAAATTTTGATTCCATATAGGGTTCCAACAATCGATCAAGTTCCTCGAAAACGTGTTGAACGCGTCCGTCTGCCGGAACTCGTTTCTAATCATCAACCTCGGATAATAATTCACCGATTCCAAATATGTCCAGATAATTTCAAACTCATTTCTAGATGTTGAGTTAGAATTTATTTTCTTCGGATCCAAAAATGTGCCTATCTGCATTTTTCCCTATTTTGTTTTATTAGGAAAATGCGCTAACGACCTCTAATTAACTTCCCAAGAGGTCACTTGAAGGTAAAAACTCACTGATCAATATTTTACCTTGACTTTGGAATTCCCATTCCTGAATCCATAGATAGGATCCGTTTCCTATTTATATTTTTACTATTCACTATTTATTATTTTAATAGAGTTTATTATTTTAACAACTCTTATATATTATTTAATTCATTTTATTTTTTTTCCTTTTTTTTTTCTTCTTTTATCCAAAAAAATGTCGGCAGCCATATATATAATATATTTTTATTTTATTTTATTTTTTAATTAATTATTTAATTATTTACTTATTTTTTATTTTCCCAAAAATTCCACAAAAATCCCTAATTGGCTCATTCTTGTATTTAGGTTTAAAAATACCTAAACTCAACTATTTTTCTCCAAAATTTCCAATTAATTAGTATATATGTTTTTACTAATTCTTGGCCAAAAACCACTAATTTTAGGGTTCTACACAATTATTCCTGAATTTCCTTTGCTTATGCTTAAGTAATTAGCCAATAATTACCTAATTACTTTATTATCACTAGTTGATAATTTTATTAATTAGAATGCCTCATTACCCCATAACTTTTACATTGACATTAGTGTTTTATGTCTCACGCATTATATTAATATTCACGGGGACATTTTGGTCATTATAAACTTTTTAACTTTTCCCTCACTATTTTTCCAAGGTAGTAATTTAATGAATTACCTAAATTAGGGACAATACCCTTCCCTATTTCAAATAGATTTTTACTTGCCTCTTTTATAACTTTCACAGGTATTTTATGGCGACAAATGCATTTAGGGACCTAATTGCAAACTTCCAAACGTTTTAGGGACCTAATTGCAAATTATTCTATTTTTATGAGAAACTACCCCAAAAATAAGATAAATTCCCCACAAGGTCTTTGAGACCTCATATTCACCTATTTCCAATAGGTATTATTTATTAAAATATAATATTCCAGATAAATAATTATCCGGGTATTACATTATTATAAGATAGGGACATCTAATAGTTCTTCTAATAAACCATGAAATATCTATTTTTCTAAATTGTCGATTATCTCACGTTTTTATGAGAAATAAAAATAGATTAAAATTATTTATCTAAATTATATATATAATTTAAATAAAATAATTTTTTTTTGTTATATACTCTATTACTTCATATATTTTTTATTTTTTTAAAAATTTAATGGGTATAAAATCTAAAATAAAAATAATCTCTTAACTAATATTTTTTAAAAATAGTTTTTTCACCTAAAAATAACAAGATGAAAAAGAGACCCCAATGATGAGGATCCAGATTATCTTAGTATCCCTTCTCTAAGCGTTCCTCAGTAGCTTTAAATCTAGACCATCCAATATTTGATTCAAGCGTTTAGAGAGATCACGTCATCTTTTTCAAATTACCTCGTGAGGTAAAAATTACTTCATGAGGTAGATATGAAATTTCAAAAAGTAGATGCGTGGTTCTCTTTGAATGCTTGGATCAAATATTGGAAGGTCTAGATTTAAATTACTGAGGGATATGAGGGAAAAGATATTGAGAGAATCCAGATCCCAATGATGAGCTCCAATAAGAAAGATAACGGAGTTTGAGACGCTAGGTTGCAAATTACAAAACAAGTCAGGTTTCTCTTATCGTCTCTCATAATCTCTAAATCATGTCGATTCAATCAATCTAAAAGCTGTTGGTTTTATATTAGTTTTGATGATGTCTTATATAGGTGTCATTCTTAAGAGCAAAAGTTGTATGATATATTTATCTCCTATTGACTAACTACTATATTTTATGTAGATTAGTTCAAGTTGAACAATAGCTCAAGAAGGAGATAAGATATTTTATAAAGAAGAAATTGAGGAAAATATCAAGTTCAAAAAGAAGAGGACATATTGAGAATTAAAATATGAATATGTTTAAGAGAAGAAGAAAGAAAGAAGACTTGTTAAATGGAATGATAAAATCATTATACAAGTTTCTAAATTGATTCTTGAAGTCTCCAAGATGATATGGAAGTTGAAATGACTCAATTTGAAGTTAAAATAAGGTACAAAGTGATTGCTACAATGATTCTCGTCCATAGAAGAAGTTAACTCAAGCCATGGGATGATCTGCCTCGAGCCAAGGTCTTTTACAGTGTATTTTCGCATGTGGAAGCTGCTGACTCGAGCCTAGGTTCCATCTGACTCGAGACAATCGTAATTATGAAGAAAACTTATTGACTCGAGCCAGAATTCCAGCTAACTCGAGCCTAAGTGTACTTTGTTCTACTTTCAGCTTCGGACGACCTCTGGTAATTCATCGAAATCTCTCAAACCAAAAGTTTGATTGAGGTGAAACCAATTTTGATGGAAAATTGACTTCCAATGCGTCATTTTGGTATAAAATTAAAGTCCAAAGGAGGACAGGTGAAAGAGCTATGAATTGTAGAAGATGACAGTAACATCAGCGTCACACACCAGACCCACCTTCAGTATTTTGAGTGTATATTATGAATGGAAAATCCAATGGAGCTGAAATCGGTGCCATTCGAAATCAGACTCAATGGGCTTTCCTTCAAGACTTGAACGAGCCAAAATGGAGTTCAGAACAGGGAGTTATGATCCTCTAAAGTTGATACACGAAATACTGGAAGCAACAGAATCAAATCAAAGATCAAAGAATTGAGAAAGAGCTGTGTTTCCTTGAGCCAATATCCAAACAGAGAGTTTGAAGAATGGAGAAGAATTTTAACTCGAGCCTCCTCAAATGCAACCTCGAGTCTCCAAGACTCGAGCCAAGGTATTCTGCACCTCGAGTCAAATGTTCTTGGAATTAATGATTAATTCACGATTTGCTTCGAGCCAGAGTTTTGGTTACCTCGAGTCAAAAGCCAAACAGAAAGAAAGAAGAATAGAGAGCAGTATTTGACTCGAGCCAACCAATATGCCTCGAGTCAAAATGGAGACAGAGAGTTAGACGAATTGGGAGCAGTTTTAACTCGAGCTTAATCTTCACCTCGAGTCAACCACGCAAAGAAATAGAATCCCAATACGATATCTGTGATTGATTTGTTCCTGACTATAAATATTGATCTGCCATTATCACTGATTATACAAACTGATTAATTTCTATTTCTAATGATTCTATTTAAGGAAGTTTCAGGAATCAACTTGACAGAAGAGAGAATCGCCACACACGTCGTCTGACAGAGGAATCTTCATGAAAGATTAAAGATCTTTGTTTGGAAACAAATCATATAGAAATTACTCTGATTTTATTCCCTGACCAAATAGAGGAAAGACAATAAATGAATCAACGGTCAGAATCATCAAAGCAGAGCAATCATTGGAAGGCCAAACAAATATCATCAAACGAGAATCACAAAGAGAATCCGATCAGATTATGGGCATTAATGGAATTCAATATGCAACATCTGCAATGGTCATCTTCAAAGCATTATAAATAGATGAAGTACCACCTGCTCTCAACACACACAACAGAGCGAACGCACAAACAGAAAGATACATTCGAAAGTTTAGTTCCGCTATACTTTCGTATGATACTTTGCAATACTCTCATGTGATACTTTCGTTAGATACTTTTGCAATACTCTGTACTTCAGTGTTCATCACATATCTACTCAGTGAGGAGTTTTTGTTATCCTATGATTATCTGCTTATCTGTAAATCTTAAGGTTGTGGAACTTTAAGTGTGGGTTATTCAATTACAACTTGTAAGGGGGAGTGAGTCCTAGAGAAAGGATCATCCGAGTATAGAATGTGTAATTGAGGTTGTAAAAGTCCCGGAGTGGTTCGGGCAGAGTGAAATCCCGAGTGTTTCGGGTAAGTTAGTGAAATCCGGAGTGTTTCGGGACCGGACGTAGGTCAAGAGTTGGGCCGAACCAGTATAAATTCTCTGTGTCAATCTTCTCTTCCCTATATTTACTTAGCCTTGATCTACATCTGTTGTGTGGGTGACTGTGTTATTGAGCTATCAGCGAAAGAATTTTGTAATCACCTATTCACCCCCCTCTAGGTGATATTCCACCTTCATTTGGTATCAAAGCCAGGTTTCTCAGTTGGGCTTAATATCCTGAGATAGATCATGGAAGGAATATTACCTGACGGTGCCTCAATCAACAGACCACCTTGCTTCAACGGAGAATATTATTCATTTTGGAAAGCCTTAGAAACTTCATACGAAGGAACCTCCGGCATAGAAGAAGAAGAGACTGCAAATATCTGTTTAGTTGCGGAAGAAGAGCTATCAGAAAATGAAGAAGAGACTGATTTCAAAAATAATGGACACAAAGGAGCAGAGAAGATGAGGAATCAAAGAGCTTCTTATGAACCAAAAAGGAGATCCTCTCAAGAACCAAGCAGAAGACTCATGAAGCCTATACCCCTTGATACAACTTTGCAGAAACCCATCGAAAGACATAAGAGGCAGTGGGTAAGCAAAGTCGATCCTCTAAGTACCTAAGGTAAAGGTATACAATGGTAAAACCTCCTTTCCTATCATCTGAAATATTCATTAAGGTTTTATATGTTGTAGCCTTAGGAATAAGCATTGCAAACTATTTTGAAATTATTTTTATCCCTTAAAAATCCACTAAGTAAGTTTATAAAGGGATTGCGATGTTTAATAGTTTAATTCTTTATGCATACATGATGATTTGAAAAGAAAGTATCTCTTTTATGCATAAAATCATGTTTTGTTCATTATGCTCAATTATGTTGAATTGATCATAAGAGCATGCAAATTTTGGTTCCTACAAGCTAACGTTGATTGGATCCAAGTAAGGTTGGATACCAAGAAAGAAAAAGACTTATATGGTTTTGTAGGATGAGAAAAAACTTCTCAAGAATGCAACATAGAGAAATAATTCAAGTCTTGAGGAAGTTAAATAAGCTATGCTTGATGTTGATGATGAATGTCAAAAAGGGAGACATCTACATCAATCCATCTTAGTCAAGCAAGCTTCTACAAGGACAAGAGGAATTACGGTGATATCTAATCCTTACTCTATACTGTGCCTATATGAAATTCATATTTGGGTAATGAATAATTGTCCATTATTGCACTCAATTAGCAATCAATTAGTTATGTTCTTTTTCAACAAAAAAAAAAAAGTCTTCTAGATTGCTAAATAGACCAAAAGTAAATGTGTGCATTACTTTTTGATTTATGTCTTTGAAATGTACAATTCTAAAATGTGTTTGAATTTCTTTTTACTTTGTTGTATAAAGATACATGCAAATATTTTGAAAAATATTCATACTTTGAAAGCATTTCAGATAGATTTGAAAAATACCTTGATTACATTCAAATGATGTTTTCAAAATGGGAAGTTAATGTTGTATACTGAATATCGGAAATGTTTCAAATCTATTTTGTAGAATTTTCCCCATCCTTCACATTTTGATCTTTGGAAATCAATGTGTTGCTTGAACTCTTTTGTTTCATTCTCTAACTAGTTAGACTTCATGTCTAATAAGTTATCCATCTCTGAGTTTCAAGTTAGTTTCCCAGAAAAGAATTCAATGTGTGAGTGTGGTATGCCTACTGCATAAATTCTCATTGGCCAAGTTATTCCAAGCTTTATAAATGTTCATTAGTGCATTGAATGATAATACATTAACCATTAATGGAATAACTTACTAGGATGATGTTATGAAACTCTAGTCATTTGGACTAGTGAGTATGTGTTTTATCTCTCATGAATCCTAGTAGTCTCTTTGTTGCCCAATTACATCAGCATTTGTTTCCATCCATATTTTGAGTAACTATAGCTGGAAATTCATTTTCTTGCCTTAATATATTTCAAGATTCTATTCAAAGAGGCAAGATTATCTCTTAGTCATAGCAAAGTCATTATGCATTTATATCTCTATTGTTCTAAGCATGTTTCGATAATGCTTTATTCTTCATGACTTTTGCTTCTGAGAAAATTCTTCATCATGTTAACGGAAACGTTTAACATATTCTCTAAATCTGAAGCATACTGATATATTCTTTATACATATTGACTTCCACCATGTTTTAAGTAAGCATTGATCTTAATTATGTTTCAAAAATATAGTTAATGATTCAACTGAAAATATTGTTATCTTGATTAAAGTTGAATTAGAAACTGTTTTCAAAGTTGCTATTACTGATATTTACTATTTCTAAAGTGTATTAACCACTCTGCTCGATGAGATTATAGAACATTCACATATTCTTTGAAAAATTTTAGAGCAGCGTCATAGGCATCATTTAATTATTACCTTCTGTATCTCATTGGATTAAACTTATTTGATTGGGTAAAATTATGTGGAAAGGAGCAGCTCATGTTTTAAATGTTTGATCATTTCTTGTATAACTTTCTACTACCTTCCTTATATCTGCTTTTGAAACTCTACTGCAATTCTGTAATATTTTGAATCCTCTATGCAGAGAGATTTGTGCTTCATTTCTAAGTTATGCAGTGTGCTTATTGTTGCATTCTATTTTTGCTGCTAACTCTGATTATGTTTAAAATCTCTAATCCATTCTGATTGCTAACTCTGATGAAGATTCTGATTCTGATTCTGATTATGATTCAAACTTTAAACTCTGATTTCTGTTATCTAATTATCATGACTGCTTCTGATCTCAAGAGTTAAAATGAAATTATCAAGTGAACTATCATGAAGCTTCTATTCGTTCAAATGGATTAAACAGAACATGAGAGTTGTCTTGTCTAACCTTGTGTGGATTCAAGAAACATTGGGTGCAAGGAGTATCTAGTACTTTGTTTTGCAGGATGCTCAACGAGTAGCCTTGAATTGATAATACCTGAGTATATGTCACAATACTCGAGTAATATCGGGATTTAACCTGGTCATTAAGTGCACAATAGACCAATACTCGAGCATCATAGATACATACCCGAGTACTGTCAAGGCAGAGATAAAGAAATTTGGCATCACATCATTATTTGGTATTATTAGAGAGAATGCATTCATTAAGGGGGAGCTTCTCATTCACATATGTTTTATATCTTTAAAAAGCTCATCTCCTTGATTTGAAGAAAATTATCTTTAAATAATGCTCATCCACACTCACTATGATTTATTAGTTTTGATGATGAGTTAATATCATATTTTCCTTTCATTATCTCAATTTGAAAATATCATACAGAAAGGAATATTTGGATATTTGATTGCACTAACAATTCTCTCTTGCAATAAAGTTTTACAATTATGACAGGAGAACTCAGTCTGTGCAAAGACTTTCCTAAGTATACTACAAGGAAAAACTATTACATTGAGGAAAGATGTTTTGATTAAAAGCTGTGATATGCTCTACAAAGTAGAAGAAAACTTCTTGAAGCCAACTGAGACATATTCTGCAGAAGAGCTATATAAAGTAAAGGAGAAAGATGGAAATGATCTCATACAAGAAGAAAGCAAGCAAATGGCCTTCATTGATTATTTATCAATTTGTCTAACCCACATGAGCATTTCTGAACTTTATCCTTTTATATTCAGTGAATTTTGCACATGTTTGGTATTTATATGCTTTAATTGTGAAAGACGTTTTGAAAACCTCTCCAAATTCTCTCAATTTTTTTTTTCATAAAAACATTCCAAATTACATCATATTAATAAGAATGAAAACAATTTCAATTGGGGGAGAGAAAATCAGTTCTTTGATTCTGTCTAATTTGGTTTCACATTTGCCTCTACAACCATCTCTTCTTTACTTCAACTTTTTGCTAATGACAAATAAGGGGGAGAGAATGACAAGAAAAATATGTTGGGTTTAATACATTTTCATATTCATACATATTTTTCTTAAAGTATTTGCCATCATCAAAAAGGGGGAGAATGTTGGTTTTATATTAGTTTCGATGATGTCTTATATAGGTGTCATTCTTAAGAGCAAAAGTTGTATGATATATTTATCTCCTATTGACTAACTACTATATTTTATGTAGATTAGTTCAAGTTGAACAATAGCTCAAGAAGGAGATAAGATATTTTATAAAGAAGAAATTGAGGAAAATATCAAGTTCAAAAAGAAGAGGACATATTGGAGAATTAAAATATGAATATGTTTAAGAGAAGAAGAAAGAAAGAAGACTTGTTAAATGGAATGATAAAATCATTATACAAGTTTCTAAATTGATTCTTGAAGTCTCCAAGATGATATGGAAGTTGAAATGACTCAATTTGAAGTTAAAATAAGGTACAAAGTGATTGCTACAATGATTCTCGTCCATAGAAGAAGTTAACTCAAGCCATGGGATGATCTGCCTCGAGCCAAGGTCTTTTACAGTGTATTTTCGCATGTGGAAACTGCTGACTCGAGCCTAGGTTCCATCTGACTCGAGGCAATCGTAATTATGAAGAAAACTTATTGACTCGAGCCAGAATTCCAGCTAACTCGAGCCTAAGTGTACTCTGTTCTACTTTCAGCTTCGGGCGACCTCTAGTAATTCATCGAAATCTCTCAAACCAAAAGTTTGATTGAGGTGAAACCAATTTTGATGGAAAATTGACTTCCAATGCGTCATTTTGGTATAAAATTAAAGTCCAAAGGAGGACAGGTGAAAGAGCTATGAATTGTAGAAGATGATAGTAACATCAGCGTCACACACCAGACCCACCTTCAGTATTTTGAGTGCATCTCATGAATGGAAAATCCAATGGAGCTGAAATCGATGCCATTCGAAATCAGACTCAATGGGATTTCCATCAAGACTTGAACAAGCCAAAATGGAGTTCAGAACAGGGAGTTATGATCCTCTAAAGTTGATACACGAAATACTGGAAGCAACAGAATCAAATCAAAGATCAAAGAATTGAGAAAGAGCTGTGTTTCCTCGAGCCAATATCCAAACAGAGAGTTTGAAGAATGGAGAAGAATTTTAACTCGAGCCTCCTCAAATGCAACCTCGAGTCTCCAAGACTCGAGCCAAGGTATTCTGCACCTCGAGTCAAATGTTCACGGAATTAATGATTAATTCACGATTTGCTTCGAGCCAGAGTTTTGGTTACCTCGAGTCAAAAGCCAAACAGAAAGATAGAAGAATAGAGAGCGATGTTGACTCGAGCCAACCAATATGCCTCGAGTCAAAATGGAAGACAGAGAGTTAGACGAATTGGGAGCAGTTTTTAACAGAATCCCAATACGATATTTGTGATTGATTTGTTCCTGACTATAAATATTGATCTGCCATTATCACTGATTATATAAACTGATTAATTTCTATTTCTAATGATTCTATTTAAGGAAGTTTCAGGAATCAAATTGACAGAAGAGAGAATCGCCACACACGTCGTCGGCGGAGGAATCTTCATGAAAGATTAAAGATCTTCGTTTGAAACAAATCATATAGAAATTACTCGATTTTATTCCCGACCAAATAGAGGAAAGACAATAAATGAATCAACGGTCAGAATCATCAAAGCAGAGCAATCATTGGAAGGCCAAACAAATATCATCAAACGAGAATCACAAAGAGAATCTGATCAGATTATGGGCATTAATGGAATTCAATATGCAGCATCTGCAATGGTCATCGTCAAAGCATTATAAATAGATGAAGTACTACCTGCTCTCAACACACACAACAAAGCGAACGCACAAACAGAAAGATACATTCGAAAGTTTAGTTCCGCTATACTTTCGTATGATACTTTGCAATACTCTCATGTGATACTTTCGTTAGATACTTTTGCAATACTCTCTGTGTCAATCTTCTCTTCCCTATCTTTACTTAGCCTTGATCTACATCTGTTGTGTGGGTGACTGTGTTATTGAGCTATCAGTGAAAGAATTTTGTAATTACCTATTCACCCCCCTCTAGGTGATATTCCACCTTCAAAAGCTAGTCACAATAATACTTTAAGTTTTCTCTTCTCTTCACAATAAACGGCCTAGATGGACTCATAAGGGATAATGAGGAAATAAGATCATAAGAGGATCTTCTCTTCCCAAATGTAACACCCCAAATTCCATACCTTAAATGGTGTCAGTTGACACTTGGTTTTAGAAAATTTAACAGAGTTTGAGGTGCTACATCAGAGTACTGCGAAAACGGATAGCAATGCGCTAACAAATGGACAATGAGTAGCTGATATAAAAATACCCCGACATATGATGATGCCAGGCGTATGCTAGTTAAATTGAAAATCCCGAAGGAATATTCATGTGATACAATATATAGAGCTTTGTACAATTACATTTCTCAAAATGTAACTATACAACTTAGACCAAGCCTTAACTAGACTTGGGGCAATGAACCTAACTCCGTTAACCGAACATAATGGCTAGGTAAGTGTCTATCATGGGGGCCTCACCGAGTTCACGGCGACTGATTGGCTGAACCACATAGACTAGCCTTGCCTTCGGCACCAAACTATTCGAAATAACTTCATTAGACCCATGCCCGACAATGGGCTCTGATAACTTCTTCCGGCTCCTGTCTTGACCGGTGTATTATTACGTCTTTGCCCCTCGGTTCCTCTTTATGACTCCATCTACTGGTACCATCTATGATATTTCTGATATTCCTTTCCTGTACCATTAGTTAAGACTGAGGTCCAATGCCCATTGGACCTCAGGTAACGGTTAACCTCATGCTTATATAAACAATATATGCACAACAGATATTTCTAATATTACAGCAATGATCAATCCAGTACGTCGTATGATCATTTGATAACAACTACAATAACATGTAAAGTTATCCCTGGTCTGCACTATTACCCTGTGCCACGATGTACGGTCGTGTCTTCAGCGTTAGGAAAACATAACGGCATTATCATGACTATAACCCGTAAAGCTGTATTTAGTTATCTAAGTACGATTCCTTAGTCACAGTGCATATCCAGGACAGATTCCCGTTCATGACTTTATGAAAGTATCCACAACATATATAAGCATACTATAAGCATAAGCGTTAAGGTTACAGTACGCCGCGAACGTACCTTCCACCGTGAAATGGCCAAATGTCCGGCCCTTTGAACCCGACTCCGAACTTCCTGGATATCCTAAAGGGTAATACCATATCCATTAACTCACGAACAATATCTTAACAGATATTCTAGTCACAAATGACTATTTTACCCCTGACTTCACTAACCGACGAAATTTCGCCAGAGCTTCGCTACTTTGATTCTAATCTTCCAAAATTTTGTCATATCTCTTTCTCCATCATATTTTTGAAATAAATACAATATTTAACCATAAAACATGATATCAACAATATATTGGAAGATTAAAGATCAAAACAACATCTAAGCTATGAACTTTAAGAACTACCGAACTAATACTAGAACTTAAAACTAGGGACCGAAGAACTTACCCAGAACCTTGCTATTCTTTCTCCAAGACTCCTTCCCTCTCACTTCCTCTCTATGTTTCGAATTGCCCAAGGCAATTTTGGTGTGAGATTTGCAATGAATCAAGAGGCCTATTTATAGAATTCTTGTGTGGCATTTTGGTAGTTCTTTCAAACTTTCTCTTCTTCATTTACACACTACAAAAAAAGTGCCACTTTGTGGCGGTTAATTTGTAGCGGTCAAATTAAACCGCTACAAATATGCGAATTTGTAGCGGTTTATACCGAAACCGCTACAAATTTGTAGCGGTATGACTCGCGCCAAGTGGTGCGCTGGTTAATAACGACATTTGTAGCGGTTATCATAAACTAACCGCTACAAAATATGGCGCAGTTGGCGCCAAATTTATATGATTATTTTGTAACGGTTTATTTATAAAAACCGTCACAAATATGGGCTCGCCATTTAGTGGCGGTTTTGAAACCGTTACAAAATGCAAAAAAAAAAAAAAACCGCTACAAATGTGAACCGCTACAAAAACTGTTACATCAACAGCTACAAAGTGTGTAATATTGAAATTTGAATATTTCGAATCCCGCCAAGTTTATTTTTAAAAAAAACTATGTTCATATTTGTAGCGGTTGTTAGTATAACCGTTACAAAATGTGATATTTTGATTTTTTTTTTTTTTTTTTTAAAAATACCAATGAATTTTGTAGAGGTTTTGAAACCGTTACAAAACGCAAAAAAAAAAACCGCTACAAATGTGAACCGCTACAAAAACTGTTACATCAACCGCTACAAAGTGTGTAACATTGAAATTTGAATATTTCAAATCCCGCCAACGTTCATTCGTTTGTAGCGGTTGTTAGTGTAACCGCTACAAAATTTGAAAATTATATATTTTTTAAAATACTAATGAATTTTTGTAGCGGTTTTTAACCGCTACAAAACATTAAACCGCTACAGAATCCGTCACATCAACCGCTACAAATGTTACGTAGTTCTTTCGGTAGTTAGAGTGGAAATGCTAGTTTAGTCTTTAATCTTCCAAGTATGATTAGATATCATATGTTAGGGGTATTTCAGTCATTATTTCGAAAATCATGGTGGGGTCGAAGTTCTGGCAAAAATTTGGAAGCTTAAAGTGAAAGTAGCGAAGCTCTGGCGAAATTCCGTCGACTAGTAAGGATAGAGGCAAAATGGTAATTGTAACATCCCATTTTCTAAGCGGAATTTTTTTTTTTTAAATCAGAGTAGAGCCTTGGAGCGTAAGAGTAACTGATTCCCATTAAAATGATAACCAGAGTGTAATACAGTGTTGATACAGCATCCTATTGTTCTCATAGGTAATTACGTAAAACGATAAAGTGACAACTCCGTCTCGAGCTCACTCGTGCTACATGCCCTCCAACTATGAGCTTACTCGTGTAGCTTGCCTCGATCTCCGATCCGTGGTCCTCCCGACCACGAAGCTATAGGCGAGATTCAATTTATCGAATTGAATCTCGGGTAGCAATTAACCTTATGCTCAAATAAAGCGATATACGGATGGCGAGTATTCATGACATAGCGGCTGACACAACAACACAAGAGTATAAAACGGTTGTATGATTCATGATGACGAGATCATATAAGCAAAGAGCGGTACATATAAGTGGTGACCCTAATCAGAATCTCTATCCGTTTGGTGACTCTTAATAGAATCTCTATCCAAAGTGGTGACCCCAAATAAAATCTCTATCAGGAGCGGTGGCACTTAACAGAATCCTATCAGAGTCGGTGGCCTAGAGCGAGCCTCCATCCGAGTCGGTGACCCTAAACAGAGCCTCTATCCGTGAATGTACCTATCACATATATGCATATGAGCAGCACTAGATTAGTGTTACGATGCGCGACGTACATCCATTAGCCGAACGAGAATGGCCGGGTAAGTGTCTATCATGGGGCCTCACCGGGTTAGCGGCGACTCAATGGCTTACCCACATAGACTAGCCTTGCCTTCGGCACCAAACTATTCACACAACATATCATCACATATATGCATACTATAAACACAAGTGTTAAGGTTACCGATGCGCGAACGTACCTTCGTTGATGTACGTAAATGTTTAGCGAGCGTACCTTGACGGAAAAGCAGTGGTTTGTCCGACGGCACGTTAGACAACGTATGTGGCAGCAAATTAGGATTTCTGACGTCCTATAAGAGTAATATCACTTTCATTAGTGATTTGACACAATAACTGGCATTTTAGGTAAAAATTACCATTTTGCCCCTATACCCCTACTTGGCGGAATTTCGCGGCGCTTACTACATAGGCTATTTTCTTCCCAAAATTTCGCCAGAACTTCGACGCATTTATGATTTTCGAAAATAAAGACTAAAATAGCCCTCCCATATGATACCCAATCATACTCAAAATTTAAAGGCTATTACTACCCCTAACCTTTAATAGAGCTATAAAAACTACAACTTTTATTGACTCGATCCCTACTATGTTTACACCTCTGCATATTTTTCAACGCAAACAAGGCTCTAAAACATTTGTAGGAATCTTGTCACCTACTTTCTAAATCTAACTAACAATTCTACTAACTACTAAACTAAAAACTAAAGACCGAAAGACTTACCCGTTGAAGACTTTAGGACAATTCTACGGGGCTTGATTGCACAATTCCCCAGAGCTCCTTTCTCTTCTTTCTCAACCAAAAATTTCGGCCAAGAGAAGGAAGAAAAGGTGTGAGAATTATGAAGGAGGGGGGGGTATTTATAGGAAAAAAACAAGGGCCTTGTTTGGCAATTTAAGGCTTTGTTTGGCATTTTGGGTTATAAAAAAAAACCCATTTTCCCCGATCGGTACCCGATTTGCGTGATTTCGGAGAAATCTCAAAATTCTGGATTTACAACTCTGAAGACATGTTCTCACTTAGTAGAAATGTCCAAGTTAACCTAAATTTTGATTCCATATAGGTCCCCAACAGTCCAGTTGAAGTTCCTCGAAAACGTGTCCGAGCGCGTCGATGTCGGAATTCGTTTTCGGAGATATCAATCTCTTCGAAATAATTCACGATTCCAAATATGTCAAAATAAATTCAAACTCATGCCTAGATGTTGAGTTAGAATTTATTTTCCTTATATCCAAAAATATACCTATATGCATTTTTCCCTATTTTGTTTTATTAGGAAATGCACCAACGACTTGAATTTTCTCCTAGGAAGAGTATAACGGAAGACAAAATTCCACCGATCATTATTTTTCCCGACTTTGGAAATCCCATTCCTAGATCTCTAGATAGGATCCGTTTCCTATTTATTCCATTACTATTCACTACAATTAATTATATTATAAAATAATATAACTCTAATTAATTATATAATATAATAATAATACAAACTTACCAACTAAGTTATCCATTTTTTTTTTTTCTCTTTTTTTTTTTCTGCCCATTTTTATTTTCGTTTTTTTTTTTATTATATTTTTTATTAATTATTTAATTAATTATTTAATTAATTAAATAATTATTTTCACATAATTTTTACAAAATTTTCCTATTGGTCCATTCTTGCATTTAGGCTTAAAAATACCTAAACTCATCCTTTTTCCTTCAAATTTTCCAATTAATTAACCAATATATTTATGCTAATTTTTAGCCATTTATCACTAATTTTTGAGCTTTACATAATTATTTCATAATTTTCTTTGCTTAGGCTTAAGTAATTAGCTCAATATTACTTAATTACTTTATTATCACTTGTTGATAATTTTCTTAATTAAGACACTCCTTTATCTTCAAACTTTTGCTTTAACATTAGAATTTCCATGCCTCATGCATTACTTTATAATTTACAAGGGTATTTTCCATAATTTTTCTAAGTCATTTATGTCCCTTAGGGGCATTTTCGTCATTTTGGCACTTTGGCCCTTAAATTCCCTAATTCAAATTTCGGGGTATTACATTTCTCCCCCCGTTAAACAAAATTTCGTCCTCGAAATTTGTATTCTACCCACTAAACTTTGTACTATCCTGATCTCGGACTATACGCGTCGATCTTCGCTTTATTTGTCACCGCTCCTCCCGGTGATCGAGAATTCGCTTTGGTTTGACCATAAAGATCTTGTCATATTGTACTTTGATATATAGTGTCTCCCGAGGCGCCCATACACCGCGGTCAACACCACAAATACCAAAATGTCTCCATGGCGCCCATACACCATGACAACACAAGATATCATACATGTCACCATGGCGCCCATACACCATAGCAACACAAGATACCTCCTACTCAATGACACGATCACGGTCGAATTACTAAGAAATATGGAAATTGTTATGGAAGTCTAATCATATTTGGAAATAAGGCTGACTAGTTTGTTTCCAATGAATCCTTGGATGATCTCCCTCACGAAATGATCTCACGTA
Source organism: Acacia pycnantha (assembly GCA_025563575.1). Lineage (NCBI taxonomy): Eukaryota > Viridiplantae > Streptophyta > Magnoliopsida > Fabales > Fabaceae > Acacia > Acacia pycnantha. Next base: position 4,304,817 of record JAMWYP010000098.1, on the reverse strand, counting down.
ATGCAAACTATACATTCGCCCTTGAGGTGCTTTATTGACACCGGCTTTGAAGGATATACGATCATCACAATCACCAAAAGACTCTAACGTTCCTTTTTGTCTTGTTCAAACTATGAAATGTGATTGATCATATCTGGTCTAGAAAATTTCTGCTCCGGCAATTCCGTTGAGCAACTTAAGTGTAGAGCAAGATGTATAATTGGTGACCCTAAACGATGTCTCTATCCGCTATGTATAATTGGTAACCCTGAACGAGTCTCTAACCGTGAATGTATCTCGGTGACTCCTAACAGAATCTCTATCCGAGTCGGTGCCCCTAGACAGAGCTTCCATCCGAGTCGGTGACCTTAAACAGAGCCTCTATCCGCTTGTTACTTACTTTCTACATCACTGTTAGCTTAACACCATTGAGAATGTTATTGACGCTATGAAGTAGTAAGAAGATTTATATTAACCCACAACTTGGTTCAAAACATGCTTTACAAACTAAAAGCTTACACCTAATGGTGTAGCTACCACATAAGTATGCATCCCAAAAGGATCCGTACAAGTATCAAAAGAAATCGATTGGTCTAACACCCGAGTCGGTTCACAACCAACATGGACTTGTACTATTCGATAGTATCTCGGTCCTTTCTGAAGATTCGCCACCTCCATATTGGTTAGCGCAAAGATTCGTCCCGAGTTACGTAGTCTTGTCTCTGCAGCCTTCTCGGGGCAATTCCAAGTGATGTGTCCCGCTTCGACATCCATAATGATTCGTTTCCCATCGCAGCTTGACTCTGGATGGTACTTCTTACACTTTGGACAAGATTGAGATTCTCGCCGACTTGGTATAGTTTTGTTGTTCGGTTTTGACCGCCTCTTGTTTCCACCACTGGAGTTGTCCCAAGGCACCTTCCTTTTTCGTGAGGAGTTCCCGTTTCTAAAGCTACCACGTCCCGTATTACTATTGTTGTTGTTGAAGTTTCGGATCTCTCGGAATCCTTTCGATTACGCTCGATCATCCGACAAGTTTCTACCGCGCTTGTCAAATTCTGGAATCGTTGGGACATAAGTCTTTCACCGATTTCATATTTTAGCCCGTCAATCAGCATGTTCACCATACTTCTTTCATCGTTGCCCTTCCTCGGGTGTGGGAGTATCGGAGAGATTAGTGAATCGAGCATAGTACTCGTCGAAAGATTCCTCATATCTCTCGTCGGATGTGGAGAAGTTCCGACTCCTTATTCATTTGCACCGAAGGAGGAAAGTATTGGTCATGAAATTTCTCTAGAAATTTCTCCCATGTCACGGATAGTATTGGGTCCGCAGGTTTCGCGTGACTTCCCACCACCGGTCTGCATCTCCTTCGAGCCGGTAGATTGCTAGTTGAGCTTTGCGATCCTCTGGGCAGTCTATCACCTTGAACACCTTCTCTAATCGCTTCAGCCAATCCTCTGCCATGTCTAGCTTTCCTCGAAAAGTTGGCGGCTTCAGCTTACAAAACTGGTTAACCCAATACTGGGTATTCTTCTCCTTTCTTCCTCGTCGTGGAGGTGATTGTGATCTATCAGATTCCTCAGCATTTTCCTCATGGTCTTCCTCACTTTGATTGTCATTGTCCTCCTCCTCTTCTTCTTCTTCATTGTTATGCTCTTCCTCTTCGTGTTGACGTGCGTCCAATTGTCTTTGGGCTTCCTCATCCCGTTGATGTTGTCTTGCTAACGAGCATCAATGAGAGCCCTCTGCTCTTGGAGAGTTCTCCTCGCTCTTGTACTTCGTCTGCTCCTACTGGTTTGGTATAGCATTTTGCTCGGTATTACGTCCCTTTGAGGCCGCCTGCCTCCGCCTCGACCTCGGCCCCTACCTCTTGGTGCACCGGCACCTCTTATGATGGCCATGTTTTAACTTTTCCTTTATATCAAATAACGGATAAGTGTTAGAATAATAACACAACACATGGCATCAAGTCATATATATTTTCATATTAGATGTAATGTACATGCTAACGTATATTACATCATCCAAATTGGTTTATGACCAGTGGTTATATCATATATCCCACGTTGTCGTCATCGATGAATGATCCGAGCCAACGAGTTTCTCCGGTTCTAAAGGCATACTAGCCATTGACTCTACCCTAAGTCGGGATCATATTTCGGTTTGGGGTCATTAGAAATATCGGGGTTTTGTCTTCGTCCCGCCGTCTCTCGGAATTACGGATCTACGCGCGTTACGTCCTATTATTACGGGATAGAAGATCTACGAATTTTTGTTTCGTCCATCACTACCTATTACACCGTGGTCATATCAGTACTCATTTTCAAAACGTGCTCAAAGTTTAAAAGGCTTAAGAACCTAACTCCGTTATCCGAACAGATTGGCCGTAAGTGTCTACCATGGGGGCCTCACCGACTTATACGGCGACTGATTGGCACACCCACGTAAACTAGCCTTGCCTTCGGCACCAAACTGTTCGTGGTAACATAGTTAAATACTTGCCAGAAAGAACTGCTCTGATACCAAAATGTCTCCCTGGCGAATCCACGCCGTGACAACAAATCGTACCTCAGCCGCTAGTTTTACGCCCCGCCTCTCGGCCAAAGGCAACCAGCTCACTGGCCATGTCGGGTAAGAGCCAATGCTTCGTCACAGATCACACTGTGAGAACCCCCGATCATGGTTAACTTAACTAGCTCTGATACCATAAAGTGTAACATCCCATTTTCTAAGCGGAAATTTTTTTTTTAAATCAGAGTAGAGCCTTGAGCGTAAGAGTAATCGATTCCCATTAAAATGATAACCAGAGTGTAATACGGTGTTGATACAGATCCTATTGTTCTCATAGGTAATTACGTAAAACGATAAAGTGAAAACTCCGTCTCAGAGCTCACTCGTGCTACATGCCCTCCAACTATGAGCTTACTCGTGTAGCTTGCCTCGATCTCCGATCCGTGGTCCTCCTGACCCTGAAGCTATAGCTGAGATTCAATTTATCGAATTGAATCTCGGGTAACGTTAACCTTATGCTCAAATAAAACAAGATACGGATGGCGGTATTCATGACATAGCAAAGAACAACAACACAAGAGTATAAAACAGCTTGTATGATTCATGATGACGAGATCATATAAGCAAAGAGCAAGACATATAAGTGGTGACCCTAATCGAATCTCTATCCGTTTGGTGACTCTTAATAGAATCTCTATCCAAAGTGGTGACCCCAAATAGAATCTCTATCCGAACGGTGGCACTTAATGTAATCCCTATCCGAGTCGGTGGCCCTAGACAGAGCCTCCATCCGAGTCGGTGACCCTAGACAGAGCCTCTATCCGTGAATGTACCTATCACATATATGCATATGAGCAGCACTAGATTAGTGTTACAGTACGCGAACGTACATCCATTAACTGAACAGAATGGCCAGGTAAGTGTCTATCATGGGGGCTCACGGGTTAGCAGCGACTCAATGGCTTACCCACATAGACTAGCCTTGCCTTCGGCACCAAACTATTCACACAACATATCATCACATATATGCATACTATAAACACAAGTGTTAAGGTTACCAGTACGCGAACGTACCTTCGTTGATGTACGTAAATGTTTCTAGTGAATCGTACCTTCCGACGGAAAACAGCTGGTTTGTCCGACAATGCACGTTGGATAAACAGAATTGCAAGCAAATTAGGATTTCGACGTCCTATAAGAGTAATATCACTTTCATTAGTGATTTGACACAATAATCGGCATTTTAGGTAAAAATTACCATTTTGCCCCTATACCCCTACTTGGCGGAATTTCGCGGTAACCTGCTACATAGGCTATTTTCTTCCCAAAATTTCGCGTAACTTCGACGCATTTATGATTTTCGAAAATAAAGACTAAAATAGCCCTCCCATATGATACCCAATCATACTCAAAATTTAAAGGCTATTACTACCCCTAACCTTTAATAGAGCTATAAAAACTACAACTTTTCAAATGACTCGATCCCTACTATGTTTACACCTCGCATATTTTTCAACGCAAACAAGGCTCTAAAACATTTGTAGGAATCTTGTCACCTACTTTCTAAATCTAACTAACAATTCTACTAACTACTAAACTAAAAACTAAAGACCGAAAGACTTACCCGTTGAAGACTTTCCGGACAATTCTACAGAGCCACACACAATTCCCCAGAGCTCCTTTCTCTTCTTTCTCAACCAAAAATTTCGCCAAGAGAAGGAAGAAAAGGTGTGAGAATTATGAAGGAGGGGGTATTTATAGGAAAAAACAAGGGCCTTGTTTGGCAATTTAAGGCTTTGTTTGGCATTTTGGGTTATAAAAAAAACCCATTTTCCCCGATCGGTACCCGATTTGCGTGATCTGAGAAATCTCAAAATTCTGGATTTACAACTCTGAAGACATGTTCTCACTTAGTAGAAATGTCCAAGTTAACCTAAATTTTGATTCCATATAGGTCCCCAACAGTCAGGTTGAAGTTCCTCGAAAACGTGTCCGAACGCGTCCGTGTCGGATTCGTTTTGAGATATCAATCTCTTCGAAATAATTCACTGATTCCAAATATGTCAAAATAAATTCAAACTCATGCCTAGATGTTGAGTTAGAATTTATTTTCCTTATATCCAAAAATATACCTATATGCATTTTTCCCTATTTTGTTTTATTAGGAAATGCACCAACGACTTCAGAATTTTCTCCTAAGAGTATAACAGGAAGACAAAATTCCACCGATCATTATTTTTCCCTGACTTTGGAAATCCCATTCCTAGATCTCTAGATAGGATCCGTTTCCTATTAATTCCATTACTATTCACTACAATTAATTATATTATAAAATAATATAACTCTAATTAATTATATAATATAATAATAATACAAACTTACCAACTAAGTTATCCATTTTTTTTTTCTCTCTTTTTTTTTCTGCCCATTTTTATTTTCGTTTTTTTATTTATTATATTTTTTATTAATTATTTAATTAATTATTTAATTAATTAAATAATTATTTTCACATAATTTTTACAAAATTTTCCTATTGGTCCATTCTTGCATTTAGGCTTAAAAATACCTAAACTCATCCTTTTTCCTTCAAATTTTTCAATTAATTAACCAATATATTTATGCTAATTTTTAGCCATTTATCACTAATTTTTGAGCTTTACATAATTATTTCATAATTTTCTTTGCTCAGGCTTAAGTAATTAGCTCAATATTACTTAATTACTTTATTATCACTTGTTGATAATTTTCTTAATTAAGACACTCCTTTATCTTCAAACTTTTGCTTTAACATTAGAATTTCCATGCCTCATGCATTACTTTATAATTTACAAGGGTATTTTCCATAATTTTTCTAAGTCATTTATGTCCCTTAGGGGCATTTTCGTCATTTTGGCACTTTGGCCCTTAAATTCCCTAATTCAAATTTCGGGGTATTACAGTAATTTGTACCTAAAATGCCTGTTATGATGTGAATCATTAATCAATATGATTTATATTTTGAAAATTATGTTGGAGTAGGAGTTATGTTGAAATTTTGGAAGATTAGGATGTTTAGTTTTACTCCTTTATTTAGTTATAAAATTTCTCCCTTTTGATACTCAAATATTTCAAGTAAGATTATAGTACGACGTGGATTCACTTGTTTTTGGTTAGTGAACTAATCGGCTGATAAAGTTTTTTGATCCATGACCACGATTTAATTAATAGACATTTTTAGATTTTCCTTTATGTTTTAAAGAAAGACTATTTTCAACTGATTGATCGGACCATTAACATGAACTGAAGCAACACCAGCTTAAGGATAAAAAAATATGTATTAAGAAAGTGAATGAAAGACTTTTAAAAATATTAAATTAATTAAAAATACTAAATTAGATAGAAACGCAAACTCCAAATGCATTAATTTCTACCCATAACTACCCACTGCCGGATTTTTTTTCTAGCAGTAAAGTCATATATTCTAAGTCACGTGGTATGACTTTTGGGTAGTTTTTTTTTTTTCCTTCCCACGAGTAAATAACTGGATATCATTCTTTTTTATAAAAAGTACAGAATATTTTTAAAAGTGATAACAAGGTCTAAAAGTTACAAATAGATATGGAATGTAAATTGCTATTTATAAAATTGCAATAAAACAGCATAGAAATGGTCTTAATAGTGACATTAAAAATTTCGAAGAGTAGAGCCAAGATTTCCAACCAAATGATATTAAGTCCTAAAGAGGAGTCATTAGAAGTGTGTATGGAACATTTATTGATACAGTAGATGACCGGTTGATGCTTCCAAGCTGATTGTTAACGTTGCGACCTAGAATTCTAAATCCAAAACAGAGTAACATGAAGACACTGGTAATGAAAACTTCTTCCTGGAAGGGCCTGAATCTGCCATAACTATATATTGGAGTTTGAACTCACATTGGAAAAAATACTCTGAATATTCATGTTAGACTATAACTATAAGCAAAGTGAAAGTTTGGAGGACAGAGTTCTCTTAAATTTTCTGGGCTTCAATATATGTTTTTAATAATAGTCCCATACTTCATTTTCTTGTATATATTTTTACCAAATAGTTTATTTTTAAGGCTTTTTAATTTTTAAATAACATCGTCGGGCCTCAAATATTCCTTGCAAGTCGCTTTTCAATTTTTTGGGATATTACACTAAACTAGGAAAAACAAGAGTTAGGAATCAAGAAACCCAATTGATCAAAGTCTCAAACTATCGAATAAATTAAATGAAGTGAAAAATTTACTTAAGTTTCTGGAAGATAGCGATGATTTGATGCCTGAGAAGAAAGGAGAAAAATTATGCAACTATCAGTGCCCTCTTTAAATTATAACTTAGTGGGGAAGGAGGATAAAGTGGAACGTTTTATGCTTATTTAACTTGTAGTGGCCATTCAGCAATTTTATTTTATTTATTTTATTTTTTTGATAACAAAGATGGCTAAAAGCCTATATCAGAGTAAAAGAAAATTATACATAAGGGAAAATAAATCTCAAACACTCTTGATCTACCCAAGAACTTAAGAAAGGGAGGCAAACATTTAAAATAGAATGGCCATTCAGCGATTGCTATTATATTATTAGTAATTTATTTGGTTGTTGGGCCCCATTCCAACAATTATATTCGAAGAATTGTCAGCTAAGCTAGCCCTAGGGCAGGCCCACTTGCGGTAACGACCCAACAAGACGAAGACGTTGACATTGACGTTGACGTAGGAAATAGGATTCCGCGGCAGTAGAGGAATCTAATGGCGGCCGAACACATTCCACAGGATGCTTCTCTTTCTTTCCCTCGCTCTTTTTACATCACTAAGTTATAAAATCATTGAAAAATAACCCATTTTATTATGTAGCTCAAATGTGATATGCTTTGAGGCACATTGATTATATAGTCAAAGTGTGTATGGCACGGCGTTTACCATGTCAAAACTAACTTTCTTAGCTGGAAAAAGTAATTCAGGTCTAAATTTATGTAGGGTATCATTTTAGAGGCAACTCATCACTCATAGATTGATTGATTCCACAATGTAAATAATTGTTCCTTCTTTTTTAAATTTTATGCAACTAATTAAGTAGTTTAATGTTTGTTTAATTTGCGGTAGAAGTTACTTTTCAAACGTAATTTAAGGTGTGAAAGGTAAGCATATTCAAGGAGTTTTATCTCGACTTATATAATATGTTTGTAAATCCAAACAAACCTTAAAGTGCAGTTTCTACCTTTATTAAGCAAGGAGCTCTAAATAATCTTTGTCGTTGATAAAGTTAGAGTGAATGAGAAAAGAGGGGAAGATTTCTAGTGGGCTTTGATTGGGTGCTTAGTACTCCCTGTGAAACACTTTGCTTATCAAAGAAACCGAAAACATGTCTATCATGAGTATATGGTAAACATGTGTATGAGGTAAAAGACCAATAGATCGAACCATTAACATGAACTGAAGCAACACCAGCTTAAGAATAAAAAAATATGTAGTTATAGATTCATATAATGGGCCTGACAGATATGTGCATCACCACTCTTTTGTCTCTTATTTTGCAATTTGCATCCCTTCATCAACAGTTGTTTCCTCTTCGTCTCTTGTTTTACAATTTGCAGTCTGGGCATCTCCATCTCCACTCTCTTTCGCTTAAAAATCAAAATACAGCTCATGATAAGGTCCAAATATAATTTTCAATGTCCAAATATAATTTTCAATAATTATCTTAAACTTTTTCTAATGATATATATATATATATATATGATTCATGTCATTTTCAACAAAAATTAATCGATCAAATTAGAAACCAACTTGTAGGAGATAGGTTTATTTAAGCTTGTAATCTTTTTAATGGTAATTTTACCATTTTATTTAGTAAATTTATTTTTATATTTATTTTTAATTTTTTTATCCCAAATTATTACATTTTATGCAACACATATATATGATTCATACCCTTTTCAGTCATTTTCCATCTCATCAATCTTTTCAAAAGCTATGCCAAACAAGTGCCAATCAAGAAAAAAAGTCACTTCTGCCACCGCTATCTCAAACACAAATCACATCAAAAAAGTTCATCAGAGAAAAAGTCCAGCAAGAAAAACACATCAGAAAAAAAAGCCACTTATACCATCGCTATCCAAACGGGCACGAATCTCTCGCTTAAAAATCAAAATACAGCTCCTATTTCTTTTTAATCTTTCTCATTGGAGCTCATCAGTCTGGCGTCTCTTTTTTATTTTGTGATTTTTAGATGAAAAAATTATTTTTTAGAAAATATTAATTAAGAGATTATTTTTATTTTAGATTCTCTACTCATTAAAATAATTTTTTTAAAAAAATAAGGGTTAAGTAGTAAATTTCCCTCGGAAGTTTTTGTTAAGGAACAATATTATCTAAAAGTTTTTCTTATCTCAATGTTATCCTAGAAGTTTTAAAATGTAGCAATGTTACCTATTTTTGTTAAAAAGTTAACTATCAATATCACTTTTGAAACGTTAGTTTTTTAAAACGTAGCAATGTTGTCTATTGACGGTCAACATTAGGTTTTTAACAGAATAATGCAACATTGCTGCGTTTTGAAACTTTTAGAACAACATTGAGATAAAAAAAACTTGCAGGGTGATATTACTCCTAAACCTATACTTCCAAAATGAATTTACTACTTAACTAAAAAAGTAATAATTAAATCTGAATCATGAGAGCGCCCCTTGCCTATCCAAAATATTGGCAGGGAAACGCAGTCTGACTTTCCATGCATCAACGCTACACTCCTGGCTTCTCATTCACCTGCTCTCAGTTTTCCAAGCTGATTTTAAGAATGACAATATTGTGATCCCAAATAAGCTTTTTTTTTTTTCAAAAGCAATGATTTACAACAATTGTCCAAACCGGTTTTTTTGTTTTTCTTAAAACATAAATAAACAAGACCTAAATATTTTGAAAAACTAAGATCACAAATAAAAATTTTCAATAGTTAAACATTTGTAAATAAAGTAGTCCATCACACACGCACATCATATATCTTTGTCCTTGTTATATACTTTCTTTGCGGGTGACTTAGGTTGGGTGCAAATTTTCCAGATTTTTTTCGCGGAGTTTCAAACTCGTGTAATATTCTTTGCCAATCACGATTTGCATTATGGGTTTCTCTAACTCTAAGAAAAATGCTTAGAAAAATTTACGTTTTTTTTCTTTGGAAAAATGGAGTGAGCGAATAAGATTTTGATATGTGTATAAGACGAATTGATGTATCGTGAAGAAAGGTTGGTAGCGTCAACTTAAGAGAAATTTCAAAGTGGATCCCATATTAACAAATTTATAGACCACATGTGATGAGCCCGGATATGCAATACTTTTCTTCCCAATTAATTAAAATCTTTTATTGCAAAAGTCTAAAAATATTTTCTTGGCCACATAATAGTTATACTTTCCACTTCTTACAACAGTCTTTCGGGTAGTATCCCTGTGGAAATTGGTCAACTGAAGAACCTTGCATCTCTGCAAGATACCTAATTATATACTAGAATATTGTTTCTCTGCTTTTATTGTTACTCAGACAATGATAAAGGTCTACCATCTAGGTTATACGTAATGAAGCCTTATTTCTCCTTACCCACCCACCTGATCCATGAAGTCACTGGCGGATTCACGTTGGTGCAGGTGTTTGCAAGTGCAGACAAAAGATTTTAAGATATGTATATTTTTTAGCTGAAATCTATTAGTATCAGTGGTCCCTAACTCAATGGTAGAGCAATTGACCACAAATAAATAGGTCACCAGTTCGAACCCGGGTGTGCCCCTTTTTTTCCCCAAACTCCTTATGAGGAGTTTATAAGCCAAACCATCTGTTACGATCCAAACAAGACCTTTGCTCATCATTCCAATCTGTTTTGCAATGGTGAAGAGTCTCACACCTGGATTTGGGATCATGTGCACAACAAACACTCTGGTTTGCATGGTCATTAACTTGTAGAGCTCTGCTCTGATATCTATTAGCATCTCATTAACAATTCTTTTTTTTTTTTCAAGCATGTAGCTCATTTCTTTTCCTTTTTTTTTCTAATTTTTCCTCCTTATGAAAAACACACGCAGCAGTATCTTTATCTATGATTTCAAAACCATATTAAAAGAACCATTGATCATACAAGACAAGAGCGAAGAAATGTGTAATACCCGGATTTTATTATCTGGAATATTATGAATAAATTGGATATTTCTGATAAGTGAAATTTATGTCTCCAGACTTGTGAAAATTTAGCTTATTATTCTAAGTTAAATTCAGTAGGAAGTTAGGGGAATTAAGGGTCAAAGTGTCAAAATGACCAAAATGCCCCTGCAAAGGGTAATTAACTTAGAAAAATTATAAAAAATACCAGAAGGCAGTAAAATGATCAACTGAGTTAAGAGAGTATGCAATCTCTAATTATTGTAATTTGATAAATTATGAACTTGGAGAAATTGTATAAGAAGGTTCAAAAAAATAAAAGACCATAATACCCTTGTAATTTCTAAAAATGCAAGAGGCATGAAAATACCAATGTTAATACAAGAGTATGAAGGTAATGAGGCATTGTAATTAAGAAAATTATCAACAAGTGATAATAAAGTAATTAAGTAATATTGGGCTAATTACTTAAGTATAAACAAAGGAAATTAAGAGATAATTGTGTAAAGCTCAAAAATTAGTGGTAATTGGCTTAAAATTAGTAAAAATATATTTACTAATTAATTGGAAATTTTGGAGAAAAATAGTTGAGTTTAGGTATTTTTAATCCTAAATACAAGAATGGACCAATTAGGTAATTTTGTGGAATTTTTGGGAAAAATTAAATAAGGAAATAATTAAATAATTAATTAAATAAAAAATAAATATTTATTAATTAAAAAATAGGGCCAGCCGAAATTCCAAGAAGAAAAGAAAAAAAAGAGAAAATGAAATGAAAAATAAATTTGCAACTTGCAATATAATAATAATATAATTAAATATAGTGAATAGTAATTTAGAAATTAGGAAACGGATCCTATCTAGAGATCTAGGAATGGGATTCCCAAAGTCAAGGTAAAATATTGATCAGTGGGTTTTATCTTCCTAGACTCTTACGGAAGTTAATTCAGCCGTTTGTGCTTTTTCCTAATAAGACGAAATAGGAAATTCTGAGGAAAGGCCAGATAGCCAAGAGGAAGAAAAGGTTATGTTGTGACATTTGGAAAAGAATTGGGAATTTTCATGAACATATTTGGATTCAGTGAATTTTTCTGAAGAAGTTGAGGATTCCAGAAATGCATTCTGAAACAAGACGCGTTCGGACACGTTTTTCGAGAAAGACTCAACTGGACTGTTGGAGCCCTATATGGAATCAATATATAGGTTAACTTGGACATTTCTACTAAGTGAGAATATGTTTTCAGAGTTATAAATCCAGAATTTTGAGATTTCTCCGAAATTACGCGAATCGGGTACCGATCGGAGAAATTCCTCGAAAGCTTCTGGAAGGTGACACGTGGCCACCTCCCATTGGCCAAGACCCTTGGATTTTCGGCCAAGTGTGAATGCAAAAGGGGAAGGAAGGGTTTTTTTGAAAAGTTGCTTTGAACGGTCCAGATCGCTTCTCACAAAGTTGATCCGACGGCCGAAACCCTACCCCAGTTTCTATAAATACCCCCCCTCCCTTGCATTTTTCACACCATTCCCACTCCTCCTAGCCGAAATCTAGAGAGGGAAACAAGAGAGAGAAGCTCTGGGGAAAGTTCTGCAGAAGTCTTCAACGGTCTTTCGGTCTTTAGTCTTTTTAGTTCGGTAGTTAGTAGAATTGTTAGTTAGATTTAGGAAGTAGGTGATGAGATTCCTATTCTTGTTTTAGGCCTTGTTTGCGTTGAAAAAATATGCAGAGGTAAAAACATAGTAGGGATCGAGTCGCCGAAAGTTGAAGCTTTCGCAGTTTTTTCAAAAGTAAGGGTAGAATTTTGTTAGAATAGCCTTTAAATTTCAAGTATGATTGGGTATCATATGGGAGGGCTATTTTAGTCATTATTTTCGAAAATCATAGTTGCGTCAAAGTTCTGGCAAAATTTCGGGCGGAAAATTTGCTAGAGTAACTAAGTCTTTGCGAAATTCCGCCAATTAGGGTAGAAGGGCAAAATGGTAATTTTTACCTAAAATGCCGATTATTGTATCAAATCACTAATGAAAGTGATATTACTCTTATAGGACGTCGAAATCCTAGTTTGCTGCCGTTACGCTGTCCAACGTGCATTGTCGGACAAACCGCTTTTTCCGTCGAAAGTACGCTTCGCCGAAAACATCTACGTACGTCAACGAAGGTACGGACGCGTCATCGTAACACTAATCCTATAGCTCTCATATACATATATGTCATAGATACGTTCATATACCGGGGCTCTGCTTAGGGTCGTCGATTTACATACAGCCTTGTACGGGTTATAAGACATGATAATACCGCTTTGAGTTTTCCTAGCGCTGAGGACACGTGTTCGTGGCACAGGGTAATGTGCAGGCTATATATATGTGTAGGACTTTACATACTGCTTTATGCTTATGTCATGTCTGTGTCACAATGTTGTTGTGTAGGACCTTACATATTTGCTTCATGCTTATGTTCTGTCTGTGTCACACTTCTGATGGGATGTTGCTGTTATGTCATGAATATCTGTTGTCTATATACTGTTTCATTTGAGCATAAGGTTAACCGTTACCTGAGATTCAATGCGGTGAATTGAATCTCAGCTATAGCTTCAGGATCCGGAGGACCACGCATCGGTGCAAGAGATAAGCAGCAGCAGGAATAGGCTACCGGCCGAAGCTATCTTATCGCTTTTTGTACTTACCTTTTGAACAAGTAGGATCACTGTAATGTCAATACAATATTACACTATTGTTCATGTTTTGTTATGATCAGTTACTCTTTCGCTCCATTGCTCTACTCTGATTGAAAAAAAAAAATTCCGCTTTAGAAAATGGTATGTTACAAAATGTTATATAATAAAGAAAATATTTAAAGGTCTTCATTTTTCTACAACCAGACACTACATTTGTTTGATTCGAAGTCCTAAGATAAAATTTAATTCTCCTATCGTAGATATTTCAAACTCACCTTGCATGATCTTAGAGAACTCTTGATACACTTATGTTGAACATAATACGTTTGATAAAATTGATGATGGAGATATAATGTAATATTTTCAAGGAATGAAGAATCAAAGAATGTTTTTGTAATCATTCTGTTGTAATAGCTTAATTGACTCTTGATTATTATTTTTCTATGTTAAATTGAAGTTTTCTTTTCTTTTCTTGTCCATATTCTTTTGTTTTAAATGCATTTAAAACTTTCCTCTAAAAAAAAATTTTGGGGTAGCAATTGTGCACACGTAAATATTAAAAGCTGGGTCCACCACTGCATGAAGCTGAGGTGACTTTCTGCGTTTGTTATCATGGTCAATTTTTTCTCTAGTTTTTATGTTTTTCTTTTTCAGTTTCATTGGGTGATAAAATATTTACTTATCCTAATTCCTTAACAAAATTTTGCGATTATAGGATATTCAAAAGATTATTGTCTTTGAAGGCACATTTGAGAAGATTTTCAGTATCATAAAAGAGAAGGGGGATTCAGATGGTGGTGTTGTTGTACAGGTGATATATGCTTACTTGATGACAGTAGCTTATTAAACATGCATGCGAACGTTCATGTTTGCAGCTTTGTGATGTATTGATATCCACACAGACTCACACATGTATAATAATTCACGTTTTTCTTGGTGAATCTTGAAGATATCATTTCATATTTTATTGCCCATTATTAATGATTCGCTGTGAGGTAAGATAGCTTTCCTCTGCCTCTCTCTCCCCCCTCGCCCGCCACCTTCTCTCTCCATGCAGTATGTGCATGCAATGTAGTGTAAACATGTATATTGTATATATGCACTTGCATATGATTATTGGCTATAGATTAATCTTACGTTTTTTTTTTTCCTCACAGTTTCTTTCCAGCCTGTACTCTTTACAAGTGTGAAAGAAGTCTGCTTATTTTCATGCTAAATTTTTATCCGCTGGTAGGCAATGCGATGTATTGGTGATCTGATTGCTGGAGATTCAAAGAACCTTGATTCTCTTGGTAGGATATTTCTTGAAGAGGAGCCACAAGTAGAACCTGCTCTGCTTTGAACTCAACAAGGCCTTATAGAGATCTCATGTCAAACCTTACGTCTTTTAGGGTTCATGTTCGAGAATATTTATATGTATCTGTATATTTGGTTTTTTGTACTTTGTGGAATGCAAAGATCTAATTTATTCATTCTATAGCTACTTGGTGTATAACTTATTCATGATTTTTATACTTTTTAGTTTATTTTATTAGCAACATTGTTGTTTATATATATTTCGTTTTGTTTATATATAATTTTTTTAGGATTGGTACTATATATATTTCTTCATATACACTTTTTTAATAAATTATTCAACATTGTTTATTTCATAATATTTTTTTCTTTATTTGAGTGGTTGCTGTAGAAGGACCCTAATAATTATTAATAATTTCTTTTCCTAATTCCTCAATTTGCGACGGATTTTTTTTTGTCGCAAAAAATTTGAGACGATTTTTGAAATCCGTCGCAAACTGTGACCGATTTTTTAAATCCGTCCCAAATTTCGTTTGTGACGAAGTTTTTTGTGACAAATTTTCTCTTTCTTGTGATGGATTTCCGTCGTTGAACAAGTTTTTTTTGGGTGGTAAAATCATTTAAAATTACATATACAAAATAACATGCTATTACATTTAAAAGAAAACATATAACACACTCTTAATGTTGCTACAATACTTAACAGACATTATACAACTAGCCAAAGAAAGGGGAAAAAAGATAAAGATCAAGAACTTACAACAAAATACAAAGCCACATTCTCTAGGTAATTCAAGTCATTTTTCAATTTGCATGAGCTCTATTTCTGATCCATTTGCCTTATTTCTTAGATTGGCCTCCAAAAGTCTTGACAAGCCATTGAGGTTTTCCAATTGAGAACACAATGTATCCCATGAGGATTCCAAATACCATTCCACATCCATATCCCAAGGCTACTGGTTTCCAACCAAACTCAAATTTGTCAATGGAATCAAACATTGATGAAGATGGTGTTGGTGGTTCTCCTTGATCGGTATTGCAAGTTTTTGACAATGGAGCACCACACAATCCTAAATTTTCCTCATATGAGTCATTTTGGAATGTATTAAATTGTCTACCTTTTGGTATCATCCCCTCAAGCTGATTTTGTGAAAGGTTCAAAGTAGAAAGAAAGTAGAGATTTGTCAATTCTTGAGGTATCTCGCCCATGAGCTTGTTGCAAGATAGATCTAATGATTCTAGATTTGTCAAATTTCCAATTGATTTTGGAATAGAACCATCGATTCTATTGTGGGAGAGATTAAGCCCTTTTAGTGCATGTAGCTCTCCAATGGCTTTTGGAATCTCCCCAACAAAGCTATTATTTGACAAGTCAATAGTGGTGAATATTGTCAAGATCCTTTCCATCTCTATGGTATTACTTTTCCATGTGATCATAACTGAATCCATATATGCTGAATAATTTTTGCTTCTCATGTATTGCGAACCAGCTTCAACATTGTCCACCTTCATCATTCCTTTAAAGTCCTTGATGTATGTTGTCGGCAAAGATCCATAAAAATGGTTGTTGGAAATGTCAAAAATCCTTAACTTAGGAAATGGATGCTTGGTATTGGAACTAGAAATGGCACCATAAAACCTGTTCTCTCTTAAAACAAGCACTTGTAACTCTGGCAAATCATCAAGCCAACCTGGAAATGTATCCTTGATCTCGTTGCGTCCAACATCAAAAATTTCAAGCTGAATACAACGAGCCAAAGATAGAGGCAACGATCCGTTGAGTTGGTTGCTATTGAAATGCAAAGTTTGCAAGACATTATTCTTTGAAAATTTGTTTGGTAAAGTTCCAGAAAAAACATTCATCTGAAGATCTAGAACTGAGAGATTGGAGAGGCCAACAAGGCATTGTGGAATAGGTCCTAACAAGTTGTTATGGGACAAGTTGAGTATCTCAAGTGAGCTTACATTGCAAAAGAGAAAGGAAATATCTCCACTGAATTTGTTGTTTGAGACTGAGAAAAATTGAGCTCCAAAGAATGGGATTGGGAGATTTCCTTGTAACATGTTGAAGCTAAGATCCAGAGATGTGACCCTTGTATTTGAAAGGGATGGAGGGACTTGACCACTGAAATTATTATGATCAAGTTTCAAATAATTTAATGCACTCAGCTTTCCAAAGAGATCCGGTATTTCACCACTAAAATTATTTATTGAAAGATCTAAGTCGTAGAGATGTTCAAAGTTTGAAAGTGATGATGGGATTTGACCACTAAAACTATTATTGGAAAGATATAAGGAAGTGAGATTTACAAGTGTTAAAAGAGATGAGATCCCACCGCTAAATTTGTTTGATGAAAGGTCCAAAGATATGAGTTGAGTGAGGCTCTTGAAACTTAGAGGAATGGGCCCTTCAAATTGACAATATGAAAGATCTAATATTTCAAGAGACTTCAAACGGCCTATGGAATCTGGTATTTCTCTTAAGAATGGTATGCCAACGAGATACAAATACCTTATTGAGCTCCAGTTGAGCTTTGAAAGTTGAATCTTGATATTTAGATTCCTTGCCAAATCTAGATATTTAAGATTTTCTAATTGCACAATAGTATTTGTTATATCACCTTGCAAAAAAGTTTCCCGTAGAGAAAGATGAATCAAAGAGGATGAAAAATTTATGGGTAAAGACAAAGAGTTTGGTGTAATTGAGGACATGTTCACATAATCTAACTTAAGCACCCTTAAATTGGTTGTGTTTAGAATCAGATTTTCCCAAATAGATGGTTCAAGTCTTAGTGATGAAGTCTCATTAGTACCAAGATTATAAGACAAGTCAAGTGAGACCAATTTAGACAATTGTGAGATTTTGGAGGGGATTTCACCAAAAAAGTTATTGTTATCAAGGTACAAGAGTGTGAGATGTTCTAAGTTTGAAAGGAATGAGATCTCACCACTAAACTTGTTTGAAGAAAGGCCCAAATAAGTTAGTTGAGTGAGATTCTTCAAACCAAGAGGAACCCGCCCTTCAAAATTACACCCGCGTAAATTCAAATGACTAAGATATTTCAAATGGCCAATAGAATCAGGTAGTACTCCTAAGAAACTTGTGGACCTGAGATCCAAAAATGACAAAGGAGAGCTCCAATTGGACTTTGGAAATTGACCATTGAGATTTCTATTATATGACAAATCTAGTTGTTGGAGGTTTTCTAAACAAAGAATGTCACTTGTAATATTCCCCTGCAACTCAGTATCAGAAAGTTTAAGGGAGACCAAAGAGGATGACAAATTCATGAGCAAAGACAAGGAGCTTGGTGCAATAGAAGACATATTTACATAATCTAAAACAAGTTCTTGTAGGTTAGTCATGTTTAGAACAAGTTTCTCCCAAGTGGACGGTTCAAGTCTTAAACTCAACCACTCATGTAAGAAAAAACCATTCCAGGACAAATCAAGAGAGATCAATTTAGATAATTCTGCAATTTTAGGGGGAATTTCTCCAGTAAAAGAAGAGGAGCTTAAATTTATATGCATGAGAGAGGAAAGATCACCAAATTGAGGTGATATCAAAGACCCACTAAAATCATTGAAAGCCAAGTTGAGTGTTTGAAGATGAGAAAGTTGGAAGAGAGTGCTATTAGGATGGAGTTGACCTTGAAGCCAACTGCAACTGAGGTCGAGGCCAATCACGTGACTAGACATGGAGTCGCATGTGACGCCATCCCACAAGCAACAATTTGAATCATTTCCCCATGAAGCTGTCTTTGGATAAGATGAGTTCTTAAACTGAATGGTACCAGAGTAATAATATGAGTCATCATAAAACTCATCACAACTTGTTGAAGCAGAATGATTAAGAGAGAAGGATTTTTTTATTTGGAGAAGCGCAAAGGAGTCATGAGAATTACATAATGGTGCATTGAGAGAAGAAGAAAGGGAAGCAGAAAGAAAGAACAAGTAGAAACAGATGATGATTCGAAATGCCATAAGTGAAGTTGGAAGGCTACTATGGAGTAGTGAAGGATTGATACATGGACTCTAACAAAAGAGGCCATATTTATAGTGGCATCTACACAAAATGGCGTCATGGACAATGAACTCAAGATTTTTGTCTACGAAATGAACCCGAAAAGGAAAAAAAAAAATGATTAAATAATTTTTCTTTAAAAAGTAAAAGCAAAAATTCTGGTCCCTGTCACAAATGGCTTGATTTTATACGTTTCCCACTTTTAGTTTATACTCAAAACAGAAGAAAAACATGGAAATTTGCAAATGTTTTCTTATTTGACTGAGTCCATGAAAGAGAATGTAATAACCGAAACTCCGTGGTTGTTTCTTAGTGGACTTCACTATTGATATTTCTCCAATATGAGCAGATATTTCTTTTTAAATATTTTAATGGGTTTTAATTTTTTCCTATCACTCTAAAAAAATCATGTTTTAGATAATAAATGCAATCATTTTATTTTGACACTTAACCATTCTTTGTACCTATCCACGTTCTTATTTTTATACCTAACAATTTTAAGTATAAATCACTTGTTAAATGACATTTCAATTGTAAATTTCTGTAAATCAATATCTCTTAATTTAAGCCATATGCTGTCTTAAAAGTGGTTGTTATATTTGTTAGGTGTACAAAATACTACTAACAATATTTCCAGTTCAAATAATCTCTTTAATTGTACAATCATATTGTTTTATTACACGAAATTATTGAATCAAGGTCTTTCCTAGTAATATCTCAAATTCTTTTATAACAACATTTTTTTTATAGTAGCACCCAAAAAGTGTCTAAAGTGCCGTTTTTTAATTAAAAGGTTATTTTAGACAAACTAACGTATATTTTTTAAAAAAGTAATTGAATTAATATTCACAAATAAATTATTTAAGCATTATATTAAGGACTGTATATACTTTTTGAGTAAACTTACAGGGAAATTTTTTTACACCAAACAAATTCAAATGTACTTTTTTAAAAAAGCAGATCTCTAGGAAAAATACACACCCTTTTTTTATCTCGTGAAACTTTAAAAAAAATTATATTATTCATAATATATAAATAATGTGTCATGTTATTGATATATATATATATATATATATATATATATATATATATATATATATATATATATATATATATATATATATATATATCATATTACTCAAAGTTTGAAGGATAAATCACATTATTAATTATGTGACTTTACTGTAAATTTTGATATTTATATTATGTTTTTCTATGAACAACAGTTAGTTATATGAATGCATGGCTAAGAGTTTTTCATCACCCCCACTATTTAAGAATGGGAATAAGTGTTTTTTTTTTTCATTCTACTTGTAGATATATAGCACGTTTTATACAATATTTATTTATGTAAATAAATTAACAATGACATCACATTACTAGGAATCTAACAGAGAATAAAAAGCACTCTAATAATCGGTAACAAAAAAAAAACTATAATCAGTTACAAAAAATAACTCACATAAAAGATTATATAGTCAAAATAACATTATTCAGCTCAATTTAGTCCCTACTACATAATAAATGAAAATGAGAAAGCAATGGTTGTTGACGCATGAAATAAATTTGATAATGGAAACAAATGCAATCAATATTTATGACGCCGTTGATGATGTGGGCCGATTGTGACATGGCACATGCATTAAATGTAGGGAAAACCACACAAAATCTCAATTAAAAAAAAATAATATTCAAAAAGTTTCATAACTTGTCAATCATAATCCCTTCACTTGTTAATGGCTATTTAACCTGATATTTTTTTGATATTATTATTTTTTAATTAGAACCTTGATGTCATTTTCACTTAAATGTAGTTGAAGACTATATATGTTGTTCTATTAATTATCCGCCAACCTTATCCATTGACTTGAAAAATTTAAAAATATGGAGTATTAGAGTATATAACAACAAAAAATATTATTTTATTTTATTTATATATATAATTTTGATAAATATTTTTTATCTATTTTTATTTTTCATAAAAACGTGAGATAATCGACAATTTAGAAAAAAAATAGATATTTCATGATTTATTATAACCACTATTAGATGTCCCGATTTTATAATAAAATCAATGTGACCTTTTATTATTATGTGAAGAGAAACATCCTAAGATTTTATAAAATTTAAATTATTTATCTGCTTATTAGGTGAGAAAATTAGTAAATAGTTCAAAAATAAGGATTGACAGTATTAACATGTGACAACACCAAAATGATACTCATATATACTAGGGTAAAGGAGCAAAAATACACATGGGTTTTTCTCCCAGGAGCGCCCAGCACCACGTGCTTTTTTATGGAGCAATAATATACATGAACTTTCAAAAGTGGAGCAAAAATACACATGCCGTTCAACTGTTCTGACTGATGTTATTTTTAGGTGGGCCCCACGCCATTTAAAAAAATAAAAAATGCTGAACATTTTTTAATTTCCCAATTTGCCCTTTGTGGAATGACTGCTGATCGAGTCCCCAAGCCCTAGCTTCTGCTTTTTCCCCAATTTCCCACGCACAAACTAAAAGCAAAAAAGAGGGAGGGTTTGATAGATCTGGAAGCTTCAACCAGTCTGAACGAAGAAGAAGAAATGCTCCAGAAATGCTTAACTTCATATTACAAATGTTTAAGTCCAGAAATTCCCACTTGTCAAATCGGATCCTCCAGAAATGCTCGTTGCGTCTTTGGTGCTTAACTTCATATTACAAATGTTGCTGTAAAGCATACAAAAGTAAAACGAACTAGTTTTCCCACCCCGTCAGATGTAATTCGATCTGAATATCTTCTTCTAGCCAAAGATCTTCTTCTGGAAGCTTCAACCAGTCTGAACGAAGAAGAAGAAAATGACTTGCTTCGGAATCGAGTCTGATCGAAGCTTTCATACTTAAGGATCTTGTGGTGCCTCCAACGATTCTGAACGAAGAAGAAAACAACTTGCTTCGGAATCGACTTGCTCTAGGGAGGCGATTCTTGTCGCCAGATCAAATTTTCTTGAAGAGTTTCCAGGCACTCCTTTGTATTTGTCGCACCATTTTTCAGGGTCCACCATTTCAAACAGAGTGACAACGAAGAATAACTCATCGCATATAGCGAGACGCATCTTCATCCCTTGCTTCTCTTAGATTTCGTTAGATTTTCGTTTTTGTTCTCTTGCTCTTTCATCTTCTTTGTCATACCCAGATCTGTTTGTGCTTGTTGGTGCTTCCATTTTCTCTCTCTTTTGCATCACAGATCTAATTCCTTTTTCCGGCTTCTTTGTTTTTCCCCCTTTTTTCAAATTTGCTTTTTTTAGCTGCTATGAGCTCCGGTGAGCGTGAGATGTTCGTTACAAGTTACACTCCAAATGGAAGCAGATCGGACGACACGGAGAAAAATCTTGGAGTGATCGTTTCTCTCATGGGTCAAGGCCTCTGAAATTATCTTAAAATTTAATACTCTTCCTAGTTAACGGTTTTCATTATATTCAACACTTTGTGTAAATGATATAATTTTTGCTTTGATTATATAAGTTTGTGTAAACATCGATTGATTCCCGTCTTCTTCCACTGACGGTTTTGGGTTTGATTTGTCTCTTTGCATTTTGATTATGATGTGTTCTTGAAGGTTGAGTTTTGATTTATCTGATAATGTGAGCGATATGAATGGAGGTCAGTGTTCTTGTTCTTCAATAGAAAGGGGAGAGTTGCAGAGGATGAAGGTTGAGAGAGAGATGCAGTAAGGGGCATTTTGGTATTTTTGTAAGGAAGATAACGTCTGTTAATAAAAGTTAACTGTGATGGTATATTTGCCCCACTTTTAAAAGTTCATGTGTATTATTGCTCCAGAAAAAAACACGTGGTGCTGGACGCTTCTGGGAGAAAAGTCTATGTGTATTTTTGCTCCTTCACCCTATATACTACCTCCGTCCCTAATTATAGGAGCAATTTAACCGATTTTGGGAGAATTAAGGAGAGGAGTTAAATTAGTTAATTTTACTCATTTTCCTAAAATGTCCTTATATAAATTTAAAATGACACAAGTTGTCCTAATTATAAGTGTTTCTAATTTGTCTTACGTTAGATATCCATGACTTATTAGTTTATATATGTATATTAGTTGCTTTTTATATAGCCATGTGTATACATATAGATCTAATTTTCTTTCCACACGCTTTCTAATTGAAATAATGGTCTTGCTATATAAACATATATGTGTGTGTATATGTGTGTATACATATAGATCTATCTACATACAAAGAGACACACACACACACACATGTGTATATATGTGTGTGTGTGTTCACACATATATATATTGACACACATAAACACAAATATACATATATATGTAAACACACATATATATAATGCTCCTAATAATAAGTATAAATAGGGGTATTATAGGAAAAAATTGATAAAAGTTAAAACTTGCTCTTATAATTAGGACCAAAACCAACTCCAAAATTTGCTCCTATAATTAGGGACGGAGGGAGTATTTAAGTATTTCAATTTAATCAAAGAGATTAATTAATACTAGTTCAGTAACACTTCTATTATTTTATACAAAATTTATTAATTTATTAATCATTAATCAGGCCGTCCATCAACGGTCTCCCACAAATTCCACTAAATTGAGTTATTATCAAAAGCTAAAATAGAAATTTCACAAATAAAAAAATAATAATATTCATAGAAGTGTCTTGATATTTTACGTAGAGGCTTTTACAAAATTATTAAAGTACAAACTTGATGAACTACTAGTTTTTTAACTCAAAATAACGTCATTCCAATTTTTTTTCTAAGAAACGTCATTCCAATTAAAGACGGACTTATTATTAGTTTGACCGTGTTGACTAAGTTAAATTTTAATATATTGATATAAATTCACGGCCATTAAGCAATTGCTATTATATTGTTAGTAATTTTTTTGGTTGTTGAGCCCCATTCCAATATCAGTACACCACTAAATGCTTAGGTCAGTTAGTAAGAAGTTGTCCTAACTTAACCACGGGTCTTGAGTTTGAGACGTGGGAATGCAGCGTGTATAGGCATGAGCGGATGGAGGTATAGGAGAAGGGGGGCAAGTGCCCCCCAATTTGAGAAAAAAAAAAAAAGATATATATTTAAATAATTGCATGATTGTTTAGTGCTTACCCTTAATACATCAAGATTGCACTTCGTAATCAATGTGAGATGAATGGTTGAATGATTATTTAGTGCCTATATATTGAAAAAGATATATTTGATAGCATTGATAATAAGGCAATTATGATGGAATTCCAAAAAATAAAGCCTAGAATGATGACACTTTAATTATTTTTATTGTAATATACTTTTGTTATTAACATATAAGTACTTGAACTTATTGAGTGTCCACATTTCATTGTAATTTATATAGCTGCATTTCTAACAAAACTTAGCCTTACTTTTTTAAATGACATGTTTTAAAATAATTGTCTCTCTTATTACATCATTAATATTCACTTGATTTCATGAATATTTTTTTGATTGTTTATATTCTTTTATTTTTTTAATGCATTTTAAAATTTCCTTTAAAATATTTTCGGGGGCGCTGCCCCCGAACTCCCGCATCCCACTCATAATGGTGCCCCCCTTCACTATTTTTCTGGATCCGCCCTTGTGTGTAGGTGATAGGGACTTTCTCGAAAGGAGCCAACCCGATCTCGATCCGGATTAGTTTGGAGTCGTTAATGTGACTAAAAAATTATCTATCCTAAAATATCAGATGCATTATACAAAAAAGAACAATATCATTACTTTTGCCATGACAGCATGTGCGCATGGGAGTCTTCATTAAAATCTATTTAATTCAAATATTTTGGCTATTAGAACCCAAAATTCAACAAAGGCGGTCTTTCAATAAATTCACATGGTAGGACCCATTAATACTATTCTCAATATCTCTACATTTGCATTCCAACGCATATTCTGCATAAAGGGAGAGACTACATACATACCCGGGGAAGCCTTACATGTTTCGCCAGAAACAACGGCAGATGCAATCACGGACCTTAAGATAAATATATGAAGTAACTAAATGTATATTTATTAACTATTTTTTTTTTTAAAAAAAAAATATTTGGGGAGTCAAATGTATAAATTTTTGGGTCAAATATTTAAAAAAAAAAAAATCTAATTTATATTAGATATTTGAACAAATTTTTTTTTTTTTTGGGGCCATGTCACTGACAAAATATTTATTCTAACCCTATGACAAAATAACAATTAAGGGCAGTGTCCCTAGGCATGATTCATATCATATTTTCATTGTATTTGCAGGTTATTTCTATTGTTGTGCCGGTGATTCCAATAGAGTGCTGGTAGTAACTAAGTCTGAAGTATTTAGGTTTAATCTTGTGTAGTTTACTTTCAGTTTGTGTGAGTCTTATGTATTTAGAATAAATATCCTTTCTGATCCCTGACAAAAAACCCGGACCCAATTTTGGTCCCTGACAAAAAAACTGACCCTCATTCGTCATTTTTATGGAACTAAAAATGACCTTTTGGAAATTTGTGAGGGATCAAAATGTCCACCAATCGACTCTTATTCGTTCTTTTTATAGACTAAATAAGACATTTTTTTTGTCAGGGACTAAAATAGGGTCCGTATTTTTTGTCAGGGATCAGAAAGGGTAAATACTCATGTATTTATATCTATGTAATGTGTTTTTTTAATTTAGCTAGGCAGGCACACTTGCGGTAACGACCCAACAACATGCAGACGTTGACGTTGACGCAGTAAATAGGATTCCGCGGTGGCAGAGGAATATAATGGCGGCCAAACACATTCCACAGGATGCTTCTCTTTCTTTCCCTCGCTTTTTCCTACACGCGTTTTCACTTTCCAACCCTTGTAAGCAAAAACCAGCTGCAACTTTCTTCTCTAATTAAAAAAAAAAAAAGTTTGTTACATTACTAAGTTATAAAATCATTGAAAAAAACCCCTTTTATTATGTAGCTCAAATGTGATATGCTTTGAAGCACATTGATTTTATAGTCAAAGTGTGTATGGCACCGCGTTGGCCATGTTAAAACCAACTTTCTTCTTAGTTGGAAAAATTAATTCAGGTCTAAATTTATGTACGGTATGATTTTAGAGGCAACTCATCACTCATAGATTGATTGATTCCACAATGTAAATAATTATTCCTTCTTTTTGAAATTTTATGCAACTAATTAAGCAGTTTAATGTTTGTTTAATTTGCAATAGAAATTACTTTTCAAACGTGATTTAAGGTGTACAAGATAAGTATACTTAAAAAGTTTTATCTCGAAGCTTACATAATATGATTTTTAAATGGAAATCCAAACAAATATTAAAGTGTGGTTTCTACCTTATTACGCAAAGTGCTTAGCAAGGAGTTCTAAATAATCTTCGTTGTTGATAAGTTAGAGTGGATGAGAAGAGAGGGGGAAGATGTCTGGTGGGCTTTGATTGGGTGCTTAGCACTCCCTGTGAAACACTTTGCTTATAAAAGAAACTGAAAACATGTGTATCATGAGTATATGGTAAACATGTGCATGAGGTAAAAGATCAATAGATTAAACTAAAGGTTAGTACATATCTATTTGCTTTATAAACTTATTCAATTAGCTATGCTCTATACAGCTTTAATGATGTCACATTATTTTTAGAGCCGTAAGCAACCACTGAGATCCAATTTATGTGGCTTTTATGTGTTAAGACACATATTTAACATTATTGTACTACTTTTTTTTTTTTTAAGTTAGCAAGTTAGTGATTTGTTTGGCTTTAATGTTATAGATGTTTAATTTTATTGATCCCTTTCTTGAAGAAGATATTGACTTATTCATTCACAAATATTGTGTTGAATTCATTTATGAGCTTTTACAACAATAGTGAGTTTAGGTCTTGTGTATTTCATTCATGTATGCATTCATCATTTAAAGGATGTGAAATTTTGTGGTCTGTGATGATTCCTTGGCTACAAAGATATCTTTGATGAATGTTAAATAATAGTTAGATTTCGTTCCCACTTGAATTGGAATATTGTTGGCACTGTATTCATTTTCAATAATTCACTTTGTGACTCATATTGAGTTGTTGAGAGCTTGTAGCTTAAACTATCTTTTAGGTGGTAGCTTGGATGGTAGGTATGACAAAGAAATAGGGTGGGTATGTGAAAAAACATGAAAAATTTAGACGGGAAGTTATAAATATCATGTCTTAAAAGTATTAAGACGTGATGTATAAAATGTGGGGTCTAAAAAGTATAACTTTTAAGACCGGTTATATAAAATATGGGGTTTAAAAACCATTTATAAGACATGTTTTTAAAACAACCGGTCTCAAAAGTAACACATTTTAGATGTAGTATAAACTAAGTTGGGTCTTAAAAAGTCCAACATTTTAAACCTGATCTTTTTCACAACCACTTTAAAAAGTAACACATTTTAGACGTGATATAAGTCAAATCAAGTCTCAACTTTCTAAAAACCTAATCTTTGAGCAACCGGTCTAAAAAGATATTTTTAAGACTGATTGCTTAATCAGCTATATCAAAACCTGATCCAGACCTGGTCTAAAAAGTATTTTCACCCAGTCTAAAAATTGATTTTTGCAGTAGTGCACCAAACACCAAAAAAACCAAATATGGTTCAAGATTGTCAAAGTGAACATATATACCTTTCACTTTTCGAGTAATTCACCAATTTCATTATTGACATAGGAACTTGTTTATTAGGATTTTCATGTGTACGTAAAGGCTACAAGGAGTGTTGAGTCTCGTGGAAGAGGTAAGTCCCTCACAATGTGGTTAATCAATTATCAAATTCGTGGGAGCGGCTATGGTCCATTGCAGTGGACCGTCCGTTGCCCTTTTCTGCCTAATAAATGCCCAATAAAAACCGCGCGCGGTTTTGTGCGGCAAAAATTTATTGTGCAAAGAAGGGCAGCGAACGGTCCACTGCAGTGGACCGTAGCCGCTCCCCAAATTCGTGCAGGAAAAAAAAAACTACATATAGAATTCGACAATATCTCAAACAGAGCAAAAAAAAAATGTTATTAGATGAAAAAATGAGCATGTCCATTACCTCATGTTTAGTTTTACTCCTTTATTTAGTTATAAAATTTCTCCCTTTTGATGCTCAAATAATTAAAGTAAAGATTACAGTACGACGTGGATTCATTTGTTTTTGGTTTGTGAACTAATAGGCTGATAAGTTTTCCGATCCATGACCACGAATTAATTAATAGACATTTTTATATTTTCCTTTACGTTTTAAAGAAAGACTATTTTCAATTGATTGATCGGACCATTAACATCAACACCAGCTTAAGAATAAAAAAAATATATATGTATTTGAAATTGTAAGTGAATGAAAGACTTTTAATTTGTTAGAAAAGAAAATGCATAAATTAGATAGAAACGCAAACACCAAATGCATTAATTTTTAGGGAAATTACACTCAGGTCCCAAGGAAAGAAAAAATTACAAAAAAGTCCATTGAAATCACAAAATTACAGAAAAGTCTCAAGAGACTTTTTGTTGTAAATACATGCATTTCCTGTTGTAAATGGTTTGGGGCTTTTTTGATATTATTTGTATGGAATTAAAATCCAGGTTTTTAAATGTTGTTGTAAATATATGCATTTCTTGTTGTAAATGGTCAGGTGTTTAAATGTTGTTGTAAATACATGCATTTCCTGTTGTAAATTATTTGAGACTTTTTTTAAATTATTAATCTGGAATTAAAATCCAGGTTTTTAAATGTTGTTGTGTGTAACATCCCATTTTCAAAAGCAGTATATTTTTTTTTCATCCAAACATCATTTAAAATAATCAGAGTAGAGCATCGAAGCGATTGAGTAACTGATATGTATGTATAAAATGTCGTAAGTCATTTGGATACAACGGTACAAGAACCGTGTGGTTCAAAGGTATAATACAACGAAAAGAAATCTTCAACTGGATCTTCTACGTGGTCTCGCTTGCTTCTTTCCTTGGCCCTCGGTCCTCCGGACCACGAAGCTATAGGCGAGATCAATTTACCACATTGGATCTCGGTAACGGTTAACCTCATGCTTATAAACAACATATGCGTAACAAATATTTCTAGAATTTCAACAACGATCCATATAGGAAAACAATACGGCATTATCATAACAATAACACCTTAAAAGCGTAATAGTGATCCAAGTACGGTTCCTTGATCACAAGACATCTAAGTACGGTTCCATAGACACGATGCATCTAAGTACGGTTCCATAGACGGTGCATCTATGTACGATTCCATAGACACTTGTGCATCTATGTACGATTCCATAGACACTTGTGCATCTATGTACGATTCCATAGACACGGTGCATGTAGCTTGAATAGAATGACCGGGTAAATTGTACATCATGGGGCCTCACCGACTTTACTGACGACTATTTGGCTTACCCACATAGACTAGCCTTGCCTTCGACATCAAACTATTCACACAACATATCATCACATATATGCATTCAATAATTCATCAGAGCTAGTGGTACAGTACGCGAACGTACCTTCGTTAACGACGTTAGGTACTTACGGCGAAAACGTACTTTACGGAAAAACGTGAAACGGCGGCACGTCGGGCGTAACGTGGCAGCGAGACCAGAGTTTCTGATATCCTATAAGAGTAATATCACTTTCATTAGTGATTTGGCATTATAACTGGCATTTTAGGTAAAAATTACCATTTTGCCCCTATACCCCTAATCGGCGGAATTTCGCCAGCACTTCGTTACTTTGGCTCCGACTTTCCAAAATTTTGCCAGAACTCCGACCCCACCATGATTTTTGAATTTAATACTTAAAATAAAACTAAAGATCTATCTAGCATTACTACTAAAACTACCGAAAGAATTAAAGACTAAAGACCGGAAAAATTACCCAGAGCTTCGCTGCAGAATTCCCCGGACTCCTTCCTCCTCCAGAGCTCCTCTCTCTAACTTCTCTCTAGAAAAGTTCAACTAGAGAAGTGATTTTTGGTGTGAAGAATGCAAAGGGAGAGCCTCCTATTTATAGGGAAAGTTGTGTGCACTATTCACACTTTGTCAAGCGGATTCTGGACCGTCGGATCGCACTTTGCCAAATGTCAAGATCCTCACCATGCCACTTGTCCAAACCATCCTCTCCCCCTTAGTTGGTGGTTTGTCACATCAATTAATGTGATGTGATGCTTTTGCTTTATGAACTTGTGGAAGATAAAGTTCCCGATCGGTGTCGAATCGCGTAATCTCGGAAAAATCTCAAAAATCCGGAATCACAACTTTGAAGACATTTTCCTACTCATGAGAAATGTCTAAGTTAAACTAATTTTTGATTCCATCCGGGGCTCCAAAAGTCGATCAAGTTTACGGAAAGCGTGACAGTTACAGAATTGAAATCTGGAATCATCAGCTTCTGGACAAAAATTCATTGATTCCAAATATGTCCAGATAATTTCAAACTCATTCCTAGATGTTGAGTTAGAATTTATTTTCTTCAGATCCAAAAATTTGCCTATCTGCATTTTTCCCTATTTCGTCTTATTAGGAAAATGCTCTACCGGCTCGGAATCAACTTCCGGAAAAGTCTAACTGAAGATAAAAATCCACTGATCTATATTTTACCTCGACTTCAGAAAACCTATTCCTGGTACTCTAGATAGGATCCGTTTCCTATAAAATATTCATATGTCTTAATCAAAAATCTCAACAAAACCTTATCCCTTATCCTTTGAGATTTTTTGTCCTTTTATTATTATTTTTAATAAATTTTCGTTTTAATAAATTTTCGTTTTAATTAATTAATTAATTAATAATATATAAAATAATTATTTAATAATTATTTTATATAATTTTTTTACAAAATTTTCCTATTGGTCCATTCTTGTATTTAAGCTTAAAATTACTTAATCTCATCAATTTCTCTTGAAAATTTCCAATTAACTAACAAATATATTTATGCTAATTCTTAGCCATTTACCACCAATTTTGGAGCTTTACATAATTATCCTTGAATTTCCTTTAGAAAATAAGATAATATAACGTACTCTTTGAGACCATATATTCACCTTTTTAAAAATAGCTATTTAATTTATCAGGGTATTACATTTTGAATACATGCATTTCCTGTTCTAAATACATACATTTCTTGCTGTAAATGGTCAGATGTTTAAATGTTGTTATAAAGATATGCATTTCCTGTTGTAAATACATGAATTTCCTGTTGTTAATACAAATAATATCAAAAAGTCCCTTGGGACTTCGATTTACAACAGGAAATGCATATATTTACAACAACATTTAAACACCTGACTATTTACAACAAGAAATGTATGTATTTACAACAGGAAATGCATGTATTTACAACAACATTTAAAAACCTGGATTTTAATTCCATACAAATAATATAAAAAAAGTCTCAAATCATTTACAACTGGAAATGCATGTATTTACAATAAAAATTCCCTTGGGACTTCTGGGTAATTTTGTGATTGTAAAGATTTTTTTTGTAATTTTTTTCCTTCTTTGGAACCTGAACGTAATTTCCCCTAATTTCTACCCATAACCACCCACTGCCGGATTTACTTTCTAGCAGTGAAGTCATATATTCTAATTTCTAAGTCTAGGTCACGTGGTATGACTTTTCCCACTCTTTTCGTAACTTCTGTTGAATTTAAAAATTTGAAATATAGCAAGACGTTCTCTGAATCATGTTGAAATTACACAGAAATTTTATTTTCTATTTTTGGAATATATACATTTTTTTTTCTAAAACAAAAAATTTTAGCATGCTCCTATGTTCAAATTATGTGGATATAATATAGCTATCTCCATTGTCGATATTTTTATTTTTCCATAAGAAATATACAAGATGTTGACGTTGACCTTGACGCAGTAAATAGTATTCCGCGGTGGCAGAGGAATCGAATGGCGGCCAAACACATTCCAGGATGCTTCTCTTTCTTTCCCTTGCTTTTTCCTTTACACGGTTTGACTTTTCAACCCTTGTTGGCAAAACTCAGTGTAATACCCGGATAATTATTTATCGTAAATATTATATTTTGATAAATAATACCTATTGGAAATAGGTGAATATGTGGTCTCAAATTTTATAGTGTATTTTATGTTATTTTTCTAGGGTAATTTCTCTTAAAATTAGAAGGAATAAAGTGTCAAAATCCCTAAATACATTTATGGGTCATAAAATACCCTGAGAGTATTATGATATGTCTTAAGAGACAATTAAATATTTATTAAAAATAAGAAAGTATATTGTCTCTAATTTTGGTAATTTATTAAATTATTTCCTTGGAATTTAAATAGGCAAAAATCCAATATTATTTTGGGGATCATAAGTTGCCTTATGATTTTTAATATAATACATGGAGCATAAATGACCAATGTAAACACAATAGTTGTGAGAAAATAATTAATCTAATTTAAGAAAATTGTCAACAATTAGTAGATGATTAAATAAATAATTAATTGCTAATTGTTTTGGTATGAATAAAGGGGATGTCCAAAGTTAACTATATAAAACCCCTAATTAAAGATTTATGACCAATGAAGGGTCAAGATTAGTATAAAGATAATTGCTAATTAATTAAGCATGATTAAAGAAATATATAAGATTAACTACATAAAAACCCTAAAGCCTAATTAACCAACAAAGAATATGTTAAAGGTTATTAAACATAAGTTTATACTAATCACCTTTGACAAGTCAAAACATAAATCAAGGGCTTGGATTGGAATTTATAAAGTTAATCCTAAGGCCATAAAGGGGAATCCTTGTGAAATGGAATCCACCAATGAGAGAATTTCTTGCTAAATATAAAATAAGTAAAAAGCAAATTAAAAAGCATAAAAAAGAAGGGGAGGGACGAATTTTTGGTGAGTGTGTGTGTGAATGTGATGTGTGTGATGTGGAAGCATGTGGTCCTAGCAAAAAGAGAAGATATTTTGAGTTCCAAAAGCTATTAGGATTACTTCAAATGAGAACCGATAGAAAATAAATGGTGCACTGAAATATATGAACTAAGTATTAAATATAAGGACATATTATGAACAAGTGTATTTTTGTCCCGGAGTAGGTTATCTCCGAAGTCATTTCCGTAACTGTCGGGGTTAATCCTAAAATAACTAAAGGGCTAGTAAAAACCCCAAATTGGACCATAATTCTTGTTATTTCAAGTGCTTCTCAAGAGACTACATAAACTTCAAACTTTATCTCTAGGAATAATTGTGAATTATAAGCACATGCAAATTAACACATAAAGCAAAAGATGTGGCAAGGAAGAGGCCAACAAGGTGTGAGAGGGAGAGAGAAAACGTTTTGAGTGATTGGAGGGTGAGGATGGAAGCTCAAATCTAACCCTATATCTAATGACCACAATTGGATTAGAGAAAGTTCAACAAAATTACCCATTTGCCATAGCTTTTTCCTATAAATAGGCACCCTCCTCCATTTGAATTCTCACACAAAAATTGCCTTGAGCAATTTTAAATTAGAGAGAAGGTAGAGAGAAGGAGGAGCTTTGGAGAAGGAGTAGTAAGGTTCTGGGTAAGTTTTTCGGTCCTTAGCTTTTAGATTCTAGTCTTTAGTTCACTAGTTCTTGAAGTTCTAGTGTAGTTCATAACTTAGATGTTGTTTTAATCTTTAATCTTCCAATATATTGTTGATATCATGTTTTATGGTTAAATATGGTATTTATTTCGAAAATATGATGGAGCTAGAGATATGGCAAAATTTTGGAAGATTAGAGTCAAAGTAGTGAAGCTCTGGCAAAATTTATTCGGTTAGCAAAGCCAGGGGTAAAATAGTCATTTGGTGACTAAAATATCTGTTAGGATATTGTTTGATTAATAAATACGCTATTAACCTTATAGGATATCTGTAATCACGTTCCGAAGCGAGACATCGCGTACTGTATTTCGTCAACGAAGGTACGTTCGCGTACTAGTAACACTAACTCTGATGTTTATTGTATGCGTATATGTGTTATGTGTATTATATGTGGTAGCTGATAGCTCTGCTGTGTGTTTATGTACTGTTGATATGTTTACGCTTGCTAAGGGCCACACATCTGCCAGAGGGGCTTATGTGCTATTGGGATACGTTTGCTAAGGGCCACACATCTGCCAGAGGGGCTTATGTGCTATTGGGATACACTTGTTGTACATTTGGTTGTGTGCTCATATACTATTAATATTGTGAATATCTGTAACCCATATATTGTGTATATAAGCATGAGGTTAACCATTACCTGAAGTCTGGTACGCGTTGGAACTCAGCTCTTAACATAGCTTCAGGGTCAGGAGGACTGAGGATAAAGGCAAGTAGAACACTTAGAGACCCGGCTGAAGACTTTCTTTTGTTATGTATTTACGTTTATGTTAGACACTCGATTAATGTACCGCTACTGCGAATAGCCAGACATACGACAGTTGGCATTTTGAATATATGTATCAGTTACTCTCTTGCTCCGATGCTCTACTCTATGATAAAAAAAAATTATTCCGCTTTTGAAAATGAGATGTTACACCCAGCTGCCACTTTCTTCTTTAAAAATGTTTTTTACATCACTAAGTTATAAAATCATTGAAAAATAACCCCTTCTATTATGTAGCTCAAATGTGTTATGCTTTGAGGCACATGGATTTTATAGTCAAACTGTGTGAGACACAATGTTTGTCCTGTCAAAACTAACTTTCTTAGCTGGAAAAATTAATTCAGGTCTAAATTTATGTATGGTATGATTTTAGAGGCAACTTATCACTCATAGATTGATTCATTCCACAATGTAAATAATTGTTCCTTCTTTTTGAAATTTTATGCAACAAGTTAAGCATTTTAATGTTTGTTTAATTTGTAATAGAAGTTACTTTTCAAATGTTATTTAAGATGTACAAGGTAAGTATATTTAAAAAGTTTTATTTCGACTTACATAATATGCTTTTCAAATATAAATCCAAACAAACATTAAAGTGTGGTTTCTACCTTATTAAGCAAAGTGCTTAGCAAGGAGCTCTAAATAATTTTCGTCGTTGATAAAATTAGAGTGAATGAGAAGATAGGGGGAAGATGCCTAGTGGGCTTTAATTGGGTGCTTAGCACTCCCTGTGAAACACTTTGCTTATCAAAGAAACCGAAAAATTGTGTATCATGAGTATATGGTAAACATGTGCATGAGGTAAAAGACCAATAGATCAAACCAAAGGTTAGCACATATTTGTTTGCTTTATAAACTTGTTTAATAAGCTATGCTCTATACAGTTTTAATGATGTCACATTATTTTTTAGAGCCATAAGCAACCACCAAGATCCAACTTATGTGGCTTTTATGTGTTGAGAATATTTAACATTATCACCTTAGACATGATTGAATTTACTCAAGAGGTAAATATATATTTCAAAATTTTTGTACTACTTTTTTTTAAGTTAGCAAGTTAGAGATTTGTCTGACTTTGATATTTATAGATGTTTGATCTTATTGATCCATTTCTTGAAAAAAATATTGACTTCATTCACAAATGTTGTGTTGAATTCATTTATGAGCTTTTACAACAATAGTGAGTTTAGGTCTTGTGTATTTCATTCATGTATGTATTCAACATTTGAAGGATGTGAAATTTTGTGGTCTGTGATAGTTCCTTGGCTACGAAGGTATCTTTGATGAATGTTAAATAATAGTTGTTAGATTTCGTTCCCACTTGAATTGGAATATTGTTGGCACTATATTCATTTTCAATAATTCACTTTGTGACTCATATTGAGTTGTTTAGAGCTTGTAGCTTAAACTATCTTTTAGGTGGTAGCTTGGATGGTAGGTAAGACGAAAAAATAGGGTGGATATGTGAAAAAACATGAAAAATTTAGACCAAATGTTATAAACATGAGTAAATACCATTTTTGGTCCCTGAAATAACACGCGCTACCCATTTTGGTCACTGAGTAAAAAAAATGTCATTTTTAGTCCTTAAATAGTAAAAAAAGGTCCCTTTTAGTCCTTTTAGTCATTTTTTGTGGGCATTTTAATCCCTCACAAATTCCCAAAAAATCCTTTTTAGTCCCTAAAAAGGACCGAAAATGACATTTTTTTTACTCAAGGACCAAAATGGGTAGAGCGTGTTTTTCCAGGGACCCAAAAGGGTATTTACTCTATAAACATCATGTCTTATAAAAGTATTAAGACGTGATGTATAAAAT
The DNA here is from genome assembly GCA_025563575.1 of Acacia pycnantha. Taxonomy (NCBI): domain Eukaryota; kingdom Viridiplantae; phylum Streptophyta; class Magnoliopsida; order Fabales; family Fabaceae; genus Acacia; species Acacia pycnantha. Next base: position 4,269,002 of record JAMWYP010000098.1, on the reverse strand, counting down.
ATGGGGGGTCTAAAAAGTATAACTTTTAGGACCGGTTTTATAAAATCACTAGTGCAAAAAAGGGATTTAAAATCGCCTCATTTAGAGCGGATCATCGACGCCCCGCTCTTAAAGGTATGACTGGTGGCAGTTTTGTAAATAAAAAGAACTTCTTATACGCTAAAGTGCTTTAAGACCGCCTCATTTAGACCGGACTAACGAAGGACCGCTCCTAAAACTATGACCGGTGGTAGATTTGTAAATATAAAGAACTTCTTATCTTGGATCATTTTTTCATAGGTCTTATCCGGACTGTTAAAATAACAACCGGTCTTAAAAATGTTATTAAAAAATTGAAATATCAATTACTTTTGGAGAAATCTCATACAAACTAGACTTATATTTTCTACACTCTTGAATTAATACGGAAAAATTAAAATATAAAGGTATTAAAGTTTTAAGACCGAACATATATAATAGACTGTCTTAAAAGTTAGACCTTTAAGACCAGGACATAAATCACGGCGGTACTAAAGTTTAAATAAGAAATTAATTAATGTTAAGACCAGATTAGAATGACCGGTCTTAAAAGTTAGACTTTTAAGACCGGACTTAAAATCAGGCCGGTACTAAAGTTTAAATAAAAAATTAATTAATTTTAAGACCGGAGTTATATAAAGACCGGTCTTAAAGGTTAGCTTTTAAGACCGTATATACTCATTTGTCCGGTCTTAAAAATGAGGCGCCAAATATACGTTTCTTCGTGCGGAAGCTTTTGTCACACTCACTGAAGAACCCCTATTCACGTTGCGAAACCCTTCCTTTTGCATTACCTCTCTTCCTCGCCCCACGTACCGTTAGCCTCTGTTACTCCCTCATTTGCTCAGGCATTCCTCTAACTTTCTTGAAAATGAACGGTGAAAACGATTCCACTCGTGTTCCTGGAACTCCAGATACTGCTTTGACTGGTGTGAGTCAGACGAACGAACCCTCTTCATCTCACAATGAGCCTCCTCAGCGCCGTGCACGCTGTGGTAGAAGCGGCACACGAATGATGAGGTTTCCCTTAGTCGGAATTCGGGACGAAGCTCGAGATTCAGTTTGATGAAAATTTGCAACCTTTCGGTCCTAATAAAACCACATATACTAGTTTTTTCGGCGCTCTAGTACGCAACAAGGTAAGCATCTTGATTGATGAGTGGAAAAATGTGGACCAAAGCATAATAAAGGATCCTATTTGGGACACTATCCGAAACATACACCGTCACGACTCGAGAAGTTGAAAGACTCAACATTGTCTTATTGTCTTTGGCGGTTCAGGAAGTTTAAGACCTTTCTAGCTAACACGTATATTTTTGCCGAGAAGCCTGACCATAAACCCTGACACAAGTACAAATTTATTGATGAAGAGATTTGGCAACAATTTGTTCAGCTGCGGACCACTCCTGAAGCTCTGGTGAGTTTATATTTAGTTTTGTTTGCACTTTTGTTTGCTTATTAACTTTGTGCGGATATGTGAATGTTATTGTGTACATCTAATCCTGTTAGTTAAATGGTTTGGTGTGTGAATAGAAGTATACATTTCCGCCTTTGTCTGCATTAGAGGAGTATGTCCTAATTCCATGCAAGTCGATATGTAAACCGTGTAATATGGTTAGACGTTACTTGTTAGTTAGTTAGTATGTTAAGCGTGTAATGGTTTCGGTGCAAGTAGTTAGTTAGTTATTCTAATATGTGTGTAGGAACCAATTATGATGAATGAATGAATTGGTGAGTTGGCAAAGAATTTCGCAACTCCCTTTCCTTTGGTTCTCCCAATTTCTTCTACAATGCTACATCTTCCTTAAGTAAAATGTTGAATCTTGATGAAGTGAATTTGACTAATGTTTGACGTTCATATCAAGCAGAAGTTCTATAAATTCTGTTAGTGACATGGCTGGAATTCATAATTGATAGTTGTTTTCAATCCTAATTCACAGAAAAGAAGGGAAAATACCAAGAGATCGGGAGAAAGAATGATTGCCCACACAGGGCTTCTCACGACAGATATGAAAAGGTCGAAAAAGATTTGATGGAAGCCAAGCGGAAGAGATTGGAAGATGAAGCTGAATCCAATCCTTCCGCGGTAGTTGACCAGCCGCCATCTCCAATACGTCGCGAGGATTTGTGGTTGTATATTCGGTAAAAGCCAAGCGGCGCCTACACGAGTGAACAAACTCGTGTAGTTGCTGAACGAATTGTAAGTATCGATATTGTTATTTTTTACTTACTAAACATGTTTCATTACTAAGCTTCTCATTATCTGTATCTTACAAGAATATCTTAAAAAGAAAGAGGCAGAGGGATCTTTTGCGTCGGACGGGAGGAATGATGTTCTGACCGTTGCGACCGGAAAAGCAGATCACTCGGGGCGTGTAAGGGGGATTGGAGGACGGGTGGCCTAAAGCAATACTTTGGTAAATCCAAACGCCACAGACAAAGTATGGTTACCGGGAGGAGATGGATCAGACGCTTGCGGCCAGAGAAGCTACATTGAGGGCAATGTTTCAAGCTGAGATGAGCAAGATGAAGGAGGAGATGGATTAGAAAATGAAGTGTCTCCTGAGCTCTCTGCCAGAGACCAGTGTTCCCTTGACACCTTCAGCTGCACATATGCAGCAGAGCACTAGAGGGAGCTGCATTGTTGGACAGTCAGAGCAACCTTGTCATCTGTATGTGGAGGAGAGTGATAGTCATAGACAATTGGTTGCTAAAGGGACTGTCCACAACTTTGGATCAACTGTACACCACCAATAAATGGATGATGATGAAGTCAGAGTGTCAGTTGAAGAGGTGATCTTTGATGCACCTGTCCCTCTCCCAACTGATGAGCTGAAGATGGTGAGTGATGTCAAGGGTACATTCATCTCTTGGCCAGTGAAGCTTGTAGATGTCTCTACTCCTCGTCAAGCTCCATCCCCTCCTCAAGCTCCACCCCCTCATCAAGCTTCATCCCCTCCTCAAGATCCACCCCCTCATCAAGCTTCACCCCCTCCTCAAGTTCCATCCCCTACTGCTAACTTGACGGCCAAGGAAAAAATATCTGATTTGGTAGCCAACAGATGGTTTAAAGATAAATCGTGGCATGTCAATGAAGTAGTAGGCCTCGATCATCCTCAACCGCTTTTAGTTGATAATGAAGATGTAGAGTCCATGCTTGCTTCACAGAGACCCAGTTACTAGTGCATGTGTTCAAGTATTTATGAAGTAAGTATCTTCTTCCTTGATTACATAATTTAAATGCACCGTTTAGACACACATACATATATACTAATTCCCTGATCGATGTCATTCTTGTAGGTGCATGCATGAGAAACTTGTTGAACAGGGCAGAATCGAGGATTTTGGATTCTTGTGCCCAGTATATGCAAGTACAACATCCAAGGAAATGAGACAGGAGTACATATCAAAGAGGGTGTGTGAAGTGCCAAGAAATGTGTACTTGTTTCCACACTGGCTCGGGTACATATATATCACAATTCTTGTCTGCAATTCACTTAATTCTGCTACACACACACACACACACACACACATATATATATATATATATATCACTGAGTACTTTACTGCTGTATTGAAATTTCAGCAACCACTATCAGTTGGTCGTCATGAACATGGAGTCGCATTATGTTATCTTCTTATGCTCCACTCACAGCGATCCATCGCCTACGTTGAAGCAGATCATCAACAAGTAAGAATGTCATTTTGATTGTCTTGTCTGAAATCTCTGTTGTGAATTTTCAGTGAACATTACCTTTGCTGCAAAGGTAAAATGTTATGGATGAATTCAGTCACTGATGGCTTAATGTTACATATGAAATATGCACGTAATATGTTATTTCTGTTTCTTTCTTTCATGTTACAGAGGTTTGCCTGTGAAAAGCCATTTGATGATGATGAAGTGGAGCACATACGCCATGTGTTTTGTGAATATCTGTATAAACTGGTCTTAGAATATCTAAGTCAGGACAATAATTAATGTCCTAAATTAATTCATTTGTAAATAATATATGATGTAGCAACAATAGCCTTCTGTACATACATTTGTTTATTTTTTCGACTACTTAATTCATTCATTTGTAAATATAACACAATGCAATTCAATAATAAATTTGTTTATTTTTTTGAACAATTTGTGTGTGTCCATTTTGGGTTTCTGAATGAATGGGATGGTGGATAAAGCTATTTAATTAGTGCTTGAAATTTGAGATACATGCGGATGTTGTAAATGAGCCATAAGAGACTCTGAAAAGTATTCGCGACTTTTAGGACCGTATATTTGTTAAAAGTCCTGGTCCTAAAGGTCCTCGTCCATTTTAAGACCGTATATTTAACAAATATCCGGTCCTAAAAGTCTTCGTCTAATTCTAAAAAATATGGGTAGACTTTTAGGACCGTATATATTTCAAATATCCGGTCCTAAAACTCTATAAAATATACGGCTAGAATTGTAGGACCGTATATTTAATTAATATCAGGTCCCAAAAGTCTTCGAAAAATTCCAAAGAATATGGCTAGACTTTTAGGACCGTGTATTTGTTAGGAGTCAGGTCTTAAAAGTCTTCGTTTATTTTAATAGTTTGCCGAAACTTTTTGGACCGTATATTGTTTAATTGTCCGCTCCTAACTTCAAATTTTTAAAATAAGGCTTAACTTTTAGGACCTTGGATTTGTTATATGTCCGGTCCTAATATTCTTCCTTTAAATAGAGTTCATGACTCGGTTTTCAGACAAATCGTTAGGGTTCAAGACTACCAAGTTTCTGGCGTTCTTCTCAAGTTTTGTGCTTCGTTGTCCTCGTTTTTACTTAACCTGGATGTGGAGATCATCATCGGTGTCCCTTTTCTTTGTCCCTTTATTTTTGTCGGAAAAAGAAAGAAGATAACGAAAAGGACACTGAAAATGTTCACACCAGGGTAAGTAAAGAGGACGACAACGATGGTCCAAACTTGAGAAGAATCGTCACTCTGTTTGTTTTTGTTCGGATAAGGTAAACAATGTTTTTGTTTTGTTTTGTATGGTCGTAACTGTTAACTTTATTCTGTAAATTTTTAATGTTGATCACCACGAAGAGGACAATGTTTTGTTTGTTTCCTTTTTGTCGGAAAAAAGAAAAGAACATCATAAAGACAAGTACAAGGAAAGCGATTGGGATCTAAACATTTTATTTTATTTCTGTTTTTTTTTCTGTCTTGAGAGGCAGCGTAGTACAAAAAAAACATAAATATTTCTAATCCTCCCCATTGTTGTCGGAGGGGAGGGAAGGGTCGGAGACGTCGTCATCAGAGGTATGGTACTCAACTTCATTCGCGTCGAGTACCGCGTTCAGCTTGTTGTTGACGGCGTGATAGACCTGAAATAGTTGGCCCAAGCGTCGGTCTATATGATCGACGCGGGCTATCAGTGTCTGCGTGAACCGCCGGTTCGGGTTCAAGGGCAACAGAGGAAGATATGGAGGTGCCTCAGGATTTCGCCCAGCAGGAGGACCTCGTCGTGGTGGAGGAGCCATTACAGTGGAGGTTGTACGAGGAGATGGTGAAGGGTGAAATATCACCTAGAGGGGGGGTCAATAGGTGATTATAAAATTCTTTCGCTGATTGCTCAAGAACCTTTCGCTGAATGAACACAGTCACCCACACAACAGATGTAAGTCAAGGCAAAGTAGAGATAGAGAGGAGAATATTCACACAGAGAAGTTATACTGGTTCGGTCCAAATCTTGACCTACGTCCAGTCCCCGGAAACACTCCGAGATTTCACTAACTCACCTAGAAACTCTAGGATTTTACAATTGCCCATAAACACTCTAGGACTTTTCACTGCCTAGATGTAATACCCCAAAAATACGTATCATAATTTGGTAAGATTATACCTATAAAAAGTAGGTGAATATGGGATATCAAATAATAAGATATAATTATCTTATTTTCTAAGGAAAAATCTCTTGGAAATTAGAGAAATTAAGGGCCAAAGTGCCAAATGACCAAAATGCCCCTAAGGGACATAAATATTTAGGAAAAATGTGAAAAATCCTAAAAGTCAGTGAAATAATTATTTGAATAATGAGAGTATGTTATCTCTAATTAGGGTAATTTGACAAATTACAAACTTGGAGAAATTGAATAAAGATATTCAAAAAGTATTGTAATGACTATAATGCCCTCACAAATTCTAAAATCTTTGCGAACACAGGGAAACGAAATGTCGGTGTTATAATTATGAGGTAATGGGACATTTTAATTAAGAAAATTATCAACTAATGATAATAAAGTGATTAAGTAATTTCTAGCTAATTACTTAAGTCTGTGCAAAAGAAATTATGAAATAATTATGTAAAACTCAAAAATTAGTGGTAATTGGCTTAAAATTAGTAAAAATATATTTACTAATTAATTGGAAATTTTGGAGAAAAATAGTTGAGTTTAGGCATTTTTAAAGCCTAAATGCAAGAATGGACCAATAGGAAAATTTTGTAAAAATTATGTGAAAATAATTATTTAATTAATTAAATAATTAATTAAATAATTAATAAAATAAATAAATAAAAAACGAAATAAAATAAAAAAGGGCAGAAAAAAAAATAAATAAAAAAATGAGAAGGAAAAAGAGAAAAAAAATATATATATATGTATAAAAGAATTTTGCAACTTGCTATTATAATATGATATAATTAATTAAAGTGGAAAAAGGGTGAATAGTAATATTATATTTAGGAAACGGATCCTATCTAGAGAACCAGGGAATGGGAATTCCAAAGTCAAGGTAAAATATTAATCGGTGGGATTTTATCTTAGTTAAACTCTTGCGGAAGTTAATTACAAGCCGTTTGTGCTTTTTCCTAATAAGACGAAATAGGAAATTACGAAAAAGGCCTGATAGCCAAAAGGACGAAAAGGTTATGTTGTGACATTTGGAAAAGAATTGGGAATTTTCATGAACATATTTGGATTCGGTGAATTTTACGAAGAGATGGGTGTTTAGAAAACAAGTTTCGACAGGACGCGTTTGGACACGTTTTTCGAGAAGACTCAACTGGACTGTTGGAGCCCTATATGGAATCAAAATATAGGTTAACTTGGACATTTCTACTAAGTGAGAATATGTTTTCAAAGTTGTAAATCCAGAATTTTGAGATTTTTCGAAATCACGCGAATCGGTACCGATCGGAGAAATCGATCAGCTTACGGAAGGTGACACATGGCCACCTCCCATTGGCCAAACCCCTTGAATTTCGGTCAAGTGTGAACACAAAAGGGGAAGAAAGGGTTTTTGAAAAGTTGCTTTGGACGGCCCGGATCGCTTCTCACAAAGTTGATCAGAGCGGCGAAACCTACCACTAGTTTCTATAAATACCCCCTCCTTCACTTTTCTTCACACCATTCCTTCTTGCCTATTTCGAAATTCTAGGGAGAGAAAGTAGAGAGAAGCTCAGGGGAAGTTCTGCTGAAGTCTTCAACGGGTAAGTCTTTCGGTCTTTAGTTTTTAGTCTTTAGTTCATTAGTTAGTGAGGCTAGAGTAGTCTTTATTTTTATGTTTTGATATTAGATGGGAGGGCTATTTTAGTCTTTATTTTCGAAAATCATGATGGCGTCGAAGTTCTGGCGAAATTTTGGGAAGAAAATAGCCTATGTAGCGGAGGCCGCGCGAAATTCCGCCAAGTAGGGGTATAGGGGCAAAATGGTAATTTTTACCTAAAATGCCGATTATAATGTCAAATTACTAATGGAAGTGACATTATTCTCATAGGATATCTGAAACGTTGATTCTGCTGCCGTTACTGTTTGCCCGACGTGCGCATTGTAGGATTCTTGCGTTTCTCAGTAGAAAATACGTTTTCCGCGGTAGTACCTAACGTTGCCAACGAAGGTACGTTCGCGTCTTGTAACACTAATCGATGATTATTGAATGATTATATGTGATAATATGTTATGTGAATAGTTTGGTGCCGAAGGCAAGGCTAGTCTATGTGGGTGTGCCATTTAGTCGCCGTAAAGTCGGTGAGGCCCCATGATAGACACTTACACAGCCATTACATTCGGTGCTAGATGCACCGTATCTATGGAACCGTACTTAGATACCCGTGTCTAAGGAACCGTACTTAGATACCCCGTGTCTATGGAACCGTACTTAGATACTCCGTGTCTATGGAACCGTACTTAGATACCGTGTCTATGGAGCCGTACTTAGATACTCCGTGCCTATGGAACCGTACTTAGACACACCTTGTGATTAAGGAATCGTACTTAGATCACTATTACGGTTTTATGTTGTTGTGCGGCTTGATCAATCTTTGTGAAATTAGAAATACATTGTACATATCTTGTTTATAAGCATGAGGTTAACCGTTACGAGATCCAATGGGGTAAATTGGATCTCGGCTATAGCTCAGTCGGGAGGACCGGAGAGCCGAGAAGAGAAGCAAGCGAGGCCACGTAGAAGATCCAGTTGAAGATTTCTTTACATTGTATTATACCTTTGAACCACACGGTTTTGTACATTTGTTGTATCGGCCAGGACTTACGGCATTTTATATGTACATATCGATTTACTCAATCGCTCCAATGCTCTACTCGATCATTTTGAAAGGATGTTTTAAAAAAAAAAATTTTATCTTGCTTTTGGAAATTGGGTTGTTACACTTATGGTATCGGAAGCGGTAGTCACGGCATGAACTTGACTATGTTACTACGAACGGTTTGGTGCCGAAGGAAAGGCTAGTCTACGTGGGTATGCCATTGAGTCGCCGTATAAGTCGGTGAGGCCCCATGGTAGACACTTACACGGCCGTTACATTCGGATAACGGAGTTATGTTCAAAAGCCTTTTAAACTTTGAGCATGTTTTGAAAATGAGTACGATATAGCCACGAGTAAATGTACTACCCTATGTCGGTATACCAGATTGAGCGGTGTACCATCTGAATCGGTGTATCACTTTACGTGGGAGCACCACTCTAGACCCGAGCTTAGATGTGAAGCGGGGTCACGTCGGATGAAACTCCGGGACCAATAAGGATAAGTACATGTAGTATTTGACTCATGTAGAGGAACTTCTGATACGAAATTCCATACCCATGTTTGGGTAGACCAAATCAACGGAACCCTGGACGAGGGAAATATTTCGGATGCTTGTTCGTAGTACGAATACTAATTATGATAAGTCTATATGCAAAGTAGATGTTAGCGCGATAAAATCCGTGATATACTAATTGAAGTTTTCTTTGTATATCGGACGTTTTCCCTAACGAAGGAAAAAGAAGTGATTGGCCGCCTGAAAATCGCAAAGCCCAACTAGCGATTTACCGGCTCGAAGGAGATGCGGGCCGTTGGTGGGAGGTCACGGCGAAACTTTGCGGACCCATTACCGTCCGTGACATGGGAAAAATTTCTAGAGAAATTTCATGAGCGATATTTTCCTCCTACGTGCAAATGAACAAGGAGTCGAATTTCTCCATATCCGACGGGGACAGGGAGGAATCTTTCGACGATTACTACGCACGATTCACCAATTTATCTCGATACTCACCACACTTGCGGAAGGGAAATGATGCGAGAAGTATGGTTAACATACTGGTTCACGGACTGAAATATGAGATTGGTGAAAGACTCATGTCCCAACGATTCCTAGATTTGACAAGCGCGGTGGAAACTTGTCGGATGACTGAGCGTAATCTGAAAGGATTCCAGAGATCCAGAAACTTCAACAACAACAACAGCAATGCAGGACGTGGTGGAATTAGTAGTGGAAATTCCTCACAAAAGAAAGAGAGCACCACTGGAACAACCCGGTGATGGGAACAAGAGACCATTTCAACTGGCCAACCAAACTTTCCGAAACACAAGGACCTCGGCCGTGTCCAAAATGCGGAGGGTACCATAAAGGTCTTACTGCGATGGAAAACAAATATGCTACAAGTGTCAAAGGCACGGACACATCGGCGGATTGTCCACGAGAGGCTGCTTGGGATGAGGCCGCAAAACCCAGCCGAGTTTTTGCTCTAACTTTGTGAAGAGACCGGAGAACCATCAGGGGTGGTCCACGATACTAGAGCTTTGTAGAAAGCTATTGCCGTTATAGTCTGATCCGAGTGTTAAACAAATCAACTACTTTTGATACGGATCCTTTTGGGATGCATACATATGTATTTCCTTACGATGTAATAGTAGCTGCACCATTAGGTGTGAGCTTTTAGTTTGTAAAGCGAGTTTTGAACCAAGTTGCAAGTATAATATAAATCTTGTTACTACTTCATAATGTCAACGACATTCTCGATGGTGTTAAACTAGAACCATATCAAACAACGTCAAACGGAATTAAAGTGATGAGAAGGCAACTTGAAGAAATAGCCAGAAATGGTAATATGGAGGCGTAGTTTTGGATCTAGCGGGATAGTACCGCAGATTCATGAGAAATTTTCACAACTTAAACGAAGTTCACAAGTAGGAGACCAAATCATTAATGTTGAACAAAGACGTGAGATAAGAATTCATAAATTGAAAGAGGAGTTGGTCACAACACCAAGAAATTGGTTATCCCAAATCCAAGTAGATTGTAATATGATATCAATAGGAATGGATCGGGATATGTCTAGCTGCAGCATGACAATGTGATGACTTACCACTCTCAAGTTTCTCAAGTCAGAACCAAACTACACATGACCTAGAGATAGTAATTGTCATGATTATAAAACAAACCACGATTTTATTATTAAGTATTAGGTATCTTATGTTGCCACGGTGTATGGGAACCATGGGAACATAATATATCGAAGTACGACGTGATATCCATGAGTACGAGATATATGGTATTGCCGCGGTGTATGGGAACCACGGGGATACTGTATATCGAAATACGACATGATGAATGTGTAGTACGCGGTATTATGGGTGCCACGGAAACACTTATGTACGCGGTGTTATGGGCGCCACGGAAACGCTAAAACACTAAAGTACGCGGTGTTATGGGCGCCACGGAAGCAATATATATAAAGTACGCGGTGTTTTGACGCCACGGAAACACTTGTATATATCAACTTAAAACATGATAAAAACTTTATAATCAAGCTATGACAAGTTCTCAATCACCGGGAGAAGCGGTGACGGACAAAGTGAAGATCCGACGCGTATAGCCCGAGTCCGAGTAGGACGGAGTCTAGTTAGTACAAAGTATAGTGGGTTGGGTACAAATTTCGAGGACGAAATTTTGTTTAAGGGGAAGAAATGTAATACCCCAAAAATACGTATCATAATTTGGTAAGATTATACCTATAAAAAGTAGGTGAATATGGGATATCAAATAATAAGATATAATTATCTTATTTTCTAAGGAAAAATCTCTTGGAAATTAGAGAAATTAAGGGCCAAAGTGCCAAATGACCAAAATGCCCCTAAGGGACATAAATATTTAGGAAAAATGTGAAAAATCCTAAAAGTCGGTGAAATAATTATTTGAATAATGAGAGTATGTTATCTCTAATTAGGGTAATTTGACAAATTACAAACTTGGAGAAATTGAATAAAGATATTCAAAAAGTATTGTAATGACTATAATGCCCTCACAAATTCTAAAATCTTTGCGAACACGGGGAAACGAAATGTCGGTGTTATAATTATGAGGTAATGGGACATTTTAATTAAGAAAATTATCAACTAATGATAATAAAGTGATTAAGTAATTTCTAGCTAATTACTTAAGTCTCGTGCAAAAGAAATTATGAAATAATTATGTAAAACTCAAAAATTAGTGGTAATTGGCTTAAAATTAGTAAAAATATATTTACTAATTAATTGGAAATTTTGGAGAAAAATAGTTGAGTTTAGGCATTTTTAAAGCCTAAATGCAAGAATGGACCAATAGGAAAATTTTGTAAAAATTATGTGAAAATAATTATTTAATTAATTAAATAATTAATTAAATAATTAATAAAATAAATAAATAAAAACGAAATAAAATAAAAAAAGGGCAAAAAAAAAAAAATAATAAATAAATGAGAAGGAAAAAGAGAAAAAAAATATATATATATGTATAAAAGAATTTTGCAACTTGCTATTATAATATGATATAATTAATTAAAGTGGAAAAAGGGTGAATAGTAATATTATATTTAGGAAACGGATCCTATCTAGAGAACCAGGAATGGGAATTCCAAAGTCAAGGTAAAATATTAATCAGTTGGATTTTATCTTCCGTTAAACTCTTGCGGAAGTTAATTAAAGCCGTTTGTGCTTTTTCCTAATAAGACGAAATAGGAAATTACGAAAAAAGGCCGGATAGCCAAAAGGACGAAAAGGTTATGTTGTGACATTTGGAAAAGAATTGGGAATTTTCATGAACATATTTGGATTCGGTGAATTTTTCGAAGAGATGGGTGTTTAGAAAACAAGTTTCGACAGGACGCGTTTGGACACGTTTTTCGAGAAAGACTCAAGCTGGACTGTTGGAGCCCTATATGGAATCAAAATATAGGTTAACTTGGACATTTCTACTAAGTGAGAATATGTTTTCAAAGTTGTAAATCCGAATTTTGAGATTTTTCCGAAATCACGCGAATCGGGTACCGATCGGAGAAATCGGTCAGAAAGCTTCGGAAGGTGACACATGGCCACCTCCCATTGGCCAAACCCCTTGAATTTCGGTCAAGTGTGAACACAAAAGGGGAAGAAAGGGTTTTTGAAAAGTTGCTTTGGACGGCCCAGATCGCTTCTCACAAAGTTGATCCGACGGCCGAAACCCTACCACCGTTTCTATAAATACCCCCCTCCTTCACTTTTCTTCACACCATTCCTTCTTGCCTATTTCGAAATTCTAGGGAGAGAAAGTAGAGAGAGAAGCTCTGGGGGAAGTTCTGCCGAAGTCTTCAACGGGTAAGTCTTTCGGTCTTTAGTTTTTAGTCTTTAGTTCATTAGTTAGTGAGGCTAGAGTAGTCTTTATTTTTATGTTTTGATATTAGATGGGAGGGCTATTTTAGTCTTTATTTTCGAAAATCATGATGGCGTCGAAGTTACGGCGAAATTTTGGGAAGAAAATAGCCTATGTAGCGAGACGGCGGCGAAATTCCGCCAAGTAGGGGTATAGGGGCAAAATGGTAATTTTTACCTAAAATGCCGTTATAATGTCAAATTACTAATGGAAGTGACATTATTCTCATAGGATATCTGAAACGTTGATTCTGCTGCCGTTACGCCCGACGTGCTGCATTGTAGGATTCTTGCACGTTTCTCCGTAGAAAATACGTTTTCCGCCAGAGTACCTAACGTTGCCAACGAAGGTACGTTCGCGTCTTTGTAACACTAATCGATGATTATTGAATGATTATATGTGATAATATGTTATGTTAATAGTTTGGTGCCGAAGGCAAGGCTAGTCTATGTGGGTGTGCCATTTAGTCGCCGTAAAGTCGGTGAGGCCCCATGATAGACACTTACAGCCATTACATTCGGTGCTAGATGCACCGTATCTATGGAACCGTACTTAGATACCCCGTGTCTAAGGAACCGTACTTAGATACCCCGTGTCTATGGAACCGTACTTAGATACTCCGTGTCTATGGAACCGTACTTAGATACCCGTGTCTATGGAACCGTACTTAGATACTCCGTGCCTATGGAACCGTACTTAGACACACTGTGATTAAGGAATCGTACTTAGATCACTATTACGGTTTTATGTTGTTGTGCGGCTTGATCAATCTTTGTGAAATTAGAAATACATGTTGTACATATCTGTTTATAAGCATGAGGTTAACCGTTACGAGATCCAATGGGGTAAATTGGATCTCGCCTATAGTTTCAGTCGGAGGACCGGAGAGCGAAGAAGAGAAGCAAGCGAGCCACGTAGAAGATCCAGTTGAAGATTTCTTTCGTTGTATTATACCTTTGAACCACACGGTTTTGTACCGTTGTTGTATCCAAATTGACTTACGGCATTTTATATGTACATATCGATTACTCAATCGCTCCAATGCTCTACTCTGATCATTTTGAAAGGATGTTTTAAAAAAAAAAAAAATTTATACTGCTTTTGGAAATTGGGTTGTTACACTAGACACACTCTAGGACTTTTCACTCTTGACTACACACTCTGTAACTCTTGAGTAATCCTCTCACTAGGACTTACTCCTCTTTACAAGCTGTAATCAAATATACAAACAATTACACACTCTGTACTAGAGATGATCATTTCCCTAGGACTCACTGCCCCTTACAAGTTGTAATTGTATACCCTTACTTAAGGTTCCACAACCTTAAGATTTACAGATAATCAAAATAGTGTTTAGACTCCTCACTGAGTAGATATATGATAAACATTTGAAGCTCTAAGTATCAAAGATACATACAGACAGAAAACTAAAGAATAATGAACTACTGAAGTGTATTTTGTTTCTGTGTGTTGTCTCTCTTGTTGAAGACTTGATTGCAGCTCTATATATAGCTAGAGGTCATTAATTGACCGTTGTAAATCATAATGTGACCATTGGAAACATTGCAGGTTGATTAGTTGAGGTTTTGGTCTTCTTCTCTCTCTTCTCTTTGGTTAATCCAGCTTTGCAGAAATTCAGAGTTGACTTCCTGACTTTTAATCCGTTGGAGGAGCAGTTTACTGGATGTGGAAGGAACCTTTAATTCCTTCAAAACGTGTGGAGAAAGGTTGTTCAGAAGTATGCAAGTTTTCTGCACTTTTGCATTTAATGTTCTGACTTTGCTTTTTTGCTTTATGCTAAATCTCCATTTAATCCTGTCTAAATCATCTGAAACTCACTATTAAACTGATTAAACATAGTTAGGAATAGTAATGAGTGATGATATAAAGTATTGAGATCAAGCACAAATATTTCGCAAATTCGTTCTGTTCGAAATTCAAATTCTGCAATGCAAACTCGAGTCAGCTCTTCCAAACTCGAGTTTTCATGTTTGATGAACTTTCAGTAAAAGACTGAAACTCGAGTTTTCAATCCAAACTCGAGTTTTCTCTTCACAGAGAGAAACATCACGATTTTGCATTTGGACTTGTTTTGTGATTAGTGCAAGACTCGAGTCAATTAATGACCAACTCGAGTTTTAGACTCTTGAATGAAAAATCATGTTTTAATCCAAAAGCTTAAAACTGGAGTTTTCAAAACATAACTCGAGTTTTCAAAGGCTCAAAATTGGCAGAGCTCTCTGCCTGGCCAAAACTCGAGTTTTCAAAACATAACTCGAGTTTTCACTTTCGTTGAAAACTTTGAAAACTTCTCTGTAAAGCCGAAACTCGAGTTTCTAAATCCAAACTCGAGTTTCCTCATTTATGAGAAAACATTTAAAATCTTTGTTAAAATGAACAATGGAGTTTTCACAAGTTCAGAATCGAGCATTGTTCTCAGAAGGTGAAAACTCAAGTTTCCAAAGTAAACTCGAGTTTCCAACAAAGTGTGGAAACTTGGAGAACTCTCCGTGTAGCCAAAACTCGAGTTTCCAAAAGTAAACTAGAGTTTTGCAAACTTTGAAAACGTTGATAGCTCTCTGTCTTGTCAAAACTCGAGTTTTCAAAATCAAACTCGAGTTTGCATGATTTGTAAACTCTTGCAGTTTTTCAACAAATAGTAAACTCTACTCAAAAATAAATACTGTAGAGTTTAAGAGATAGTTTCATTTTAAAAAGGCTTCCCGCCAGAGGCAAACTCGAGTTTGCAACCACAAACTCGAGTTTACACATTTGTAAACTCTTTGAAGATTTTCTCTGGAGTTTTCAAACTGGAGTTTAAAGATCTCAGGCTCGAGTTTAAAATCTAAAATAACATGTCCTGCTCTCTGTTAGTAGCAAACTCGAGTTCACACATCCAGGCTCGAGTTTGGCGCTGGCAGAATGTTTTTGGCTTGAAATCAATTCAATTAACTCATCAAAAACATCCATACTTGTTTACAATTGTCAGTTATCATCAAAACACATTGAGAACTAACATTCCCCCCCCCCTTTTTGATGATGACAACACTTGTAAACAATTAACTCCTTTCAAAAGAAATTTTGATCATTTGAAATCAATGAAAGTTGTTTTGATCAAAAGCAATTTGCAAAACACTGAACTTTTGAAAAAGATTTGATTCATCTGATTTTCTTCTGTTTAAACCATAAGCACTTCATGATAGTTCATTTGATAATTTCATTCTAATACAACAATCAGAATCAGTCATGATAATTAGATAACGGAAATCAGGATTGAGTAGAAGAATCAGAATCAACATAAGATTTGAAGCACAATCAGAGTTAGCAGCAGAAATATAATGAATCAATAAGCACACTGCATAACTTAGATATAAACCATACTGCATAACTTAGAGTATTCAAAGTATTACAAAATTGCAGTAGAGTTTCAAAAGCGAATATGCAGAAAATGATCAAAACATGAAGAAAATGACTGCTTTTTCACTTCAATTCTTCTCCCCCTTTGTCATCAGCAAACAAGGGTGGATTATTTGGGGTAGAAGAAGGCTGAATGACTGGATCAGAAGTGGTAGTTTCAGGAACAGATGGTTCAGGGGCTATGGAAGTGGCTGGAATGGTGGAAGCTGGTGCAGGTATACTTGTGGGAATTGATGAGCTAGGACCAGCAGAGGTGGAAGTTCCCAAACCAAGACCAGAAGCAGACATGGACTGATTTTGCAAGATTTTGTCCATCTTATCATTGAGACTAGCCATAGATACCAAGAGAGTGGAAGGTCTTTGATTGGTGATCTCAATTTGACCACTGAGACCTTGAACTTTTCCTTCAAAGGCTTCATGCTCAAGAGTCAATTCTTCACCGTGAATCAACCATCTCATCATATCCTTTATTCACTTCTCCTTTGAATTGCTTAAATTCGATTCTATCTTGACGAGAAGACCGAGAAGCTTGACTTGGTTAATTAAAGTCTTGATCCTTGTATCCAAATCAGAAGGAGTGGACTGAGGAGGGGGTTCACTCTGAGCTTCTTGAACTCTAGATTGAGTAGCTCTTGATCTGGTTGGCATTGACTGAGGTGGAGCTCTGGATTGATCACTGCCTTCATCAAAGTTTATTCTCATGAGATTCAGGATATGCTTGCCAAACTTCTGGGGTTTCTCTGGATGTTCATTGGCAGGTAGGTACCAAATCTTCCCATGGAACATGATTACTGAAATGAGGCTAGCAAATGGTATTTGGGAAGATTTTCTACCAGTAAATCGAAACTTGGCCATTTCTTTGAAAATCCAGTGCCCAACATTGTGAGGCACTTGGTCAATGATTGAAGCAAAGATAGGGTAATCCTTCTTTGCGAAATGGGTGAAGTTTCCTCCTTTTTGCATGAGATCCCTAGTATAGATGTACCAGGCTGCTCTTTGCTTAGGGGGCATGGATACTGGAGTAAAGTTTAGGATTTCTAATGCATCAGGAATAGGTTCATCAGGTTTAAGCAGTGAAAAGATTTTCCTATCAATATAGTTCAATGATGCAATAGGTGGAGGATTATGAATTTGAAGAAGGGAATTTAGATAAGCAACAGTTATGGTAATCTTTTTCCCTCTGAATGTGGTGGTAATTCGCTCCTCAACCAAATTTCTATAATTATCCAGTAAATTGTCACTTTTCATGCAATGATAGAAAGCCTTAACAAGTGTTGGGCTATATGAAGCTCTAATGGAAATTAAAGGTTCGAATTGCTTCAGCCAGGGGGTGAGGTCAAGGTTACATTCCTCTTTTAATTGAGCCAAATTAACATAGACAGTGGGGCAAAAGGCTTTGTGCTCAAAATTCTCCTTATATCTAATGGCATCCTCACCAGATAATCTTACAGGCTCACTAGAGAATCCCCTAGGAATTGAAGAGTGATTATAAATCTCGAATAGAGCTGGGGTTTCTTCAGATACCTGAGGCACAGATTGTTCTTGATGATGAGAGGCCGAATGTGCTTGAGAGCTGGCTTGTCCAGAAGCAGGAACACTTTTCTTGGTCCTCTTAGACTTATAGGTTGAAGTTACCTCTGGAGTTTTTTCTTTACCTCTGCTAGAAGCTGTCTCCGTGTTTGTTCGAGTCTGAGGAGTGTCTTCCTTGGTTCTGGGTGAAGGAGAAGAGTGGGTGGTAGTAACACCAGGAATTCTCTTATCAACTCCATGCTTGAATCGTTTTGGAAAGGATTTCACTCTTGGTGGTCGATTGGATAAGCTTTGAGGAGTAGATTGGGGTTCGTCATGATCCAAACTTGGGGTATCATCGGTTGCAGATCGTTTGGAGGTCATTTCTCTGGTTTTCGTTGAAGGAGATGAGAGGATTTGAGAGAAATTTAGGTTTAGGCTCGAGGGTGAAGTGAAGTGAAGATCAACAGTCAGGTTTTTAAAACAATTTTATCGCGAAAAACTCGAGTTTACAAGTGTAGGCTCGAGTTTGGATCTACTTGTACTGACCTGGACTTCAAGAGTGTATGTGTGAACTCTTGAAATTTCCCTTTAGGCTCGAGTCTAGCCACTTACAGGCTCGAGTCTGTGAAGTCCTCTGAATTGAGTTGCTCTCTGTCTCCCGCGAACTCGAGTTCGCCAACTAATAGGCTCGAGTTCGTCTTTCTGCAACAACTCCATTTCCTTTCTGACTCCCACGATTCTCTCGAGCTCGAGTTTAACTTTGATAGGCTCGAGTTTGGCTCTTTGACAGCAAACTTTCAATAGATGGTTAGAGATTTTATCCTGCATAAAACACATCTATATACTCCAATCTTTTTGTTAGCAATTAGTGATTATCAAAACACATAACTAACATTTGGTGGAGGTGTTTTCAAATCATTGGGATTCACCATTCCCATTTATGCTTTTCTTTCAAATTGGTAATGCATTACAATTTTCATGGATGATACCAAAATTCATTTTGAAGCATTTTGAAAAGCATTGCACATACCAAAATAATGAGAAGTAATAGATCGAATATGTCAATATGCTTCAGAGTAGAAAGATGATGAATATTCCCTTATCATGTTGAACAGATTTCATAGAAGCATGAGTCATGAAGATAGAATACTAAGGAATCATTCTTAGCATAACAGAAGTGTATAAGCACAATGACTCTGCTATTGACCAAGAAGTAATCTTGCAATTTCGAATTAGAACCATATAAATGTGCAAGGCAAGATTATGAATACAGTTACTCAAAATAAAGGATGAATGACAAATGCTGATGAATTTGAGCAACTAAGAGAATACTAGGATTTCTGAATGATGAAACACATTAATCCAAAGGATTAGTGTTGAGAATATCATCCTAGTAAGTTATTCCATTAATGGTTGATGCATTCTTTATTCAATGCACTAATGAACATTTATAAAGACTTGGAATAACTTGGCCAATGGAAATTTATGCAGTAGGCATAACAATTTACAGATTGAATTCTTTTAAGGATAGGCTTGAAACTCATATATGGATATTAGTTATGAAGAGCAACTAGTTCAAGAGTGAAACTAGACAGTTCAAGCAATACATTGAATTCTAGAGATCAATCTGAGAGGGATGGAAAACATTCAACATACACAGATTTGAAGCATATCTGTTATTCAAAATATTAGTTTCCAATTGTGAAACACCATTAAAATGCAATCAAAGCATGAATAATTTTCAAATCGTTTATATGCATTTTCATAAAAACAGGTGAATCAAACCATTTTTAGAATTGTGCATTTCAAAAACATGAAATCAGAAAGTACTGCACAATTTCATTTTTGGTTCATTTAGCAATCTAAAATTTATTTTGAAAAGACATAAAACATTGATTGCTACAGAAATGTAATAGAGGACAAATATTCATTACCCAAATATGAATCTCATATAAGCACAGTATAGGGTAAGAAATAGATATCACCGTAATTGCTTTTGTCCTTGTAAAAGCTTTGCTTGATTGAGGTTGATTGATGTTGATAACTCTTTTTACAGCATTCACCATCAAACATTGCTTCTTTAGCTTCCTCAAGAGTTGAATTAATTTGACTATGTAGATGTTCTCTTGAGAAGCTTTCATTGATCCTTAGGCTCTTGGAGGATCAACTTTGCTTACCCACTACTTCTTATGTCTTTCTCTGGGTTTCTGCAAAGTTCTCTCAAAGGGTATAGACTTCAAAAGTCTTCTGCTTGGCACTTGAGGATCTCCTTTTTGGTTCATAAGAAGCTCTTTGATTCTTCATCTTCTCTGCACCTTTGTGTCTATTCTTATTGAGGTCTGTCTGCGCACACAAGGGAAAAGATGGACATTTTGGTACCCTTTTATACTTGGGTCCTTCACTGTTAGTTTGAACCTTAGGGAAAACATAAGTTCCCTTTGGTACCCATTGATAATTACCAACGAGTTTATCCCTTCTATCTTTTCTATGAAAGCAAGATGAAGTCTTGTGTCCCTTTCGATTCTGATAATTACAATGAGCAAAAGGATTTGAGCTATGAACTGATTTCTGAAAATAATTCAAATAATATTTTCCACTAGTTTTCTTTTTACCTTTCTTCTTGTCAATGATAGGATTATATCCTATGCCTGATCGGTCATTTGTAAATCTTTGAGCTTTCAAAATGACATTGAGCATTTCACTACCTTTAGTGAACTTCTCAAGTGTTTTCGTGAGATAAGAATTTCTCTTTTCAAGATCGAGGCATTTTTCACAAACAGAATTTTCACAAGCTGAAATTGGAGGTAAATCTTTAACTTTTTGTTCCAGCAATTTGATTTTCTTTATGGAAGCAATAAGTTCTTTCGCAGTCTTTTTAAATTCAGAATGCAATTCATTATATTCAGAAAACAATTCATCATACGAAGATTCAGAATCACATACCTCTTCTTCGTTTTTTGATTGCTTTTCTTCTGCAATCAAACAGATATTTGTTGTTTCTTCTTCTTCTTCACTTTCATCATCCGAAGAACTATCTCCCCGTATTGCAGATACATATGCTTCCTTTCTGAGATGATTGAATCTCTTCTTCATGTAGAACTTCTTGAATTTTCGCACGAACATAGCTATTTCGTCTTCATTCTCATCTTCCTCTTCCTTCACAGCATTAAGAGCGATACTATTGCTCTTACTATTAATTTCCTCCAAGCCCTTCTTGAATTTCAGTTTACCCTCATATTCAGATAGACTTCCAAATAGAGCAAAGAGCCAAAGTCATTGATTCTCCACGGGCTTCTTCTATAGCTGTGACTTTGGCTTCCCAATCTTTTGTCAAGACATTGAGAATTTTTCTGACTTGAGGACCTTGCTCATATGTTTTGCCCAGTGCTGATAATTGGTTAACAATATGAGTATAACGAAGTTGAAATTCAGCAATGGACTCTCCGGTCTTCATTCTAAGGAGATCATATTCAGTTGTCAGTGTGTTGATGCGATTCTCCTTTATGCTAGAAGTTCCTTCATATGCTATCTCCAAGGCTTTCCACATCTCCTTGGCAGTAGATAAGTTGCAGATACGAAAATACTCCTTTTGACTGAGAGCACCATGAAGCATCAGGATGGCTTTGCCGTTGAGAGTCACTTTCCTTCGATCATCCTCGTTGAATTCTTCCTCAGCCTTTGGAACATTAATTCCTCCTACAGCTTTTGTAGGAACATAATATCCATTCTCTATTACTTGCCAAAGACCATACTCCGAGGCTAACACAAATACTCTGAATTTTGCTTTCCAAAACGAATAGTGTTCTCCATTGAAGCCTGGTGGTCTGTTGATTGAAGCACCTTCAGGTAATATTCCTTCCATGATCTTTATCTCGGGATGTTAAGCCCAATCTGAGAAACCTAGGCTCTGATACCAAATAAAGGGAGGAATATCACCTAGAGGGGGGTGAATAGGTGATTATAAAATTCTTTCGCTGATTGCTCAAGAACCTTTCACTGAATGAACACAGTCACCCACACAACAGATGTAAGTCAAGACAAAGTAGAGATAGAGAGGAGAAGATTCACACAGAGAAGTTATACTGGTTCGGTCCAAATCTTGACCTACGTCCAGTCCCCAGAAACACTCCGAGATTTCACTAACTCACCTAGAAACTCTAGGATTTTACAATTGCCCAGAAACACTCTAGGACTTTTCACTGCCTAGACACACTCTAGGACTTTTCACTCTTGAATACACACTCTGTAACTCTTGAGTAATCCTCTCACTAGGACTTACTCCTCTTTACAAGCTGTAATCAAAGATACAAACAATTACACACTCTTTACTAGAGATGATCCTTTCCCTAGGACTCACTCCCCCTTACAAGTTGTAATTGTATACCCTTACTTAAGGTTCCACAACCTTAAGATTTACAGATAATCAAAATAGTGTTTAGACTCCTCACTAAGTAGATATATGATAAACACTGAAGCTCTAAGTATCAAAGATACTGTACAGACAGAAAACTAAAGAATAATGAACTACTGAAGTGTATTTCGTTTCTGTGTGTTGTCTCACTTGTTGAAGACTTGATTGCAGCTCTATATATAGCTAGAGGTCATTAATTGACCGTTGTAAATCATATTGTGACCGTTGGAAACATTGCAGGTTGATTAGTTGAGGTTTTGGTCTTCTTCTCTCTCTTCTCTTTGGTTAATCCAGCTTTGCAGAAATTCAGAGTTGACTTCCTGACTTTTAATCCGTTGGAGGAGCAGTTCTTGGATGTGGAAGGAACCTTTAATTCATTCAAAACGTGTGGAGAAAGGTTGTTCAGAAGTATGCAAGTTTTCTGCACTTTTGCATTTAATGTTACGACTTTGCTTTTTGCTTTATGCTAAATCTCCATTTAATCTGTCTAAATCATCTGAAACTCACTATTAAACTGATTAAACATAGTTAGGAATAGTAATGAGTGATGATATAAAGTATTGAGATCAAGCACAAATATTTCGCAAATTCGTTCTGTTCGAAATTCAAATTCTGCAATGCAAACTCGAGTCAGCTCTTCCAAACTCGAGTTTTCATGTTTCAGTGAACTTTCAGTAAAAGACTGAAACTCGAGTTTTCAATCCAAACTCGAGTTTTCTCTTCACAGAGAGAAACATCACGATTTTGCATTTGGACTTGTTTTGTGAACAGTGCAAGACTCGAGTCAATTAATGACCAACTCGAGTTTTAGACTCTTGAATGAAAAATCATGTTTTAGTCCAAAAGCTTAAAACTGGAGTTTTCAAAACATAGCTCGAGTTTTCAAAGGCTCAAAATTGGCAGAGCTCTCTGCCTGGCCAAAACTCGAGTTTTCAAAACATAAGTTCAGAATCGAGCATTGTTCTCAGAAGGTGAAAACTCAAGTTTCCAAAGTAAACTCGAGTTTCCAACAAAGTGTGGAAACTTGGAGAACTCTCCGTGTAGCCAAAACTCGAGTTTCCAAAAGTAAACTAGAGTTTTGCAAACTTTGAAAATGTTGATAGCTCTCTGTCTTGTCAAAACTCGAGTTTTCAAAATCAAACTCGAGTTTACATTATTTGTAAACTCTTACAGTTTTTCAACAAATAGTAAACTCTACTCAAAAATAAATACTGTAGAGTTTAAGAGATAGTTTCATTTTAAAAAGGCTTCCCGCCAGAGGCAAACTCGAGTTTGCAACCACAAACTCGAGTTTACACATTTGTAAACTCTTTGAAGATTTTCTCTGGAGTTTTCAAACTGGAGTTTAAAGATCTCAGGCTCGAGTTTAAAATCCAAAATAGCCTGTCCTGCTCTCTGTTAGTAGCAAACTCGAGTTCACACATCCAGGCTCGAGTTTGGCGCTGGAAGAATGTTTTTGGCTTGAAATCAATTCAATTAACTCATCAAAAACATCCATACTTGTTTACAATTGTCTGTTATCATCAAAACACATTGAGAACTAACAGATGGAGATGAATGTGAAGAAAGTAAAGTAACAACGGGTTTAAATAGAGAACCCATACTGAACAATGTGATACGCCGGAAACATTAATGAGGAGACGCATAGTTCCTCAGAATACGAGGAGACGCCTAGTTGGGAAGTTTGTGTGGAAGCCGAAGAGACTCTCTGAATCAATTCATTGAAAAGAAATTGAATTAAAAAAGAAATGAGTTTTAGGACCGGAAAAAAGATAAAAACTCGGTCTTAAAAGTAATTGAATTGAAAGAAATGAGTTTTAGGACCGGATAAAATATAAAAACTCGGTCTTAAAAGTAATTGAATTGAAAAAAAAGGAGTTTTAGGACCGGATACAAGATAAAAGGTCGGTCTTAAAAGTAATTGAATTGATTCGAAAAAAATAAATGACTTTTAGGACCGGATATTTATATAAATACGCTCTTAATGTAGAAACACTAAATTCATTTGTACCAATTAACTTTATCATCACCAGATGCGTATCTCTCCTGCTCTCTGTCCTTATTAACTCCTCACACAAATTCTCTGTCCTTATTAACTCTCACTACCTCGTAACTCCTCACTACCTAGCTCTCTGCCCCAACTGCTCAAAGCCTCAAACAATGGTTAGATACAAGCAAACTGCTTGTAGGGGTACTCTTACACCTCAAGCTCGTGACATGGTTAGATCGTTATACGGTACGCCTCCTCCAGCGAGAGTGCGTCCTATTGTGGCCGAAGGGTCTCGGGGCGTTGGACCCATTGTTATTTCCGATGATGAAGAGATTTCCGCACCCCCCGAACTTGCTGATATCGGGCGGGAAATTAATGCTCTTCACGCCGATATCGCCAAGCATATTCATCGATTCTTGTGGATGATAATTTTCAGCTTTTTTCTTTTGTTTTTTTTCCTTGTGTACGTGCATTCTCCAGTAATGTAAGACCATATTAAGAACATAACCCTTTGATATTTTTTTTTGGATGTTCTTCAGTATTTTTCTTTTGGTGTATCTTGTGGATGATAATTTTCTTTATTTTTTGTCCAAAAAAATTTCCTTTATTTTATTCATTCACCAAGGTCATTAAGACCCAGGACATTTTATAAGTAACGGTCTAAAAGAATTTGAATTTTAGGACCGGATGTTTTAAAAAAACTCCGGTCTTAAACTTAAATGACTAATAAAACTTTAGGACCGGATACTCTTAGAAATCCGGTCTTAAAAAGTTAGTTATAACTTTAGGACCGGACATTTAATAATTAAGCGGTTTTAATAAAATCCAAAAATCTAAATAAGGTGTCGATGTCGCGCCAAAAATTAAATTTCCCACTCTGAATATCTCTTGTCGCGCCGAAAGTGATTACTCAGGTTCCGACTCCGGTGTTTGTGTGTTGCTTTGTCGCTGCTTCGCGTACCTCTCTCGACAATCACTCTCTGGTTCCTTAGCTAAACGTGTATAGACGAAGCTTGTAAGAGGTGTTTCGGTTATATAACTTTATTATTTTCCAGCTTATTGTTATGGGTTTTTCATGGGTTTAACGAAATCGATGAAATGTTCTTGTGGGTATTATATGTTGTTAATGAATATTGTTTTTCGTAGATTATATTTGCACTTAGACCTACCGAACTGACAAACAAGTGTTTTTAGGTCACTTTTACTGTCTTGTCTGCAACATCAACGTTCGTGGCTCATCCCATGCATTTAATTTCCTCGTCTTGCATTTATTTGGGTTCTTGGATTCACTGTGATGCATTTATGACCAAAAGTGATTATTTGTTATGCATTTAATGGGCAAGTTCGTTCATCCGTAAAAGTGATTCTTTGAGCGTATATTTGCATTTGGATGTTGGCTTATTTTTTATACAAGTTTCAATTTTTTTGGATTATGTATGATCAATGATTTTCCGTCTATATATAGGAATTCTACTATGGACCACAGTTGGATAAATGCTTTACGAACGAGTGTTGAATATCAGAATGGGGTGAGGGAATTTATAGAATTTGCTAAACAAAATGCCCATGATGATAGGGGGAAGTTTTATTTCCCTTGTGTAAAATGTTTGAATGAGAGTCGACTAAGTCCTGAAGTTATACACACACATTTAATTTGTCACGGATTTTGTAAGACTTATACAGTATGGGTATGGCATGGTGAAAAAGTGCCAAGTGGGAAAAACATGGGGAAGTGGCCTTTGATGATAATGACACGGATATGGATGATCGCATAGAGGACATTATTCGTGATGTAGGAGAAGAGGCTTTTGAGCGATCACATGCATATGGTAATATGTGCAGTGATGCAGAGACACCGCTATACCGTGGGTGTAAAAAATACCAATTGTTGAACGCTGTATTGAAATTGGTAAGCTTGAAGGCACATCATGGATGGAGCGACAAGAGTTTTGAAATTGCTTGAGGCTTTGAAGGACATGCTTCCGAATGATAATGTGTTGCCGCATCGCTACTATGATGCTAAGAAAATACTTTGTCCACTAGGGATGGAGTACAAAAAGATCCATGCATGCCCGAATGATTGCGTACTGTATAGAAAAGAGTTTGAAGAGAAGCAGAGTTGTCCGATATGTGAAACCCCACGGTACAAGTCAGATAAGGGGCCTGCAAAAGTGTTGTGGTATCTTCCAATCATACCAAGGTTCAAGCGGTTGTTTGCAAATGAAAATGATGCAAAGAATCTGAGGTGGCATGCAGATGAGAGGATTTCGGATGGACAGCTTCGACATCCGGCCGATTCTTCTCAATGGAAGAAGATCGATCAATTATTTCCGAACTTCGGCGAAGAACCTAGGAACCTCAGGCTTGCCCTTAGCACGGATGGCATGAATCCCTATGGAAGCCTTAGGAGCATACATAGCTCATGGCCTGTACTCCTGATTGTTTACAACTTATCTCCTATGTTATGCATGAAACGAAAGTACATCATGCTTGTCTATGTTGATTTCGGGACCAAAACAA
This sequence comes from Acacia pycnantha, assembly GCA_025563575.1. Lineage (NCBI taxonomy): Eukaryota > Viridiplantae > Streptophyta > Magnoliopsida > Fabales > Fabaceae > Acacia > Acacia pycnantha. The sequence goes on along the minus strand of JAMWYP010000098.1, from coordinate 4,242,218 downwards.
CCCGGAAATGACATAGATGTTTACCTTGAGCCCTTGATCGAAGACTTGAAGGAGTTGTGGGAAGAAGGTGTCGATGTTTTTGACTCTTCAAGAAGGAGGTCTTTAAAATGAGAGCCATGATATTTTGTACTATAAACGACTTCCCAGCATATGGGAACTTGTTAGGGTATAGTGTAAAAGGCCATAAAGCATGTCCGGTTTGTGAAGAAGGCACACGCTACCATCAACTTCAACATGGAAGAAAGACAGTGTATCTTGGACATAGGAGATTTCTTAGGCGGGGCCACCCATATCGTCGATTAAAGAAGGCATTTTTTGGTGGCCAAGAGTATGAAGAAGCTCCGGTGGCATTGACTGGGAGCAAGTGTATGAAAAGGTTAAAAATATCAGTGTCATCTTCGGTAAGACTGGAAAGAGTAGAAAAGAAACAAATATATGGAAGAAGAGATCTGTATTCTTCGATCTTCCATATTGGTGCAATCTTGATGTGAGACACTGTATTGATGTCATGCATGTGGAGAAGAACGCATGTGATAGTATTGTTGGCACGCTTCTCAACATACAAGGTAGTTCGAAGGATGGTGTGAAGGCAAGATTGGATTTGCAAGCAATGGGAATATGTGAAGACTTGCATCCAAGGCCTTATGGGAAGAGAACTTCTTGTGCCCCGGCTTCTCATACTTTGTCTAAGGATGAGAAACGAAGCTTTTGTGAGTGTTTACATGGCACAAAAGTTCCCTCGGGGTATTCTTCAAATTTTAAGAGGCTTGTCTCGATGAAGGATTTGAAATTAGTAGGCCAAAAGTCTCATGATTGTCATGTCTTGATGCAACAACTACTCCAGTAGCTATTCGAGGCATCGCCGAATATGATCTTTGGGTCGTTTTGACTAGACTTTGTTTCTTCTTCAAAGCGGTTTGTAGTAAAGTCTTCGAGATTGAAAAGTTGGATGAATTGGAGAATGAAGGATATCTTATCTTGTGCCAACTTGAGAAGCTATTTGTTCCTACATTTTTGACATCATGGTTCATCGATTGTTCATCTAGTGAGGAGATAAGGTTGTGCTTTATCCATTTACGGTGGATGTACCCTATTGAAAGATCTATGAAATTCCAAAAGGGTACGTGAAGAACGCGTCTGGCGAGAAGCATCAATTGTTCGAAATATGTTTCTGAAGAGGCCATGGAATTTTGTCAAAATTATTTGGCCAAAGTAAGACATATTGGGCTTCCAAAACGTCAGCTGGCTGAAGGGGGTAGACGAGGGGCTTCGGTAAAGAGTGTGGATCGTGATGAATTGTCACAAGTCCACTTATACATCTTGAATAATGTTGATGAAGTTCAAGCCAGCATATCTGCACATAAAGAAGATGTAAGGAAAGAGAACCATCGAATGACCGAACAAAGGTTGATTAGGGAACATAACAGAACTTTTGCAAACTGGTTCAAACAAAAGGTCGAGAGATCTGAATGTGTTTCTGATACAATAAAATGGTTAGCACGTGGTCCTGAGGTTGATGTCATAAGTTGGAATTCGTATGTGATCAATGGTTATACATTTTACACGAAGTCCCTAGATGATATGAGCACAGTCCAGAACAGTGGTGTTATGTTAGAGGCTGAATCTATGCACTTCTCCAGTTCTAAAGACAAGAGGCCTAAATTGGCAGTCATACCATATTATGGGGTTATTGAAGAGATTTGGGAGGTGGACTATGTCAAAGTTAGATTTCCAATCTTCAAATGCAAGTGGGTTAATGTCAATAATGGTTTTCAGATCGATTGGCTAGGATTCACTTTAGTCGATGTCAATAGTAGAAGTTTTGGAGATGAACCTTTTATTATGGCAGAGCATGCAAAACAAGTGTTCTATATCACCGATCAAGAAAATAAAATGTGGTCTGTAGCTCTCCAAGGAAATAGGGTCATTGATATTGATGAGGAAAGTCATTCAAATTATGTCTTCCTGAGAGTACTCCTTTTTCAAGGGGTGTCTGGGACATGAACGAAGAAGATGAAGCGGATAATGAACCCGACATAAGAAATGATCATCAAGAAGGGATATGGGAGGATATCACTTTATAAAAGAGTCAATTCATAAGGTAATATTCATATGCATAATTCTTAGAAAACTTTAAGGTTTTAACTATATTATATTCCTTCTATGTTCTTAATTAAACAATGTCATCATTGACTATATGAATTTGTTCTTGTTTTGTTTTTGTGGCAGGATATCCGATTCAAAGGGGCATGTTATAGAAGAGGATGCATGTTACGTTGTTGGGTGGGAATCAGATGAAGGCATGGTAAATAATATATTATATTGGACTACATATATATGTTGATTTACGTGCTGCATGTATTGTAACTCATTGTGATTGTAATTAGTTATATCTTAGCTTATTGTATAAATTACTTTAGTTGTTGTAGACTTAAGAGGCCACATAACTCATGGTGGATAATATTTGTATTCTTTTTCCTAATTCAATTTATTCATGTTCATAGCTTGTAGCTTAAAGTATATCGACTTTTATGTGCTGTTTTGGATGGTGGATTTGTGTATATATATGATCAGGAAGAACAGAACAGGGAAAAAAATTCGGGAAAATTTAGACCGCAAATAAAAAAGACGGTCTTAAATGTTCAAATGTTAAGACCGGATGTACTTCTATGACCGCTCTTAAAGATATTAAGCCGGTCTTAAAAGTTGGTCTTTTAAGACCGGTCCATTTATAACATCCGGTCTTGAAAGTCAGTCTTTAAGACCGAGTAATTAGTCCTCTGGTCTTAGAGCCCGCTATCTTTTGGACCGGATTGATATTTGTCCGGTCTTAATATTTGGATCTTTTAAGAGCGGTCAAGTTTATGTCCGGTCTTAAAGTTTGAGTTTTAGGACCGAACCAAAAATATTTCAGATTTATTTAGTACGACTTTTAAGACCGAATGTTTAAAATGTCCGGCCTAAAAGAAACTCTTTAAGACCGTTTACAAGTCCGGTCTTAAAGGGAGACTTTTAATACCGCCTGGAACAAGACTGGTCGCAGGTCCGGTCCTAATATGCCTGTTTTGTCCGGTCTTAAAAGCCTTTTTTTCCACCCGTGAATATCAAGTCTAAAAATCATTTTTAAGACTTATTTTCAAAACAACCGGTCCAAAAATAACATATTTTAGATGTGATATAAGTTAAGTCGGTTCTTAAAAAGTCCAACATTTTAAACCTGATCTTTTTTGCAGCCAGTTTAAAAAAGTAACACATTTTAGATGTGATAAAATGAGCATGGCCAATCTATATATTGGAGTTTGAAGTCACATTAAAGCATGGAAAAAAATACTCTGAATATTATTGATGTTAGACTATAACCATGTCCATAAGCAAAGTGAAAGTTTGGAGGACAGGGTTCTCTTAAATTTGCTGGGCTTGTATATATTTTTAATAATAGTTCCATACTTCATTTTCTTGTATATATTTTTACCAAATAGTAAATTTTTAAGGCTTTTTAATTTTTAAATAACATTGTCGGGCCTCAAATATTCCTTGTAAGTCTTTTTCAATTTTTTGGGATATTACACCAAACTAGGAAAAACAAGAAAGAAGAACCAAGAAACCCAATTGATCAAAGTCTCAAACGATCGAATAAAGTAAATGAAGTGAAAAATTTACTTGTTTTTGGAAGATAGCGATGATTTGATGCCTGAGAAGAAAGGACAAAAGTTAGGCAACTATCAGTGCCCTCTTTAAATTGTAACTTAGTGGGGAAGGAGTATAAAGTGGAACGTTTTATGCTTATTTAATACATCATATGGATTTATGGGGATGATGTTATTTATAAATCATTTTAACAGTCAATAGTGGAAACGTCTTTATTCATGCTCGTCAAACGTGATCTACCACAGAATATTTGTTGTCGGCAATAAGTATTTTTCTTCCTTGAAAAACCTGTGTTTTGTCTTTTAAAAAAGTTTTTTTTGAGGTATATCATAACAAGAAAAAAATTCAAATACACACCAAATATAATTTTAAAAATATTTTAGGCATATCATAACCTTGAAAAAAATTATAGAACCAGGGGGACAACTGCACAAGGCAAGGTAGGCAAAAATATTTTATTTTGTAAAATATAAATTCTTTTATTTATCTTGATCGATTATATAAATATAATAATGAAATTATCGAAGTCGACTCAAGTCTTACTTTACCCATTTTAACCGTGTTGCCGTGTTCCTTTGGGCAAAACTACTTTTTGTTTGGTAAAAGGTCCAAGTATAGTTGTCTTCGGAAATATTTTTTTTTGCTCAGAAGTCTTCGGAAATATAAAAGCATGCCTATGTGAATGATTTGTGATTTATAGTTTATTTTTTATAAAACTAGATTAGATACATGGATCGGTTTAATTGGTAATAATATATAAAAATCCCAGTGAATTCAATTCAGTAATTTTGAAACAAATGAAATGACTAAATCATAAACTCATACGGTCTTTAAGAGAGGATCAGTTTCAGTATGGTTATAAACAAGGGATAAATATCAATTTTGCCACAGAAGTTTTGGTTTTGGAGTATCCAGCACCGGAAAGTTTTTTTGGTATCATTTTTGTCCCGGAAGTTTACAAACGTAGCAATCTTGCCCATCGGTTGATCTTGACCATTGGATTGATCATTTTTTATATCATTTTTGCCCCGAAAATTTACAAAAATTTGCTTCTAAGAAAAACTTCTGGGGCAAACTTGCTCCTAAAAAAAACTTTTGGGGGCATATTTGCTCCTTTTTGTAAACTTCCGGGGCAAAAATTATACCAAAAAAAATTCTGAGTGCTAAATGCCCCCTAGACAATAATTCCGTGGCAAAAATGGTATTTAACCCTATAAACAAAAGCATTCCTCCATTTTCGAATTTGCGACTTCTGCAAGAACAAACCAAGGACTAGGGTTTGTTTGGGTTGGCGGTGAGGGTGATGACTTATTTTCTATCTGACTTTTGCAGAAACCCGATAGGGAAAAATTCAGTTTGTAAATACGATTTGTGTTTGGATTGACAGTGACTTTTTTTTCCAAAGGAATATGTGTTTAGATTATTATTTGAATAGTTAGTTGAGATGAAAAATGACTAAAAATCTTATTGAATACTACAAATATTAATATTAGTTGTATATATTACGGTAATTGAAGATAAAAATTTAAATTTTAAATTTTTTTAAAAAATTTAAATTATTATTAAAAATTAATAAATAATAAAAGGTTTTTAATTAACAAAAGAAAGATAGTTCTAGGGGGAAAAATTGGGAAGCACATAAGGTGCTTCTCCCTTATGTGCTTGTCCCTCTAATTAGAGGGACAAGCACATTTTATTTTATTTTTTTAAATTTTTTTATATGTTTTATTTATTTAGATTAAAATTATATGTTACTTTCTGAAATTTTTTTTGCACCCAATATCTCAAATTAATTAGTTCCAGTTCTGCATACAGAAATATTTGTCCTGTAACACTAGTATCATGGAAACTAATTAATTTGAGATATTGGGTGAAAAAAAAATTCAGAAAGCAACATATAATTTTAATCTAAATAAATACAACATATAAAAAAATTTTAAAAAATAAAATAAAATGTGCTTGTCCTTCTAATTAGAGGAACAAGCACATAAGAAGCACATTAGGACAAGCACCTAATGTGAACCCAAAAAATTGTCCCTTCCCTTTCTCTTATTTTCTCTCTCCCATGTGATGCAAAAAAAGCATAAACTCAGCCCAAAAGCTCCCCTACCTAGCGTCAGCGAAAAAGCTACTTTTTTTTGGATATAAACCCAGTCAGAAGTAAGCAACACAAACACCTCCAAAAACCTCCAACTGGACTTTTTTCTTATTGAAGCTTTTTCTTCCCTCTTAAAAGTCCATCCCACCACTGCTGAAGCTCAACCCAAACAAGCTCATATATATATGGTCTTCTAAGATCTGGAAAAAAAAAAACGAAGATTCATCAGGTTTATACAAATATGCCCCTGGAGAAATGCTTTTGGCTGGAAAATTTGTTTCAGTGAAATTTTGGTTGGCAATGAAAACAAACCAAAACCAATAAAACTTCACGGTTTCTTTTGATGCAGAAAAGAATGTGCTGAGAATTTTCCAAGACGCTTATGCAATATGGAGAATATCTGGCCGTGCTGTTTTCTCAGGGTCCTCATTCGAAGGATAAAAAGTGCATGACATTGCATATCTACATTAAAACTGCGAAGGGGTAAATTTGACAAATGCAAGAACGTTTTGTTTTGTTATTTTTGTTATTTTATTTTTTTGCCTGAAAGTATTAATTTCAGTGTGGTCATTTTTGGAAAAGGATCAGTTGGGCTTCTTCAGCTGAGATTTTTTATTTTATAATATGGCCCAAACCTTGACCGCTTGGTGGGCAGCCCGGGAAAACAATGGCTTCTGAGAAAGTGATTTTGCGTGATGGGATGAGAATGAGTTTGACTAAATTATGCCATTTGAATCAAGATAAAAATCTTGACAAAAAAAAAAAAAAACCAAAAGAAGATGCAAACTCTGGTCCTAATTATAAGATCTAATTGACTTTCTTTGGAAAGATTAAGGAAGCCAAATAAGTTACTTAATCATTTCATATGTTGTGTATCCTTAGATTATATATTAGTTTATTAGTTAAACTAATTAGTTTAAAGAAAAAATAAAAATAAAATACTCTAAAGTAATTTAATTAGCTTCCTTAATCTCTCCAAAAAATCAATTAGATCTTATAATTAGGAGCAGAGGGAGTATAAATTGATATATAAAGATAAAATAGTCAATTAGTAAGTCATAAATGCATTGAAGGAGGCCTCCATTGTTGTTCATCTCCATAGGCCTATACACAAAGCCCAATAAATTTTAATGCCTCTGGGTCAGCTAACAAAAAGCTAGATAAAAAAAAAAAAAAACGTTTTTTAATTAATATGGCTAACGAACAGTAATCTACGTGATGAAAAGCTGATCAGTTAAAAAGTAAATAATAACTTTTCCTAGCAATGGCTCTTGTGCTCTCTAAGAAAGTCTCAACTCATGTTCCCCCCTCGTCGGAGGAGGATGATCTGCTCAACCGGAGCTCGAAAAAAACAAAGAATTTCGAAGGTAATACTCAAATTGAAGAGTGGCCTTCCCTAGGTGGTATTGGAAAAAGCAAATGGACGACTGGTCCATCCTTTGCAGATAAGCTTCAAGGCATCAATAGTAATGGGAATAAGGAGGTAATGATGGACAATGATAATGATACTTCTGATGATTCTATATCTGCTGATTCTGAGAAGGAGGACAGCAAACCACTAAGTGAAATAGTCGAAGATCCTAATCGAAACTTCCCCTCCTTTTCTTTTTCTAAGAAGATGAAGAAAAGGCTTTACAAAGCTTTAAACAGGCTATCATTGTAAAGCTCCTGGGTTGAAATATTGGCTATAAGTCTCTTTTGTCCATCCTCCAATCCTTATGGGCCAAAAGAGGTGTTATAAGTTTGATCAACATAGGTAATGGTTGTTTCGTTGTTAAGCTAATTAACTAATAGAGAGGATTACTACAATGCTCTCACTGATGGTCCATGGATGCTCTTTGACCACTACCTGACAGTTAGACATTGGGAGCCCCTGTTTCATCCATGGAATGCTAAAATAGAGAAGGTTGTTGTAAGAGAAGCTTGAAGATGGTTGACATGGCATGCTTATTCCCACATGTTGTGCTATACGAGCTTTAACAGAGTAGCAATGCATTCTCTTGCACCGATTTGTGCCTTTTTGACATAAGTAGAAGCAGAGGTGACACTGTCCCCACTTGGATCAGACATGACCGGTTAAAAATGTTGGATCATCCAAGCAAACAAATCTTGTACGCTACTTTATTCTTCTGCTCCATTGTTCCAAAAATGAGCCTTCGAGAAAGAAACTAGAACAAAAATTGCGTGGCATGAGCCGCTGAGGGGCTTCTGGGGAGGACAGTCTTCAATATGCATGTCGTGACTTTGATTGTTTAATTTGGTCAAGGAAACTCCATTTCGACGCAGAATTGTTGTATAAGCTTTCGGAGTGTTGTGTTTGGGATTACGTCTGTGTTCTTCAGCTTCGCCCCTATTTTGGGAATGGTTTTGTTTCCAGATTCCAACCATTGTTGGATCAAACTTTGATCGTAGGTGTAACCTGTTGACACAGCTATTAGGTCTGTCATTAACTCAAGTAAAATCAAGCTTTGAAAATCCTCAGAGTTTAAGCCACTAATAATCTTCTTTGTACTACACATTCCTTCTGAATCATTTGTGGGGCTACTAGGATCATGAGTTTCAAATATCACTCCCCACCAATAACTCAAAAATCCGATTAAACCACTTAGAAGAGGAGCCTCATGCTCTTTGCATTCAGAGAACTGAAAATCCATCTTTTATAGAAGCCCGAAGATTGCTGACATGGCATGCTAGAATATTATGGCGGCTGCAATTTGGCGTGATTCTGGGCTTATTCCTTTCTCGATGATAAGCAGAGTTTGCTTGATTTTAATGTCACTGTGATAGTTTCCATTTTTAATAGTTGATTGGTAAAAAAATTTCATTTTTAATTGTTGGTTGGTATTTAAGGTACCTTCAATACATTTTTATACCGGATGCTCCTAACGTAATATTTTGTTGGACAACATTATATGTTGTCTTCAAAATTTCACATATATCTTTATATCAAAATATTTTCTCCCATATATGAATAATTTTATGTACACCATTATTTCACTTTCACAAGCCCTTACTTTTATACAAATGATGCTATCATTTTTGTAACATCCCATTTTCAAAAGCAGTATATTTTTTTTTCATCAGAGTAGAGCACTGGAGTGATTGAGTAACTGATACTTGTATTTCAAATGCCGTAAGTCTGGCTAATTACAACAACGGTACAGTAACCGAGTGTTTTAAAAGTACATAACGACAAAAGAAAGGCTTCCGTTGGAACAACGAAAGGAAGTCCTCAGCTGGATCTTCTATGCAGGCTGCTTGCCTCTCTCCTCGGCACTCGGTCCTCCTGACCCTGACGCTATATTAAGAGCTGAGGTCCATTGCAATCGGACCTCAGGTAACGGTTAACCTCATATTTACATATAGCAGTATATGGACTACAGACAATCACCACATTGACAGCACAAATTCATTCAGCAGATATAGCACAGATAAACATATCCTGACAGCACATAGGCCCTACCCTTGCAACGTATCCTGACAGCAAATAGGCCTCTGACAGCACGTAGGCCCCCCTGACAGCACCTAGGCCTCCGACAGCACATAGGCCCCCTTGAAACGTATCCCAATATCCAGCAGGTATAATCATAACAATGGTACATAATCATACCATAGAGCATACAATACACATAGCACATATATGCATAACATAAACATCAGAGTTAGTGTTACAGTACGCGAACGTACCTTCGTTGACGGTCGTCGGTATTTACGCCGATATATCGAGTTAGTGTTACACGGTACGTTAGGTCGAACGTAATCAGGGATATCCTATCAACATAACAACGTACTTGTTAAGGATCTATCATTACGACGGACATTTTTAGTCAAAATGACCATTTTACCCCTGACCCCCTAATCGGCGAGATTTCGCCAGCACTTCGTTACTTTGACCCTAATCTTCCTAAATTTCAACATAACTCCTCTTCCAATATAATTTTCGAAATATAAATCATATTAATTAATGATTCACATCATAACAGGCATTTTAGGTACAAATTACCATTTTGCCCCTATCCTTACTAGTCGGCGGAATTTCGCCAAAGCTTCGCTACTTTAACTCTAATCTTCCAAAATTTTGCTAGAACTTCGACCCCACCATGATTTTCGAAATAATGACTAAAATACCCCTAACATATGATATCTAATCATACTTGGAAGATTAAAGACTAAACTAGCATTTCTACTCTAACTACCGAAAGAACTACGGAAGCTTAAGACTAAGTACCGAAGAACTTACTCAGAGCTTCGCTGCAGAATTCCCCGAACTCCTCCTTCTCTCTACCCTCTCTCTAAAACTGAAATGCTAAGCAAGTTTTGGTGTGCAAAATATGAAGAGGATGCTTGGCTATTTATAGACTTTTTGCAGGGGCAAATTCGCACTTTTCCTCCTTTAATCTCAACCGTCGGATCTAGGGTTTTGAAGTGGCAAGATCTCCCTCCTCCACCTTGCATGCCGACCTGCCCCCCTCTTAGGTGGCATCCATTGGCCAATCAGAAGGTGACATTTTGCTCCTTCTAGAAGCCTCGCCCGATAAAGTTCTCCGATCGGTGTCCGAATCGCGTAATCTTGAAGGGACACAAGGAGCAGATCCTGAAGATCTCTTCTTCCTCTTCCAAAATATTTGGACCAACTAAATTTTGATCTCATTCAGGGCATTTCGTGCTCAGCCGAAGATTCTCGAAAAACGTGCCGGTTACGGAACGAATTTCCGGAATCATCAACCTCTGGACAAAAATCCACTGATTCCAAATATGTCCAAGAAATTCTCAACTCATTCTTAGATGTTGAGTTATGATTTATTTTCTTCAAATTCTAAATCTGTGACTATCTGTCTTTTTCACAGATTACCCTATTTCGTCTTATTATCAAAATGCTCCACCGATTTCGGAATTAACTTCTGGAACAATCTATTTCAAGTTAAAAATCCACTCAATAATATTTTACTCTGACTCTAGGAATTTTGTTCATAGTTTTCCAGTCAGGATCCAATTCCTATCGGTGTTTATTTACCTTTTCTATTTTTTACTTTAATTAATTTTTAATCAAATGTTTTAATTTAACACTCTTCCTTTATTCAATTTCATTTTTCTTTCTTTTTCCTTCTCCCATGTCGGCACACACACACAATTAATATATATATTTTTATTTAATTTTTAATTAATTATTATATAATTTAATAATTATTTTTTCCATAATTTTTTACATAATTTTCCTATTGGTCCATACTTATATTTAGGCTCAAAATTACTTAATCTCATTTAATTTTCTTCATTTCTTCCAATTAATTAGAAAATATATTTATGCTAATTTTCTAGCCATAAATTACTAATTATAGAGTTCTACATAATTTATCACAATTATTCCATTGTTCAAGCTTAAATAATTAACCAATAATTATTTAATCAATCACTTATTATTTGTTGATAATTTTCTTATCTAGAACTAATTACTTCCTCTCAAAATCTGAACAAACATTGCTATTTTATCTCCCATGTAAAATATCAATATTTACGGAGTTAGTTATGATCTCCAAATACTTTATAATTGTTATTTTACAATTCTTCCAAGCTTATAATTTATTAAATTACCAAAATTAGAGACAATAAATTCTCTCAAATTTAATAATTATTTTACTACCTCTCAGGATTTTTCATAATTTTCCTAAGTTATTTATGTCATACAAGGGCATTTTCGTTATTTTGGCACTCTAAATTTCAAGAGATTTTTCCACTACAAATTTGATATCACATATTCACCTATTTCCGATAGGTATTATTTACTCAATATGATACTTATCATAAGTGAGATTTTCAGGGTATTACAATTTTCATTAAGCACCAGCTTTTTATCTTTAGTTTAAGAACCCAAAAAAATAATATAAAAATAGTTAACTGAAGGTGTTAGACTTTTGTCTGTAACTATGCAGCCAAAAAGACATTATATAAAAAAGAGACAGAGTTTTAACCCACAAGATTTATTTATTAAAGGCCGGATTTTTTTATTCTTTGGATAATAGGTCCATGCTTTATAAAATTAGGTTTAGTCTATTGGCTAATTTTAACCGAAAACAAGTAAACTAAGCTAGGCAAAATCCCGATAGTTCACAACTGAATGTGTTTGCAAAATGGAAACAGAAATAACTTTAAACTATGAGCCACATAGGTTGGTCTAAGAAATATGACCCTTCGTCTCTTGCAAACAATGCTTATTACTCTCACAGGAAGTGAATAATTACATTATAGAGATTATAAAACTAGTTTAGTTAGTCATTTTATGAAAAAATATTGTGTTGATTTTTAAAATATACATATTTTAATCATTTTTATTAAGAAATACTCTCTTAATAAAAAAAAAAAAAACTAAAGCCGGTAAAAATTGCCGGCTCTTCATAGATTTGGGCCTAAACGGGCCTGTTTATGTATGGTTAAAGAAAAACAGTCATTTTTTAAGGCTCGGCCCTTTAACATAAGGGCCAAGGTCAACAACCATGTTGGCAGTCGGAAGCTCTTTTAACAATCTTGTATTATTTTCTTTAAAGAAATAAAATTACAACAATGAAAGTCCTAATTTAATAAATTAATGTTGTTAAAATTAAGGTGTAAATTGTATGTATCATACTACAAACAAAGACAATCACTAAGTTATAATTAAAGGTAAACTATTATCTACATATCACAATTACAAATAATTAATGAAGATACTTAACAAAATAAAGAAACAATTCTTATAAACATGTCTTGAAAAGTGTAAGTAGTTAACAAAATAAATAATAAAAGATATGAACAAAACAATCATTACAAAATAAATTAAAAAATACAAAATATTAATTAGTAAGAATATTTATGAAATAAGAAATATTTTTTTATAATTTTTAGGATTCTTAATACAAGATGTTCTTATGAAACTTAAATCTTAAAAATAATAATAACAACTAAATTGTTACGGACCTAGTCTAGGCCCATTATCTCACTGGCTAGTACAGGGGGCAACCCACTATCCGTGGGACCCAGCCATGACCTTGGACATGCACACACGATCTCGGACACGCACAGCACGATCCCAGGACATGTACGGTGTGGCAGCCAAGGGACTAACTAACCAGGTATACTCTATATATACAAGAGGAGGGAGACGGGCGCCGGGTACACAATCTCTAAGCCCTGACTAATCTATATTCAGTCACACAGCACACACAGCACCCCTTAGGCGAAACGCACCTTGTGTGCCGTGATCATACCTTCTCTGAACGCTTGTCCTATAAGCATACGGGAGGAGCACACGAATCTATATCAATCTCGGACCTTCATAGGCGGACATCGAGGTCCCGAACCGAGACAGTGGCGCCAAGCCGTGGGGATCAATAAACTTCAATTCCGTGACCATGAGGATAAGCACTCGTGCTTCGGGCCAAAGACAATCGGAGGCGGATCAAGCGGGGGACAGTCAACCACCGCGTCAACCACCCCGTAACGAGCGTAGATTAACCAATACGATGGAGACCATCGGGAAGGAGAAGATCGGCTATCTCGGCGGAAGACCCTTTGATTCCCAACAATGAACGACATCAAGAGGACAGCACATCAGGCACGGAGTCCTCGGCTCCACGAAACCAAGGCCGTGGACCACGGAATTCCAGTGCAGGCGGCGGGACATCCCACATGCCGAGCCGGACTTTCGATCTCTTCAAGCGGGATGCTTGCGATAATGAGACGGGTGGACAACATAGACAAGCGCCATACCCTTCACTATCGGCGAGCGGAAGAGCGGGAGAAAGACGGACCCGCGCCCTTTCAGCGGGGCGGGGAAGATAAAACTTGGAGAGAGGGCGACGATGGCGAGCTCGGCTCATCGCAGCGGGCGGAAGGCGGAAGCCGTCAACGGCGGGAGGGCCAATAGGAGGAACCTAAGCCGAGATGAAGAAGGTCGACCTCGGGCGAGGAACCATCGAGGTGACGGGACGATTCCTCCAAGTGGGTTCCGGCGACGGAGATATGTCGGCCAAATGCACAATAGCTTTTCTCAAAGGAGATCGAACGCCGATTCCCGAAAAGCTGAATTTGGGTGAGTTGACAAAGTACGGCGGCACACAAGACCCGACGACTCATTTAGAAGACTTTGACGTTCACATGTCGGTTAGAGGTCTCAAGGAACCAATCGTGCCGCGAATCTTCGCGCGACGTTAAAAGGGCGGCGTTGAAATGGCTCCACACTCTTCCTTTTGGGTCGATCCACAATTTTGAAGACACTGGCGAGGCCTTTGAGTTGCACTTCGCAACTAGCAAGCGGCAACCAAAGTCCCGGTATTCTTTGTCCAAAATCGAGCGGCGGCGGGAGAGCTGCTCCAAAGTTACCTTGGCCGCTTCAATCATGCGGTACTACGGGTGCGCGGACTCAACGAGGACGTACACGTTCACTTATTGGTGGATGGCCTTGATAAAGAGTCCCTTTGGCAGAATCTTTCTTAAAGGAGCGGGCAAAAAATCTCAACGACTTCATAACCCGTTCAAAGAAATACTTGGACGTCGAGCAGATGCGAATGGCAAACAATCCCATTTCGAGGCGGGACCAAGATAGAACCTCCCTCCCGGAGGTCGAGACTTCTCGATAACGAAATAGGGATTCCGCGGGAGGGAACGAAAACAAGAGCGGGGTGGCAAGTCGATCGGCGGAGCAAGTACGAGAAATATTCGGCCTTGACGGTGCCTCGGTCCCAAGTATGGAAGGAAGTGTCGACAGCAGAGATGAAGAAGGTCGATCGACCTCGTCTGTCTACCGAAGATCCGGGGTAGACCAATCTAAATATTGCTCGTTCCATGATGGTCGGGGTCATACAAGCGATGAATGTTACGAGCTCAGTGATGCAATCGAGCGATTTGTTCGCGAAGGCAAACTTCAACGGTATGTCATAGAGCATCAAGGAAAAGGTGGTAAACGAAAGACCAAGAACGCAGCAGGACCCCAGAAAGTTCAAAAGCGGGAAGATAAGCGCAAGGCCCCCGAAGTCGATGGCGAATTTCCGAAGCTGGTCGGCGTAACGTGTCAGCGGAGCAATGGGCGGAGCGGAGATACTATGAGCGGCGAAGGAAATACCTTCGAGAAGTCCTATCCGTCGAGAGGCAGACCAAAATTTAAGGAACATCACACTGAGGTAGCACGATCGCCTCTATTTTTCACAAGTGACGACCTCAGGGACGTTGTCCTTGGCCATCAAGATGGGCTAGTGATAACACGGTAGCGGGCGATCAAAAGAGTCTCGGCGGTGCTACTTGAAACCGTCGAGGTGGGGAGGCGGATCTTCGTCCCGGCCCCAAAAGCGGCTATCGGACCGTTCGGACCGGGATTCACCGAACGACGAAGTTAATACGTGGAGTTAGACATCGCGACGAGGAGGTACGCCCGAGCGGCGGGGAGACACTGGAAGATCGGTGGTAGGCGATCCTCTCCGGACCACTAAGATCGGCAAACACCTATCTCCCAGAACTTAAAAGCGGTTTGGTGGAGTTCTGAAGGAAGCAGGGATATCTTCGCTTGGAATTCATCTCGAGTGCAGGGGATAGATCCGAAGTTTTGTTGTCACAAACTAGAAGTCTATCCGGGCTCAATCCTGTGTCGCGAGAGAAAGAGGAACCACGGACCGAGAAAAAGGAAAGCATTGGAGATTCACATCAAGAATTGCTTGAAGCGGATTCATTCGGAAATTCAGTATACAACCTGGTTATCAAATGTGGTGATGGTAAAAAAGCCAAACGGGAAGTGGAGAGTTTGTACAGATTATAAGAACTTGAACAAAGCGTGCCCAAAGGACTCCTACCCAATGCCAAACATCGACCAAGCGGTGGACAACGCCTCGGGATTCCGGCTCCTATCCTTTATGGACGCATATTCGGATATAATCGAGATAGCGATGTACCCGGAGGATCGGGAAAAGACGGCCTTCATTCTTGAAAGAGCTAATTATTGCTACAATGTCATGCCCTTTGGATTGAAGAATCTGGAGCTACATATCAAAGGATGATGAATAAGGTCTTTGCAGACCAGATCGGTCGCAATGTGGAAGTGTATATAGATGACATGATCGTCAAAACTTTGGACCAGCAACGTCATATACAAGACTGGAGCGAGACATTTGCCAAACTCGGAACCTACGAGAATCCGGCGAACCGGCCAAGTGTGCTTTTGGCGTCCCCATTGAAAAATTCTGGGTTTCATGCGACTAACAGAGGCATTGAGGCCAACCCAGGACAAATGTAGGGCGGTGATGGAGATGAAGGCTCAGAGTAATAAAAAGAAGTCCAGCGGTTAACAGGAAGGTTGGCCGCCTTAACCGGAGTTTTGCCAAAGTCGGCGAGAGAAGGCTTTGCCCATGTTCGAGCTCTTAAAGAAGGAGGCATCAGTGGAGTGGAATTCAAAGTGCGATGACGCATTTGAAGAGATAAAGCAATGTCGGCCAATCCTCCGAGTCCTCTCAAAACCCCAACTTTGGCGAGAGTCTTTTCCTTTACTTATCCGTCGGCGAGGAGGCCGTCGGCGCGGCCTTAGTAAGAGAGGCGGAACACGGACAAATTCTGTATATTTTGTCGGCGAGAACCTGCGAGAATGCCGAGTCCGATACCAAAAGCTGGAGAAAGTGGCATTCGCTCTGCTTATTGCGGCCGTCGATTAAGACCTTATTTCCAGGGTCACCATATCGTTGTTAGAACAAGCCAACCAATTCGACAAGTCCTACATAAGCCGGACTTAGCGGGGAGGATGACTAATTGGGCGATAGAACTCTCAGAGTTCGACATCACCTATGAAGCTCGTCATGCAATCAAGTCACGGGCGTTGGCCGACTTCATCGAAGAGCTCACCCGGCTACTAGGGCGAGATGATACGATGGCGGGCGAATGGAAGGTGTATGTCGACGGATCGTCGAACACGAAAGGAAGTGGGCGGAGTCATCATTGAGAATCCGGAGGGGTTACAATTGAGCATTCGTTGCATCTTAATTTCCCAACTTGAACAATCAAGCGAGAATACGAGGCCTTGATAGCGGGCTTTTTCAAGCCAAGGAAAATGGGGCCACAAGAGTTAAGGTTTTCACCGAGCTCCCAACTTGTGGCGGCTCGGATCGAGTACGTATCGGGCTAAAGGCCCACTAATGGCCAAGTATCTCCTAAAAGCCAAGGACTTAATGTCGAGACTTCGATGAAGCAACCGTTACCCATATCCCTCGAGGAGAAACGCAAGAGCGACATTTTGTCAAAATTGGCAAGCACTAGCGAGGTGGTTGTCACCGTACGGTTGTCCGGCAAAATCTCGAAGATCCGGTGTGCATGATGGCTATTTCGGTTGAATCGTTGGAAAAAGCCAATAGAAGACTATCTTGAACGTGGACTCATCCCGACGATGCAATGGAGGCCAAAATGTTGGTTCGAGCGGCCAAGTATACAATGGTGGAGGATCAACTCTCAGAAAGGGATTACATTCTCCCATGCTAAGGTGTTTGAACCCAAATGAAGCGGGTATGTCTGGCCGAGGTGCATGGAGGGCCAACGGTCGGCATATGGGGGCTAAGGCGCTTGCGAGAAAAACCCTTGAGCGAGTTATTCGGCCAACATTGGAGGCGGATTCAAAGACCCTTGTAAGACGGTGCGATAGTTGTCGAAACATGCCGAGTTATTTGGGCGCCCCAGTAGAGCTTCATTCCATCACGGCCCCTTGGCCATTTTACAAATGGGGCATGGACATTACAGGGCCATTCAAGGCGGCACCAGGAAACTACGGTGGCTAATCGTGGCAGTAGACTATTTCACCAAGTGGATTGAGGCCGAACCTCTCACAACGATCTCCTCAGCACGTGTGCAACGGTTTGTTGAAGTGAATATAATTACGCGGTTCGGAGCACCGGTAGAGATAGTAGCAAACAATGGAACTCGGTTCACTGAGTCGGATTTCGTGATTTGATTTATGAATACGAATACGGCATCACTTTGCTTAGTGGAACATCCGCGATCCAACGGGCAAGGCTGAAGCCGCCAATAAGGTAATCCTTGAGGGTTTGAAGAAACGTATCTTTGGGCCGACACCTCTTGGGCTGATCAACTACCCTTTGTTCTTTGGGAAACCGAACAAGCTGCTCGAGACATCCACTCAAGAAACTCCTTATAGGGTGGCCTACGGATGTGAGTCTATGATTCTGTCGAAATAGGGATGATGTCTTGGCGCGGGAAGAGCATTTTATCACAAGGAGAAACAGACCAATAATGAGGCGTTAGCGATCGAGATGCATCGGCCGATGAGGCTGGGTTACGCCCATTGTCGGGATATTGCAATGAAGCGGTTGATCGCGGCTCGTTATAACAAGAAGGTTAGACCACGGACTTTCCAACCGGTTGCTTGGTCCTTAGAAGGGCCGACATTGGAAACAAGAATTCCAAAGACGGCAAGTTGGCGGCTAATTGGGACGGACCTTATCGCGTTCGGGAAACTCTTGAGAGAGGAGCCTACATTCCGGAAAATTTGGATGGAGCCCCAATCAAGCGAACATGGAATGCGGACAAGTTAAAGGCGTATTTCGATTAGGCTTATCTTTTGTTTGTCTTAAAGCATCTTTTTCCATTATGTTCTTTGTTCGATGTTGGCTGCGCTCTTCACCTTTGTCGAATATGAATGAAATTCTCGTTGGAGAGTATTTGTTGAATTCCAAACATTGTCGTTTTCAAGATTAAATTGTTACTAGCTTTTAATTTGAAGAAATTAGGTACGGATAGCTATCGCGACCCGGACACGCTTATTTACTCAGGGGTATCAATAGAAAATGTCATGCGGACCACGATCGAGTCAAAATGCTCGGACGCTATCGGGACAAAACCGAACCGGGCGGGTGGCAATTTTCGTTTGCCTTTGGATGACCGGTTACAATACCGGGAATCTTATAAGGCAGTGCAAACACTAGCACTTTAAAACATTATGGTCTTATGACCAAGAAGCGCGTTCGCGGTTACGCTTACTTTCATATGACCTTGGCGGTCGACCGCAATAGCGGTAAAGTTATATTCTTATATGATGCATATGATTGTTAGATTACCATCTACTATTAATTATAGGCAAAAATGGCCGAGATTGGCCAATGTTCAATAAAAGTTAACGCTTAGCAACACAATAGGACGGAATATACAAAGTACAAATAAAGGAAATCAACCCACGAGCTTGGGGGCGGTTGAGACTTCCTCACCTGCTCGGCCTCAGCCGGCCGCATCGCCATCTACTCGGGTCTCGGAGTTAGCGGGAGGTTCCACATAGGGGACAAGCGCCGTCATCCACATAAGCCCGAAAATGATGCCTGTAGTGTTGAGCTCGACCCGGGTTGAGCCGGATGCAGGCAAGGAATTCTCAAACGCCTCCACCACGGATCCCAGTAGCAACTCCAGAAGTCGGGTTATCTCCGCTGTCAGATGCGCTGAAGACGCCTCCCCTTCAGCTTTGACCCTGTCCCTCTCAGCTGTTATGGCTTTCAACTGCTCTTGGCTTGCTAGCTTGAGCCGCTTTAAAGCCCTCGATTATTACGTTGGAGTCGGCCAAGAGACCACAGGTCTCTTTCGGTGCAAACTCCACTTTCCCAGGTGAACCTCACGAGCACGGAACTCGTTCGAAGCGATTTGCCATTGCTTGAGCTTCATCACGTTACGATCGGGCACGCTTCGGCTCCGCGGCGATCTCACATATTTGTGGTGGAGGGTTAGAAAAGATTGGGTCAAACCGGCACCTCTTAGGAAAGCATTTCCCAATTCTGGACGTCTCGTACATCGACTTCCCGCAAAGTGCGGCTCTTGATAGCGGGTAGGAGGCGGGAGTGCGATCTTTGAGCTCTTCGGTAATTCCCTTACTCCACAAATGGGAACGGGAATGACGGTTGGAGGACGAGGGGAGGCAGGGGTATCGGGCGATGAGGAGGGCCCAACGTTGGTCGACTTGGGAGCGGCGAGGCGCGGTAGGGAGGCTCGGATAGGACGGAGCATCCACGGCATCGGTGCGGGCTTCGAGGACTCTCGGCCTTGAGCTTCTTTGGCTCGGCACCTTCGATGACTCTCCGGACCTTCGACTTGCCCGAGTCATGGGCCGACCTCTTTCTCCCCTTAGTTGTTGGCCTTGGGATCCCGAGAAAGATATTGCGGCTCTTTCATTTTGAGACACACGAAACACGAGACACCGTGTTAGCTACTAGGAAGGCAAAAACGATGAATACTTTACTAAGACGCGGAACAACGCCGATATTTAAATAGCGAAATATCATACTCGGCCTTGACACCATCTCATCTCGACGGCGAGCCTCGGCCGATATTGGGCTACCAAGGAGCCGGCCCCACGATGCGTTTCGCCCTCACATGGTCTATTATAGCGTCGATGGCTTTCCTTTCGAGGCTTGGCGGATTGGACCGCTCTACCTTATAGGCGCTAGGGGACACGTTGTGGTGATCTTGACACCAATACAAATTAAATTCCCGATCGACTTTCGCGAGTCCGGCCCTTTGAGGAACCAAGGAGTTGTGCCGGTTTAGCGACAACTTTAAAAGTTGCTCTTGAAGCGTTTGAAAGAGTCGAGAGGCCAGGGTAAACAAACGCCGGTTGGCTATTCCCGAATGGACGTCCGGCCCTTGAGCTCGCGGCTCTTTCCGGAGCGAGAGGTATGGGGGTGAAGAAATAGAAGAACATAGAGGTGGTGCAAGGCGGACCAAGGCTCATGCAAAACCACTCGAAGGCAATTAGGTAACCCCGTCCATTGGGGTGTAATTGCGAGGAGCTACACTAAGGAATTGGAGGGTGGCCATTTGAAATTCGGAAAAGGGAAAGCGAATACCAAGTCTGGTGAGGTAGTCTGCATAGAAAAAGAAAAAGGAGTTGTGGCTCCCCTCCCTCTCGGAGCACACAGGCTCTTCCTCTTCCGGGAGACGAGAGAGAGTAGGTGTTAGTATCTTGAGCGGGAGACCTTCCAAGTCTTCTATGGTCGGCTTCGACCGATAGGACAACACTTCGCGGGTAACCCAAGGGAATTGTTCAATTAAATCTTGTGGGGGGCTAGCGCGGTTTGCATTTCCAGAAGTCAACAGGACTCGGCGATGAAGCTTGAGGAGCCGGGACAAGATTGTGTCGGCTGTGGAGGAATCCCCGCAAGAAATAAGTCGTGAGCATTCGTACAAGCAGTCATAGCAAGGCCCGATGTAGGAATCAACCTCGGCCCTAGGACCCGGCCAGCCACTTCGTTAGGCGCTGTTCGGAAGGCACGGAGAAGCGGACACGTCGAAGCTCGGGTTAAACACCCTTGGATTGGGAAGAAGCGGGAAGGAAACATTCGGACTTCCCTATCCGATGATGTGCGTCTCGAGTTTTGGCCCGCCACGAAGTTTTCCCTTGCCTCCACGGTGATCGGTTAAAGCAACGGTTTGCGGCGTTGGACGAGAAGATTCATCGCCCCAAAGCCACCAACGGCTTTTTCCCTTGATGATTTGGCGTAGTTCAGCCGGTTCTTCGGGGTCATATCCTTTATGTCCTTCGACATTGGGAGCCACTCTCTTAAAGGTATTAACGATCAATGAACGAAAGAGAAACGGCTCACTCGAAAAACAGGGATTTTTGCACAAATATGGGAGCCGAAAACGGGACTACGCGAAAATTCACTCAATAAAGAAATCTACCCGAACTTCAACTAAATACGGATGCAATCTTATAGGAAACAGCGAGATCGAGGAGCGAGAACAAAAGAAAGAGGCGGGGAAACAATAATACCTACCTAAAATATGGAGATGATCGATGAAAGTTGTGGAATGAAGATGGTTCACGAGATCGATTATCCTCAGGAAGCGAAAATCGTCGGGAGAGAAGTTCTTCAAAACAACTTGGGTAAAATGGCACTGAAGGAGGCCTGGCGGGTATAAACCTTTCGAAACCCAATCGATGGGGGCAAAAGCGCCTTTTCATTCATTAGCAAGGATGACGTGACCTTTTCATTTAATGCGCATCTGTCAGGCATTAATTACGCCAAGGGCCGTATAGGCCAGCACCCCCTCAATTCGGCTTCACGACAGTCGAGGACGCCGGTGGCGAGAGGCTAATGATGACCTAGAAGAGAATCGGCAGGAAAGCGTCCGGGCACAAGGGGCGCTCACGATCAAGTATCCCGGCTCACCGGTTAGGCTAATCGGCTGAGAAAGGACCACACTTGGAGGTTTCGGCCGTGCAAGAGCGAGCCGGACTCCGGATGGTCGAAGAACAACGAAATTTAAAAGCAAACATAACCGGACCACATGTGCGGGGGCAACTCAACCAGAAGACTTATAACTCCGAGGTTGTTTGGAAGTTATGATAGACACCCTATCAAAGTAAGTAGACTCTATATATACGAGAGGAGGAGACGGGCGCCGGTACACAATCTCTTAGCCTTGACTAATCTACATTCGGTCACACGGCACACACAGCACCCCTTAGGCGAAACGCCTGCTTGTGTACCGTGATCATACCTTCTCCTGAACGCTTGTCCTATAAGCATACAGAAGGAGCACACAGATCCTATATCAATCTCCGGACCTTCAATAGGCCGGACATCTGAGTTCTGAACCAGAACACTAAATATTTGCAACATCAATGATAAAGCATAAAAAAAACAATAATATTAGTATCATATAAATAATTTTTTTAAAAATATAGGCCTAAAATAGGTTGGCACTTTTAGGTCCTCAACCCTATAAATACTTGTCATTTTAGACTCGTTTTCACTTTTGAGATGAAAATTTTAAATCTGGTCCTTAAAAATTCAAGACTTAAATGGGCTTTTAGCCTGTTTTCCTAGCTCTAAAAAATCTCAATATAATTAATCAATAAGGTGGGGGCTGTCTTGTCTTATTTATAACATTGTTATCTACAAGTTTCTCGTAATTTTATTCTTTTCTAAAGAACATGTGGTATTTTGATAATTTAGCCATCAAAGTCTTAACCAAGAATTTAAAAATGAACTAGAAAATAGTTCTAGCATGTCTAAGCGAAGGTTCTCACTACTTAAACATGAATCAAAATTAAAGAACTCATATTGACTGAGGATGGGGATAATAACGCTCAGAACTTTCCTAAGAAAGGGTTGGCAAAAAGTTTAGTGGCATCACAAGTCAAACAACGACCAAAAGCTGACTAAGTAAATGTGTGTGACCGTATAATGTCTGCAAGCATAGAGAATATAAGGACAATTTAAATAAGAAAAAAATAAAATGTTTCTGCAGAATGACTTAATTCCTATGAAATTCTTAAAAACCTTTTTTTTTATGAAATGACCTAACTCCTCCTATATTAATTAAAGAAAAAACTCTGTCCACTTCTAGTAGCCATATATGTTCCACGCCAAGCATGAGAACTATTGAGAAAGGGATAACTTATAAATGAATCATTATTTCACTTTAAGAAATAAGGACTTTTGATTATATGAAATGACGACAAAATCTTTAGTATTATCAACTACTAGTATTATTTTAAAATTTTAAGTGTTAATAGTAACCTAGAGATCAATGACCACTTCACTTTAAGAAATGACAACTTTAATTATATTAAATAGCAATAAAAAGAAGCGACAAACTTAAGTGTTAATTCCTTTTTCCCATAAGGATGGTTAGATTATTAAAAAAAAAAAGTTAATTCCAAAAATTTCTCAAAAACTTAACAGAGGTCATCTATGTTTTTCACCCTAACTCACATTAAAATGACTCCTAAAGTAAGGAGTATATATGCTTGCGTCTTTCAAATAGTGAATGTATGCACCCACATTTGGCTATAAGATTATAAAGACCTTAACTTTTTTATTGAATATATAAAGATACCCACATTCAGCTCCACAAAAGCTTCATCGGTGGTGCATCCATGAAAGCTCCAATAGGGGGAAAATGATATTCAATGATGACGAAAGTGATATGTAGTGTAGTCTAGGCGAGAGTGGGGGAATATATTCAGTCTACCGGTAGTTATAAATAAGCGGTTTAATATTTTAGAAATAAAAAATATCTATTATTTTTAAGACCTTTTGTGTTTTTTAACTGTGTAAAAAATCTATTTAATACAAGTTGTTAATAATAATATGAAATGATGGATTTGTGATTCTCTGAAGTTACGAATAAGAGCTTGAGCAAAAAAAAAAAAAAAAAAAAGTTTCCAAATAAGGCATATAGCATCTTGTTGGTGGGGGCTTTAATGACTCTGGGTTTAGATTTGATCTGCTGCACCCTTTCTTGTCAATTTAAAAAATAAAAAAATAAAAAAAGTTCCCAACAAGGAATGATTCTTCTCGCCTTCGTTCTTCTTCCATATCTTGATCTTCTTATCCGCAGAACCAGTGTAAACAACGCCATCACTTGATAAAACCAAGGCGTTTATCGCGTCTTCGTGTGCGCGGACGGATTCTAAACACTTGAAATCTGAAGTACTCCAGATTTTGAATGTTCGATCCCATGAAGCAGAGTAAAGCAGAGGGCCATCTCCGGACAGAGCAAGGCAAGAGACGGCGCCCACGTGATGCACCCACGTGCACTTCTTGTGCCGCCGTACCTGAACATAGTTCTTAGCCGAGAACTGCTTGCAGAAATGATCGCCGATAGTCGGAAGAGTCGCTATTGGTTTGAACCTCGCGTTGGATCTTTCAGATCCGAATTTTGTGATCTTGATGAGCGCTGAACAGCTTGTCCCCTTTTAACCACGAGTGATGTCACAGCTCCATTGTTTGTTGCCACGACGTCGCCATGTGGATTGCTGGTAAAATTAGGGCTTCGACTCCATGCGCGAATCTCGATGTCGAAAGAACCACGAGAGATTTCACAGTTCCATTGTTTGTTGCCACGAAGTCGCCATATGGATTGCTGGTAAAATTAGGGCTTCGACTCCATGCGCGAATCTCGCTGGTGAAAGAACCACGAGCGATGTCACAGCTCCATTGTTTGTTGCCACGACGTCGCCATGTGGACTGCTGGTAAAATTAGGGCTTCGACTCCATGCGTGAATCTCGCTGTTGAATGAACCACGAGCGATTTCACAGATTTGCTCTTTTTTTTTTTGCAGAACTTGTTGCTGGTGAAGTAGTTGAATGTGCTTGTGTGGTTGGTGTTCCCGAGGTTAAGGTATTGCCAAAACTGCTTTTGCAAGTTGTGTTTTTTGTCACCCATATTCCATTATGCTTTTTTCTCATGAGACACTGATAAGCAGTCTATTTGCTGTTCATTTCTGTTCTTCGCCTATGCATCAGATGGCAATCACATTGTCTAACTCATCATACAGAATTATGGAAAAACCGTTTTGCTTAATAATCTGAACTTTCGAAAGTGACAATTATATGCATGTTCCTTATTCTGTCATTGTAGTTGTTCTGTCGTAGAACATAGATGTCTAGCCAAAGTGGGCTAGGTATGATTAATATTGGATTGGGTATAGCGCCCACTGGTATCTATGGAGGAAATATCAGCGGTTGCTAACGGATCACTATGCTACACGGGGTTGGCTCTTCGCCTGAGGGTGGTGTGTGTGCACAGTGAGACTGAATGGTAAAGAATGTAATGGTGAACGTGGAGAACATACCTGGTAGGTAACCTCCTATTTATAGAGATTACCTAGGGTTTCGTCCTCCTAACCTTCAGTTCTTCTCTGGTGTCGTGCGTATCTCACGTCTTAATGGTGCCGCAAGTTACCTATCTCAAGGAGGGCTTCCCGCCTAAAGTACTCCTATTGGGCTCAGTCTCTGCCAAGCCCATTATTCAAGTCCATAACAGTTGCCCCCAAGCTTGGTAGTTCAGGTCTCTGAGCTGCCGAGATTAACTGGCTGCTTTCCGAGATCTCCTGTATCCGACTTTGCTTTCATAGCAACTTTCCCGGCCTAATTGCCTGGTTTATATTCCTGCATTTAATAACGCGTAAGTGAATCTTAATAAATAGAAAATGCTTACTGTTTGCGCAAATCGTTCAACGTGCTCATTTCGGATACTTGTCCGAGCTTGCATTAAACTTTCTGATTCGCGTTAACCTCGGCATTTGATAACACGCAAATCGTTGCCCACTCTATCTGCCCCCCAGCCTGGTAGTTCAGGTTTCTGAACTGTCAGGATGTGTTATTTTCAAAATCCGGAATATGTGCTCGTGATTGCTGGGAGTTCGAGTGTGCTAATCCAAAATTCCGGGTTTATATATATTTTAAACCGAGACATCAGGGTTTATAAGCTGTAACCCCGAGATTCTAGGTTACATACTTTTAACACCGAGGCCCCGGACGCTTGACCGAGTTTGTCTTAACTTCGGCATTTTAATCGAGCGGAAACCATCATCCCGGTGTCTTCACAGTACCTGAGATTGTCTCATCTGAACTATATCGAGTAGAGTGTAGGGAAATTCTCTATATGCGTGCTGCCCCCATTCTTTGATGAGGTGGAGACACGTGGCATACTCTGATTTGATGATCGTTCAGCTTACATATCTTGTGTCATACGGTCATATCTTCACATTAATTGGGCACTCTTCGGTTTTCGTGCATCATCAATACTCACGTCCTTTAACGATGGTCATTATTCCCTTTCTTGGAAAAGAAATCGCCGTTTTTCATTAAAGTGTCATTTATTGCCGCTCAGCCCTTACAGTTTGCTCGGCCTATAAATCCCTCCATCGCCTCTCATTCTTCATCACAACTGGCTTGGTTCTATTCTTTTTTGGGTGAATATTTCCCAAAGATATGATGAGCTTCTTGGTGAGAGTTTCGAACTCCATCATCTGTTGCCTAACTTCCATTTTTCCAGCCATGTGGGGAAGAAGAGTGCGTTGCCGGAAGGAGGAATGGCCTTCTTGGTTGCTGTTCTGCGGCTTTGTCTTCAGATGTATTTGCTAGTCTTCAAGCACGTCGCGTGGTGGATGCCTGGGATCCCAGATGTATTTGCCAGTCTTCACATCTGGTTCAACTTCGTATGGGATCTTGGGAAGAGGTTCGAGCTTTATTTGAGCATCTTCTAGTGTTGCACCTGGGCTTCTTCATCCACCATGGGAGATCCGAGACATGTTCGCCAGTCCCCCTGGACTTGTCTAAACTTCTCTAGGGTCTGCTGCATATTCGGTGAGTGCCTTCAACAACATGAAGTCCTTGCTGAATAATGATTCGGTCTCCGGAGCCAGCTATCCCAACCAACGTAGGAGGGAAAGCTGGTTATCATCAACTGTTGTAATTAGGGGATCCAGAAATAAGGTTTACGAATGTAGCCTTATTTCCTGTACTTTGATCCTTCAACCACCTTTGTAAGCGTGTATGGCAGTTTATTTCCTTGTAAAAGCACTGTGTAACCTGATCAGATATCAATACAAAGTTTGCTTCTATTTTTCACTCATGTCTTGACTCAGATTGAATATATGCCGATGTCGATTTTCCTTATTTCTTCTGTCAACCATGTTGGGCTGTTTTAGTCATCCAAGTTTGTCATTTAATCCAACATTGTGCATGTTCACGCAGCATATGTTAGAAAAATTCGTTCCATTCATGCCATATCACCCCGGTTATGACCGTGGTGAACTATACCGAGTTGACTACGTTGGATAAATCCCGTTATGGCCCTTTAGTATTTGGACTAAATTCTCCTCACAATAAAATATTTTGATGTAACATCCCAATCAGATTATCATCAAGAAATATTAGGAAAATAGGATGTACCTTTCCCGAATATGAAAGGACGTATCCCTTCCCGCTAGGCTGACGCGTTGTAGCGTATAGCTGCACCTCAGGCCTGGGCGCCTTCCAATAGGCGCTTGGAAGTGCGCAATTAATGTTTGCGTCATTTCAGAAAAAACATCATTGCAACTTTTGGGATTTGGCCTTAACTTTTCACGTGCGTGGTCATAACTGCCCCTGCCGTTTCGAATTCAAAAATTCCTTTCAAACTTTTTGAATTCCAGAACCTATACATTTCCTCTTTCTTCTTCCTGTGGGCACTTTTGCATACTCAACGCTTTGCCTACGCTTTATGCAAGAAAACCCCACGATAATTTCCTTCTGCTTGCATTCGCTCAACTTTCACCGATCTTCTTATCAGGTATTTCCATGGCTCTTTTAACTTTCATATACTTGTCTAGTATTTGGAGGATTTTTCTGGACTTTGTGCCGTTACTTAGAGAGTACTTCATTGAGTTTCTGGGTTTTCTAGTTTAAATGAGTGATTCTCACCCCATACCACCTTGCTAAACTCATCGTTTTCTTCTATCTTCGATGATCGAACATATTTTTATTTTGGTTGCCCAAAATGACCGTTTCACATCCCAACCCGGAAAAGTTTCCGACCTTAGGTTCTTGTCGACACCATAATCCTCCCCACCAATCTTGTTCCCAGAAAGGTGAAGTGTGTTTGGGCCAACCTTTAACGTTGCTTGCCCCGAAAATGAATGCGAACCCGTGAATGTGACTTATTTTCTAATCTTGCCCTTCCTTTGCATTTTTAGGTTTAGATGTCATCCTCTTCTCAGTTGCAGTCTTCGCCTACGGCGGATGAGTGTAGTTCGTCCGGCTCTGTCCGGAATCCAAACTCCCCTAAGAAAGTCGTTCACATTAGGGTGACCGAGGTAAGAAATACCCTGACCGACAAAGAATTTCCCTCCCTCGGCATGAGAGATGGGGATGGGTATTCGATAAGGCTTCCTATGGATGATGAATCCATTACCACCGTCCGATCCTGGAAATGCGAACCCCACGAACCCCATTTCTTTTTCTTTTACCGAGATGTTTTTACCCAACTCGGTGTAAGGTTCCCCTTTTCCAACTTTCAAACGCGCCTTCTGAACCACCTGCAACTAGCTCCCACGCAACTTCATCCTAATGGCTGGGCCTTTGCCGTCGCTTTTGAAAATCTATGTCGGGAACGAGAAATCTGATGTACCGTGCCGGTGTTTATGACCTTCTACTCCCCGTTGGAGCTAGGTGGGTTCCACGCACCTGGAACGACCTATTTTGGATGGACGTCCCTTCGTGGGAGAAGCGAGCATATGCTCTTTAAACCTTTTTGTGAGTCCTGGAAACAAATTAAAACCGCCTTTTTCAAAGTTCTCGCCTACCCTTTTCAATGCCCGTGGTTCCTTCGCACCGCCGATTCCGGGGAACTTGAAGGCAGATTCCCTTTGTACTGGACGAATGCCCATCATAAGTTCAAAACTGGAGACTTTGCTCCGGCCAGCCTTACCGAAAGTGAGGATGCGGCCGTGGTGAAGCTGACAAAGCTGTCTAGTACCCTTGAGTCTCTGATGGACCCTGCCGATCATATTCCCAACACTTTAGTTCGACGATGCGCACCAAGGAGTATGGGATTATGGATTTAAGTTTTCCTGTGCCCTGTAAAATGCCTTTGCTTTTACTAATGACATTCTTCTCTACATTGATGCAGGACAACAGATGGGAAGACCTGCGTTTCTCGACGCCTTTGCCGAGGTTCCCGCAAATCCTGAGAATGCTCCCCCTCCCCCACTAGCGGATGATCCTATTATGAGTGGCGGACTTGCTATCTCGGAGGAGGCTGATACTACCAAGGCTCTTCGTAAACGCTCCGCGCCCAAAGGTGGATCGAAGCGCGGTGAGAAGAGGGCCAAGACGTCGAAAGGCAAGCGGGTTGCCAGAGAGGCACCTACTGTGACTCCTGCGCCGGCCTCACCTGCAGGAGAGGTACCTACTTTGACCCCTGCGCCGGCCTCACCTGCTCCTTCAGGTCCGTCCACATTCTCTACGCCTCCCGATCATGCCACTATGACTAGAGGGGTTCTTTGGTCAGATGGGATTACCCAAGCGATTAGAGATCTTATGCGTCCCCCTGCTCAGCTGTACTCCCCCTCCTCGCCTTCCAAAAAAGAGAAGCTCCTGCTGGTTGATATTGAACTGCAGACTTATAGGGCCGCTTCCCTAGTACGGCCTTATGCTGCACTTAGGATTCAGAATGTCATCAGGTTAAAATCTGTGAATGATTTGACCAAACAAGTATCCACGATGACCGACATTCTTGAAGTCTTAAGGAAGGAAAAGAACGAACTCCGAGCTGAGCTGGATGCTTTGAAGAGCAATGCTGATCTGACAAAGCTCACGGAAGAGAGGGACCGGGCCCAAGGAGAATTGGAGGCATCTAGGGCCGAGCGAGAAAAGCTGCACTGAGATCTAATTTCCCTTAATGAGAGGTATGTTACAGCGGTGGAAGAAGTTGTTGTGGCCGAAATCAAGTTGACTGCGACACAAGCTGACTTGACTGCGGCTCGGGCCGACTTGGCTGTCACGCAAACTGACCTGGCCGCCACCCAAGCCGAGTTGCAACTCCTTGAAGGTCTCCGTCGGGAGGATGCACTTCTAATGCATAAAATGACCTCAGACTATGATCATTTGACCGGCGATCTCAGAGAAAAGGATGCGGAGCTTGTCGTCGCTAAATCAAAATTGCGAAGTATAGCCAAATCAGCAGATTGTCCTTTGAGAATGTTGTTGATCAGATATGGGTCCTGAATCCCGCTATCACTCTAAACACCACCGGGTTGAATCTCCAGGCTTATGTTAGTAGCAAGGGGAAGTTGATTCCTCCTGGGGGCGAGGAAAGTGAAGATGAGCAACCCTCTCCGTCGGCCACTGAGACGCAGTCCCAACTTTAACCCTCTGTATTTGTATGGTGCTTGCTGCGGGGCTTCTGTTTGCCCTAATTTTGTATACTCTTGGCCGTAGGCCATAACTCTCTTCGTGTAAGCTGTATATAAGAACGCAACATTGAGCCGTTCATTTTAACTTATCGCCATGAATCTGCTTGCCTGCTACCTGATTTTTAACAACTAAAGTCGCTAAAATTAACAAGTATGTTAGCCGTGATGTTGACCGACGAGCTTTACTGCTCAAAATTCAAATATACTATGGCTTGTACGTGATGTTAGAGGATGGGTTTCATTACCCTGATCTCTACATGTTTTATTTGGACATGATTTGTGAGTACGGGTTTCGTTACCCTAAATTCATCATGTTTAACTGTGACATGATTTTTTAAACCGGGTTTAATTACCCTGGGTTCCTCATGTTTAAGTCATACATGATTTCGGAAACCGGATTTTTAATACCCTGGCTTCTACATGCTTAAGTCGTATATGATTTTGGAAGCCGGATTTTTAACACCCTGGCTTCTACATGTTTAAGTCGTTCATAATTTTGGAAGCCGGGTTTTTAATACCTTGGCTTCTACATGTTTAACTCGTTCATGATTTTGGAAAACGGATTTTTAATACCCTGGCTTCTACATGTTTAACTCGTTCATGATTTTGGAAGCCGGATTTTTAATACCCTGGCTTCTACATGCTTAAATCGTACATGATTTTGGAAGCCGGGTTTTTAAAACCCTGGCTTCTACATGTTTAAGTCGTTCATGATTTTGGAAGCCGGGTTTTTAATACCCTGGCTTCTACATGTTTAACTCGTTCACGATTTTGGAAGCCGGGTTTTTAATACCCTGGCTTCTACATGTTTAAATCGTACATGATTTTGGAAGCCGGGTTTTTAATACCCTGGCTTCTACATGTTTTACTATCAAAAGGTAAACAAGGATCTCATTTGTAGAAACTGGGCTAAGCCATCCTTTTATTCAAATATTCGCGTTTATAAAACGTCTTACAAGAGAAATAAAAAAGTAACATGCCGGCTCTCCACAAATAAGCTCATGTCATGGCCCTTTAATAGAATCGCCATTAGCCGGGCTACATGCTTCAACTATAGTAAGCCTTTAACTTGTCAGCATTCCATGTTCGCTTCACAGCTTTATTTTGCAGCGTCTCCAACTTGTAAGCTCCTTTACCAAGATTTTCAGTAACTCGGTAAGGGCCCTCCCAGTTGGGAGCCAGCTTTCCTTCTGTGGCATTTTTGTTGCCGATGTCCGCCTTCCGAAGGACGAGGGTCCCTTTGTCGAAAGATCGAGGTCGTACCTTTTTGTTGTATTGGGTTGAGATAAGTTGCTTAGCCGCCAGATCTCGGCAGTGTGCCACAATCCGAACTTCATCTATCATATCTAACTCAACCGCGATAGCGTCGTTGTTCTCTTCTTCATTTTGAAGGGCTATGACCCTTCGCCAAGATGATTCTCCAATCTCAATCGGGATCATGGCTTCACACCCATAAGTTAGCTTGAAAGGTGTTTTCCCGGTTGACGATTGGACACTTGTTCGGTATCCCCACAGGATATAAGGCAGTTGGTCTACCCAACTAGATGTAGCATCTTCGATCCGCTTTTTTAATCCATCTACAATGATCTTGTTAGCAGCCTCCGCTTGCCCATTAGATTGCGGATGTTCTACAGACGCGAAGTGTTGCTGTATATTAAAATCAGCTACCAACTTTTGAAAACCCTTGTCAATGAACTGTGTTCCGTTGTCGGTGACAATTTCGGCTGGAATGCCAAACCGTGATATGATGTTCTTCTGTAAGAACTTTTGCACCCTAGCTGATGTGATCGTGGCGACAGGTTCTACCTCAATCCATTTTGTGAAATAATCGATCGCCACGATGAGCCATCGCAACTGTTCGGCCGCCCGCTTGAATGGTCCCAATAGATCCATTCCCCACTTAAAAAATGGCCACGGCGCTGAGATTACCTGAAGTCTGGCGGAGGTGACTTGATGGTATTAGCATGCTTCTGGCAGCTATCGCATCTCTGGACATGATCCTTAGCATCTACGGCCATGGTGGGCCAAAAATACCCAGCTCGTACTGCTTATCTAGCCAAAGCTTTCGCTTCCATGTGGTGACCATTGATTCCTTCATGAATCTCGATAAGGACATATCTTGCTTCGTTTTCCGCAAGGCACTTCATCATTGGGGAGTGCAGTCCTTTTCGATATAACTGGTCAGTAACAAGTGTATATGAAGCGGCTGTTCTCGTGAGCTTTTTTGCTTCCAAGCGGCTGTTCCATTGATTTGAGAAGCTACTAGCTGAGAATCGGTGGAAACATGTACTCGACAAGCCCCACTTTCTTTAGCTTGGAGCAAACCGGCTATCAATGCCTCATACTCCGCCTGGTTGTTTGACGTTGAAAAATTAAAGCGTAAATATAACTCCAACGAGATACCTTCGGGGCTTTTAACAATAATCTCTGCTCCACTCCCTTTGATGTTGGACGAGCAGTATACAAACAAACTCCAAACATCCTGGTTATCTCCTCCATTTACCGGGGTTAGCTCCATCACGAAATCTGCCAACGCCTGGGATTTGATTGCATGCCGAGCCTCGTACATGATATCAAATTCAGATAGCTCAATAGTCCAGCTTACCATCCGTCCGGCTAGATCTGGCTTGTGAAGGATTTGCCGGATGGTCTGGTTAGTGCGAACAACAATAGGATGACCCTGAAAGTACGGGCGAAGCTGCCTTGCTGTTACAAGTAATGCAAATGCCATCTTTTCTACTTTCTGGTAACGTAATTCTGAACCTTGCAAAGCTCTGCTCACAAAGTACACTGGGCTCTGGCCGTCCACGGTTTCCCTAACCAACACGGCGCTTACCGCCTCGTTACCCACTGACAGGTACAATATCAAGCTCTCTCCTGTCTCGGGTCTTGTCAACACCGGAAGTGCAGATAAGCATTGTTTAATCTTTTCAAAGGCCGCTTCGCACTGCACATTCCATCCTCCAGATGCTTCCTTCTTTAGCAGTTTGAAGAATGGAAGAGAGTTTTCTGCTGATTTTGGCGCAAACGGTCATGCGTACCAATCGTCCGCCCGCCTGTTGGACTTCCTTTTTATTACGCGGGGCCTCCATGTCTAATACGGCTTGGCATTTGTTGGGGTTCACCTCTATACCTCTGTTTGTCAACAAGAACCCAAGGAACTTTCCTGCCGGTACTCCAAATGCACATTTCGCCGGGTTGAGGCGAATTCTATACCTCCTCAATTTATCAAACGTCTGCCGCAGATCCTCAACATGATTGACCTCGCTCAAAGATTTGATGATCATGTCGTCTATATATACCTCCACGTTCTGACCCAGCTGGTCTTCAAAAACCCGGTTCATCATTCTTTGATATGTTGCTCCTGCATTCTTCAACCCGAAAGGCATCACGTTATAGCAATCATTTGCCTTTTTGGTAATGAATGCCGTCTTTGCCTGGTCCTCCGGGTGCATTGCGATCTGATTATATCCAGAGTATGCATCCATAAACGATAGCAGTCGAAAACCGGAAGAGCTGTCAACCGCTGGTCAATACTGGGCATGGGGAATGAGTCTTTTGGACATACTTTATTTAAATCCTTGTAGTCATTGCAGACCCTCCATTTTCCATTAGGTTTCTTGACGAGGACGACATTGGACAGCCATGTGGTATATTGTACTTCTAGGATGAAACCGGCTTCCAATAATTCTGCCACGTGTGCCTCTAAAGCTTTCCGCCTGTCCTCCCCGAGCTTTCTCTTTTTCTGGGATACCGGGGTCGACCCCGGTCTAATCGCGAGTTGATGACAACAGAAATTTGGGTCGATCCTGGGTATTTCGGATGGATGCCAAGCAAATAGATCTTTATTACTCCTGAGGAATTTTTCGAGCTCCTCTCATACCTTGGGATCCAACGCCTTGCCGATTTTAGTAACCTAGCCGGGCTCTGATCCAAGGACGAAGTCCTCCAATTCGCCATTAGGCTCGGTCTTCTTCATTTTCTCTTCCTCACGCAAATCCAACTTGACCAAGTTTACCTCCTTGCCACCTGGATCTGCCTCGGGCACTTTGCCTATCCCGGCTTGTAATGAACGAGTTGAATCACTCTTGACCTCCTTGACCGTATTGAAGTAGCATTGTCGGGATTCCTTTTGATCCCCCTTCACGGTTACGATCTGGTTCACCTTGTTGATCATCTTCAACTTCTGATGCTTAGATGATACCAACATATCCCAATTGTGAATAGTTAGTCGGCCTAGGATTATATTGTATGAATATGGGAAATCCGCCACTACAAACCGGACTCTTTCCGATTTGAAAGCCTGCTTGTCCCCCAAAGTTAGCTTGAGGTCCACGTAACCCTTTGGACGGGTATCCTGTCCATTGAAGCCGGTCAGGGTTGTCTTGCTTGGTTTTAGCACGTCCGAATCAAAATTCATTCGCTTGAACGCGTCCCAAAGTATGATATCCACCGCGCTCCCATTGTCCACAAAAATCTTCTTCACCCGGCATTTCACCAGGGTGCCCGTGATTACCAACCCGTCATGGTGCCCTGGGGCGACATCCTCTAAATCTTTGTTGGTAAAGCACAGGACGGGGGATTTGGGCTTGCCCGAGCTTTCTTTGAACTTTGGGTTGTCCCGAATTGATAATACCTCTCTAAGGTATTTCCGCCGCTGGCTGGTTGAGTCTCCTTCGCCACCAAAACCTCCGCTGATAACGTTACAATCATATTTGGCCTCGGGAAACTCATCCTCCTCATCCTCGGCTTTCTTCTTGAAGTCCCTTCTTCTCTTTTCTGCGGGTGGGCTCTTACTTCGGTTTTCACCCTGTCTCTTATTGCCCTGCTTTCCCTGGGTTTGGATGACGTATTTCTGCAGTTTTCCTTCACGGACAAACTTCTCCACCGCATCCTTCAAATCCCAACATTGTTCGGTCGTGTGGCCATGCTGATCGTGAAATTCACAAAACCGAGTCTTGTCCGCGGTGCCTCTTTTGCCAAGCGGCCGAGGTCTTTCCACTTTCTTTATTTCAGTCGCACATACTTCCTTCCACAGCTTAGCCTGTGACACCTTCAACGGGGTGTATTTATCATATTTGGAATCACTCCTACTATCCCGGGGTTTGCTGTCGGTGTCACGAATACAGGGACTCCTTTTTGTATCCTTCGTGACCTTCTCTTCCCCGGGGTGGGGAGCTCTTAGCCCGCTCCTTTGTGGCTGGGGCTGCCATCTCCATCTGTTCCAAATCCAGGTATTGTTGGGACCTGTCTTGGAATTCGGCCAGAGTTGTGGGGCGGCCCTTCATGATTGAATTTCTTAATCGGGATGAGACATCCAACCCGGCTATTGTGCAGTGCAGGTGCACATCTTCTTTCAAGCCCGAAATCTGCAAGGACAACAATTTAAAACGGTCCAAGTACTTGGCCAGGGTTTCTCTCGGTCCTTGTTTGACTAGTCCGAGTTGAAACTCGATCTTGGGCTGTCGCCAACTCGTGGAAAAGTGCAAAAGAAACTTCTGCTCCACTGTTTTCATATCTGGTATAGAGAATAATGGCAAGGAGTGGAACCATAACTGCGCGGCTCCCCTAAGGGTCCCGGCGAATAACCGGGGTATGACCTTTCCTTCTATCCCTTTTACCATGATCTCCATCTTGAAATTGCTCACATGGGTCAAAGGATCTTGAGTCCTGTCATATTTCTGCAACTCCCTTGAGTCCAGGCCTTTGGGGTACACAGCCTTCATAACGTCATCAGCTTCCTCGGCCGCACGGCTGTGTTCTGGACCAACTGGGTCCGAATGCTGGATCGTTTCCTCATGGAGCGATGGTTGTCCTTCAGGCTGTTGTTCTCGCCCATGTATCACGCGGGTCCTGGTAGTTCTAGCCATTCTCAGTGGTTATGAGTAGCTTTTTATAATTCTGGGAATCGAAATTTCTCGTCCCCACGGTCGACGCCAATGTTATGTCGTAGAACACAGATGTCTAGCCACAGTGGACTAGGTATGATTGATATTGGATCGGGTATAGCGCCCACTGGTATCTATGGATGAGATATCAGCGGTTGCTAACGGATCACTGTGCTACACGGGGTTGGCTCTTCGCCTGAGGGTGGTGTGTGCGCACAGTGAGACTGAATGGTAAAGAATGTACTGGTGAACGTGGAGAACATACCTGGTAGGTAACCTCCTATTTATAGAGATTACCTAGGGTTTCGTCCTCCTAACCTTCAGTTCTTCTCTGGCGTCGTGCGTATCTCACGTCTTAATGGTGCCTGTTCCAGTATCTGCATGATCCCTGAATTAACGGCACATTAAAGAGGTGATTGGCAAGTTACCTATCTCAAGGAGGGCTTCCCGCCTAAAGTACTCCTATTGGGCTCAGTCTCTGCCAAACCCATTATTCGAGTCCATAACAGTAGTATTTCTCAAACTCTGATAATGTTATTATATTGATTGAGGCCATTGCAACTGTATTCTCTTAGGCAAACCTTTGCACTACTACAAAAAAAACCCCTTTAACGTCCCAAAATAGGCCCAATCAAAAAATTTTCCTGATTTTTGGAGTCCCCAATTTTATTTTGGGACGCCAACAAATTTTCCCTCCCATAAAATTGGTCGCTAAAAAATTACCCATCTAAAAATGGCCCAAAAATTGATTTTTGGAGTCTCAAAATATAATTTGGGACGCCAAAAAATTTCCCAGCAACAAATTTTGCTTGGCACCATAAAATTGAGCCAAAATAATTACAAGAATGCCACCGCGTTCACTTTTTACTTCCCCTTTTTAAATAGGGACGTCTTTTAGGGTAGTAATAACCAATTTTTGAAGTAGTGTTGTGACTTGATTTCTTTTTGTGTTTATCACAATATAACAGGAGAACAAGTTCAGATCTTTGTTGTTCTCATTTAGTTGATTCAACTTTTTGGGATTTGTGGAGTGGAGTGCAAAACCGCCTAGTTTAATTCAGTTAGTCGTGGGAG
The DNA here is from genome assembly GCA_025563575.1 of Acacia pycnantha. Classification (NCBI taxonomy): domain Eukaryota; kingdom Viridiplantae; phylum Streptophyta; class Magnoliopsida; order Fabales; family Fabaceae; genus Acacia; species Acacia pycnantha. Next base: position 4,204,819 of record JAMWYP010000098.1, on the reverse strand, counting down.
ACTCTGCTGTACAGTTGAACAATTGAACTCATATTTGTCTGAGGATTCCTTCATCTATTTGTACTAGTCACCGGGTAGTGGCACTGATTGCATTGCTTATTTGTTAAAATACGTGTAGCTTAAGCTACCATTGTATGAAACTAGTGGGCATCAATTGCATAAAAGTGTGCTGGACTAAATTACTCCAAGTTTTCATGAATAATCCCATGTTTGGTAGTTATGCTGACCGGCTGTTTAAGGCTGTAGGCATATATATGTTCAAACTTTTTTTTATTGGAGGGAAAACTATTACTGTTATTTATAGATTTTCTAAACCTAATTTCCTTTTAATCATCAAGTTCCACTGGGAGCTAATGGATGTGCCTATTTTATCTTTGAGGAACTTTGTGATAAACCTCTTGGAGCCGTAGACTATTTCGGATTATTCAGTAAGTCATCATTGATCATCATTGAAAATACATATAGAATTTGGATTTCTTGTTTGTGCGGTATTGCAGAGAAATATAGAATTGACGTGTCTTGAATTCAACAAAAGTTGAACCAGCACTTTACTTTTGCAAAACTCCATATTTAGTTTCTCTGTTCATAAAGAGATCCAAAAAATCTTACAATGAATATAAATTTTTTTTATAGAGAGATTTCATACTTTAGCATTGGAAGGCATCCCAATAATTGGCCTTCACAATAAATCAGCAGCACATAGGTTTGTCACTTTGATCGATGTAAGTTCCTTTCCTGTCTAATGTTTTTCTTTTGGGCGTTTAGTTAATGATATGAGTTAAACATTTTTTTTTTGTTTTGATTGTTAATTTTGCTCAATAATCTTAGGCATATCCCCTCTCCTTCATTTGTTTTTTTCCTGCCTTGCAAATTGTGGTTACAGGTGACATGAGAATAGAGCCAGGTTATTGTGGGCAGCTGAAGGGAACCCTCAAGAGCTTTTCTTTATGGACAATTCTGCTTTGTGCATCCTGTCCTGATAATTCAATCGGAACCTCTCACAAGGAACATACATATGTTTGATCTTATTGATCCCTTTCCAAAAGAAGAGATTGACTATATCCGCAAAAGTTGTTGTGAATTCATTTATGAGCTCTTAGAACAATAGTGAGCATAGGTCTTGTGTTTTAATTTTCATCATGTATGTATTCATCATTTAAAGACTGTGAAATGTTTTGATCTGTAATGAATAATAGTTATTAGATCGATTTTGTTCTCACTTGAATTGGAATATTGTTGGCATTATATTTATTTTCAATAATTGATCAATTTGTATGTTCATTTCCAATAATTCATTTTTAAGACCTATTTTTGAAACAACTAGTCTTAAAAGTCTTACTTTTAAGACCTTATATTTTAAAAACCGGTATTAAAAGTAAGACTTTATAAAACCTCATATTCCAAAAAACCGGTCATAAAATTCATTAAAGTCTTACTTTTAAGACCTCAAATTTTAAAAACCGGTCTTAAAACTACTTTTAAGACCTCATATTTACAAGAAAATGGTATTAAAAGTCTTCCTGTTAAGGCCGGTTTCTCAACTAGTCTAAAAAATAACAGACTTTTAAGACCGGCTATATCGAGACCGGATACAAAAGCGATCTTAAAAGTGTTTTTTATCCAATCTAAAGCGCGATTTTTGTAGTAGTGCGGGTAGGAATCATTCCGTTCTTTAAAATTTCATGAAATTTTGGATAAAATTGATTCCAAACTGCAAATGTAGAAATCCAAGCTTTTATCTCAGGCAGGTAGAGCCACTTTAATCAAGCCTATCATTTCTTCTATTTTTGTTTATCACATGTCATTCATTAAACTCCCTGCTTATGTGGCTCATACAATTGACATGAGGGATTGCTGATTTTTTCTGTGATTTCCAAGGTGATAAAAAAAGGATGCATTTATTAGCTTGGAATCATATATGTCAACCGTTGAGTCAGCGTGGTTTAGGAGTTAGGAAAATTGAATCATTGCTCATCTTAACTAATAGAAATCGATAATATTCCAACACATTTTCTTATCTTTTCATTGATTCTTGGGCTCAAATTGTGCATATAAAGAGATTATAGAAGAAAATTTGATGTGGAAAAAGCAAACTCAAACTTTTGTTAAATCATGAGTTAAATGCATATAGTTGTAATTATTGGTGAAAGTTAAAGAGCTCAAGAATTTCTCCTCCATGTAGGTGGAAGATGATGACAAGTTGTAAAAGCTCTCAAAGATCATGGGAATATGTGAAGGGAAGGAAAGAATGCAAGAAGAAGATAAAAAAGAACACTATGGAAGAAAAACTTACATTTTCTATGGAATTGTTGTTAGACCTGACTATCGCCCAAGAGGGGGGTGAATTGGGTGTCTGATAAAACTTTAGATAACTTTGAAATTTTTTTCGCAACTTACTAAAATAGTTTGAATGACAGAAATAGTTTATAAAGCAATAGTCAGTCATTCAAACATATATGCTGGAAATTTAAGAGTTTAGGGAAGAGAATATGCAAACTGAGATTTATATTGGTTCGGTCCAATTCTTGACCTATGTCTAGTCCCCAAGCTCCACTTGAGTTTTTCAATCCACTATCTCCTTGTTTAACCGGGCACAGAGAAAAGCCTTTACAACATCACAAGTTTAGTCGGTCACTTGTGCAGCCTTTACAATCTCTTACCGAGATACTCCCTCTTACACACTGTAAGGATACAATTACACACTCTGTACTCAGAATGATCCTTTCACACTCGGACTCACTCCCCTTACAAGTTGTAACTGTACACCCACACTCAAAGGTTCCACAACCTTGAGATTTGATCACTAAACAAATAATCAAATAAGTGTTTAGACTCTCTCACAGAGTAGATGAATAATAATCACTGAAGTACATAATCAATCATCACACTCTCTACTGAAAACTATATAAACATTGTGAAACAGAGAATATATGAGTTAAGCGTTGGATTCATAATGTTGGCATTGCGACATTGTAAGCTCTTGTCTCTAACTTCTTCTATCTTGAATGCTTTTCCTTTTATACTTGATGAAGAGTATTCGACCGTTTGAACAATTCTTCCCATTAAGTATATGACCGTTGGAATAAATATAGCCGTTGAAGCTTCTGACATAATCATATGCTTTTTGTAATCTTATGTTAATCCTTCGTTTGGTCATCTGAAACTTGCTAACAAGCATAATTAATAGCATTGAGAAGTATAGCAAGTAGAAATCAATTGATAACAATCATTTTTGAATTCGGAGACGTTGTGAACTAAGCTCTGCTGTCTTGACTCGAGTTGATACTTGTTGGCTCGAGTCAAAAACTCTTCTCAAATTGTCTAACTCTCTGTCTTCCCTAGACTCGAGTTTGACATTGTTTGGCTCAAGTCAAAAAGTCTTCTTTAATTACTTAACTCTATGCCTTGCAATTGGCTTGAGTTAAACAAATTCTGGCTCGAATCAATTTCCAAATGATCACTTAGCTTCTGAAGCATTTGACTCGAGTCTATGCCCAAACTCGAGGCAACAAAAATCCTGGCTCGAGTCATATTCGATAAAACATTTTGAATATTTTCAAAAGAGTTCTCTCTAGCTCGAGGTGGTAAGTGTAGACTCGAGGTAAGAGCTCATCAAATTTTTTTGCTTCCAAAATCTTGTGAAACACTGAGTCTAGATTCATATGGAATTGGTTTCACTTCATTTGGTTGTGTTTAGTGTGAGCTATATCCAGGAAACCGAGCCTATGCTGAAATGAATCCAGAATTTTGTGTGTCAACTTTTGAGACCATAACTCCCTATTCTGAACTCCCTTTTGGTTGGTTCAAGTCTTGGTGAAATTTATTTTGAGTCTACTTTCAAATGCCACTGATTTCAACTCAATTGGATTTTTAGTTTGTGAGATACACTCAAAACATCGAAGGTTGGTTAGCAGTGTGACGTTAATTGATGTACCAACTTGTGAAATTCAAATATTTCTCTCATCTCAACTCCTTTGGGCTTGAAACCTTGTCACAATGACGCATTGAGAGTCTATTTTCATACAAAGTTTGTTTCACCTCAATCCTATCTCTGATTTGGGAGATATCATCGAATTACCAAACGTCGCCTAGCTGAAACGTGAAACAGATGTGACCAGAGTGCTGAAAAGCACTATTGGCTCGAGTCAACTTAGGCTTGGCTTGACTCAACTCGTACTAGAGTGCGAAAATGGCTTGAAAATCACTATTGGCTCTAGTCAACAATATGACTGACTCGAGTCAAGGCCTTGGCTCGAGTATATGAGTTTGTTGGCTCGAGTCAACTTGTACCAGATGCCCAAAACACTGTAGAAACCATTCTAACTCGAGTCTAGACATCCTGGCTCGAGTTAATTCATCCCGAAGCTTTATTTTGCTTATTTTAACTCCGATTTGAGCCATTTCAACTTCCATATCATCATGGAGACTTGTAGTATCAATCTAAAAACTTGTATAATGATTTTCTCATTCCCATTGAGCAAGTTCTTCTTTCTTTCTTCTCTTCTCTTAATCATTCTCCATAATTCAATTCTTTTTCTCTTCTCTTCTCTTCTTCTTCTCTTGATCATTTTCCACAATTCAATTCTTTCTTTCTTCTCTTCTCTTCTTCTTTTCTTGATCATTTTCATAATTTAATTCTTCAATATCTCCTCTTCTTCTTGATTATTCCCAAAATACTTTTATAACTTCTTGCTTCCTTGACATTCTCTGCAATTTCTTCTTTCTGTAATCTCTTATCTCTTTCTTGATTAATCTCTATAATTCAACTTGGACTAAATAAATACATAGTAGTTAGTCAATGCAGGAAATAAATATATCATACAATCTTTTTGCTATTAATAATGACATCTATATAAGACATTATCAAAACTAATCATATCCAACAATTGTTGTAGTCAAGCCATTGCTGCCTCAAAAGATGATCCTTATGCTTACCCTTTGGCCATGGATTCACCAAAGCCAAGCCATAGTAAACTCACTTGAAAAAGCACAGACTCTGTTTGACAATTCACTACTATGGGTTCACTATAGCAAACCGACGACAAATGCGTGAAATTGATGTTGCGCGTTTTGAAAACTTAAGTGAAAAAATGAGTATAAAATATAGGGAAAGGTCGAAAATCACTCATTCTAAACTTCTTCGACCTTTTGGGTGCTAGGATTTGGCATTTGGAAGAGTTTGGAGCTTTGGGTTTGAAGTTAGAAGAGATTTGAAGGTTCAATTCTTATTTTTCTCATTCTTCTTCCCTTTCTTTGCTAGTTTCTTGATATATGGCTGTAATTATTTTGGATAGTTGTGGCTATTTTAGGATTATATGTAGTTAAACTCTTCATTCTAAGATTATTTTAAACCTTGTATAGATTAAGACTTGATTATTCCTCTCTTTTAGTAGTTAATAATGTGTGTGTGTATTGATTTTATCCTTTACTTAATGCTTCTAAATGTTTGGCCACCATTTAGATTGATTTGTTCATTTGGATTTGACTTAATAGAACTAATCTAGGTGTAGAACTTGGTTAAAATCATGATTGACTTGAGATTTACTTGATAAATGGACAATTTGTTGGTAAAATAGAGATATATTTACTTTTCATTGTCACATTAAGGTTGTTGCTTAGAGTTGATTTTCATTAATTGTAACAAGAGAGATTGTGCATTTTAATGAAAAGAGAAACTTGATTTTGAGAGAGTTTTGTCAAGTGCTTTTGAATGTTAGACTAGCACATATATTTATTGAAATACTATGGAGAGAGGAAATTATCTAGAGTTATGAAATGCAAATAGGAGAAATAATCATAGGTTCCATTTAATTCTTGAAGTTAAAGAATCATTTGCTTTTATCACTTTTTAGTTTTAAAAGTAGTTTTCAAATTCTCTTTCCACGTCAAAAACTTGTTTTAGTTCAACTATATTGAATTTACTAAGTTTTTTGATTGACCAATTTGTTGATCAAATCTTCGTAGAAATGATATCTATTTATCACTTTATTACTTGGTACGACTTAAGCATTTTCGATGCGAACATCTCTTTTGGCTTAGAATGTTTGGCAGCTTATTTCTGCTGCAAATGATTCTATTATCTCTCGCATTCTCAAACCTAAATGTAACGGCCCAAGAATAAGAATTTTTAAAATCAACATTAATTACTTAATTGATCAAACAAGTTAATAATTGAAATAAAAGGGGCAATGGAAGAAATTTGGGTATAGTTGAAAGTAGTTGGGATAATAATATTTTATTATTAGACTTGCATATTTGATATCTATAATTAAAAAATTTGATTTTGTTTACAAAGGAGAAGTAAGGTATAAGACGATAAACATATGGGAAAATGACAAATAAATACCTTATGAATTTGCAAAATCCTGAGGAGCCCCACGAATTTGTAAGAAGACTAAGAAGTGACAAGAACCTATGAGGGATATGCAAATTCGGGTGAAATTACCCTTTTATCCTTAGTGTTAAATAACTTAAAATAAATAAAAATACCCTCGCCGGAAGGCCGTCAGCCACCGGCGAGGGGGGTGGGGTTTTGTTTTTTATAAAAAAAAATATTCATTGAAAGTGTGGGGGGTGGGGTTCAAACCCCCCACCCCCCACACCTCCATGGTCTAACATCCCATTTTAAAAGCGGATTTTTTTTTTTCAATCAGAGTAGAGCATTGGAGCGAAAGAGTAAGCGATACATATTCAAAATATAAACCGAGTGTAACATTGTGTGGATATGGCCTAGTCATGTTGTTTCCCCCGCTCTCCGATCCTTAGTCCTCCGGACCCTGAAGCTACAGCTGAGATCCGATTTACCACATTGGATCTCAGGTAACGGTTAGCCTTATGCTCAAACAATACAATATACAGACAACAGATATTCAAGACAATACAACAGTATATCAATACATAAGCATATAGCAGATGCATGATCAATATGACGACAGTACATAAGCACAGAGCAGTATGTAAAGTCTCATAAGGTAAACAATAACAATAACAACCTGCACATAAACCAGTGACACGATACCCACTCGTGTCCTCAGCGCTAGGAAAACATAACGACATTATTATGACTATAACCCGTATAAACTGTCTGTATATCAATCTCTGAACGTATCTATCACATATATGTACTTAAGCAGCACATGATTAGTGTTACAGTACGCGTCCGTACCTCCGTTGACGATATACGGTACTTCTGGTACGTTTTGAAACATCGGGGGCGGCACGTCGGCACGGAACGACAGCAGTATGACGACAGATCAAGATTACTAATATCCTATAATGATAATATCACCATTATCAATATTTGACATCATAACAAGCATTTTAGGTAAAAATTACCATTTTGCCCCTATTCCCCTAATCGCCGTAATTTCGCCAGAGCTTCGCTACTTTGACTCTGACTTTCCAAAATTTTGCCAGAACTCCTTCTCCATCATATTTTTGAAATTCAGGACATAAATACCCCTATCATATGATATCTAATCATACTTGGAAGATTAAAGACTAATCTAACATTTCTACTCTAACTACCGAAACTTAAGACTAAGGACCGAAAAACTTACTCAGAGCTTCGCTGCAAAATTCCCCGGACTTCTTCCTTCCTTCCTTGCTGCCAAGAATTCGAACTAGAGAGGAGAGGAATGGTGTGAAGAATGAAATGAAGGTGAATGGGTATTTATAGGGGTTTTGAAGTTACTATTCACACTTTACCAGACCGGATATCGACCGTCGGATCGCACTTGGATTAAGTGGCAACTTCTTGGCCCTTGGATGTGTTTGGCCGACCTCCCCCCTTAGGTGGCACAATGTGACATCATCTTTGATGATGTCACATGGTACTTTATGCTCCCGGCCCGATAAAATTCCCCGATCGGTGTCCGAATTGCGTAATCGCGTAAAATTTCAGAAATTCAAAATCATAACTTTGAAGATCCTTCCTCACTCACTAAAAATGCCTGGTCTAAATAAATTTTTGATCCCTTCCAGGTATTCTCCGGTCCTGCTGAAGTTTTACGGAAAAACGTGCCGGTTACGGAATTAATTTCCGGAATCGTCAACCTCTGGACAAAAATTCACTGATTCCAAATATGTCCAGAGAATTATCAACTCATTCCCAGATGTTGAGTTATAATTTATTTTCTACAGGTTCCCATTTGGGACTATCTGTCTTTTTCACAGATTACCCTATTTCGTCTTATTACTTAAGTTTTCTTCCGATCACGGAAATGACATCTGGGACAGTCCAGTCCGAGATAAAAATTCACTCATTTATATTCTTCTCTGACTTTAGAAATCTTGTCCATGGTTTTCTAGATAGGATTTTATTTCTATCCGTGGTCATTTATCCTATTTGCTTTTTACATAAATTATATTATAAAATAATACAAGTTGCACAAAAATATCATGATATTTTATTTTCATTCTTATCCATAATTTTCTCCCAATTTTCGGCTGGCCCCTTTTTAATTATAATAAATATTTATTTTTTAATTATTTATTTAATTATTTCAATTTTCTTAAAAATTTCACAAAATTCCCTTATTGGTCCATTCTTGTATTTAGGCTTAAAATTACTGAATCTCACCAATTTTTCTTCATATTTTCCCATTAATTAGAAAATATATTTTATGCTATTTTTAGCCGTAAACCACTAATTATAGGGTTTTACATAATTATCTTTGGATTTTTCTTTGTTTATGCTTAAGTAATTAGCCAATAATTACTTAATTAATTCCTTACTAATTGTTGATACTTTTCTCAACTAAGACAAGTTATTGTCTCACAAACTTTACACTAACATTGATATTTTACCTCCCATGTAAAATATTACAAATAACGAGGTCATTTTGGTCATTTTAAAACTTTTTGTTTATTCTCCTCTAATTTTTCCAATGTGATAATTTATTAAATTGTCTAAATTAGGGACAATATACTTCCCAAATTCAAATAATTATTTTATTGTCCTTTAGCATTTTTCATAATATTTCTAGGCCATTTATGCCCACAAGGGCATTTTGGTCATTTTTGGCTCCTTATTCTTTTTCCCTAATTCCCAAGAGATTTTTCCCTCATAGAAACGATAAATACAACATAGGAATTGAGACCAAAATTTTACTTATCAGAAATGGCCATTTTATTTATCCGGGTATTACATTTCTCCCGCCATTAAACAAAAGTTCGCCCCGAAATTTACTCTAAAGTGACTAAACTCCGAGCCATGAACTCTGGATATTTCTCCTCCATCTCTCTCACAGTTTCCCAAGTTGCCTCTTCGGGTGATAAACCCTTCCAGACTACCTTCACTATCGGTATGGTCTTGTTTCTAAGCCGTTTCTCTTTGTGATCGATAATTTGCTCCGGCTCGACTACGAAGGTATTATCATGCCGTACTTCAACGTCCTCGTAGTCGATGACATGATCACGGTCTGGTTGGTACTTCTTCAATTGGGACACGTGGAATACGTCGTGGAGATTACTCAGATTCGGGGGTAAGGCTATCTGATAAGCGACTGGTCCTCGCTCGGCTAGAATTTCGAATGGTCCCACATACCGTGGACTAAGTTTCTTCCTCTTAAGCGTTTTGCCGACACCAGTTACTGGGGATAACTTAAGAAATACATGGTCGCCGACATAGAACTTCAGAGGTCTCATCCTTTTGTCAGCATAGCTCTTCTGTCTGCTTTGTGCTGCCAGGAGTCTTTTCTTGATCAACGCGATTTGTTCGGAGGTCTACTCAAGCATATCCGGCCCAAGTAATTGCCTTTCAGAAGAATCTGTCCAGCATAAGGGTGATTGACACTTCCGCCCATACAACGCCTCAAACAGGGCCATTTGTATACTTGCATGATAACTGTTGTTATATGCAAACATTGCTAGCGAAAGATGTCGATCCCAATTTCCTTTGAAATCTAGGGCACATGCTCGTAACATATCCTCCAACGTTTGTATCGTTCTTTCAGATTGACCGTCAGTTTGAGGGTGATAAGCCGAACTGAACCTCAGCTTGGTACCCATACCTTCGTGTATTGCCTTCCAGAAACGGGATTGGAATCGTGCATCCCGGTCAGAGATAATACTCTTAGGGACACCGTGTAGCCTTACAATCTCTTTGATATAAATCTCCGCCAATCGTTCCGGAGAGTAGTGGATACTGATGGGAATAAAGTGTGCCGACTTGGTTAAACGGTCAACAACTACCCAGATCGTATCATGATTTCTGATCTTGGGAAGACCCACCACAAAATCCATGGCTATGTTCTCCCATTTCCATTTTGGCAATTCTAGTCCTTGCAAAAGACCAGGGGGTCGACGGTGTTCAATCTTTACTTTCTGACAGGTCAAGCATCTGGCCACGTACTGGGCTACATCTTTCTTCACCCCAGGCCACCAGAGTTCGGATTTCATGTTCTGGTACATCTTGACCATGCCTGGATGCAGAGTATATTTACTCTTATGAGCCTCATCCAGTATCTTCCGCCTCAATTCATCAATTGGCGGTACGTAGATTCGTTTTTTATACCTGACCAAACCACTAGGTGATAGGTCATGGTCTTGGGTCTCACCTCGAGAGATCTTCTCACGTATCTCAATAGCCCAATCATCTTGCTTCTGAGCTTCCTCAACTTCATCTCTCAGATCATACTCCCCTTGACTCACAAGAAGAGTTGCAAGATAGGCATCAGCTGGTGCGTGGAGACCCATGCAGATTTGATTTGATAGATTCAGATCTCTGAAATCTTCAAGTAATTTCTGCTCTTGAATCATCATGTATGCCACCTGCACCGTCTTTCTACTAAGAGCATCAGCAACGACGTTTGCTTTACCCGGATGATACTTGATCTCCAGGTTGTAGTCTTTAATCAGCTCCATCCAGCGACGCTGTCTCATGTTGAGTTCTCTTTGATCGAACAGGTATTTCAGGCTTTTGTGGTCACAGTACAATTCTACGGTCACACCGTACAGGTAATGCCTCCATATCTTCAAAGCGAACACGATAGCCGCAAGCTCTAAATCGTGTGTAGGGTAATTCAACTCGTGAGGCTTCAGCTGACGAGAGGCATAAGCCACCACTCTGCCCTGTTGCATTAGGACACATCCCAACCCCTGCCCACTGGCATCACTATAGACAACATAAGTCTCATCTGGATCTGGGATGATTAACACCGGTGCTGTAGTCAACCTCTCCCTCAGTTTCTGAAAGCTCTCCTCACAGTCGTCTCCCCATACAAAGGGTTGGTTCTTCCTCGTAAGCTTTGTCAATGGTAAGGCAAGACGCGAGAAATCCCGTATGAATCTGCGGTAGTATCCCGCCAGACCCAGAAAACTACGTATCTCCGTCACTGTTTCTGGCCGTTTCCAGTCCAGAACTGCTTCCACCTTGCCTGGATCAACTGCAACTCCGCCGCTTGATATCACATGGCCCAGAAATCTAACTTCCGGCAGCCAAAATTCGCATTTGCTCAGCTTAGCATAGAGTCGCTTTTCTCTGAGTATACTCAACACTTGTCGCAGATTTTCTTCATGCTCTTCTTTGCTCTTAGAATAGATGAGAATGTCATCAATAAACACCACCACAAACTGGTCTAGGTGTTGTCGGAAGATACGGTTCATGTAATCCATGAATACCGCAGGTGCATTTGTTAATCCGAAGGGCATCACAAGGAATTCATAATGCCCATATCTGGTTCTGAAAGCTGTCTTGGGAATATCACCATATTTAACTCGCAACTGATGGTATCCCGATCGCAGATCAATTTTAGAAAAGACAGTGGAGCCAGATAGTTGATCCAAAAGATCATCAATCCGAGGAAGTGGGTATTTGTTTTTGATGGTTACTTTGTTGAGTTCACGGTAATCGATATAGAGTCGAAAGCTTCCGTCTTTCTTTTTCACGAATAGCACTGGGGCTCCCCATGGTGATACACTAGGTCGAATGAACCCCTTCTTTAGAAGTTCTTCTAGTTGCTTTTTCAAATCCTGCATCTCATTCGCAGCCATCCGATACGGCGCCTTAGATATTGATCTTGTACCAGGCATCAATTCAATATTGAACTCCACTTCTCGGATAGGAGGTAGCTCGGTGAGATCCTCCAGGAATACATCGGGAAAATCATTCACCACAGGAATATCCTGGAGAGAAAGCTCAGCTTCTGCTTTGACTGAGAAGAATATTATGTAGGCATGGCATCCCTGCTGCATGTATCTATCAGCTTCTGTAGCGGAGAGAAAGTTCAGGCTCGCATCAACCTTGTCTCTGCTAGGCGAATCGGGAAATGATATCCTCTTACTTCCACAGTCGATCATTTCACCGTTTGCCGTTAGCCAGTTTAAACCGAGTATAACGTCGATGCCATGAAGTGGTAATCGGATAAGGTCTACTGTTGAAACTCGTCCATCCACATTCACAGTACAATTCATACATGTATCAGAAGCTAAAGATTTTACACCAAGTGGTGTAGATACTACCAGATCATATGGTAACCTATAGGCATGCATCCCTAAACGATTTGCACAATCATAGGAAATAAAGGAATGACTGGCATCCGAATCATACAGTGCCTGCAATAGATTCCCATTAAGGTAAATTGTACCTTGGACCATCTCTGGAGAATTTCTGGCCTCCGTATTTGTCAGCGCAAAGATCCGGCGGCGCTCTGAGGTCTTGCCTCTGCAGCCTTTTCAGGGAAATCCCGGCTAATAGTCCAGGCTTCTGACATCTGAAGCAGATTTGATTCCCATCACAGTTGGCTCCCCGATGGTACTTCTTGCATTTTGGACATGTTTGGGATCCCTGCTGTCTGGGATAGTTCTGTTGCCCAGCTTGGTACGGCCTCTTGTTCCCACCTCGGTTATTGTTCCAAGTTGCCTTCCTCTTCTGTGAGGAATTTCCGTGATTGAACCCGCCACGGCCGGCATTGTTATTGTTGAAGTTTCTAAATTTCTGGAATCCCTTCAAATTCCTCTCAATCATCCTACAAGCTTCCACAGCACCGGTCAACTCATGGAATCGTTGAGACATAAGTCTTTCACCTATTTCGTACTTCAGCCCGTGGATCAGTATGTTCACCATACTGCTCTCATCATTGTCCTTCCGCAGGTGCGATGAGTATCGTGATAGATTGGTGAATCGGGCGTAGTAGTCATCAAAGGATTCCTCTTGACCCTGTCGGATGTGGAGAAATTCTGACTCTTTGGTCATCTGCACAGAGGGTGGAAAATACTGTTCATGGAATTTCTCCAGAAATTTCTCCCACGTAATGGGACAGTAACGTGTCTGCAGGGTGGCCGCTATGACTTCCCACCAATGGTCTGCGTCTCCTTCCAGTTGGTAGATCGCCAGTTGAGCCTTGCGATTTTCAGGGCATTCAATTACTTTGAAAATCTTCTCCAACCTCTTTAGCCAATCTTATGCCAAGTCCAGTTTACCCCGGAAAGCTGGTGGTTTCAGCTTGCAGAATTGGTTAACCCAGTATTGTGTGGTCTTTTCCCTTCTACCTTGTCTAGGTGGTGATTGGGATCTATCAGACCCTTCAGATTCCTCAGCATGTTTTTCATTTTGCTCGTCATCTTCATCATCATCATCATCATCATCATCATCTTCTTCTTCTTCTTCTTCTTTGTTATCTCGCTCTTCCTGTTGTCTTTGTCTTTCCTGTCTTTCTGCCATAAGTGCATCGATAAGGGCTCTCTGCTCTTGCAAAGTTTGTCGCATCTCCTGTATATCGTTCTGTTGGTTCAGTAGTTGATTTTGCTCGGGTTGGTCCTCTTGGTCTCGTTCAATTTCAGGTATCGCCCTAATCTGAGGCTGTCTGCCTCCTCTCCTACCTCGGCCTCGTCCTCGACCTCTACCTCTACCTCTAGGTGTACCAGCACCTCTTATGTTGGCCATATTTTAACTTTTCCTTTATTTAACCATAAAAGATATAAATATCAGGAAAATAACACAACAATTGGCTCCAGTAGCTCATTTATGAACCTTGCCCGAAATGGGTACAAGGAAAGTAATATAGGGTGGATCTAATCCAATCCCAGGTGGATGATTGCCATAGACGGCAATGTAGCTTTTGACTAAGCTAAGGAACATCAGATATCTGTCTTTAGTAGTTTCGGTGTAGTTCTCAGCTTGCCAGTAATATGACTTTAACCGCAATATTAGTGCCCTATTATCATTTAGGATATAATGGTAGTCATCGGGGTTGGCTTCCTCATTGTCAATGGTTTGGATTTCGGGGTAATCAAAATTATCCCCTACGGATGAGTGGGTTGACCCAGCAGGGCTTCCTGGTTCTGGGTTTGCCTTTACTATGTTTATCGGTTCAGGGTCGTATTATAATCAGGGTACTCCTAGGGGTAGGGATCGGTGTATTCGGGTTACGGGTTGTCACTCGTCGGTCCTATCGAAAAGTCGGGATTATAATTTGGATTATAGTGGTCATTGTAGTAGCTTGGATAGGGTTTGCTACAATAATCGGGGGTTCAGGTTCTGGTGGAGGGTATATCGGGTCAGGGTTCAGCCTTCTCCCTATCATTCCTGGTACACGGACTTTATTGCCGTACATCTCATCATCCCGCAGTAAAGGGTATAGGGATTCTTGTCTCTGTTCATCTCTACACATTACACCAAGGTCATATCAGTACTCATTTTCAAAACGTGCTCAAAGTTTAAAAGGCTTTTGAACATAACTCCGTTAACCGAACAGAATGGCCAGGTAAGTGTCTACCATGGGGGCCTCACCGAATTCACGGCGACTCAATGGCACATCCACGTAGACTAGCATTGCCTTCGGCACCAAACTGTTCGTAGTAACATAGTCAAGTTCATGCCAGAATGAATCCTCTGATACCAAAAATGTAACATCCCATTTTAAAAGCGGAATTTTTTTTTCAATCAGAGTAGAGCATTGGAGCGAAAGAGTAACTGATACATATTCAAAATATAAACCAGAGTGTAACATAGTATGGATAATACAGTCATCCTACTGCTCCAAAAGTAAATACAAAAGCGGAATAGAAAATTCTCCGGCTAGCGGTCTAATCATGTTGTTTCCCGCTCTCCAACCTTGGTCCTCCGGACCACTGAGCTACAAGTGAGATCCAATTTACCACATTGGATCTCGGTAACTGTTAACCTTATGCTCAAACAATACAAGTATACGACAATGAGATATTCAAGACAATACAACAGTATATCAGTACATAAGCATACAGCAGATGCATGATCAATATGACGACAGAACATAAGCACAGAGCAATATGTAAAGCCCCATAAGGTAAACAATAACAATAGCTTGCACAAAAACCAGTGCCACGATAACCACTCGTGTCCTCAGCGCTAGGAAAACATAACGGCATTATTATGACTATAACCCGTGTAAAACTGTCTGTATATCAATCTCTGAACGTATCTATCACATATATGTACTTAAGCAGCACAGAGTTAGTGTTACAGTACGCGTCCGTACCTCCGTTGACGATTTACGGCACTTCTGGTACGTTTTGGCGAAAATCGCACTTTTGACGGAAATTATGGGCCGACAATGCACGTCGGACAGTGGAGCGACAGCGGTATGACGGCGGTCAAGATCAAAGATATCCTATAATGATAATATCACATTTATCAATATTTGACATCATAAAAGGCATTTTAGGTACAAATTACCATTTTGCCCCTATTCCCTAATCGCCGTAATTTCGCCGACTTTGACTTTATTTCTCCAAAATTTTAACATACCTCTTTATCCAATATATTTTTGAAATAAATACTATATCTACCCCTAAAACATGATATCTAATCATACTTGAAAAATTAAAGACTAATCTAACACTTCTACTATAACTACCGAAAGAACTTAAGACTAAGGACCGAAAACTTACTCGAGCTTCACGCAAATTTCCCGGACTTCTTCCTTCCTTCCTGCTGCTCAATTTCGGCCTTGGCTCAAGAGGAATGGTGTGAAGAATGAAATGAAGGTGAATGGGTATTTATAGGGGTTTTGAAGTTACTATTCACACTTTACCAGACCGGATATCGACCGTCGGATCGCACTTGGATTAAGTGGCAACTTCTTGGCCCTTGGATGTGTTTGGTCGACATAAAGGCCCTAGGTGGCAGCAATGTGACATCATCTTGGATGATGTCACAAGTTGCTTTATGCCTCCTACCGATAAAATTCCCCGATCGGTGTCCGAATGCGTAATCTTGCTAAAATCTCCAAAATTCAAAATCACAACTTTGAAGATCTTTTCTTACTCATTAGAAATGTCTGGTCTAAATAAATTTTTGATCCCTTTCGGGTCTTCTCCGGCCTGCCGAAGTTTTACGGAAAAACGCGATCGGTTACGTAAATCATTTCCTAATCATCAATCTCTGGACAAAAATTCACTGATTCCAAATATGTCCAGATAATTATCAACTCATTCCCAGATGTTGAGTTATAATTTATTTTCTACAGGTTCCCATTTGGGACTATCTGCCTTTTTCACAGATTACCCTATTTCGTCTTATTCCCCAAGTATTCCACTGATCACGGAAATGACTTTCAGAAACAGATCCACTCCGAGTTAAAAATTCACTCGTTTATAATATACTCTGACTTTAGAAACCTTGTTCATGGTTTTCTAGATAGGATTTAATTTCTATCGGTGGTCATTTATCCTATTTGCTTTTTACAAAATATCACAATTTATATTAATATAATAATAAAAATATCATGATATTTTCCATTCAATTCTTATCCCTTCCCCATTCAATATTTTTGGCTGCCATCTTTTTTTTTTATTTTTTTAATTATTTAATTAATTATTATTATATAAAATAATTATTTAATAATTATTTAATATAATTTTTTTACAAAATTTTCCTATTGGTCCATACATGTTTTTAGGCTTAAAATTACTTAATCTCATATTTTTTTCTTAATATTTTCCAATTAATTAGCAAATATATTTTATGCTAATTTTAGCCATAAACCACTAATTATAGGGTTTTACATAATTATCTTTGGATTTTCCTTTGTTTATGCTCAAATAATTAGCCAATAATTATTTAATTAATCTTTTCCAAGGTTATAATTTAATAAATTACCAAAATTAGGGACAATATACTCTCTTAATTTTAATAATTATTTTATTGCCTCCTAGGATTTTTCATAATTCCTTTAGGTCACTATATGCTCCACAAGGGCATTTTAGTCATTTTGACTCCTTATTATTTTTCCCTAATTTATAAGAGATTTTTCCCTCATAAATACGATAAATATAACATAGAAATTGAGACCAAAATTTTACTTATCAGAAATTGCCATTTTATTTATCCGGGTTACATTACACCACTGAAAACAAAACCCCACACCCCTCTTGCTGGGAGCCCTCCAGCGAGGATATTTTTATTTTTTTTAATTTATTTAAAACTAAGAGCAAAAGGGTAATTTCACTCGAATTTGCATATCCCTTATAGGTCTTTGTCACTTCTCAGTCTTTTTACAAATTCGTTGAACTCCCGAGGTTTTTGCAAATTCATAAGGTATTTATTTGTCATTTTTCCTAAACATATTTTCTAAGACCCATAAAGAAAATAATAAAAATATATAATGCCTGCGCGCATAAATAAATAAATATATTTATGTGTGAGTAAATGGGGGAATAAAATATGGAATATATATATACACTATCATATTTTAATTTTCCCCAAAACCCTCCCATATATCCCTTTTCCATCAAGTACAGAGCGAAGAGTGGTAGGAAATTTTTAGAGATTTGGCATGTTCGATGTTCGATTGGTGAGTAGCGAGGTCTTGGGTTGCAGGTGCTTGTGCGAGTAAATCTTTGTCAGTTGCTCTATCATCATCATCATCATCATCATCATTTTCCTCTCTGGTTCTTCCAAGCTCATACCTATATTTTGTTCGATGTTGGTGTGTATGTGTATCCGAGCCTAACCTGCTGCAGTTGTCTTCCATAATTGCTGCAGTCTTTCTCCTCTATTTTGTTAAAGCATTGCTTGTGCGTGAGGTGCGAAACGTTTTCCCACTTCCTTTTCCTCTTGTGCGCCAATTGTGTGTAAGGTAGGCGCAAAGCTTTTCTCCCTTTTTGTTGTGCGTTGTGGGTTCATGTAATATTGAATCCCTCACTTTGATTGTCTTTGGCGATATATGCTTGTGGGATTTAAGTATTTTTTCATTCCTTGGAAGTTGGACGTTGTTAAGTGTGAGATTTGAGGGAAATTATAACTCAGATGAGTGTTTTATTGTGGCCAAAATAATATAGGTTTTAAATTGATTCCTGATTAAGAATAGAGTTTGGGAAGCATGGTAATTTTGTATATCCACGTTTGGAAGATTTTAGGCAAGGGATTTGAAGAGTAACAAGTTTGATAATGTTGTTTGTTTAGTATTGCACACAAGGTGCTTGTAAAAATGCACAAAAGAAAATTCGGTTGGACTCAAATTGTTTAAATTCTTTATTGAAGCTTAGATAAGTATACATTATGCTTATATTTATATGCTTGTATTGTGGTGGTAAGGGGTGAGTTGGTAACAGAATTTTAAAGCGTAGATGAAAGGAAGAAGAGTAAATACCCTTTTTGGTCCCTGGAAAAACACATTTGACCCTTATTCGTCCCTGAGTAAAAAAATGTCATTTTGGTCCTTTTTAGGGACTAAAAAGGACCTTTTTGGGAATTTCTGAGGGATTAAAATATGCAAAAAAATTGATCAAAAGGACTAAAAGGGACCTTATTTTTCCATTTTAGGGACTAAAAGTGACTTATTTTTTTTTTCAGGGACCAAAAAGGGCATCCGTGTTTTTTCCAGGGACCAAAAAGGGTATTTACTCAAGGAAGAATGAGGGTTTCTCTTTATGCTTGATTGGATTGTTATTGAGTTTTCCTGTTAGTTATAGTATGAGACACAATGATCATTATTTGTAATGTAGTTTGCAATAAAACTAATGAATTAATCTAAAGAAATTTATTTATAATTTAAGGGCCAAACTTGCTTGTTCTATTGTTAGCCTTTAAGATAGCATTAGGCATTTGATTGTGCTTATTGAATTGTTGATTAGTAATAAACAATTTTAAGAACACAAGTTAAGTTAGAATATTGAGAGGCTAATTATGAGGTATATGCACTCTTATATATATGCGGAGAGAGCGAGACACACAGAGAAAGAATAATTTTGTTTTTGAATTTTGAAAAAAGAAGTGATGATGGTTTTATTTGGAAAATATATTGATATGTATGATGATTTTATTTGGAAAAAAAAATTTGATATGGGGATGAAGTAGATAATGCGGGAATGAAGAATGTTATTGAATGAGATATTACATAAAGTTTGTAGAAGTTATACATGAAGTAATATTTTCGTTTTGGAATATTAGGATAGTAAGGAGTGAATAAGTCAGAAGCTAAATAAGTAGGAGGAATTGTATATTTTGGAGTACAACAGTTCAGTTGAATGAATAACGTCCCATTATAAATTTTTATAAAAGACATTTTACTACTTGTTGTATTTTTATATCTACTACCACAATTTTATTTCACCAAGGAAAGCTTACAAGATTTATTTCATTCTCTTATTGGTTTTGAAATCAGTAACAATTAAAGAATTTATTTACTGTTATTATTCGGGAAGGATTTTATCAACATATTGAATTTGAAGGAAGGTTTTAAGATATTGTTTGCAAACTTTCGTGCTGGCGCATTCTATTACGTTGAATTTGATACGAGCTAATATGGTATTGGAAGAAGAACTTTTCATTACTTTAATAAATTGGGCCTAAATATGCTTGGAAATGGTTTTGAGAGGATTAGAATACAAAATGCTGGATACTAATAGTATTGTTAGTCCTTGGCACGCCATGGTTAACTCGAGCGCGTTGCATGCATGGGTATGGTACTCACGCTTGATATTCGTGGGATTTGTTCCCGCGCTTGTTATTTGTGGATCTTGTACCTGTGCTTGTTTTATGGCCTTGTGTTGCACTTGCTTGCTTGCTTACTGATAGGACCGAACAAGAAATGGGAATTATCAACTAAGAAGAATTGGTATTACTCTGTTCAAAGGAACACTTGAAGGAAACGGATACAATCTCACTAAGAATTGAAAGCAATAAAACAGTTACTCTCCCTCTGGTATTCAAGAGACCAGGGCCCTCCTTACTACTATCTCATTCCTTGCCTATTCCCTTCCCTTCTGTCCCCTTAATACGCACTCCCACTACTCTCGTACTGTCAGAGTATCAGCAGCTTTCTCACGTCCATTATGCCCTTCCACTGTCATGAGTGATTTCCTGGATGGTCCAACTGATGGGCCTGATCCTTTGGTTGGGCCTGATCCATTGGCTTGGGTCCTTCTCTTGTATACTTGGCCCTAGAATTTGTCAAGCCCATCATCTCCCCCTGCTGCAAGAATCACCTTGTCCTCAAGGTAGAATTCTGGAAATTGGAGCTGAAAATTAACAGCGTCCTCCCATGTGTTCTCATGCTCCGGTAATCCCTTCCATTTAATCAGGACTTGCAAGGTGCCATCTTGTGCTTTCCGGACCTCTTGCGCATTTTTTGGTGCTACTGTTAACTCCAGATCCTCAGTGAGTCCTTTGGGTAGAGGCTGCACCTGAGTAGTCGGCTTTAAGGCTTTCTTCAATTGTGATACATGAAACACATCATGTATCCTAGCTGAGGAGGGAAGCTGTAATCGGTAGGCTACCTTCCCTATGCGTTCCTTAATAGCGTAAGGCCCGTAGTAACGTGGAGAGAGCTTCTCATTGTTTTTTTTGGCTAGGGACTTGAAGCGGTAGGGCCTTAACTTCAAATAGACCAGGTCTCCCACCAAATACTCAATCTCTCTTCTATGTTTGTTTGCTTGGTCCTTCATCCGGGCCTGTGCTTTCTCAAGCTGAGTTCTTAGCTCCTCTAGGATTAAATCTCTGTCCTGCATCTACTGGTCCACTTCCTGTACACGCGAGGGAAAATCTTTCCATTTGAGGAGGGAAGGAGGTTCCCTTCCATAGAGAGCCTTGAAAGGAGTCATTCCTGATGCACTGTGGTAGGAAGTGTTGTACCAAAACCCAGCCCATGGAAGCATTGTACTCCATTTCCTGGGCTTGTTGCCCGCAAAGCATCTAAGATATGTCTCCAAACTTCTGTTCACTACCTCGGTCTGGCCATAAGTCTCCGGGTGATACAAGGAACTGAATTTAAGAGTGGTGCCGGCCATCTGAAATAGTTCCTTCCAGAACTGACTTGTAAAAACTTTGTCCCTGTCTGAAACTATAGAACTAGGAAACCCGTGCAGTCGTACCACCTCTTTAACAAATATCGCAGCAACGTCTTTAGCATCATAGGGGTGAGCTAAGGGTAAGAAATGAGCATACTTAGTCAATCGATCCACCACCACCAGAATAGTGTCATAGCGTTGGCTCCTTGGCAGACCCCCGATAAAGTCCATACTTAATTCGTCCCAAGTAGCA
The DNA here is from genome assembly GCA_025563575.1 of Acacia pycnantha. Classification (NCBI taxonomy): domain Eukaryota; kingdom Viridiplantae; phylum Streptophyta; class Magnoliopsida; order Fabales; family Fabaceae; genus Acacia; species Acacia pycnantha. The sequence continues at coordinate 4,183,356 of JAMWYP010000098.1, read as the reverse complement.
GTAGGAATGGGTAGAGGCTGAAGCAATCCTGCTGGTTTAAGGGCCTCATATTTATTTTTTTTGACAGATCCCGCAATTAGCTACATAGTCTTGCACATCTTTCTTCATGCCAACCCAGTGTACCACTGATGCCAAACGTTTGTATGTCGTTAAATACCCCGAGTGTCCACCCAAAGGGGAGTCATGGAATTCTTGAATCAGCTCCTTGGCCTTAGGGGAGTCTCTTGGCAATACCAATCTACCATCACAATACAACACCCCCTTCCTAAGGAAATAGCCCTTCGGCCCTTCCTCCCCACGGATCAATTGCTGCATGTTAGAATATTAGGAAATCAATTATCATTATTATAGGATCCCTTGATCCTTGTCTTCATTATATGATCCTTTCTATTCCCTAATTATGTGCACCTAGGTTAGGAAAGATTATGTCTTTATGTTGATTGATTGTATCTCCTAATTCTCCTCTCCTTCTCACCATTTGTGAGCCTATATATTGTAGCTCTCCCTCATATGAAATACACAATAAAACAGAGAGTGTTTATACCTCTGAAATCAATATGGTATCAAAGCAGTTTACCTCTGTTCAAAGGCAGAAACACATGGTCTCTGGGCATGAAGGTCGTGTACGGTCCCAATGACCTCCGACAGTGTGATTGTCCCATACAACCTTTCCCGCCGACATTCCCACTCCCAGACCAACAACAATCCTTGCCTGAACAGAGGACACGATCACACAGAGAGAGAGAGAGAGAGAGAGAGAGAGAGAGCGAAACGCGAGAGAGAGAGAAAACAGAGGAGAACGGACCAACTCGATCTGACCAGAGGGAGGCGTGTGTCATCACACCGCCACCACAGACGGAGTCGCGAGCCTCCGATCGGTGAAACCCAGACGAGCGCCGACCATCAAATCGGCGCGTGACCCACACGCGCCACCACAGTCCCCGGCGCTGACCACCACGCGCGGCCGGAACAGTGATCTCCGGCGACCGTTCTTCTTCCAGAATCATGGACTCCTCCCAGTTCCCTCCTCTACCTAGATCCATTCTTGAAAAACCAACCGGAACTCTACCAATTGCTTTTATGTCCGGAACCAATTCCCAAACTCAAAATTCCTCATCTTCTTCTTCCATGACCAGCAACCCTATACCAAACAGAACCACAGAGATGGCTTGGAATTTCTGAGACCATCACATTATGGCTATTAGCCATAAGTTTAATGGTAGAAACTATCTCCAGTGGTCACAAAGCGTCTTGAGGTATATTCGAGGTAGCGAAAGGAGAAATATATTCTTGGGGCAGCCCTCAACCAGCCCCCAATGACCCTAATTTTGACACATGGTTTGCTGAAAACAACCAAGTCATGACCTGGTTGTGTAATTTGATGACCTTGGAGATCAGTGAAGGATATTTACTTGCACACACGGTACAAGAAATATGGGATGCCGCTAGGAGGACCTACTCCTCTCTTGAAAACACTGCTGCCCTAATTCACCTAAAGAGACAACTCTGGGATCTCCGACAAGGAAATCAGTCAGTTACTGAATAATATAATGCCTTGCTGAAATTATGGCAACAACAAGACTTGTTTGAGGTTCACCCTTGGGAAAGTCTCAAGGATGCACAATTGTACAAACGAATTGTGGAGGAAGGAAGGATACACGACTTCCTCTTAGGTCTAAATGACGTTTTCGAGGAGGTAAGGGGCAGAATCATGGGGCTGAAGCCACTCCCACAACTCTTTGACGTAGTCAACTTTGTGCAATTCGAGGAAAGTAGGAAACTCTTGAACCGGAGTGGGCCAAGCCACATTGAAAGCTCAGCTCTTGCAGCTCAAGGACCATCTGGGGACCGCAAAACCAATAAATGATGCAACTATTGTAAGAAAAAGGGTCATACCAAGGAAGAATCTTGGAAACTCCATGGCAAACCCTCGGGAAATCAACCTCTCAAAGTCACACGACCACAGCGGGACCAAAGGTGGAGAGTGACAATCACCTGAGTCAAGAGGAATTACAGATGTTCCGTAGAATGCTCGAACAACAGAATAAGTCTAATTCGGTTCCCAACGTGAACCTTGTACAATCAGGTAATTCATGGTCGTTCCTTTGAATGGGAGAGACAGTTCTACCAGTGTCTGGTTCAGCCGCTATCTCTTGTTGTGATTCCGCATCTATCCCTGAATTGATCTCAACATGTGTTTCTGGTTCATTGGGTTCAGGTTGGGGTGGAATGTATGTGTTAAGTTTGGTTTGTGGAAGCAAGAGAGTCAAGGAGGCTATGAGGTTAGGTGGTTCAGATGATGTGTCAGGTGAGTTTGAGGTGGTGGAAATAGATCTATCCAAGATTAGCCATTCAATATCAGAATACTCCCCCTGAATGGGTAATTTAGGATAATAAGCATCATCTTCCGAGAAAATGGTGTCCCGGGAGACAATGAGTTTCTTGGAAAATGGACAGTAGCATTTGTACCCTTTTTGAGTGGAGGAGTAGCCAAGGAATATACATTTATCAGAGCGAGCACCAAATTTGTTGCCCTCCTTTTTGTGAACAAAGACAACACAACCAAACACCTTAGAAGGTAATGAATTGATGAGGGGGCAATTGGGAAAGAATTTCAGGAGGTTTTGAAGTGGTGTGTCGTATTTGAGAACTTTAGAAGGCATGCGGTTAATGAGATAAGCTGCGGTGAGGATGGCATCACCCCAGAATATGGTGGGAACATTTCGTTCCATGAGCAAGGCATGGGTTACTTCCAACAAGTGACGGTTTTTCCGTTCAGCTACCCCATTTTGTTGAGGGGTGTAAGGACAAGACGTTTGGTGATGAATTCCTTGATGATCAAGAAACTCTTTAAAGGCTGTGCTCATGTATTCCTTGGCATTATCACTTCGAAGCACCTTAATGGATGTGTTGAATTGGGTTCGTACAAAGGTATAGAAGTTTTGAAAGACTTTGGCGACATCGGATTTGTCTTTCATTAAATAAACCCATGTGGTGCGAGTGTGATCATCGATAAAAGTGACAAACCACCTGGTATGAGTAAGAGTAGCTATTCGGTAGGGCCCCAAATATCCTTTGTGAATCAATGTGAAAGGGAGTTTTGCAAATTGGCAAGTTTCACAATGAAAAGGAACAGAATTTTTATTGAATAAATTTGGAAACACATGTTTCATATAATCAAAACTAGGGTGTCCTGATCGACAGTGCCATAACAATATATCATTATTCTGTGAATTTGAGCTAACTAGCGCTCGTCTTGCCTTCCAAATTTCTTTATTCTTTGAGGTTGACCCTTCAAGGTAGAACAATCCATCCCATTCTCTAGAAGTCCCAATCGTCCTCCTCGTTCTTAAATCCTGAAACACACATAAACCATCATCAAAGATCACTCGACATATTTTACCTCTAGTCATCTTGCTTACGAGATCGGATTACGGGTGAGTTCGGTACAAACAAAGCGTTATGTATTGTCAAATGGTCGAGATAATGTAACAGTACCAATACCCTCAACTCGTGTGAATACACCATTAGCTACTTTTACTTTGAGCGTTCATGACAGAGTTTAAGGTTACAGAATAGAGTTTTGTTACCGGTCATATGATCCGTAGCTCCTGAGTCAACAATCCAGGTATCGTCATTGTTCATCACAGCATTGAGAGCAATAATAGAATTACCTGATTGTACAAGGTTCACGCTGGGAACCAAATTAGACTTATTCTGTTGTTCGAGCATTCTACGGAACATCTGTAATTCCTCTTGACTCAGGTGATTGTCACTCTCCACCTTTGGTCCCGCTGTGGTCAGGTGACTTTGAGAGGTTGATTTCCCCCCGGAGGGTTTGCCATGGAGTTTCCAGCATTCTTCCTTGGTATGACCCTTTTTCTTACAATAGTTGCACCATTTATTGGTTTTGCGCCCAATCCGGGATTAAATCCTGAAGAAACGGGCTGGCCTATTGCCTTGAGAAAAGGGGTAAGATCGTGTACTCAACGTCCCATTCAACGATTTGTTTCATATGGTAATCTGTCTGCAAGAATGCAAAGATTTGTTGTTAACGATTGCACGAGATAATCGTTCCAAATACATTTCAACAAGCTATGGTGATCCAAATTGGAAACAAGGCTGAAAGAGGAATTAAGGGAACTCAAGGAAAATAGAACATGGGAAATCACGACTCTTCCTAAAGGAAAGAAACCGGTGGGATGCGGTGGATCTTCGCTCCGAAATTCAATCCGATGGCGGTATCAACAAATACAAGGCGAGACTTGTTGCAAAGGATATACCCGGGCGTACGGGATCGACTACCGGGAGACATTTGCTCCGAGTGGTCAAATTCAATACCATTCAAGTCTTGTTATCACTCATGACAAACTTGGATTGGTCTCTATACCAACTGGACGTGAAAAATGCATTCCTGAATGGCAACCTAGAGGAAGAAGTATACATGGAGATTCCTGATGGAGTTTTAGCTCCTAATAACTCTGTGTGTAAGCTAAGGAAGTCATTGTATGGCCTAAAACAATCTCCTAGGGCATGGTTCGGTAGATTCACCAAAGCAGTGAAAGGACTTGGATATACTCAGGGACAAGCTGATGACACATTATTTACCAAACGTGTTAATGGCAAAGTCACCATATTGATCGTCTATGTTGATGACATAATCATTACAGGGGATGATGAAGAATCCATGGCTCAACTAAAACGGGACTTGTCAACTGAATTCCAGGTAAAAGACCTTGGGCAAATGAGGTATTTCTTAGGCATGGAAGTAGCAAGAACCAAGAAGGGCATCAATGTCTCTCAGCACAAATATACATTAGACTTGCTACATGACACAGGAATGTTGGGCACTCAACCAGAAGGGATACCAATGGAAGAAGGATGCCACTTAGAGATCAAACCACAAGGTATTCCAGCTAATGCAAAGAGATATAGAAGACTTGTGGGAAAATTAATATACTTGACCCATACACGTCCTGACATTAGCTATGCAGTTGGAATAGTAAGTCAGTTTATGCATCAGTCCCAAGAAGAACACATGGTGGCAGTCCACAGAATTTTGAGCTACACGAAGCTTAATCACGGAAGGGGAATATTCTTTAAAGGGTACTACCAGAACATAGAAATCTACACTGATGCAGATCATGCAAGAGATAGAGAGACCCGGGAGGTCAATCTCGGGATCTTGTACATATGTGTGGGAAATCTAGTTACTGGAGAAGCAAGAAAGCAGTGGTGTCACCAAGCAAGGCCGGGCGAGAACTAAGAGTGTTAACAAAGGAGTATGTGAAGGAATCTGGATTATCGATTCTCGACGAGTTGGGAATTCAACATGAGGGACCAATGCAACTCGGTGTGATAACAAGGCCGGCATTGAAATGGTCCAGACCAAATTGCAGATATCCTAACTAAACCAATCGGTCGAACGAAGTTTGAAGGATTTCGTGGCAAGCTGGGATTGATCGACATATACTCTCCAGCTTGAGGGGGAGTGTTAGAATATTAGGAAATCAATTATCATTATTATAAGATCCCTTGATCCTTGTCTTGATTATATGATCCTTTCTATTCCCTAATTATGTGCACCTAGGTTAGGAAAGATTATGTCTTTATGTTGATTGATTGTATCTCCTAATTCTCCTCTCCTTCTCACCATTTGTGAGCCTATATATTGTAGCTCTCCCTCATATGAAATACACAATAAAACAGAGAGTGTTTATACCTCTGAAATCAATACTGCACTATGGCCTTCAAATGAGCATCATTCGAAATTTCTTTTTCCAGTTCAGCCAACCCCTCATACTGCCAGAGGGAAAGTTCCCTCAATTCAGGTTCAGTGTCTCGTCTTGATAGTGCATCCGCTACACAATTCTCCTTGCCAGGTTTATACTGTATTTCGAATTTATACCCCATGAGTTTGGTAACCCACTTCTGTTGATCTGGGGCAATTATTCATTGCTCTAGCAGGTACTTAAGTGCTCGCTGAGCAGTTTTAATTACAAATGGATGACTAGATAAATAATGATGCCACTTCCGAACTGCAAGCACTATGGCCATTAATTCTCGCTCATAAACGGATCCTTGCTGTTGGCGCTCCGACAACTTTTGGCTGAAATAAACTATGGGCCTCCCTCCTTGCATGAGGACCGCTCCAATCCCCTTCCCAGATGCGTCAGCCTCAATCACAAAAGGCTTGGAGAAATCAGGCATAGCCAGAACAGGAAGGGTGGTCATGGCTTGTTTAAGTTCTTTGAATGCCTTCTGAGTCACCTCGGTCCAAATGAATGAGTCCTTCTTTAGGAGCTGGGTTAGTGGAGCAGCAATCTTGCTATACCCTTGCACAAACTTCCTGTAGTAACCCGTGAGTCCCAGAAATCCTCGCAAAGCCCTCAGATTTCTTGGCTTTGGCCATTGCTGCATTGCCTCAATCTTGGAAGAGTCAGTTTGTACCCATCCGCCGATATGATGTGTCCTAAGTACTCAAGCTACGGTTGTCCCAGGACACACTTCTTTGGGTTCACCACCAGATGATGCCTCCTGAGCAGTCCTAACACTGTGCGAAGGTGCTCTTTGTGAATGTCTCTATTCTTGCTATACACTAGAATGTCGTAAAAAAAGACTAAGATAAATTTGCGTAAGTAATCCCTGAAAACATCATTCATCAAAGATTGAAAAGTGGAAGGAGCGTTAGTCAAACCGAAAGGCATAACCTTAAATTCATAGTGGCCATCGTGAGTTCGGAAAGCTGTTTTTGGCTCATCCCCTTCTCTGATACGTATCCGATGGTAGCCTGACTTGAGGTCTAATTTGGAGAATATTTTGGCGCCCCCTAATTCATCCAGGAGCTCATCAATCGCTGGGATGGGGTACTTGTCAGGGATAGTGATGCTATTAAGGGCTCGGTAGTCCACACAAAACCTCCAACTCCCATCTTTTTTCTTTACTAACAATACCGGACTCGAGAAAGGACTCGTACTAGGTTGTATAACGCCTGCTTGCAACATTTCCTTGACCATTCTCTCTATTTCCGTCTTCTGGGCATGTCCATACCGATAAGGTCTAAGGATGGAAGGCTGGGCTCCTTCTTTCACGTTGATCGCATGATCCTGCGCTCGTCGAGGGTGTAAGTCGCCCCTGGGTTCACACACATCTGGAAATTCTCGCAGGATTCCCTCTATCTTAGGATCTCCGGTAGGCACCGCTGGATCCTCCCCTTCCACTGTCCTCATTTCCAGTAAATACCCGCATCCCTCTTCCCAGATGGCCTTCTTGATTGCTTTAAGAGAGACCAGCGATTGTGTAAGAGCCAGATCTCCTTTTAAGCATCGCCATTGTCCTCCCACCTTAATCTTCATGTACATCTGCCGCCAATTCATTCGCGTTTCCCCTAACGACTGCAACCACTCCACCCCAAGCACCACATCGACGCTCCCAAGCTCAAAAGGGTAAAATGTTTGCCGGATTCCCAATCCTTGAATTTCCAAGTCGACATCGGGACACTGAAGATTGGAAGCCTTGCGCCTGCCATCTACCAGAGTGATCGAATACTTCTGGACTTTTCTGGTTGGTAGGTGTAGTCGGGTGATTAATCGGGAGGCTAGGAAATTGTGTGTAGCCCCACAGTCAATCAATATAATAACCTCTATTTCTTTCATTTGCCCCCTCATCTTAAGGGTTCGCTGGCCAGTGAGCCCAACCGCACTAGTGGCAGATAAGCCCATCAAAGCCATTTCTTTTCCATCTTCGCCAATTGAGTCCTCTTGGGCCTCTTCATCCGAATCCAGCCCAGGTTTCCCCCTTCCTCCACCATGATAATCCTAAGCTGTTTATTTTTACACTTATGGTTTGGGCTATATTTTTCTTCACAGCGAAAACATAGGCCCAATTCGCGTCTTCGGTTGATCTCTGATTCCGGTAACCTGCGTCTGGAAGTGTTGCTTCCGGTCCCACTGGCCTGTGAGTTAGCGGCGTCGCTAGTTCTTGTCGAGATGCTCTTTGGCTCTTCGCTACTCTTTGCCCCCACCGTCGGCTTGGTCACCGACTGGCTTCCCACTGTTCTGGGATTTTCTGGTGCGCTGAATCTAGAGAGATTGGGTTTGAATTCGCTCCATTTTGATCCCAGTATCGGTCGCGGCACTCTGTTTTCGCGTTGCTCCCTCAACCTATCCCTTACTCGGTTCCGGTCCTCCACCTCACTGGCGAAGTTCATGAGCTGCTTAAGTCCCCGGGGGTGCATCAGTTTGACGTCGCACCTTATTTCTTCCTTTAACCCATTCATGAATGCTCCAGATAGCACGTCCTCCGAAGCATTTTCCAAAGGCACTGATAGTAACTCAAATTGTTCCCTGTAATCTGTCACAGTCTTCGTCTGTCTTACGGACATTAGCTGCTCATACTCATCCCCAGCTTGTTTACAATGAAACCTCTCAATGATCTCGGTTTTCAGCTCGGGCCAAACTTTAACCGGGGTTCGCGCATCTAACCATTGAAACCACGTCACTGCTTTCCCTTCCAATCCAACCACTGCCGTGTGTAGTTTTTCCTGCTCCAAAACTCCACTAACAGAGAAATATCTTTCGATTCGAAATATCTTCCATCCCAAGGGATCTTCACCGTCAAACAGAGGCAGGTCCAACTTCCTATGTTTGGTTGGGTCACTCGTTTCTCCCTCTTCCGCCTTGTTTCGTTCTGGTCCCCCTTCTTCATAGGTGCGGTGAATCCCACCACCTCCATTGCTTTGGTCGCCTGTTCGTGGTGGCGAAGGAGTTCTGCTCCGACGCATCTATTCCAAAATCTGAGCTAGAGTAGCCTCGATCCCGACCAGTTGCTCCATCGACTCCGTCTGTTTCCGCTGCACTTCGTCTATCACTCGCTCCAACTGCTCTACTCTTCCTTCCATTCGGGTTCTTCTTACCATGCCCTGGATCAACGCTCTGATACCAAAGTTGATAGGACCGAACAAGAAATGGGAATTATCAACTAAGAAGAATTGGTATTACTCTGTTCAAAGGAACACTTGAAGGAAACGGATACAATCTCACTAAGAACTGAAAGCAATAAAACAGTTACTCTCCCTCTAGTATTCGAGAGACCAGGGCCCTCCTTACTACTGTCTCATTCCTTGCCTATTCCCCTTCCTTCTGTCCCCTTAATACGCACTCCCACTACTCTCGTACTGTTAGAGTATAGCAGCTTTCTCACGTCCATTATGCCCTTCCACTGTCGTGAGTGATTTCCTGGATGGTCCAACTGATGGGCCTGATCCTTTGGTTGGGCCTGATCCATTGGCTTGGGTCCTTCTCTTGTATACTTGGCTCCAGAATTTGTCAAGCCCATCACTTACCCTCATAGATTACGTGTCCACACTTGTGTTTGTGGCCCTAAGCTGTGCTTAGTTAGTTACCCTCGTGGACTGTATATCCATGTTTGTCATTCATTATGTTGAAGTCCTACGATTAGATGTGATTTGAGATTCAATGTTTTTAAATTGATATTGTTAAAACAATATGTTTTATCTTATATTTGGCTTTGTTCTTTTAATGATCTTATATTTAGTTTCATTTATTATTATTATTTATGTATATTCTAGAAATATCCCTTTATGCTTTAATAATAGTCTATTCTCATGCAACCGTATAGTTAAGAGTTTCAACCGTTCTTATGTGACCATACACTATTTATAGGACGTGGGATTGAGGGAGTAAATAATCTAAATAACACACATAGATCAACAATGTTCTCCTCCCTCTAAAATGATATCTCATTAGAGTGTTCTCCTTTCTTCGATGTATTTGTTGTGTAATGTGATCGGGGTCGGCATCGCTGCTTCGGCTTCATGTGGGTACTTGAGCGAGTTAGGATGTGGGATTGAGGGAGTAAATAATCTAAATAACACACATAGAACAATGTTCTCTGATGGGGCCAACAAGTATTGGGGCAGGATTTATAAGAGAAGGGCTAGAAGGAGCCCAGGGCCCGATTCAACTTGACAAGGACTGGAGGAAGAAGGGCAAAATGGGAATACTACAATGTAACAGAATCCTGAAATTGTCAGGTAGTGGGGTGCGATATAGAGAGGGGGAAGGAGGTGTGTGGAGGTAGGTAGTGAATTCTGAAGAGAGTATGCTAGTCCCTCGAATTGGTAGCAGAGTGTTTTATTTTTCCTTTTTGGTTTGTTCTTGATTTGTTTAGAGTGTGGACTTTGTTACAGAGGCAAGTGTAGGAACTGTATTGTCTCATTTTCCTTATATTAAAGAGAATACGTACACTACTGAATTTCTTCCATAATTTCTCTGTCAAATTGCTAGCTGTAACACTCTGGTATCAGAGCAATCATCTTGCGACAATCTAGCTGAGATTCATTTAAATCTTCGACTTAGGTGACAGTAATTACTGAGATTTAGAGTTCAATCTAGCTATCTGATTTATCTTTGCTTTGCCAACATAATTACTGAGATTCGTTTATTTTCTGGAAGCAGACAATATATTGCCAGCCATTTTAGGAGCTTAATTTTCTGGAAGAAGACAATACGCCAGCCAGTAAGTTCCTTTTGTAAACCTGAAATGTGCAAGCTCAGACAATATCCGATGACCAGTTTCATTTATTTCCTATTCTATTTGCAGGTTCACAATGTAGCGAAGGAGTAAACTCGTTGTCTGTGAGGAATAGGTATTCATTTTAATAACATCTAGTTTTGTAGACTTCGATTACAAATCTCTGAAAGGCTTATATTGCCATATAGATAGCCAGAAATATGTTGGTTTGATAAATAAATGATTTTGACTGGCAACTGTTTTAAATTCACATATAATGAAACGAATGGACCTATATTGTCTTTTTAAGATGCGTTCTGTTTTGTTCTGTTTTCTTATTTTTAAAAGAAACAATTGGAAACATGTATAAATGCAGCATTCCAAATAACGATGAGCCATTGATTTGGATCATAGAGACGGTGGAATTATTTGATTAAGACACATTGCCAAGATAGTTGTCAACCTGATTGCTTTTTATCATGTCTGCTAATCAACAAGGTTTTCCATTAAGGCGCCTGATCCTAACAATAATTATTTCAAGGCAGTTAAGTTTCTTGCAAAAGCGAACCAATCTCACCCAATACAAATACTAGTTTATATGAGCACTTGTCATTTTATTGCGTTTCTCAGAGGGTGGGGTTTGTATTTCTCCGTGATCTCCTGTGATAACTGAGTTTATTGTTTTATAGTCTTAGTTAATGCATTAAACAGAATCTCTAATTTATTATTTCATTCCACATTGATGGTTAATGTGTATAAATGAGCATGTCTGTAAATTTCTTATTAGCTTAGCAAGCATTCATTTATAATGTTTAACTTTGTAAGGCCCTAATGTGCATTTTCCTCATAGTCGGGTTGTCTAATCACTGTTCCATTTCTTATTAGCTTAGCAAAGCATTCGTTTAAAATGTTCATACATACTTATGTTAAGTTGGTATTTATATTGAAAGTCAATTGTATTGCAATTTGGTATTATTGTGTGATACAAGTTTGTTAGATATGGTGACTGAAGAAATCAGTATATAAATCAGCTATCCATTTAGTATTGTAAATATTAAAAAATAACAGTTGTCCATTTGGTATATGTATTGTAGGCTTGTAGCACCATTCCAACAAAGCGCTACAGAAGGTTATTTATATTAAGGGAAAAAAAAAATCTATTGTAGCACTTTTTTGAAAAAGCTCTACAAGAGTCCATCCATTGTAGCACTTTTTAAGTGCTACAAAAACATATTGTAGCAAAGCGTTTGTGAAATTATAAGCGCTACAAATTATTTATTTATTTATTTTGTAGTAGTGGTGTAAGACCCAAACTTTTTCTCACAAAATATTATTTGGGGCAAAGAGCTCTAATAAGATGAGAGGAATATTACCCATTTAGTTGATCGCGGCTTGTTGATTTTGAAAAGATGTCCCCCCAAAAAAAAAAAAAAAATCTTGGTCTTTACAATTTAATAAAATTTTGGTTTTAATTGTAGTAGTTTCAAATTGTTGGTTTTGTTCCATACAATTTTATTAGGACTTAGTATGAGTTTAAGTATAGAGACCAAAATAAAAAAATCGTTGAAAGTATATGAATTATGTTGTTAAACTCAGATCAATTTTTTTGTGAAATTATAAGGACCAAATTTAAAATTCCATCAAACTATAAAGAGTAATAATGATTTATTCTTCATATACATCAGAATTGGAAAAAGGACAAGTACACAGTACCAGTAAATCCAAAAGAAAATCCTCATGAACAAACAACAAAACTACAAAAACAACAGCCTTGCAATTTCTTCCCATCTATCCAATTCCTTTCCTTGTAACAGCACCACCATTCAAGCTAAATCTAGACAATACTAACAAAGATAGGATCTGGCTACCTTTGCCAAAAAAAAAAAAAAAAAACAACAACAACAACAAATTTATTCCTAGTTTTACAGATCAACCACAATAACCACATAATCAATGAAATATCTATTGCATCTGAAGTTGGCTTAATGTTTAATTTTAACCATAACACAATTACATTTTTTTGTTTTTTGGCATACTTCATTCAACTTCAAAACACAAAATTATACAAAGGGTGATAACAAATCATTTAAATTATATATACAAAATAACATGCTATTACATTTAAAGGAAAACATAATACACTCTTCGTGTTGCTACAATACTTAACAAACATTATACAACTAGTTAAAGAAAGGGAAAAAAAGATAAAGATCAAGAACATACAACATAATACAAAACAACATTCTCTAGGTAATTCAATTTTTTTTTTTTTTTCAATTTGCACGAGCTCTATTTCTGATCCATTTGCCTTGTTTCTTAGATTGGCCTCCAAAAGTCTTGACAAGCCATTGAGGTGTGCCAATTGAGAACACAATGTATCCCATGAGGATTCCAAATACCATTCCACATCCATATCCCAAGGCTACTGGTTTCCAACCAAATCCAAATTTGTCAATGGAATCAAACATTAATGAAGATGGTGTTGGTGATTCTCCTTTATCGGTATTGCAATTTTTTGACAATGGAGCACCACATAATCCTAAATTTCCCTCATATGAATCATTTTGGAATGTATTAAATTGTTTACCGTTTGGTATCATCCCATCAAGCTGATTTTGTGAAAGGTTCAAAATAGAAAGAAAGTTTAGATTAGTCATTACTAGAGGAATCTCACCCACGAGCTTGTTGCATGACAGATCTAACCATTCTAAATTTGTCAATTTTCCAATTGATTTTGGAATTGAACCAATGATTCTATTGTGGGAGAGATTAAGCCCTATTAGTACATGTAGCTCTCCAATGGCTTTTGGAATCTCCCCAACAAAACTATTATTTGACAAGTCAATAGTGGTGAATATTGTCAAGATCCTTTCCAACTCTATGGTATTACCTTTCCATGTGATCATAACTGAATCCATATATGCTGAATAATTTTTGCTTCTCATGTACTGTGAACCAGCTTCAACATTGTCTACCTTCATCATTCCTTTAAACTCCTTGATGTATGTTGTTGGCAAAGATCCATAAAAATGGTTGTTGGAAACATCAAAAATCCTTAACTTAGGAAATGGATGTTTGGCATTGGAACTAGAAATGGCACCATAAAACCTATTCTCTCTTAAAACAAGCACTTGTAACTCTGGCAAATCATCAAGCCAACTTGGAAATGTATCCCTGATCATGTTGCGTCCAACATCAAAAATTTCAAGCCGAGTACAACGAACCAAAGATAGAGGCAACGATCCGTTGAATCGGTTGCTATTGAAATGCAAAGTTTGCAAGACATTGTTCTTTGAAAATTTGTTTGGTAAAGTTCCAAAAAATACATTCATCTGAAGATCTAGAACTGAGAGATTGGGGAGGCCAACAAGGCATTGTGGAATAGGTCCTGACAAGTTGTTATGAGACAAGTTGAGTATCTCAAGTGAGCTTGCATTGCAAAACAGAAAGGAAATATCTCCACTAAATTTGTTGTTTGAGACTGAGAAAAAATTAGCTCCAAATAATGGGACTGGGAGATTTCCTTGTAACCTGTTGAAGCTAATATCCATAAATGTGACACTTGTATTTGAAAGGGACGGAGGGACTTGACCACTGAAATTGTTATTATCAAGTGTCAAATATCGTAATTCACTCAGCTTTCCAAAGACATCTGGTATTTCACCACTAAAATTATTTAATGAAAGATCTAAGTTGTAGAGATGTTCAAAGATTGAAAGTGATGATGGGATTTGACCACTAAAACTATTATTGGAAAGATATAAAGAAGTGGGATTTACAAGTGTTAAAAGAGATGAGATCCCACCACTAAATTTGTTTGATGAAAGGTCCAAACGAGTGAGTTGAGGGAGTGTTGAAAGAAATGACAACCCACCACTAAATTTGTTGGAGGAAAGGTACAAAGATCTAAGTTGAGTGAGGCTCTTGAAACTTGGAGGAACAAGCCCTTCAAATTGGCAATATGGAAGATATAACCATTCAAGAGACTTCAAATGGCCTATGGAATCTGGTATTTCTCCTAAGAAAGGTATGCCACCGAGATCCAAAACCCTTATTGAGCTCCAATTGAGCTTTGGAAGTTGAATCTTAATATTTGTATTCAATCCCAAATCTAGATATTTAAGATTTTCTAACTGCACAATAGTATTTGTTATATCACCTTGCAAAGAAGTTTTCCTTAGAGAAAGATGAATCAAAGAGGACGACAAATTTATGAGTAAAGACAAAGAGTTTGGTGTAACTGAGGACATGTTCACATAACCTAACCTAAGCACCCTTAAATTGGTTGTGTTTAGAATCAGCTTTTCCCAAATAGATGGTTCAAGTCTTAGTGATGAACTCTCATTAGTACTAGATTTATAAGACAAGTCAAGTGACACCAATTTAGACAATTTTGAGATTTTGGAGGGGATTTCACCAAAAAAATTATTGCCTTCAAGGTACAAGTGTGTGAGATGTTCTAGGTTTGAAAGGAATGAGATCTCACCACTAAACTCGTTCAAAGCAAGGTTCAAATAAGTTATTTTAGTGAGATTGCTCAAACCAAGAGGAACCCGCCCTTCAAAATTACAATAGTGTAGATTCAAATGATTAAGATATTTCAAATGGCCAACAGAATCAGGTAGTATTTCTCCTAAGAAAGTTGTGTAACTAAGATCCAAAAATGACAAAGGAGAGCTCCAATTGGACTTTGGAAGTTGACCATTGAGATTATCATTACCTGACAAATCTAGTTGTTGGAGGTTTTCTAAACAGAGAATGTCACTTGTAATATTCCCCTGCAACTCAGTATCAGAAAGTCTAAGGGAGACCAAAGAGGATGACAAATTCATGAGCAAAGACAAGGATCTTGGTGCAATGGAAGACATATCTACATCATCTAAAACAAGTTCATGCAGATCAGTCATGTTTAGAACAAGCTTCTCCCAAGTGGATGGTTCAAGTCTTAAACTCAAATATTCATTTAAGAAAAAATCATTCGAAGACAAATCAAGAGAGATGAAAAAACCATTCGAAGACAAATCAAGAGAGACCAATCTAGATAATTCTACAATTTTAGGGGGAATTTCACCACTAAAAGAAGAGAAGCTTAAGTTTAGATGCATGAGAGTGGAAAGATCACCAAATTGAGATGATATTAAAGACCCACTAAAATTGTTGAAAGCCAAGTTGAGTGTTTGAAGATGAGAAAGTTGGAAGAGAGTGCTATTAGGATGGAGTTGACCTTGAAGCCAACTGCAACTGAGGTCGAGGCCAATCACGTGACCAGACATGGAGTCACATGTGACCCCATCCCACAAGCAGCAATTTGAATCATTTCCCCATGAAGCTGTCTTTGGGTAAGATGAGTTCTTAAACTGAATGGTAGCAGAGTAATCATAAGAGTCATCATAAAACATATCACAGGATGTTGAAGCAGAATGATGAAGAGAGAAAGAGTTTTTGAATTGAAGAAGCGCAGAGGAGTCATGAGAATTACAAAATGGTGGGTTGAGAGAAGAAGAAAGGGAAGAAGAAAGAAAGAACAAGTAGAGACAGATGATGACTCGAAATGCCATAAGTGAAGTTGGAAGGCTATGAAGTAGTGAAGGATTGATACATGGTCTCTAACAAAAGAGGCCATGTTTATAATGGTATCTACACAGCATATGGCGTGATGCACATGCAAACTCAAGATTTTCGGCTATAAAATGAACCCGAAAAGACGAAAAATGAATAAATAATTGTTCTTTAAAAAAGGAAAAGCAATATTCTTGTCAGTGTCACAAATGGCTTAATTTTATACGTTTCCCACTTTTAGTTGATACTCAGCAAAAGAAAAATGCGGAACTTGACTTGACTTGGTCCATAAAAGAAAATATAATAAACGAAACTTGGTGGTTGTTTAGTGGACTTCACTATTGATATTTCTCCAATATGAGCGGATATTTATTTTTCACTTGACTTGAAAGATTTTCGTTCTGTCACTCATTCTAAGTAAATTTCTACAAATAAACACGTTAGTTAACTCATAATTTTTATCAAAGTCATTAATAAATATAATTAAAAATACATGTTAATTTTTAATTTATGTTCATAATTTATACGGACAATTCTTAGTGTTGCCTTTTTAATTTTTCGCTCGGTCCAATTCCAGAAATAATAAAATGTCAAAGTAGATCATTCGACGTAAATATAGGTACATAAGAGATACTTTAGTTGATTTTGACCAATAAAAAACAGAAATGGTTAACTCGATTACAACACGTTAAACATAATATATTAATATTCGTCACAATTAAACAGAATTCACTGTTGTACGAATTACCAATAATGAAGCAATGAGTGTTATTATCTTTTCCCACTCTTTTCGTAACTTCTGTTGAATTTAAAAATTTCAAAAATAGCAAGACATTCTCTGAATCATGTTGAAATTACACAGAATATTTATTTTCTATTTTTTGAATATATACATGCTTTTTTCTGAAACAAAAAATTTAGGATTTCGTAACTTCTATTGAATTTAAAAATTTGAAAAATAGCAACATTCTCTGAATCATGTTGAAATTACACAGAAATTTTATTTTCTATTTTTGGAATATATACATGCTTTTTCTAAAGCAAAAAATTTAGCACGCTCCTATGTTCAAATTATGTCGATATAGCTATCTACATTGATCCGAATTCTAGTGCTTTGGTTGGGCGTGACCCTTTGAAAATAAGAATTATGGCTCCAAACAAGGTACCAGTGCTGCACACCTGACTTCTAACAGTATTATCTACAATTATTGTAAAGAACTTGGGCACATCAAGAAAAATTGTTGTAAATTGCACAATAAATTATAGCAGCGTGGTTTTGCTCATATTGCTTAGACAGTTGATCAGTCTAATTCTGATCCCTCCTTTGCCAGGGCACTTGCTACTAGTACTTTGTCTTCTTGCCTTGCTACTACTACCACGAAGTAGGTCATTGATTCTGGTGCCACCGACCACATGACAGGTAACCATCATTTATTTTCATCGTATGCTCCCTATACCAATCCATCCTCTATCTTCGTCGACAATGGTTCCCCAGTCCAAGTACTTGGATCAGGAACTGTTAAACCCACTACATCCATTTCACTCTCTTCTGGGGCAGTGTTAGAAAATCAAGACATATATTGTAATCAATTAGAATCCCTATAAATCAAAGATTAGAGAAATCCTCATTAAGAGCCACATTAAAAGTCATTATTATTGAGGCTCTCCACTCTTGTATAAGTATATACCTCCTGTACATGAATAGAATACAACTTTCCGATTATTTGTTTACAGTTTGTGTGCTTGCATGGAAACAATATTATGATTTGTCACGTTGTTAGCCCTTTTTTAGAAAAATGCTTATTATTCTATTATTTAATTAATCGAATTTATTAAGTTATATTTTGACTTCTAATTTTATTAAATATTTCTCTTTTTTTTTTGCCAGATTTATTAAAGATTTCAGTTTAATTATCAATGTGAAGAAATAATAGAGTTCATTATTCGACAAAATTGATAGCGTGAAGAAAGAAATAGGGTCGTGGACATAAATGACAAGTAATGAGTTGGATGTCATTATGAAAGCAAGTGTGAAATAATTGTTACTATTTGCAAATAAAAGAAAAAGAACTCATTATTATTACCTTTATGACGTCAGCAACGCATGTGCTTTTTTTTATGATTCGAAAGCTATTTATATTATTATTGCAAACCACCAGTGCAATACATGAAAACAAACTGAAGATGAAATACAAATAAAGTTAAATCAAAGATAACAAAATAAGCCAAATACAAGAACAATCAATCACCGTACATTAAAGATTTAAGAGTAGAAGTAGAAGCATGGACAAAACCGGCCTCCTCAATATCCAAGGTTAGAAGTGAAAAGAAAGTGTTGGTTGTAAAACCCACCCTAACGGGCACACCTTCTTATAAGCATTAGCTGCAATTAGAGTAGCTGCACAGATACCCCGTCTTGGAGTAAAGTTCAAAGAAAACCCAACCTTAGAAGGAAGAAAACCCATGATATCCTGAAGAACACTTCTGCTCCTCCGTTCACGCAAATATGGTGACCTCGACCACACACTGAACAACACCTCTTAAAATTTCCCCCAAGAACGTAGATCCAAGAAACCAGGTGATAGTTGAATCTAATAACATTCAAACAACCATCCAACCAAGAGGATTTACTCAAATCTTACAGGTCTGTTTATTTCCTGAGAAAACAAGAACACCACCACAAAACCCAGCACCACAAAAAAAGAAGGGTAAATGTGTAAAAATGCACATATGCTTTTACCCAAGGTACATCTAGTACCATATGCTTGTTAGAGGTGCAAAAATGCACATGAACTCTTAAAATTGGTGCAAAAATACCTGGGCTGTTAAATCTCTTTAACTGACGTTAAACACAATATAAACATACCAAAATACTCCTGAACCCCACCCCCCCCCCCCAAAAAAAAACCTCCATCCCAGAAGAGGGAGAAGGCATCAGTAATCAACAACAATTAGATTATGCCTAGCTTGATCTTGATCCTGGTTTATCGTTAATCATGGATGCCAAAAACAATGGCTAGCCAGATGATGCCTAGCTTGATCCTGGTTTATTGTTAATCATGGATGCCAAAAACTACTGAGAAATAATTATCAAATATATAATAGTGGAATAAGAACAAACCAAGAGGAACATCACTCAAAAAAGGATTAGGAAATACACTGAATACAAACAACAGAGAAGCAAAAAATGCACATATTATTGTGTTGAAAAATGAAGGGTTAAAGAAGATCAGACGAAGATAGTGGTGGTGGCGAGCATGGCGGCGAAGAAAGGCAAGGAGGAAGAAAAGAGGAGAGACGAAGTAGCATTTGGCATAACGTTGAGGGCAAGCTTCATGCCAAGATCCTTACAATGACCCAAGTCGCCGACCAGCTACTCAGCAGAATCACCTAGAGAATCAGAGGCAAGAGATTTGATTAGGCTGCGGAAGATTGCAATATGGTGGAACGGATCTGGAGGATCCTTGCCGATATTGAAGAACTCCACCTTCTAAAGGATCTCAACGATTTCTTGCGTCTGAAGAGCTAGCTTTCAATCAAATGACGGGGGAGACGACAATGTTCTACTTCCGGTCGAAGGAGCTAGTGGAGGTGACGAATCGAAGATAAAGATCAAACCATACCAATAAAAAAATTAGATTGACCACTCAGTTTAGTACCCAACCCCTCTGAAAGCCGTGACCAGAATCAATTGTAGTGGTGATTGACCTTCCACCATTATTGCAGCCCTCTTCTCATCAGTCGCAGTGGTGATTGACCTGAAGCACAAGGTACCAGAGATTTTGGAAGTAAGCCGATTTCAAAAGAAAAGTGGATCTGAGAAGGAAGGTGCGAGCATTGAGAAGAAGGAGGGGAGGGTAAGGTTGGAAATTACAAAAAAGTTTGATTTTTTAATTTTTTTAAATGGCGTGGGGTCCACCCTAAAAAGTAACGTCAGTTAAAGGATTAAATGACACGAGTAGTTTTGCACCTTCGAAAAGCATATGATACTGGATGCACCTTGGGTAAAAGCTCATGTGCATTTTTACACCTTTACTCAAAAAAGAAACAAAAGATAGATAACTCTCACCACCGCAAAAAAGATCTAAAGAAGGAGAGGAAAAAACTCGCCACAAGGACAAGAGAAGTCCACAACTGCTAGAAATAAGAGGGATAAGGCCACAGATCAAAGATCTGGTAACCAATCTACCACTCTGACGCATTTGTGGTATAGAATGATACTCACCGGCGGCTTGTGATGGTGCTATTGGAAATTATGCCCTAGGGGCAAGTCATTGTACTTTGAATGTTTATGTTATTTAAAGTATTTCTTTTTATTATATCATTTGCATGTTTATAGTGATAACTGTATCCTTGGATGTATCTTATAGATGCCTAAATGTCCCTGGTCAGTCATCTACGCGGGAGCGAAGATGAAATAAGATCAGTATGACTTTGATGAGCCTGGAGATACGAATCAAAGTCATAGGCACTTATAAGAGTACAAGGTGCTGGACCGACCCACTATGAGAAAGCTGCATGGATTTAGTCATAAGCTTATCTCATGTATAACCACATCACAACACCCTTTGATCTGAGATCATCATAGATTCCTACATGAGAGTCGTTGATCTTTGACCTAGTCAAAAGTCACCTTTGACCGGGTGATGATAAAGGCTTTGATTGGGATCAATGATTTTCATGTAGAGGAATAGAATGGTCAAGATGGAATTTGTCCCTCACATTTGTAGAGAGATAATACTAGGCCCTTCTATGAGTGAGTCTAAGAAATGTATGACCATACTACGATGGAAAGGAGTTTCCATTTCAGTTATTAGACTACTCAAGAATCGAGAAAGTAATGGTCAAGAACAGGAGGTTGACATTATCCATGCTTCATCCTTGACCAAATTATCGCATGACAAAATGGGCGTGACATGGTCGTATGATAGGTTGTATCATATCAATGATCCCCATATGAATTTGGTAGTCGCAATGTCTTGCTAGAGGTTGCTTGCGACTTGTGGGCTAGTACAGTATTGGTCTGCTGCCAATCAAATATGGGCCTACAGGGTCGCACACAAGAATAGCCCAACACGAGCAACAGTGTCTAGATTCATTGAATCGTAGAGTCGGCTAATAGAGATTGATCGAGCAAGAAGGCGTTAGCCCACGAGTTTGAGAAAGAATGCATACGAGTTCATAAAGGTACGGTTTTCCCAATGAACCTTATTCAAACGTCGTTGATAGATCCTCTTTGGAATTCGTAAAATTTTTAATGGATGAAATCCTTTCGCTGCGTGTACGGATCCCAACAGGTGCCACAAGTCGCCTGCGAGAAAGATATAGCAACACATGTGCTTGATTGTTTTGGTCGGCCTTATCTGGTCTTTAGAGGTCAATGTCAACCTTGACCATGGATTAAGGCCCCAAAATCCTTTTTTCTTTTTTATGAGCAAACAATAATTAATTTAATATGTAAAAAAATAGGGAACAAACAAAATATCAATTATGCCCGTCATTTTTTAAGAAGATCTAAATCTTAATTTGTCATGTCATTATGAATATAAAACTTATGGATATGCAATGATATAATAACATTATATTCAGAGGCGAATCCACATAGGTGAGAAGCGGGGCACATGCCCCCCCTTGATTTTTGACATGAAATTACAAAAATACCCTTCTTTTTTTTAAAAAAAAAGATTCCATTCGATTCCTTCCTCAACACACCCGCGGTCTCACTTTGCTCCTTGCTCTTTCAATCTTTCATGACCTAGTGAGACGCCGAGATAGGCAGACAGAGACAGGGAAGTGTCGGAGATCCAGAAGCTTGGAAGTCCATTGCCACTCATCTCCGTCGTCCATCGACACGACCCAGAAGCTCAGCGGAGGTCTTGGCTTTTGCTTTTCACGACTCTGCCGCTATTGAATCTGTTTCCATTCTCTTGCTCTTCTCGACTGTTGCTGATTGTTGAGACGGGAGATTTTCGACCACCAAGATTCCTCTATTCTTCAGGCGAGTTTCATCTTCCCACGCCTTCCATTATTCCAAGCCGTGGCTTCCTCTGTTTCTAAACTCATTACATTCGTGGTTTCTCTGATTTTGTGCTCAAATCCATTTGGCTTCTTTACTTTATCTATGTTGGGGATCTTGAAAAGGATGAGGAGTCTGGATTGTCCCTTTAAATTTCTGTTTGATGCCTTGTATAAATTGTGGAAATTGAGTCCCTTTATGTTGTATTAAACCACCTTTGTCAATCTGTTCTCAGGAATCAATTACTCGTCTTTGAACTCCTAAATCATTTCTTCATTGCTTCCTCTGTTAATTTGCTAGCTACTCTTATACAGTGTCCTATTCAAATCTAGCCACATTTCTGCCTTGATTTAGTACTAATAGGTTAATTTAACATGCATGTGGCTTCTCTGATTTTCTTTTAATTCTTCCACTGTTTATTGTAGTGGCTTCTCTGATTTTGTTCCCGCATTTTATTTGTGATTCCTATGTTTTAGGATGAATTTTATAATGTTTGACTGATTTATTTTGATGCATTTGGAGATTGGATCTATTTGAATCTTTGTTAAATATTACATTGTGTTTAATTAGCTTAATTATCATTTCATTGTGTTGGTTAGTTATTGAATTGATGATGTTGTGAAGATTTCAAATTGTGGCTTAATTATCATTTCATTGTGTTGATTAGTTAATTGTATTTAGGATCGGTTTTAGCATCATTAATATTATTTATTGATTCATTTTTGTTATTTGCCATTTTTTAGGATGGAAAGGTATTTAGGTTCTTTTTTTACAAAGTCAAGTGGTAGTGGTATTAAACGTTCTCGATCCGAATCTTCATCTATTGATTTATTTCTAGATAAACAAAATGAGTGTGCTACTCCCTCAAGTCAGAACAAACAAACGATAGAAGGTCCACCAGATTTGTATGCTCCTGATCTGAGTAAAAGACTTCCTATTATGATAGTTGCGAAGAGTTCTCAAAAAAGGGAAATGATTTGAAGAATTTATCTAACAAATGGTCCTTGTCAACCAAAACTTGACAACTTTCCTCAATCCTTAATTGGGCGTAAAATGCGTAGATTTAATCCTCAATGGTACAATAAGTTTGGCATTTGGTTGGGGTATAGTGAATCAAAAGATGTTGTATTTTGCTTGCATTGTTATCTATTTAATTGTGAGCATGGTAATGGAAGAGGTGGTCATGATTCATTTGCGAGTGAAGGATTTAGCAATTGGAAGGAGAAACAACGGCTTCTTAAACATGGGGGATGAATAGTTGAATGATTGCTTAGTGTCTTATATTGAAAAAGATGTATTTGATAGCATTGATAATGAGACAATTATGATGAAATTCCAACAAATAAGGCCTAGAAGGATGACATTGTAATTGTTTTTATTGTAATATACTTTTATTGTTAAAATATTTGGTGTCCAGCTTGCTATTTCTAACAGCACTTGGTCTTGCTTTTCCCTTTATATTCTTTTATTTTTTAATGCATTTAAGTATAATTATTAGGTAAAGTTCGTTTCTAATGAGTGGTTGCTTACTTCTTTGATATACTTTCCTAGCATTTTTTTGCCTTTTCTCTGTATTTTACGTGGATATTCCCAGTACAAAAAATTGCTTGGAGCATGTAGGTTGCTACTTTTCTACCATGGGCATTTTATGGCTAATGTGAAGATGGAATATTACCTAAAGGGGGGGTGAATAGGTGATTATCAAATTTTTCTTTTAAAACAAACACACGAACCCATAAACAAAGATAAGCATAGACTGAGAGAAGGGAAAATGAACACAGAGAATTTATACTGGTTCGGTCTAACTCAACGACCTACGTCCAGTCCCCAAGCACACCTTGGGATTTTACAAACTCTTAATCACAATACAATTAAACACTTTGTACTCGGATGATCCTCTCACTAGGACTCACTCCCCCTTACAAGTTGTAATCGTACACCCACACTTAAGGTTCCACAACCTTAAGTTTTCACAACACAGTAATCTAAATAAGTGTTTAGAAACTCCTCACGAGTAGATAAAAGATAAACACTGAAGTACACGAGATATCCGAAGTTATTAATGAAACAGTAGTAGTTGTAATAAATCAAAATGAATACACAGTGTTTTGGTGGTTGATGAATTCAATGCTTCCGCTATTTATAGTTGAAACATTTATGACCGTTGGAGAAGCTTGAAGATTAACCGTTGGGAGTCTCAAATATTTATGTTAGACTCATGACGTTCGGATAATATTTTTCGTCATTCAAACATTCCAGCTGGATTTATAGTTCCAACATTCCCTTCATTCCTTCTGTTTTGTCTGTTATGAAATAGCATTGAATGCAAGGGAGAATATTTGTAATTGCTTTCCATTTGCTCAGAAGGTGGTTATCGAGGATATCACGTCTTTAGCAATTGCATTTAATGCTTCTGTCAGATTTCTTTGCTTTTCGGCTAAAACAATGGTTAGCATCCTATAACACACTTAAATGATGATTAGTGCTATGTGTAAATAACATTCAATAAGTCAAGCAAGTGATTTGAAGATAACCCATGAGATTTGAATTGAAAAATACTTCACTTTATAGAATAGAGAGTGGTCATGCTCGGGCATGACTTCAAGCTTGCTCGGGAATCATTTAAGAAAGTATGTTATAAAATAAAGCATCGACCTATGCTCGGACAGCATAAAGCATCTGCTCGAGCACTCAAAAGTTCCTACTCAGGCATGGTAATTTTGAAAAATAAAATGTTTCAGTGAACGATAATGCTCGAGCAAACTTCTTATCATGCTCGGCCATGATATCGCTCATGCTCGGGCATGGTAGTGGTGATGCTCTGGCATGAGTGAGGCAGAGAGCATCGAAGACCAAGTGTCAGGCCTGCTCGAGCATAATATTGTGTCTGCTCGAGCAGCGATAAATTCTTGCTCGGGCACAGAGCATACAAAGAGCAGAAAGAGAAAAGCAACGATGCTACTCGGGCATGCTGCTCGAGCATGCTACATTCATGCTCAGGCATGAGTCATCTAGAGAGGAATACTGAGAAAGCGAGAGACGCTGCTCGAGCAACTCTATACCCTTGCTCGAGCATGGCTAATTCATGCTCGGGCAAGAATCATCCAAAGACGAAAGCAGCGAAGACGAGTAACGTTGCTCGGGCAACTCCATACTCTTGCTCGAGCATGCTGCTCGAGCATGATTAATCATGCTCGGGATGAGTCGAGCAACTCTTAAAAGAAGAAGAGATTGTGTTGCCTGCTCAAGCACTTGTCTACCTATGCTCGAGCACTATGCTTGGGCATCACTTACTCGCTGCTCGGGCATACCACATATGTTAACACATTCTTTTTGTTTCTAACCTGATGATGCTTGGGCACGCTGGTTCTCTGCTCGTGCATACTTTACCATTAAATTCTTTTCAACACTTTGAACTGATTATTGATTAGCAAAACCAATGTTTGTCATCATCAAAACATATGAGAACTAACATTCTCCCCCTTTTTGATGATGACAATCATTGTAAAGAAGTTTTAGAGTTTAATCAGAGTTTATGCATTTGAGAAGATTGAAAATTCACAAAACTTTAATCAACTCAGAATAGTATGAAGCATATATTCAGTTGAGAACAGATTACATCAGGTAAGAAACTGAAAATACATCAATTAAAAGACAATTGCTACATCAGATGATAAGCTGCTATATCAGATTAAAAAATCAAATGAACTGATAAATAACTATAAACTCTTCACTCTGAACTCTTCACTCTTCTCCCCCTTTGTCATCAGCGAAAAGAGGGCCTTG
The DNA here is from genome assembly GCA_025563575.1 of Acacia pycnantha. Taxonomy (NCBI): domain Eukaryota; kingdom Viridiplantae; phylum Streptophyta; class Magnoliopsida; order Fabales; family Fabaceae; genus Acacia; species Acacia pycnantha. Next base: position 4,157,462 of record JAMWYP010000098.1, on the reverse strand, counting down.
GAGAGAAGGAGGAGGAGGAGGACTATCAAGAAAATCAGAGGAGGAAGATGAGGGGAGTTTGACAGTAGAAGGGTCAATAGGAGAGTGAGATGGAGAAGGAAGAATAACAGTAGCTGGGGTGGTTTCAGAAGTGGGAAGAGGAACAGCAGCAGGGGTGGTAGACAGAACAAGAGTAGAGGCTACCATGGGAGTACCAGTAGGAGAAGAAGGAGGAGGTTCATTTGGAGGAGATTCCTCATGTTGAGACACAGGTGCAGAAGTAGAACCAGAAGGTTGAGCGTGAAGCTTGATGCCCAAATTGTCCGGTGTCAGGTCAAGACCATGGACATGTTGTTGAAGCTTGATCAGTTCGCCGTTTAACTGAGTCAGAGACTTGAAGTTGTTCAGAGCTTGTGTGTTAATTGCTGAGGTAAGCTTGCCCAATTCTTCTCCAACAACTCTGATCATGTTGACATGCAGTTCTTTAAGACTATTGAGCACAGTGACAACCTCATTGCAGTGATCAATTAGATGATTAACTGCTTCTGCGACAGCCTGCTTCAAAAGAGCCTAAGTTGAGGCATTTGTGAAGGAAGGTTGAGGCTAGAAGGTAGGAAGAGCCTGGGATGATTCAGCTTCATCTGGAATCTTGGATGGGGAAGGCTTGATTTATGGCTTTTCCTTTGGTACCTTCTTCTTAGTTGAGACTTCAGTGAATGAAATCCTCATAGTGGTCATGTGCTTGACACCAAACTTCTTAGGATATTCTTCCTTATCATCAGACAGAAACCATACATTGTGAGCTTGCAGGATACGAGAAATCAAAGAAGGATAAGGCATAGTGGCTCGCTTCTTGATGGAGGCCTCTGAGATAAATGAGACCATTTCATCCAGTATCTACTTTCCAAGATTTCTGGGCTCCTTAGCAACTATAGAAGTGAATTTCTCAAAGTCCTTATTGACAAAGTGAGTAAAACTTTGTCCTTTTTGTACCAAACTCCTGCTATAGACATACCAGAGCACCCTATACTCATCCTTCATCATTGCTATGGAAAAGTTGAGCTTCTTGCCATCATATGGTTTAGTTGGGAAGAGTATCCTATGGAATTCAACATCAGATAGACGTGGAGGGTCCTCAGGAGCATCAACTATACCCAATTTAGTATTCAAACTCTCAGCAGAAATCCTAATCTCCTTGCCCCTTATTTTTGACACCAGAATGTCATCATCACCCTGGTCCTCCTTAGGTAGAACATGCATATGGTAGTAAAATACCTTGACTACTTCAGGAGAATAGGGAAGGTTGATACGCAGTAGAGGCATAAAGGGGTGTAACCACTTTGAGAGATCTAAGTTGCACTTATCTCTAAAGAAACCCAGATCAACATAGACGATGGGATAGAAGGGTCTATTGTCAAAATAAAAGGCAAAATGTTGGTAATCATCAACTACCAGAGGATGTTGGATCATACCCGGTGAAGGTTCAAGAATGGTTCCCTCTAGTTGAGATGGAGAAGGTCCAACTGAGCCAGCCCCAGATTGCTTCTGACTTCGACTGAAAGAAGGTTCTTCTGACTTGTTGAAGGCTTCTTGCTTGATTTCTGGCTCACAGAAGCTTGAGGTTTCTCATCGAAGAGAGTTGTGGTGTCTTCAGAATCAGACAATGTAGGTGAGGGAGACCTAGTCCGCTTAGTTTTGTCGGCAGGTAACGACTTGGTCTGGAACCTAGTTTGATGCTTTCCATGTTCTTCGAAGGTCATTGCTTTGTCCTTAAGGTTCAACAGAGATTTGATTTTTGAAGGAGTTTTCGCCGGTGATTGAGCCTTTTTCTTCTCTGAAGGTTTAAGCTTCTATGTTCGAGGCTTCTTTGTAGGTGGTTGAGTAGAGGACTCCGGTGGAGGAGATTTGCGAGGACCACCCTATGTTCTGGCCATTTCAATGGGTTTTTTAGCAGACGTGAGACGAAGATGAAAGCGAAGGATTGAGATAGAAGTAGAATGGGAGATGCAGAGGATTTGGAGTTTAGGGTTTGTTGGAAGCGAGAATGAGTTTGCACATATGAGAGAGAGTGACAGAGAACTTAAAGTAGAGAGAAGAGACGAAACGATGCAAGCGTAAGACACAACAGAGTGTCGTCTGCTCGAGCAGCGTATAAGGCATGCTCGAGCACATCGTTGCTCAGGAAGACTTTGTAGTCTGCTCGAGCAGAGACGATTCTCAGATCTTAAATAGGCAAGTATAAAGGACTAAAAAATACCTCCCATCAAGTGTGTTTCGTGAGCACTTGATTCCCATTTACTTGATCTTTGATTTAGTGCTCTTGTGGTGGATCCAGATTGAGAATTAATCAGATGACTATCAATGTTGCTCGAGCATGACTTGTGTAGTGCTCAATCAATATTCATAAAAATATAATTGAAAAGTCCATTCCTCGACGTTGCTCGGGAATTGTTGCGAGTCTGCTCGGGCAGAGTTCCTTTCTTCAATTTTTTATGCCGCTGTTGCTCGGGCAGGCTTCCATCCTTGCTCGAGCATGAACCTTCAATTCCTTATTGATCAATTAACAACCCGTTGTTGCTCGAGCATGATATGTAGCTTGCTCGAGCAAGCTTCTTTATTTCTGCAACTTTAACTAGTTTTTCTTCAGTGTTGCTCGAGCATAAGAGAAGGGGTGTGCTCGAGCATCATTCTCTATGTTCACCTTTGTATTTCATCATCAGAACAGAGCGTCCTGCAAAAACATGAACTAGATACTTCGATGCTAAAGTTAGTAATTATCATGTTAAATTAAATCATTTGAGGAGAGAATACTTACAATTCATTGGGATTCGCCATTCCCAATTCTCTACGGATGAACATGAACTGTTCTTTAGCCAACGGTTTGGTAAAGATATCAGCCAACTGAAGATGTGTAGGAATGAACATCACCTTGACATCTTTTCTTTGAACATGGTCATGAATAAAATGATGTCTCACATCAATATGCTTGGTTCTAATGTGTTGAACAGGATTTTTGGCCAAGCTTATTGTGCTGGTGTTGTCACATAGAATTGGGATCTCCTTCAGATAAATCCCCAAGTGCTGAAGTTGTTGTTTAAGCCATAAGACTTGAGCACAGCAACTTGAAGCAGCCACATATTCAGCTTCAATAGAGGATACAACTACCGTCGTTTGTTTCTTGCTAAACCATGAAACCAGGGATCCTCCGAGAAACTCACATTGTCCACTGGTACTTTTTCTATCAGTTTTATACCCAGCATGATCCGAATCAGAATATGCAACTAAATGCTCTTGTTGTCCTTTAGGAAACCAAAGAACCAATTCCTTTGTGTCCGAGAGATAACGAAAGATTCTTTTAACATTCTCAGCATGTGACTCTTTAGGAGCGGACTGAAATCTCGCACACATTCCAACATTAAATTGTATATCCAGCCAACTTGCTGTTAAGTACAATATGGATCCGATCATTCCCCGATATTTGGTTATGTTAAAGTCTTTGCCTTTCTCTTCATCGGCATCCAAGGAAGTAGTTGAACTCATAGGAGTGTCAGCTCTATTACAATTTTCTAACCCAAACTTTTTGAGCAAATCACAGAGATATTTAGTTTGTGAGATAAATATCTCATTCTTCCGTTGTTTGATTTGCAGGCCGAGAAAATAGTTCAATTCACCCATCATTGACATCTCGAATTCACCCTGCATTTTCTTTGAGAATTCTTCACACATAGATTTGTTAGAAGCACCAAAAATAATATCATCAACATATATTTGAACAATTAAAATTTCATTCAGTTTATTACTCTTAATGAAAAGAGTTGTATCAACTTTACCTCTAATAAATCCTTGATCAAGAAGAAATTTGCTTAATCACTCATACCAAGCTCTTGGAGCTTGTTTAAGACCATATAGAGCCTTCTTGAGACGATAGACATAATCAGGATGATGTTCACTTTCAAAACCAGGAGGTTGTTCAACATAAACGTCCTCTTGAATAAAGGCATTTAAAAATGCACTCTTGACATCCATTTGATAGAGCTTGAATCCTTTGATACAAGCAAAGGCTAGAAGAACTCTCATAGCTTCCAATCTTGCCACTGGATCATAAGTTTCTTCATAATCAATTCCCTCTTCTTGATTATAGCCTTTAGCAACCAATCTTGCCTTGTTACGGACAGTGATTGTTGTTTCATCACGTTTGTTCTTAAATACCCATTTAGTCCCTATAACCGGATGGTCTTTGGTTCTAGGTACTAAGTCACAAACTTGATTTCTATCAAATTGATGCAATTCCTCTTGCATTGCGATAACCCAATCATTGTCTGGGAGGGCTTCATCAATCTTAGAGGGTTCAATCTGAGAGATGAACGCAGAAAAAGTGACTTCATTCAAAGTACTTTTCCGGGTTCTTACTCCTTGACTTACATCACCTATTACTTGATCTAAAGGATGAATTCTAATAAACCTCCAAGCTTTAGGTTGAGATTGAACATCTTTTTCACAAACATTTTCAGATATGGGGTCAAAAACATCTTCAGGATTTTCAAGAGATGCAACAGTGGTTTTCGAAAAGAATTGATTTCTATGTGTATCTTCCTCATCATCATCCAAAGATTTATTAGCTTTGGTTTCACTGAATACAACATGAATGGATTCTTCAACTACACGAGTACGAATATTAAAGACTCTATTGGCTTTACTTCTATCGGAATAACCTAGAAATATAACTTCATCAGATTTTGAAACGAACTTACCCAGATTATCCTTACCATTATTATGTACAAAGCATTTGCACCCAAAGATGTGCAAATGAGCCAAGTTTGGTTTCCTTCCTTTGTAGAGTTCATAAGGTGTCTTGTTCAGCTTCTTCCTCAGATATGCTCGATTTGAGATATAGCTCGCTGTGCTCATCGCATTCGCCCATAATACTTGTGACGTCTTATTCTCATTCAACATTGCACGAGCCATTTCGGTGAGTACACGATTCTTCCTTTCAACCACACCATTTTGTTGAGGTGTTCTTGGAGCGGAGAAATTATGATCAATGCCATGAGCATCGCAGAATTCTTCAAACTTTTGATTTTCAAATTCGCCTCTATGATCAATTCTAATAGATAAAATACAGATACCTTTCTCGTTTTGCACCTTCTTGGCAAACACAATAAATCGATCAAAGGTTTCATCTTTTGAGGATAAAAAGATAGTCCAAGTGAAACGAGAATAATCATCGACAATAACTAAAGTATATAGATTACCACCAAGACTCCTGACTCTTGCTGGTCCAACTAAATCCATATGAAGGAGTTGAAGAAGTCGATTTGTCGAAATTTCAAGTTTGTTTTTAAAAGATGCTTTTGTTTGTTTACCTTTTTGACAAGCATCACAAATCATGTTGTTTTTTAAATTAAGTTTTGGTAAACCAATAACCAAATCCTTTCTTAGCAATTTGTCAAGTTGAAACATGTTCACATGAGCTAAACGCTTATGCCACAGCCAACTTTCATCCAAATTTCTAACAAAACATTCTTCAGAAATAATCTTAGGTAAATCCAAGGTATAGTAGTTACCTTCTCTAGGGGCTTTAAACAATACCTTAAGTTTGCTTTTATCAATTGGGAGATCATCTTTATTGATAATGAGACACTCTTCCGAATCAAAGATGATCCAATTGTTCTTGTCGGTACTCTGACTTACACTCAACAAATTGTGACAGAGACCTTCCACAAGATATACATCCTTGATTTGAGGTCCATCTTTTGCACCAATGTCACCAATGCCAGTGATTTTCCCGGTTTGATTTCCTCCAAAAGTGACTTTGCCACCATCTCTCGATCTCATTGCCACAAATTTTTCTTGATCCCCCGTCATGTGTCTAGAGCATCCACTATCTATGTACCACTAGTTGACTCTTGATGCCCTTATACACACCTGCAAATCAGAAGAGATTAAGTTTTAGGTACCCATCTTTTCTTGGGTTCTTTGAGGTTAGTTCGGGCCTGAGGAACATAGGTTCCTTTAGGTACCCACTGATAATTACCAACAGGTTTATCTCTTCTGTCTTTCTTATGAAAACAGGATGAAGTACTATGACCCTTTCGGTTACAATAATTGCAGTGAGCAAATGGATTTGAAGAGTGGGCAGTTTTTCGAAAATAGTTTAAATAGGATTTTCCACCACTTTTCTTTTTCCCTTTCTTTTTATCAAAAATGGGATTGTAACCTATCCCTGAACGATCATTTGTAAATCTCTGAGCTTTTAAAATTACATTTAGCATTTCACTACCTTTAGTGAACTTCTCAAGAGTTTTTGTGAGATACAAATTTTTTTCCTTTAAGTCAACATACTCTTCACAAATGACGTTTTCAGGAGAAAAGAGGTTTTCGACTTGCTGTTCAAAAGTCATATTTTTCTTTTTCAAAACAATATATTTTTCAGCAAGTTTTTCAAACTCAGTTTGAATAAGCTTATACTCAGCAAACAGTTCATCATAAGTAGGTTGTGAGTCATATACCTCATTATCATTCTCATGTTGCTCTTCTTCTACAACTAGACAGATATTTGCGGTATCTTCTTCTTCCTCACTTTCTTCTTCTGAGGAACCATCTCCCCATATTGCATATACGTAAGCCTTCTTTTTGAAGTGATTGAACTTCTTTTTCTTATCCTTTTCGTTTCCTTTCAGTTGAGGACACTTTGATTTGTAGTGGCCTGGCTTTTCGCATTCGTAATAGATTATTTGATCTTTATCCTTGTATTTGCGTCTGTTACTTGAGCTTCCTCCTTTCTGGAATCTGTTTCTGAAGCCTTGGTCCTTCTTATAGAACTTTTTGAATCTTCGGACCATCATCCCCAATTCATCATCATCATCATCATCATCATTATTTTCCTCGTTAGCTTCTTTCTCCTTCATAGCATTGAGAGCAACACCTTTGCTCTTGTTGTTGTTGATCTCATCTAAGCCCTTTCTGAATTTCAATTTGCTTTCATATTTAGATAAGCTTCCGAACAGAGCAACAACTGAAGTCATTGATTCTCCTCGAGCCTCTTCTATTGTTGTAACTTTTGCTTCCCAATCTTTTGTCAAAATGTTGAGAATGTTTCTGACCTGAGACCGTTGATCATATGTTTTACCCAGAGCTGCCAACTGATTGGTCAAATGTGTGTAATGAAGTTGAAAATCAGTAATGGTTTCTCCAGACTTCATTCAAAGTAAGTCATACTCAGTGGTCAAAGTATTGATGCGATTCTCTTTGATGCTAGAGGTTCCTTCATAAGCTATTTCTAATGCCTTCCACATTTCTTTTACAGAAGACAAGTTACCTATACGAAAGTACTCCTTTTGGCTAAGAGCACTCTGAAGCATTAAGACGGCTTTACTGTTAAGAGTGATCTTCCGTCTGTCATTCTCATCAAATTTTTCTTCTACCTTAGGAACTGTAAATCTGCCTTCAATTCGCGTGGGAACGTAGTCTCCATTTTCTATTACTTACCAGAGACCATACTCGGTTGCTAACACAAACACTTTGAATTTTGCTTTCCAAAATGAATAGTCAATACTACAAAATATAGCTTTTACTTCTCTAATTGGCGTCCTATTCCTAAAAAAGGAAGTAAAAACTAAAGGCGGTGGCATTTTTGTAATTATATCTGAGAAAAGTTGACTTTTGGCGTCAAATTTTTGAAATTAGACGCCAAAAGTGATGCTTTTGGCGTCTAAATATAAACTTAGACTTTAAAAGTATCACTTTTGGCGTCTAAGTTTCAAAATTAGACGCCAAAAGTGATGCTTTTGGCGTCTAAGTTTAAACTTAGACGCCAAAAGTGATACTTTTAAAGTCTAATTTCAAAACTTAGACGCCAAAAGCAGCCATTTTTACAGCCCAATTTTTCATTTGGCGCCCAAAAAAAGGTTTTTGGCATCCTAAATTAATTATAGGACGCCAAAACACTTTCAAAATCTCACTTACTTTCCCACCTACTCTGCCATCTCTCACCTATTTTAATTAAATGCCCAGCTGCCTCCTCGATCTCATCACCAAATCGATCCCTGATTCCAATTAATCTTCTTTCTTCTCGCAAACTCCTCACGCCGGCGCACTTCTCAAACTCTGATCCTCCTACGCCGGCGCACCACCACCAATAACCTTCAATAAAATACACCCCACTGTCGCACCACCGTCGCACCACCATCGTGGTTGTCGTCCGCTGGTGAGTAGCGAGAGACAGAAGTTCCATGAGCAGAAACGACGGGGATCTTCTCGGATCTGTGAAAGACGACGGGGATGGCATATCTTTCGCGTTCTCTCCTCTGCTCCCATCGATCTCCTCAGATCTGTGAAAGATGGCGGGGGCAGCATCTTCGATTTCAACTCGAAGGCGTGGCAGAGACGAGTTTGCGTTTTTTGGGTTTTTTTTTTTTTTAAGATGTTGTATTTTGCGATTTGTTTCTGAGTTTTGTTTCGAAGGTATAATTTTTTCTATTTTGTGTTTATGATCTATTTGCGATTTGCTTCTGTGATCTTTGATCTTAATATTCGGTATTCGACTCTTGATGCTCTTTCAAGTTTTCCTCATGCTACATTTTGATTTTGAGATCTGTTTTGTGATTTGCTACTGCAATCTATTTTGTGATTTTTTTTTCTGCGATCTTTTCTGCTTTGCGATTTGTTTCTGCTTCCTTCTCTCCCAATCTCTAAATCTGCCATTATCTCCAGTGTGCAAATGCACCAGATCGAAATCCGGCTTGACAATTCTATTTTGGTTTTTTTAAATACTTATGAAGTCTAATTATTTACTTAGACGCCAAAAGTGAAATTTACGGCGTCCTAATTTTTCTTAGACGTCGTAAATGAAGACTTACTACGCCCCCAAGTTAGACGTCCCGCGGAAATAGGACGCCAAAAGTGCAAAAAATAGGACGTTGTAGCCCTGTTTTGTAGTAGTGAGTGTTCGCCATTGAATCCAGGTGGTCGATTGATTGAAGCACCATCAGGTAATATTCCATCCATGATCTATCTCGTGATGTTAAGCCCAACAGAGAAACCTACGCTCTCATACCAAATGAAGATGGAATATCACCTAGAGGGGGGTGAATAGGTTGAAAGACTTGGCTATCACCCAAGAGGGGGGTGAATTGGGTGTTTGATTAAAAACTTAGAACTTTAAAAACTTTTCTTCACTTGCTGGAAATAGTTTGAATGTCAATAATAATTTATAAAGTGATAAGCAATCATTCAAACATATATGCTTGGAATGTAAGAGATAAGGGAAGAGAATATGCAAACGGTGATTTATACTTGGTTCGGCCCAATCCTTGACCTACGTCCAGTCCCAAGCTCTACTTGAGAATTTCAATCCACTATCTTCTTTCAACTTGATTACACGTTCGTACTTGAAGTAAACCCCTCACTAGGATTGACTCCCCTTACAAACCGTAATCAATACACTGTTTGATTACACACTCGCACTCGAAGTAATCCTCTCACTAGGATTCACTTCTCCTTACAAGCTGTAATCAACACAATGTGTTTCCCACTCAAGATCACCCAATCTTGAGTAACTCACGATATAAAGATAGGATGTTTACAATGAATCTTCTCTCTCGAAGTGTATGGATGAACACCGAAGTACAATACAAAACATTTCACTCTCTATGATATATAGACATTGAAAACCGAGAGTAAATGATATAAAGATCAGAGTATTAGCATGTTGAAGATGTAAGCTTGTTCTCTGCTTGTTGTTGTCGTTGAAGGTTTGTATGCAGCTCTATATATAGCGGCAAATCTTCATATGACCGTTGCTTCTCAATTTTGAATTCTCTCCATTCGAAATTCTAGCCGTTGGGACTCACGGCCTTTTCTGATTTCCAACTTTTGCTCGCATTGAAGATTATGACCGTTATGTCATTTAATGACTTTCCTTTATTTGTTCAGGGGAATCATTCGAGTAATGGCTATATCAATTGTTTCCAAGTGAAGGATTTCTTCTTCTTGAATTTTCCTCTGTTTGACGCGTGAAAGTAAATGCTCGATTTTCCGTTTCGTCAACAAAGGGTTGATTCTGTCATGAACATTAATTCGAATGTTGAATCTGTTTGGCTTATGTCCGTTGGAGTATTTCATCATCTGAATGATTTAATCCTTTGGAGAAGCATTACAATTGAGTAGACAACTTCGTTTCTTCAAGTTTCTTATTGGATTCAATCATCTTTCCCATTTCTGAGATTATGCAGCAAGTTCATCTTCTAGATCTTGATTTCTATCAAGATTGATGTTCTCTCAAGCTTTAATAATCTGAAACATGTACACAAATGATATAAATAATGTTAAGAAGAAGTATAAGTCATTTGGGTAATCATGTGGATGTTCTTTGATGAGAAACGAGACTTTCGAAATGCTGTTTTTCTGAATCAGGTCATGAACTCGAGCTTGGATAAGTAGGCTCGAGTTTGCAAGGGTCGTTCAGCTTCGCAAGGTGCAAACCGGAGGTTCAGAGCAAACTCTAGAGTTTGTAACATTTTTCAGCATCTAGGCTCGAGTCTATAATTATAGGCTCGAGTTTGGGTCTCTTTCATCTTTTGCTTTCTGTCTTGTCTAGGCTCGAGTTTGTCACTTATAGGCTCGAGTTTGGATGATTTTCGCGACTCAGTAGCTCTCTGTAACCCGCGAACTCGAGCTTGTCAACTAATAGGCTCGAGTTTGCTTCTCAGCAAATTGTGCAACACCCAGAACAGACTGTCTATTTTCGGGGGCCATATCTCCCTAGTATGAACTCCGTTTTGGTTGGTTCAACTATCGATTTTAAATCCCTTTGAGTCTACTTTCCAATGCCACCGATTTCAGCTCAATTGGATTCTCCGTTTGTGAGATACACTCAAAACATTGAAGGTTGGTCATTTGTGTGACGTGAATATCACTGTCAACTTTATAAATTCATAGCTCCTTCATCTTGACTCCGTTTGGCTTCAATTATATATCAAAATGACGCATTGAGAGTCTAGTTTCATATGCCACTGGTTTCACTTCAATCCGATCTGTATTTTAGGAGATATCATCGAATGACCAGACGTCGCCCGAGTGAAACGTGGAACAGAGTAGCTGAAATGTTGAACACCGCTGTAAGCTCGAATTTGCCAACTAATAGGCTCGAGTTTGCCTTGTCAGAGACACCAGAAATGCTGAAGACACTACATGCTCGAGTTTGCTAATGATGGGCTCGAGTTTGGAGTTCCAAACCTGAGGTTTGAGTTCTAAGCTCGAGTTTGGCTTGTCCAGAGGCGCCAAAGTTGCTGAGGACATTACATGCTCGAGTTTGCTAATGATGGGCTCGAGTTTGCGCATCTTGGAACTGATTTTTGCTGGTTTTAACTCTGAATTGATCCGTTCCAATTCCCATATGATCTTGGAGACTTCTAGCATCAATATAAGAACTTGAGTAAAGATATTCCACTGCATTACAAGTTCTTCCTTCTTCAATTTCTTCTCTTCTTCTAGATTATCCCCCAAAATCATTTGATAACTTCTTGCTTCCTTGATATTATAATATTCTCATTATATTGAGCAAGAACTTCTTTCTTCAATCAACATTCTCCATAATAAAACTTTGCATCTACATTAAATATAATAATTAGTCAAAGTAAAAGATAAATGTAGTATGCAACCTTTTTGCTATTAAGAATGACATCTATATAAGACATCATCAAAACTAATCAAAACCAACATAGGTGATTATAAAAATTTTCTTTTAAAACAAACACACGAACCTAGAAACAAAGATAAGCAGAGACTGAGAGAAGGGAAAATGAACACAGAGAATTTATACTGGTTCAGTCTAACTCAATGACCTACGTCCAATCCCCAAGCACACCTTGAGATTTCACTAACTTTTAATCACAGTACAATTACACACTTTGTACTCGGATGATCCTCTCACTAGGACTCACTACCCCTTACAAGTTGTAATCGTACACCCACACTTAAGGTTCCACAACCTTAAGTTTTTACAACACAGTAATCTAAATAAGTGTTTAGAAATTCCTCATGAGTAGATAAAAGATAAACACTGAAGTACACAAGATATCAGAAGATATTAATGAAACAGTAGTAGTTGTAATAAATCGAAATGAATGCACAGTGTTTTGGTGGTTGACGAATTCAATGCTTCCGCTATTTATAGTTGAAACATGGGTGAAGGAGCAATTTTGTCAACCGACTATTAGGCCGGGAGCGTTAGGCACAAATAACTTTTAAAGGGACCAAAAAGGCCAACAAACAATTAAATGGGTGAAAAACGCACAATTCCGTCCATGAACATCTAACACCGTTTAAAGGCAATCGGGTGAAGGAGCGATTTTGCCAACCGACTATTAGGCCAGGAGCGCTGGGCACAAATAACTTTTAAATGGACCAAAAAGGCCAACAAACAATTAAATGGGTGAAAAACGCACAATTCCATCCATGAACATCTAACACCGTTTAAAGGCAATCCCATGTGGCATTTGACTGTCCACCCCTTACTGGCTCCGACAATGATGTACATCTAACATTGTTTTTTTTTCTATACTTTGGGAACGGATGAATTCATAGATTTTGGCCAGAACAATGTAATATTCATGCACGACGAAAGGCAAAGACGGAGAAGAAGATGAGGGTTACATTGTGGCATTCGTGCACGACGAGAGGACATGGAAGTCAGAGCTCCAGATTGTGAACGCGAAGGATTTGAAGGCGGAGGCGACGGTGAAGTTGCCGACATTTGTGCCTGATGCAGATTGGAGATTCTCCACCCAAAAAAAAAAAAACAAAAAAGCCACCTGGCTTTTGACCAAAAAAGAAGGGACCAGCTGGACAGTCAAATGCCACATGGGACTGCCTTTAAATGGTGTTAGATGTTCATGGACGGAATTGTGCGTTTTCACCCATTTAATTGTTTGTTGGCCTTTTTGGTCCCTTTAAAAGTTATTTGTGCCCAGCGCTCTGGCCTAATAGTCGGTTGGCAAAATTGCTCCTTCACCCGATTGCCTTTAAACGGTGTTAGATGTTCATGGACGGAATTGTGCGTTTTTCACCCATTTAATTGTTTGTTGGCCTTTTTGGTCCCTTTAAAAGTTATTTGTGCCCAGCGCTCCTAGCCTAATAGTCGGTTGGAAAAATTGCTCCTTCACCCTTGAAACATTTATGACCGTTGGAGAAGCTTGAAGATTAACCGTTGTGAGTCTCAAATCTTTCCGTTAGACTCATGACATTCGGATAATATTTTTCGTCGTTCAAATATCCCAGCTGGATTTACAGTTCCAACATTCCCTTCATTCCTTTTATTTTGCCCGTTATGAAATAGCATTGAATGCAAGGGAGAATACTTGTAATTGCTTTCCATTTGCTCAGAATGTAGTTACAGAGGATATCACGTCTTTAGCAATTGCATTTAATGCTTCTGTCAGAGTTCTTTTCTTTTCTGCTAAAACAATGGTTAGCATCCTGTAACAGACTTAAATGATGATTAGTGCTATGTTTAAATAACATTCACTAAGTCAAGCAAGTGATTTTAAGATAACCCATGAGATTTGAATTGAAAAATACTTCGCTTTACAGAACAGAGAGTGGTCATGCTCGGGCATGACTTCAAACTTGCTCTGGCATCATTTAAGAAAGTGTGTTATAAAATGAAAGCATCGACTTATACTCGGGCAGCACAAAGCATCTGCTCGAGCAACCTGCTCGAGCACTCAAAAGTGCCTACTCGGGCATGGCAATTTTGAAGAATAAAATGTTTCAGTGAACGATAATGCTCAGACAAACTTCTTATCATGCTCGGATGATATCGCTCATGCTCGAGCATGGTAGTGGTGATGCTCGGCATGGGTGAGGCAGAGAGCATCGAATACCAAGCGTCAGGCCTGCTCGAGCATAATATTGTGTCTACTCGAGCATGCTGCTCGAGCACGATAAATTCTTGCTGGGGCATAGAGCATACAGAGAGCAAAGAGAGAAAAGCAATGATGCTACTCGAGCATGCTTTTTCCCTTGCTCGGGCATGCTGCTCGAGCATGCTATATTCATATTCGGGTATGAGTCATCCAGAGAGGAATATTGAGAAAGCGAGAGGCGCTGCTCGAGTAACTCTATAGCATGCTCGAGCATGACTAATTCATGCTCGGGCAACAATCATCCAGAGATGAAAGCAGTGAAGACGAGTAATGTTGCTCAGGCAACTCCATACTCTTGCTCGAGCATGCTGCTCGAGCATGATTAATCATGCTCGGGCATGAGTCGAGCAACTCTTAAAAGAAGAAGAGATTGTGTTTCCTGCTCAAGCACTTGTCTACCTATGCTCGAGCACTATGCTTGGGCATCACTTACTCGCTGCTCGGGCATACCACATATGTTAACATATTCTTTCTGTTTCTAGCCCGATGATGCTCGGGCACGCTGGTTCTCTGCTCGAGCATACTTTACCATTAAATTCTTTTCAACACTTTGAACTGATTATTAATTAGCAAAACCAATGTTTGTCATCATCAAAACATATGAGAACTAACATAATGATGTTTTTGTGTTCTTACTTAGTACAAGAGCTGGTGGATTGGGTATTGTTAGAATCCGTACAACGCAGCGGAATAAAACTCTTACGAATCCCTTAGGCGGATCGCTCAATAGCGTTTAAATCTGGATTTAGAGTTTCCGAATCGTACCTTTGCAGAACAATTTGAACTGGTGGGCTACCTTCTCGATCAGCAGAAGCCGACTCTTTAGAATCGCCTTCCTCTACCGGTATCCACACGAACAGCCTTCAGAAACACGAACCGAAGCGTGCTAGCGCCTCTGAACTGTGTGTCTCTCTATTTTTCGCTCTAGGGTTTTTCGCGGCTTTCTAATACGCTCGACTAAAAGTCCCGTAGGTTTTTCTAAACCTAGCAGACGTATTAAATTCAAAACCAATTTTGAATATGGATTAAAAAATATATTAATTAAATCTATCTGATAGATCTAATCAAATTTATTTATTTAATCCGAATTAAAAGCCCTCTGATTTAATTTATATTTATAAATTAAATCAAGATATGATATCGTTATATTTAATTTAAAATGAGATCCGATATCTCAATTCAAATTAAATCTGATATACAATATCTTTATTCGAAAATTAAATCTGAGATACAATATCTCAATTTATTATAGTTATTTAATTTATCAAATAAATTAAATACTATATATAATAATATTATTATCAATAAATAATAATATTATTATTTTCGAATTTATTATATATTAAATCAAGATATGATATCGTTATATTTAATTTAAAATGAGATCCGATATCTCTGTTCAAATTAAATCTGATATCCAATATCTTTATTCGAAAATTAAATCGAAATACAATATCTCAATTTATTATAGTTATTTAATTTATCAAATAAATTAAATACTATATATAATAATATTATTGTCAATAAATAATATCATTATTATTTTCGAATTTAATATATTTATATATGCATATATATATATACACACACACATCCTAGATTAAATAAGTATTCATTAAATCTTAAACACATTTAAGATTCAATGAATCTGACACTCTTGCTCGTGTTGGGCCATTCTTGTGTGCGACCCAGTAGGCCCACATGAGATTGGCGGCGGCCAATACTGTACCAGCCCACAAGTCGCAAGCGGCCTCTAGCAAGACATTGCGACTACCCAATTCATATGGGGATCGTTGATAAGTACAATGACTTGCCCCCAGGGCATAATTTCCAACAGACTCCCACTTGCACTAGGTGCAATCATTAACTACCTTAATTCCCATTGCCCTAACATGACGCTCATGTTTCACTTGTGCAAGCGGCTTAGTAAGAGGATCAACGCCATTGTTTATGCGATATAACCTATCGTACAACCATGTCACGTCCCTTTTGTCACGCGATAATTTGGTCAAGGATGAGGCATGGAAAATGTCAACTTCCTGTTCTTGACCATTACTTTCTCGATTCTTGAGTAGTCTAACAATTGAGATGGAAACTCATTTCCATCGTAGTATGGCCATACATTTCTTAGACTCACTCATCGAGGGCCCAGATATCTCTCTACAAATGTGAGGGACAAATCCATCTTGACCATTCACATTCCTCCGCATGAAAATCACTGATCCCGATCCTAGCCTTTATCATCACCCGGTCAAAGGTGACTTTTGACTAGGTCAAAGACCAGCGACTCATCATGTAGGAATCCATGATGATCTCAGGTAAAGGGCGTTGTGACGCGGTTATACATGAGAAAAGCTTATGACTTATTCCATGCAACTTTCTCATAGTGGGTCGGTCCAGCACCTTGTACTCTTACAAGTGCCTATGACTTTGATTCGTATCTCCATACCTCATCAAAGTCACACTGGTCTTATTTCATCTTCGCTCCCGCGTAGATGACCGACTGGGGACATTTAGGATAATCTATTAGATATATCCAGGGATACAGTTATCAATGTAAACATGCAAACGAAAAGATAATTAAAAGGAGAATACTTTATTAAATAATGAAATCGTCTAAAGTATAATGACTTGCTTTCTCCTTGTACTTTGCATAATAATTTCTTTTTGTATCACCTCTATCATTGATTTCTCTGATAAGATGAAATCGCTTGAGTATATGGTTGGTCCTTTGATGTGACCTAGGCTCCTTGGTGCGCGCAATAGCCTAGAGCTTTTCCAGCTCACCGCACCACCATTCAACAGGAATACATATCATGATTGCGATCTTGAATCATCTTGGTCAGTTTGGAAACCCGCATCTGTGTAACCAGTTACACAGAGCTCATGTTCCAAACCACCATATACCAAGAATAAGTCCTTAGTCCTTCTTAAGTACTTAAGGATATTCTTGAGTCCAGTGACCCTCACCGGGATCTTGTTGATATCTGCTGGTCATACTCAAGGCAAATGACACATCTGATCGAGTACATAACATGGCATACATGATAGATTCAATGGCGGAGGCATATGGAATCTTACTCATGCGGTCTCTTTGATCCTGTGTACTAGGACACGATTCTTACGAGATGGATGCCATGAGACATGGGCATATTACCCCTTTTTGAATCCTGCATACCGAATCTATGCGGTATCTTGTCTATGTATGTGCTCGACTTAGGCCTATCAGCCTCTTAGATCTATCTCTATAGATCCTAATCCCAAGGATGTAAGTGGCTTCGCCTAAATCTTTCATTGAGAAAGACTTTCCTAACCAAGACTTGACACTCTGCAAGGTAGGAATGTCATTCCCAATGAGTAGGATGTCATCAACATAAAGCACTAGAAATACAAATGTGCTCCCACTAACCTTCTTGTAAACACAAGGTTCATCTATGTTTTGAATGAATCCAAACTCTTTGACTACTTCATCAAAACGATGATTCCAGCTCCGAGATGCTTGCTTCAATCCATAAATGGATCTTTGAAGCTTGCAAACTTTACCAGAGTCCTCTGGACGCACAAAAACCTCAGGTTGTGTCATGTACACATCCTCAAGGAGCTTTTCGTTAAGGAAGGTTGTTTTGACGTCCATCTGCCATATTTCATAGTCATAATATGATGCAATGGCAAGAAGGATTCTGATTGATTTGGCCATTGCAACTGGGGAAAAGGTTTCATCATAGTCCACACCATGAGTTTGAGTGAATCCTTTTGCAACCGATCGTGCCTTGAAGATATTTACTTTGCCATCCATGTCGGTTTTCTCTTTGAAAACCCACTTGCACCCAACGGTTTTTACACCTTCAGGTGGATCGACTAAGGCCCATACCTCATTGTCGTACATGGATTGCATTTCAAACTTCATGGCACTAAGCCATCTTGCAGAGTTGGGTCCCACCATGGCCTCGCGATAGGTAGTTGGCTCATTGTGCTCAATGAGCAAAACATCACGGCTTCCGAATCGAAATCCATATCTCTCGAGGCTGTAGCCGTGTTCTATCAGACCTTCGTGGGTCTTGTGTTACATGAGTAGGCTCAACAACTTGTTGTGAGTCTTCTCAGGTTTCCATCTCGTGGTTCTACATTGTCTGTGACTCTCGAACTTCTTCGAGGTTCACCTTACTCCCATTGGTTCTTTTAGAGATAAACTCTTTTCCAAAAAGACACCATTCGAATAACAAACACTTTGTGATCGGTGGGATTGTAGACATAGTATCCTTTAGTTTCCTTAGGATACCCCACAAAAGGCATTTTGAGGATCTGGATGATAATTTATCAGAGGCTTGTTGTTTGACATAAACCTCACATCCCCAAATTTTAAGAAATGACAAACTGGGTTTCTTCCCAGTCCATATCTCATATGGTGTCTTTTCAACTGCCTTTGATGGAACACGATTTAGTGTGAACGCAGCTGTTTCTAGGGCATGGCCCCAAAAGGAAGGTGGAAGATCTATTTGACTCATCATAGATCGAACCATATCTAATAGAGTTCGATTCCTCCGCTCAGAAACACCATTCCATTGAGGTGTTCCAGGAGGAGTAAGTTGCGACCCACAACTCCTAAGATGGTCAATGAACTCTTGGCTCAAATATTCACCACCCCGATCAGATCGAAGTGTCTTAATTGTTTTGCCAAGTTGATTTTGCACTTCATTTTGGAATATTTTGAACATTTCAAAAGATTCCGACTTATGTTTCATTAAATAGATATCCATATCTACTGAAATCGTCTATAAATGTAATGAAGTACAAATGACCTCCTTCGCGAGATGTATTCATTGGTCCACACACATCGGTATGTATGAGGCCCAATAAATCCGTGGCTCTCTCACTGTGCCCAGTAATTTATTCAAATGTGAGATCCACATGTAGTATCCAATACCCATGTTGAGGAAGTAGAAAAGCGAATATCTATGGCATAGATACTTGAAGCGATAGCCCCGCTATCCTTCTTGTTCTTCTCCAGATCTTCGAAGTTGAGTTTGCAATTTCTTTTCAAATGACCAAGTTCATTGTAAAAGAAGCAGACTCTATCCTTCGGAGGTTTTGCCTTCTTGGCTTTCCGTTTCATATACCCCTTCCTTTCTGAATGGACAAAACAGAACTAGGCCTCTCTAAGGCTCAGCTTAGCAATTTTGAGCATCCCATGCAGTTCAGAAATTGGTTCCTTAATGTTGTTCATGTTGTAATCCATGACAAAGTTATCATAACTTCCTGGGAGTGAGTTCAAGATCACATCTGTAGCTAACTCCTAGGACATGGGGAATCCAAGCCTCTCAAGCCTTGCTCATTCTTGGAACATTTCCGTAGGATGAACAATCATCTCGAAGCCTCCACATGTTCTAGATCTCTATTGAGGTCTAGAAGCATAGTGGCAAGCATCGAGCATCCTGCATCCACAGAGTCATCTTTATGCTTCGTATAAGCATCGCCCGAGCTCTTGGATAAGCAAACGAAGGCTCGTCAAGAATGGGTTGATTGATGAGATACTCTTTCTTTCGTGTTTAGGATCAACGCTTAAGTTCCCAAACATGTCAAGAGAGTTTGTCTCATCGAGTTCGTCCTTCTCAAGGACTGATCGCATTGATGGTGTTGAAGTGTTACTAGACTACATGATTCTACAACTAAAGATATGCAAAGTTTAAGTAGTAACCTCCCACTGAATTAACAACCCTCATTATAATTAGTGGTCTAAGACCCATATTTGGCTTAAAATTAAGTCCGCTTTGGCAGGACGCTTAAATTTAAGTTATTTAGGTAGGCAAACATTTGCCAATTACATCACATGTAATTCTTAGATCTTTATGGGATTCGATCATCACATGACCCGGCACGTTTAATCCCATCTAATGCCTTGAGATCCAAAACCGTTTTGATGATCTCAATTAAGTCAAGACAATAATGAATATAGAGTATCACCATTACTCTCTCTTGTCTCCCCAAGATTACTCAGATGCATCCACTTTGGTGGAACATGCAAATGGGTGATCTAGGTTTTGACAAGTATTCATTTATTGACGGCATTGTGACTTAAGATTTTATTTAGAGGGTATTATTTGATATTTATCTAATTAATCCTATTAATTTTATTTATATGAATGCAATCAATATTGTATTTCATATAATGTCTAATTTAATCATGCAATGATCACATCAAACATAATTAAAAACTCGTGACACAACATGGCTCATCTAACCTAGAGTCCTCTCAAGCCAATGAGGGACTTCTCTAAATAATAAAAGAAAATACATAATGAGAAACCTCTTTTAACATTCGAGGAGTGAGATGAGAAGAGAATGTACATCAAGATTATTTAGAGAGAGAGAGGCATGGCTCGCAGGCCATATTTAAAAATACAACATTTGTAAAATATCTAGAGCCATGTTGTTCACCATACCCAAACAACACTTTGAAAGGTAAATTAGAACATATTTTAATCATGAATTAAAATTTTCTAATTTATATTATATTATATAATACATATAATATATTAAATTCTCCAATTTATATTATATTATATAATTATATAATATAATAAATTCTCCAATTTATGATAGTTATTTAATTTATCTAATAAATTAAATACTATATATGATAATATTATCATATATAAATAATATCATTATTGTTTCAAATTTATATTATATTATAAATATAATATAATATCATGATTTAAATTCTCTAATTTAAATTATATTATATACTATATATAATATAATATCATGATTAAATTCTCTAATTTATATTATATTATAAATATAATATAATATCCTATACAGTCCGATCTGAACAATTCGTAAAATTGCCTATACAATCCGATCCGAACAATTCGAGAAAATTGCGAAAACTGCCGTAATATCCGACTAGTTATCCGTAGAAACCCTAACATCAAACAAAAACCTTAGCACGAACTTAACTCTAACGTGCTCATAAGTTTTTACTTGCATAGAAATTCGGTTAAAACATATATCACATATATGTAATCAAACATGAAAAAGCCTAATTTAAACACACGTTGAGTTGGCTCTGATGCCACTGTTAGAATCCGTACACGCAGCGGAATAAAACTTTTACGAATCCCTTAGGCGGATCGCTCAATAGCGTTTAAATCTGGATTTAGAGTTTCCGAATCGTACCTTTGCAGAACAATTTGAACTGGTGGGCTACCTTCTCGATCAGCAGAAGCCGACTCTTTAGAATCGCCTTCCTCTACCGGTATCCACACGAACATAAATAATATTATTATTATTTTCGAATTTATTATATATTAAATCAAGATATGATATCGTGATATTTAATTTAAAATGAGATCCGATATCTCGCTTCAAATTAAATCTGATATCCAATATCTTTATTCGAAAATTAAATCTGAGATACAATATCTCAATTTATTATAGTTATTTAATTTATCAAATAAATTAAATACTATATATATAATAATATTATTGTCAATAAATAATATCATTATTATTTTCGAATTTAATATATTTATATATGCATATATATATATATACACACACACATCCTAGATTAAATAAGTATTCATTAAATCTTAAACACATTTAAGATTCAATGAATCTGACGCTCTTGCTCGTGTTGGGCCATTCTTGTGTGCGACCTGTAGGCCCACATGAGATTGGCAGCGGGCCAATACTGTATCAGCCTACAAGTCGCAAGCGGCCTCTAGCAAGACATTGCGACTACCCAATTCATATGGGGATCGTTGATAAGTACAATGACTTGCCCCTAGGGCATAATTTCCAACAGGTATCACCTTGACAGCTGCTAACACGGTAATCTTTTATGAGAACGATTGGAATCCCTCATAGGATCAACAAGCAATGGACAGAGCTCACCAGTTGGGTCAAACAAAAGATGTTAGCTTTCTCTTCCTTGTTCCCCTACATGCTTATGCTTTTGATAATGATTAAATGAGTGTTGTACTAATGTTTGAGACCAATAGATATGGTTGCTCCATGTCGAAGAAGGAAAATTCAACCTTTTCTCTTCTCTTTTGCTAATGTAGAAAAAGTACTATATATGCTAATAACTTATTAGGTTTAATCATGTCAATGGTTCTGGATTATTGAATTAATCAGCCGGATCATGCACCTTTCCTAATTACAAAGAAATTTAAATTGCAGTTTGTTAGATCCAACCTTTATATTACTATGAAGAACATCATGCAAGCTCCTTTACATAAATAAATGCGCACCAATCAAATGCTCTCTCTTTGTACATTATTTTCTTGCATACATGCCACAGTTGCTCTTTCACCTTGCTTCACTTCCTGTGATCTTGCCTCTCTTTCTGCAAACACAAAAGCTTTGATTTTTTTTTCTAGAGTGCAGTAGTACGCAGTTTATTTTGGTTCAACTTATTTTCTTTCAAGTAGGTGCATGATGAATACCTTACATAGGAAGTTTTGTTGTTTCTCATTTGCTGGGAAAGGATTGGATGCATGAGGTGTTAATTGGGCACTACCTAATTATTTTTCGCTTTTTGATGACAAGTGAAAAAATATATTTGGGGGCAGCGGAGGCCAATAGTGCCATCCCTTCCATAAATTTCTGGATCCGCCCCTGATTATATTCAAAGAATAATTTGTTTAGATAAAAAATCGTAGAAGTTGGTCATATAGGCACGTAACTTATTACCAGAATTAAGAAATATACATCACACTCGTGGTGGCTCTTGACTTATGTTCAAATAATTATTTAGTCACTATTATGTTTTATTTGGACTTCTAATTTATTAAATATTTCAATTTTTTTTCTTGGCCAGATTTATAAAAGATTTCAGTTTAATTATTAATGTGAAGAAATAATAGAGTTCATTATCCGACAAAACTGATAGCGTGAAGAAAGAAATAGGATCGTGGAGATAAATGACAAGTGATGAGTGGGAGTGGGATGTCATTATGAAAGTAAGTGAAACAAATATTACTATTGGCACAACAAAAAATAATAATAATAATAATCATGATACCTTTATGACGTCAGCAACGCATGTGCTTGATTATTGTGGTCGGCCTTATCTGGTCGTTAGAGGTCAATGTTGAAAGTGAAGGAAATCACCAAGAGGGGGGGTGAATTGGGGATTTAATAAATTCTTTTTCGATCACCCACACAACAGATGGAACCCAAGGTAAAGTGGAGAATTGCTCTGTTTTTGAATACTTAAAACAGAGCTGAACAGAGTAAGAGAAGAAGAGCTTGACACAGAAGATTTATACTGGTTCGGTCCTAACTCTTGACCTACGTCCAGTCCCCAGACTCTCTGGGATTTTCCACTATCACTCAAACACAATTACACACTCTGTAACTCAGGATGATCCTCTCTCCCTAGGACTCACTCCCCCTTACAAGTTGTAATTGTATACAATCAGATACACACTCTGTACTTAAGAGTTATCCTCTCACTAGGATATACTCCCCCTTACAAGTTGTACTCTGATTACCCAATCTCCAAGTCCCAAGACTTGAGATTCTTACAGTGAATGATATACAGAAAATTAACTCTCTTACAGAGTAGATAAGTAATAAACACTGAAGCACAATTATCAAAGATACAGATGAAAATAAAGCAGTAAAAGACTAAGTTCTTGTGTGGGTTTTATGTATCTGTCTTCTCTACTGCCAAACTTCAAATCTTCAGCTCTTTATACTGTTTTGAAGTAGATGACCATTATAGATCCGTTGATACTTCAATATAACCGTTGCCTTCAATAGACAGGGTTTAGGTTGAGCTTTTTGTTTTCTTCTCTCTAATCTTCACTTAATCCAATTTGTGCGTAAGTTCGAGTTGACTCTCTGCAAATTAATCCGTTGGAGTAGCATTCTTGGATGTAGAAAGCATTCTTTTATCTTTTCCAAACGTGTGCAGATGGATTAACCAAAAGAATGCAACTTTTCGGGTTTTGCATTTAATGTTCGACTTGCTTTTTGCTTTTGTACAAACCTTCATTTAATCCTGTCCTAAATCATCTGAAACTCACTAACAAATTGATTAAACATAGTTAAAAATAGTAATGAGTGATGATATAAGGTATAGAAATCAAACACACAAGTTTCGCAAATTCATTCTGTTCGAAATTCAAATTTCGCGATGGAAACTCGAGTTAGTTCATCCAAACTCGAGTTTTCTGTTTCAAGAACTTTTAACAAAAGAGCTAAACTCGAGTTATCAATCGAACTCGAGTTTTCTCATTCTGAGAGACAAACATCGCGATTTGGCATTTTGGACAAGTTTGGTGAATAGTGCAAAACTCGAGTCATTAAGTGACTAACTCGAGTTTTGGACTCTTAATGAAAAATCAAGTTTTAGTCCGAAATCTCAAAACTGGAGTTTCCAAAACAAAACTGGAGTTTTCAAATGTTCGAAATTAGCATATCTCTCTGCCTAGCCAAAACTCGAGTTTCCAAAACTTAACTCGAGTTTTCTCATTCTTTGAAAACTTTGGAAACTTCTCTGTAAGACCAAAACTCGAGTTTTAAAACTAAAACTCGAGTTTTCTCTTTTATTGAGAAGACTTCGAAAACTTTGTTGAATTGAGAAATCGTGTTTTCGCAAAGGTTGGATTTGAGCAACATTCGCTTATGATGCAAAACTCGAGTTTTCAACCTTAACTCGAGTTTTCATGAACTTTAAAAACTTTTAAGAAATTCTTTGAAAAGTCTAAACTCGAGTTTCCCATGGAAACCGGAGTTATGGAATCTTTGAAAATCTTGGTTGCTCTCTCGTATGATAAAAACTCGAGTTTTCAATCGACTCGAGTTTTCTTAACTTAGTAAAAACTCGAGCATTTCACTGTCAGGTCAAAACTCGAGTTTTCAAACCAAAACTCGAGTTTGCCTTTGACAGTAAGTTTTCCAACTTACAAAGACAAACTTCTCTTGTGTTTACAATTGTCCGTTATCATCAAAACCATTTGGGAACTAACATTCTCCCCCTTTTTGATGATGACAACACTTGTAAACAGTCAATTGCTTTCAAGAATTATTTTTGATCTTTTAAGAAAAAATGAAAGCTAGTTTGGCCAATACATTTGCAAACCTTGATTTTTTAAAGCACGATTCATTTCATCAAAGTTAAACAATGGAATAGAAACCACATGATAGTTTACTAGATAGATTATTACATCAGATAACATTGAAACAATCATGATAATCAAATGGAACTTTGAAGAAATCAATTAAACAATTCGTGACATTTCTTTTGAAGGAAAAATATATTATCGTTTGAATTTAAGAATGGTCATGATAACTTGAGCTTTTGAAAATCAGTTCAGATATCTTCCAGTTTAAATTATAACTCAAACATTCATAAGAGTTTAACTAAGCATAAATCAGAATGTAGAGTTTTGAAAGAAAATATGAAGATAAGCAAGAGAGTTTCAAAAGCAAATATAACTTGATCAAATTAAACTTAAGATAAAGTGCTATTGACCCTCTTCACTCTTCTCCCCCTTTGTCATCAGCAAACAAGGGTGGATCAGCTGGGATATTTGAAGGTGATGGAGTAGGATCCGGTTGCTGAGATGGAGAGGTAATATAAGTGGTTGGGATAGATGGCTCAGGTTCAATGGAGGTGGATGGAATAACTTGTGTAGGTTCAGAGGTGGTGGCTGGTTCAGAGGCTATGTTTGGTATGGTAGAGTTAGGACCAGCTGCAGTGGATGCACCCAAACCAGAACTGGAAGTGGCCATGGATTGATTCTTTAAGATCATATCCATTTTATCACTGAGACTCATCATAGTCACCAGGAGAGTGGATATGCTTGCTGTGTGATCTCCAATCTGATTCTTCAGTGCTTCCTGCTCGATTCTGAATCCTTCTTGAGTATCCATCAAGTTGATGTGTCCCTGGGTCACTTCAGATACCAATTTGCCAACTGTTGCCTCTACCTTATCAGTTAGATCAGAAATTGCTTTATCAACAATATCTTTGATCCTTTCATCTAAATCAGAAGGTATAGAAAGAGGAGGAACACTCTTAGCTTTCTGGACTCTAGAGTAAGTGCCTCTTGATCTTGCTGGTCTTGATCGAGGAGGAGCTCTTGACTAATCTGACCCTTCTTCCAGATTGATTCCCATTAAATTCAGTATGTATTTGCCAAAAATCTGTTGTTTTTCTGGAACTTCATTCGCAGGCAGATACCATATCCAATATTGTGAGATTTCTGGTTAATGATTGAGGCAAAGATAGGGAAATCCCTTTTTTTTTTGCAAAATGGGTGTAGTTTCCTCCTTTTTGCAAGAGATCCCTAGTGTATATGTACCAGATTGCTCTATTCCTATCAGGCATAGATGAAGGTGGGAAATTTAGGATTTCTAAAGCCTCAGGAATTGGTTCATTGGGTCTCAGCAAGGCATAGATCTCCTGTTTAGTGTAGTTCAAGTTGGCAACATGTGGGGGATTGGAGATTTGCAGAAGGGAATTTAGGTAGGAAGGAGATAATGTGATCTTCTGTCCCCTAACCTTCGTTGTTATTCTTTCCTTAACCAAATTTCCATCATTATCCAGTAGATTGTCTGATTGCATGTGAAAATAAGATACTTTGACAAGCTTTGGACTGTATGGGGCTCTAATTGAGATCAGTGGTTCAAATTGCTTGAGCCAGGGGAAAGGTCTAAGTTACGATCATCTCTTAGTTTTGCTAAATCAATAGAGACAATTGGACAGAAGGATTTATGATCAAATTTCTCTTTAACCTTAGCACCTTTTTCACTAGACATTCTGCATGGTTCCTCTGTGAATCCTCTAGGAATTGAAGTATGATTATAAATCTCATATAGAGCTGGATTCTCTGTAGATACCTGAGGAGCATATTGTTTTGTTTTTGAGAAGCAGAAGGAACTTGTGAACTGGCTTGTCCAGGAGTAGGAACTGAATGCTGAGTCGATTTCTTCTTCTTTTGCTTAGGAGTTTCTGTTGACTCAGGAATTTTCTCCTTTCTCTTGCTAGACATTTCCTCTCGGTCGACTGGCTTCTTGAGAGCCTCTGTTTGTTTCTCAATCACAATTCCCTTTGGTCTAGGTGGATAGTTTAGGTTTAGGCTCGAGGGTAGAGTGAAGTGAAGAGGAACAATCAGGTTTTTAAAACAATTTTATCGTGACAAACTCGAGTTTACAAGTATAGGCTCGAGTTTGGATCTACTTGTACTAACCTGGACTTCAAGAGTGTATGTGTAAACTCTTGAATTTTTACCCTTAGGCTCGAGTCTAGCCACTTACAGGCTCGAGTATGTGAAGTCCTCTGAATTGAGTTGCTATCTGTCTCCCGCGAACTCGAGTTCGCCAACTAATAAGCTCAAGTTCGTCTTTCTGCAGCAACTCCATTTCCTTTCTGACTCCCGCGAACTCGAGCTCATCAACTAATGGGCTCGAGTCTGGCTCTCTTCAAGAGTTTCAACTCCTCTGATTCTCTCGAGCTCGAGTCTGGATTTAATGGGCTCGAGTTTGGCTCTTTGACAGCAACTTTTCAATAGATGATTAGAGATTTTATCCTGCATAAAACATATCTATATACTCCAATCTTTTTGTTAGCAGTTAGTGATCATCAAAACACATAACTAACATTTAGTGGAGGTTGTTTTTCAATTCATTGGGATTCACCATTCCCTTTTAATCTTTTCTTTCAAATTGATAATGCATTTACAATTTTTTCAAGATTGATACCAAAATTCATTTTGAAGCATGTTTGAAAAGCAGTGCACATACCAAAATAATGAAAGATAATAAATCGAATATGTCAATATGCTTCAGAGTAGAAAGATGATGAATATTCACTTGTTATGTTGAATAGATTTTATGAGTCATGAAGATAAAATACTAAGGAATCATTCTTAGCAGCACAATGACTCAGCTATTGACCAAGAGATAATCTTGCAATTTCAAATTAGAAGCTTATGAATCCTCAAGGCAAGATTATGAATATAGTTACTCAAAATAAGGATAAATGACAAATGCTGATGAATTTGAGCAATTAAGGGAATACTAGGATTTATAAAAGATGAAGCACATTAGTCCAAAGGATTAGAGTTTAGAATATCATCCTAGTAAAGTATTCCATTAATGGTTAATGCATTATCATTCAATACACTAATGAACATTTATAAAGCTTGGAATAACTTGGCCAATGAAAATTTATGCAGTAAGCATAATAGTTTTACAGATTGAATTCTTTTGAAGATAAGCCTGAATCTCAAATATGGATAAACCATTAGCCATGAAGCTAACTAGTTTAAGAATGAAACTAGACAGTTCAAGCAATACATTGAATTCTAAAGATCAATCTGAGAGGAATGGAAAACATTCAGCATAAACAGATTTGAAGCATATCTATTATTCAAAATATTAGTTTCCAGTTTTGAAACTCCATTTGAATGCAATCAGAATATGAATATATTTCAAATCGTTTATATGCATTTTCACAAAACAAGGTGAATCAAACCATTTTCAGAATTGTGCATTTCAAAAACATGAAATCAGAAAGCAATGCACAATTTCATTCTTTAGTTCATTTAGCAATCTGAAATTCATTTTGAGACACCATAAAAATATGATTGCTAATGGAATATAATATTGGACAAATATTTCATTACCCATATATGAGTCTTATACAAGTACAGTATAGGGTAAGAGTTAGATATCACTGTAATTGCTTTTGTCCTTGTAAAAGCTTTGCTTGATTTAGGTTGATTGATGTTGATAACTTCTTTTATAGCATTCACCATCAAGCATTGCTTCTTTAGCTTCCTCAAGAGTTGAATTAGTCTGTCTATGAAGTTGCTCTCTTGAGAAGCTTTTTCTCATCCTACAAAACCATACAAATCTTTTTCTTTCTTGGTATCCAACCTTGCTTGGATCCAATCAATGTTAGCTTGTAGGAACAAGATCAAAGATTCATATGCTCTTATGAATATAATCATTTCAGAATTACTAAGCATATAATTTAAAGATTTCAATAATGAAATTCGTTTATGAATGAGTCTGTCAAATAGACTTTTAAAGATTAAGAGAGTAATCAATTTATAAATGATTTTCAATGCTCATTCATATAATACTCAATGTATAAAACCTCAATAAATATTACTGAAGAATAGCATGGGAGGTTTTACCATTGTCTCCCTTATACCTTAGACACTAGGAGGATTAGCTTTGCTTACCCACTGTTTCATAGGTGTTTGCAAAGTTCTCTCAAGGGGTATAGGCTTCAAGTATCTTCTGTTTGATGCTTGAGGGATTCTCCTCTTCTTGTTCTCCTCAAGATAATTAAACGGTACTCTATGGAAGTTTGTTCTTGAGGTGGAAGATACTCTTCTAACTTGTATACATTGCTTCTTATGATTAGACCTTGTAGTTTCTGCAATGGGTGCTTTGAAGATTCTCCTATTCATTGGTGCATGAGAAGCTCTTGGCTTCTTCATAGAACCCTTATGTCCATTGCTCTTCAAATTATCCTGCACATATGGAGCACTAGAAGGACATTTTGGTACCCACTTATTCTTGGGTCCTTTCGGGTTAGTTTGAGCCTTAGGGAAAACATAATTTCCCTTTGGTACCCATTGATAATTACCTACAGGCTTGCTCTTTCTTTCCTTTTTATGAAAACGAGAAGAAGTAGCATGGCCTTTATGATTGCAATAGTCGCAATAAGCAAAAGGATTAGAAGAATGGACTGATTTTTTAAAAGAGTTCATATAGGATTTTTGTCCAACCTTCTTCTTGCCCTTTCGTTTATCAAGGTCAGGTCTATAACCAATTCCTGACTTGTCATTTGTGAACCTTTGTTGTTTTAAAATGACCTTGAGCATTTCACTACCCTTAGTGAATTTCTCAAGAGTTTTTGTAAGATGTAGATTTCTTTTCTCTAAAATACAGCAATTGTCACAAACCTTTTCTGAAATCTTTTTGCAAATCTTTTCAAAAACATTTTCACAAGTAGAAACAGAAGAAGAAACAGTTTGAGCTTGTTCTTCCAAAATTTTAATTTTTCTTTTTGAAGCCAAAAGCTCTTTTGCAACTTTTTGAAATTCAGTGAAGAGAGAATTATATTCAGATAGTAATTCATCATAGGATGATTCACTCATCGAACTCTTCTTCATGCTTGTCTCTCTTAACTCCACCTCTAGTGACAGATGGTTTATAATCACCTTTCTCGAACACATTCCATAAACCAAATTCAGTTGCCATGACAAAGCCTCTGAACTTGGCTTTCCAGAAGGAATAATGTTCTCCATTGAAACCTGGTGGTCTGATGATTGAAGCACTGTCGGGTAGAATTCCTTCCATTGGATCTTTGATCTAGGATGTTAATCCTTATAACAGATAACCTGGCTCTGATACCAAATGAAAGTGAAGGAAATCACCAAGAGGGGGGTGAATTGGGGATTTAATAAATTCTTTTTCGATCACCCACACAACAGAGGAACCCAAGGTAAAGTGGAGAATCGCTCTGTTTTTGAATACTTAAAACAGAGTTGAACAGAGTAAGAGAATAAGAGCTTGACACAGAAGATTTATACTGGTTCGGTCCTAACTCTTGACCTACACGTCCCCAGACTCTCTGGGATTTTCCACTATCACTCAAACACAATTACACACTCTGTAACTCAGGATGATCCTCTCTCCCTAGGACTCACTCCCCCTTACAAGTTGTAATTGTATACAATCAGATACACACTCTGTACTTAAGAGTTATCCTCTCACTAGGATATACTCCCCTTACAAGTTGTACTGACACCCAATCTCCAAGTCCCAAGACTTGAGATTCTTACAGTGAATGATATACAGAAAATTAACTCTCTTACAGAGTAGATAAGTAATAAACACTGAAGCACAATTATCAAAGATACAGATGAAAATAAATCAGTAAAAGACTAAGTTCTTGTGTGCGTTTTCTGTATCTGTCTTCTCTCCTGCCAAACTTCAAATCTTCAGCTCTTTATACTGTTTTGAAGTAGATGACCGTTATAGATCCGTTGAGACTTCAATATAACCGTTGCCTTCAATAGACAGGGTTTAGGTTGAGCTTTTTGTTTTCTTCTCTCTCTAATCTTCACTTAATCCAGCTGTGCAGAAGTTCAGAGTTGACTCTCTGCAAATTAATCCGTTGGAGTAGCAGTTGCTGGATGTAGAAAGCATTCTTTTATCTTTTCCAAACGTGTGCAGATGGATTAACCAGAAGAATGCAACTTTTCTGGGTTTTGCATTTAATGTTCTGACTTGCTTTTTGCTTTTGTACAAACCTTCATTTAATCCTGTCCTAAATCATCTGAAACTCACTAACAAACTGATTAAACATAGTTAAGAATAGTAATGAGTGATGATATAAGGTATAGAAATCAAACACACAAGTTTCGCAATTTCATTCTGTTCGAAATTCAAATTTCGCGATGGAAACTCGAGTTAGTTCATCCAAACTCGAGTTTTCTCGTTCCAGTGAACTTTTAACAAAAGAGCTAAACTCGAGTTTTCAAACTGAACTCGAGTTTTCTCTTTACAGAGACAAACATCGCGATTTGGCATTTTGGACATGGTTGGTGAATAGTGCAAAACTCGAGTCATTAAGTGACTAACTCGAGTTTTGGACTCTTAATGAAAAATCAAGTTTTAGTCCAAAATCTCAAAACTGGAGTTTCCAAAACAAAACTGGAGTTTTCAAATGTTCGAAATTAGCATATCTCTCTGCCTGGCCAAAACTCGAGTTTCCAAAACTTAACTCGAGTTTTCTCATTCTTTGAAAACTTTGGAAACTTCTCTGTAAGACCAAAACTCGAGTTTTAAAACTAAAACTCGAGTTTTCTCTTTATTGAGAAGACTTCAAAACTTTGTTGAATTGAGAAATCGTGTTTTCGCAAGGTTGGATTTGAGCAACATTCGCTATGATGCAAAACTCGAGTTTTCAACCTTAACTCGAGTTTTCATGAACTTTAAAAACTTTTAAGAAATTCTTTGAAAAGTCTAAACTCGAGTTTCCCATGGAAACTGGAGTTATGGAATCTTTGAAAATCTTGGTTGCTCTCTGTATGATAAAAACTCGAGTTTTCAAATCCTGACTCGAGTTTTCTTAACTTAGTAAAAACTCGAGCATTTCACTGTCAGGTCAAAACTCGAGTTTTCAAACCAAAACTCGAGTTTGCCTTTGACAGTAAGTTTTCCAACTTACAAAGACAAACTTCTCTTGTGTTTACAATTGTTCGTTATCATCAAAACCATTTGGGAACTAACAAATGTCAACCTTGACCATTGACTTAGGCCCCAAAATCCTTTTTTCTTTTTTCTTTTTTTTTTCCTTAAATACTTTTATTTCTTTTGCACAAGAAGTAAGCAAACAATAATTAATTTAAATATGTAAAAAATAGGGAAAAAAATCAATTATGCCAAACAATGCTCAAATCAAATAGTTATTAAAAAAATCCTAAAATATGTGAGTTTCAAATTATGACCCCCATAATTTTTAGGGAAAAAGACAAAAAAAGAACTTTAAATTTACAAAGTTAAATCAGATATTTTTCAAAACAAAATGAATTGTTAATTGTTTATCAAGTTTCATCATCATTCTCTTATTAACTTCTAGTAATAAACCTGATTTTAGATCTTGTAATTTTAAAGTTTTTTTCCTTTAATTTCTAATCAGGGAAAAGTTTTTAAAGAAGGATTCAAAATTATTTTTTGCACAAATTTACATAAATATCTATTGGCTACAACCAATGACAACTAACCATAATACTCTAGTTGTTGTTGTTGTCATTTCATATAATTAAATTTATTTGTTAAACCGAAGTTGCCATGGATTGTTTTTATTGTAAATGGATTTGTCATTGGTTATGGATATTTAGGTACTTTTGTTATTAAAAAAAAAAAAAAATCTCAACAAAGTATCTGGCTAAGGACTTCTCAATTTTAGACTATTTCAGTGTTTTGATTTGGAATTAAAATCACTCTAAAAAAATCAACTTTTAGATAATAAATGCAATCATTTTATTTTGACACCCAACCATGCTTTGTACCGATCCACGTTCTTATTGTTTTATACCTAACAATTTTACCTACAAATCACTTGTTAAATGACATCTCAATTGTAAATTCCTATAAATCAATCTTTTAATTTAAGCAATTTGCTGTCTTAAAAGTGGTTGTTATGTTTGTTAGGTGTACAAAATACTACTAATAATATTTCCAGTTCAAATAATCTCTTTAATTGTACACTCCTTGCCAAAAAA
Source organism: Acacia pycnantha (assembly GCA_025563575.1). Taxonomy (NCBI): domain Eukaryota; kingdom Viridiplantae; phylum Streptophyta; class Magnoliopsida; order Fabales; family Fabaceae; genus Acacia; species Acacia pycnantha. Next base: position 4,124,287 of record JAMWYP010000098.1, on the reverse strand, counting down.
AAAAAAATCCCTAAGGCTTTGTTTGGGAGTTCCATTTTAGAGGGAAAGGAATGGAAAAGGAGGGTTTTGATAGTCTCTTCCCTTGTTTGCAAGTTTTAAAAATAAGAGGGGAGAGAATCAGGGATTTTTACAAATCCCCCAAAACCCTCATTCTTCTAAAAATTAAAGTTCCCCCAATATGGGGGTTTTAAGAGGGGAAATAGATTAATTACTTTGTTACCCTTATTCACCACCACCACCACCACCCCGGCCACCACCACAACCACCACCACCCTACCACCACCACCACCCCACCGCCGCCACCGCCGCCACCGCCACCACCGCCGCCGCCGCCACCCCACCACTGCCACCGCCTCCACCACCCCTGCCACCACATAAATAGTTTTTTGAATATAAAAATTACATAAATAATTTTTTCAGAAAATTTAAATTTAAATTTATTTGCAAAGTATAATAATTATATTAATTATTAAAGAAAAGGACAAAATGTAAAAATAACTCATTAATCATCCATCTTCCTCCCTTACTATTTTTTAACTCCCAAACAAGGGGAGGAAATATTCTCATTTCCCTTCCATCCCCTCCCCTTCATTCTCCTTGCATTCATTTCCTTCTCTTTCCTTCTAAACTCACAAACAAAGCCTTAAAATATGATCGCCTCTAAGTTCATATGGGATATTCATTTGGTTTTAATACACGAAATTATTGAATCAGGGTATTTCCTAATAATATCTCAAATCTTTTTATAACAACATTTTTTTTAATTTAATAGTAGCACCCAAAAAATGTCTAAAGTACCGTTTTTAAAAAGGTTATTTTAGTAAAACCAACATATATTTTTTAAGAAAGTAAATTAATTAATATTCACAAATAAATTATTTAAGCATTACAGTAAGGACTGTATATACTTTTTGAGTAAACTTACAGATACACACAGGAAAAAAAAAAAACTTTACACCAAACAAATTCAAATGTACTTTTTAAAAAAAAAAAAAAAAGCAGATCTCTAGGAAAAACACACACCCTTTTTCTTAAATAATCTCGTGAAACTTAAAAAATAAGTTCTATTATTCATGGCAATTAAAATTAGTAAAGTACAAACTTGATGAACTACTACTTGTTTTTTAACTCAAAATAACGTCATTCCAATTAAAAAACTGACTTATTATTTGTTTGACGCGTGTTGACTAAGTTAAATTTTAATATAGTGATATAAATTCATGGCCATTCAGCAATTGCTATTATATTGTTAGTAATTTATTTCGCTGTTGGGCCCCATTCCAACAATTCAAAGAATTGTTAGCTAAGCTAGGCTTAGGCAGGCACCCTTCCAGTAACGACCCAACAAGACGTTGACGTTGACGCAGTAAATAGGATTCCGCGGCGGCAGAGGAATCAAATGGTGGCCAAACGCATTCACAATGCTTCTCTCTTTCTTTCTCTCGCTTTTTCCTACACACGTTTTGACTTTTAAACCCTTGTAGGCAAAGCCCAGCTGCCACTTTTTTCTTTTAATTATTATTATTTTTTACATCACTAAGTTTTAAAATCATTGAAAAATAACCCCTTTTATTATATAGCTCAAATGTGATATGATTTGAAGCACATTGATTTTAGGGAAAATTAGGAACTAGTCCCAAGGAACAAAAACAATTACAAAAAAATCCCTTAAAATCACCAAATTACACAGAAGTCCTAAGGGACATTTTTGATATTATTTGTATGGAAATAAAATCCAGGTTTTTAAATGTTGTTGTAAATATATATACATTTCCTATTGTAATTATGGCTTTTTCTGTTGTACATTTCCAGATTTTAAAATTTGTTGTAAATACAGCCCTTCATGTTGTAAATATAGCCTTTTTATGCTGTAAATGACCTTTCTACGTTCAAAATCCACGTGTTCAAATGTTGTTGTAAATATAGGAATGTTTTGTTATAAATATAACTTTTTTTGTTGTAAATTTAAATATTTTAAAGTTTGTTGTAAATACGGCACTTCCTGTGGTCAATATATCCGTTTTCTGTTGTAAATTACCTCTCTACGTTCAAAATCCATGTGTTTAAATGTTGTAAATATTTGCATTGTCTGTGGTAAATATGTCTTTTTATGTTGTAAATGGTCAGGTGTTTAAATTGTGTTGTAAATATAGTAATTTCCTATTATAAATATGGCATTTCCTGTTGTTAATACAAATAATATCAAAAAATTCCCTTAGGACTTCTGTGTAATTTTGTGATTTCAATGGACTGTTTTGTAATTGTTTTTGTTCTTTGGGACTTGTGTGTAATTTTCCCTTAATTTTATAGTCAAAGTGTGTATGGCACGGTGTTCGTCATGTCAAAACTAACTTTCTTAGTTGGAAAAATTAATTCAGGTCTAAATTTATGTATGGTATGATTTTAAAGGCAACTCATCACTCCACTACAAAAAAAAAAAAACTGGTTTTTGCGGCGGAAAAATTCCCTCGCAAAAAAGCTATTTTCCGTTGCAAAACTAGTTTGCGGCGGAATAAGGTCCGTCACAAAAATGGGCCTCGCAAATCACTTTTGCGACAGAAAAATGCATTTTTCCCTCACAAATTCTGGATTTTGCGAGGGAAGAACTTTCCCTCCCAAATCCTGAAATTTGCGAGGGAAAAGTGTTTCCCTCACAAATCCTAGAATTTGCGAGGGAAATAATTTTGTTCATCATCATATCATTCTTACAATGTTTATTTTGTCCTCCATACCATAATTATAATTTCTCAACTGTTAAGAAGAGATGGGCATTGTTGAGAAACTAAATAGATAATCTGAATTAACAAAGAAAGCCCATCAACCAGACATAGCTCATCAGCTTAGCTATATGTTAACTAATGAAACCTTTCTAAGATAATTGCTAACCCAGTACCATAAAGAGGTTCAAAAGGTGTCACTTTATCACATAAAATCAGCAATGGTTAAAAAATGTTATAGAAATCCTTATAGAATGAAACTCAAACTATCTTCTAACTTACCACAACCATTTACCATTCATGAGTGCATCCCGTAGAAGCATAACAAGAGGCTCCTTCTTAACTCGTTTTTCAGTTGGTATAACTTGTGTTGTATTAAGGCAAGCCTAAGGAATAATCATATTAGCAAGCAATCTAGAAATTCTTATAGTACAAAAAGAAGGAACCAAGCAATCAGTTTACCTAGCAATACTACTGGGAAATCCTAAATGTGAGGTCACATCAATTTCTCCAACATCAATGCCCAACTCAAGAGCATTAGTTGCAACAACACCACAAATTTTTCCCCCAAAAAACTCACTCTTAGGTTTTCTCCTTTCCAGTCAATGTAAAGCCACCAGTAGTATGTCACAGAATCATATGACAACCTGTGTGCTTTGTTAGAGATCAATATTTAAAAAGAGAAAATAGAAATAAAACTAACCCCTGCAACGTAGCCACCGCGATATGCACATATCAAATTTATCAGATGTGGGGCTGTCTCATGAAGGATCTCTCGTCTATGTCATATGAAGTGATCAATGGTATAAGGCTATAAGCTTCTATTTTCATTTAAGGACTAAATAACTATTAAAACGTCCGCTCAAAAAATGAATATCACATCAAAAAAAAAAAAAGCTTCTCATTCAGTACTGAACCACACAAATGCGTAAAAATCATTTGACATACGTATAGGATACAACAAGTTCACAAAGCTTCCGTGATTTACAAAATCTTATGCAGTGAAGACCATGCTGAACCATTTCTGTAAAAAGTCGTGAAACATCCACAATTGGACTGCCAAAAAAACAAGAAGCGTTCACATTAAGTTACTAAAGAAATACAATGTCAATGTATGAATCTTGTTTGATGGTAGAAACCTAACGCTCAAGGGGTAAAAGGTTCGAGAACAGATTCCACAACTACTCTGCAAGATGGAAACCAGAAAAGACAAAAGAAATCCACTAAGTCGATAGATCTCACAACATTAATATACACAGTGGAAAGAAAATCACAGAAATCAAAATAAGGAATAACTTACACAGAATCTGGGATAATTTTGCTCTGAAATCTGGGGCTCTCACTCACGTTTGTTGTTGCTTCTGAAACTATTGGGCAACGCAAGCTAGGACTAGACACAACTTGAGAGAGACCATGGGTAGAACGTGAGGACGACGGCGATGAGGCGGAGCGAAGAGAGATCTGGCAAAGGGGAGTAAGATGGTAGCACTGATTCGGGAGTCTCAAATGCTCTGAAATAGTTGCTCAGGCCCACAAAAATCGTCATGCTTCCTCTTGTTGGGCAAATCTACAATGACATGGAGAGAAATTTGAAGAAATCACAGAACAAACAAAATGAGAAGGAATCGAAGGATATTTAAACCTAAAACACGAACGCGGATCTGGAGATCGAAGGCAGAGAAGAAATCGAAGGAAGAGAGGGAATCGAAGACAGAGAGGGCTTACGGATCTGAAGCTTTCAGACGCGACTCGCAAATCACCGAGGAAGAGGAGGAGCGATTTACGCGTCTAGTTCGATCCTTAGCTTCAAATTCGAATTTTTGTGAGGGAAAACCCTTTTCCATCGCAAAAGTAAGTAAATTTGCGAGGGAACAATGTTTCCCTCGAAAAATGGTGCATTTTGCGAGGGAAACTTATTTTCCCTCGCAAAAATGACCTTTTTGCAAGGGAAAATAAGTTCCCTCGCAAACTGGGGGGAAATTGACGGAAAAATGGGCGCCAATTTCCCACCATTTTGCGAGGGAAGTACTCTTCTCTCACAAAATTGTCATTTTAATGGGGGGAAACTGGTGAAAAATTGGGCGCCATTTTCCTTCCATTTTGCGAGGGAACAATGTTTCCCTCGCAAAATGGTGAAATTTGCGAGGGAAATAATTTCCCTAGAAAATGCCGTCGCAAATATCACATTTTCTAGTAGTGCTCATAGATTGATTGATTCCACAATTTAAATAATTGTTCCTTCTTTTTGAGATTTTATGCAGCTAATTAAGCAGTTTAATGTTTGTTTAATTTGCGATATAAGTTACTTTTCAAATGTGATTTAAGGTGTACAAGGTAGGTATATTTAAGGAGTTTTATCTCAACTTACATAATATACTTTTCAAACGCAAATCCAAACAAACTTTAAAGTACGGTTTATACCTTATTAAGCAAAGTGTTTAGCAAGGAGCTCTAAATAATCTTCGTCGTTGATAAAGTTAGAGTGAATGAGAAGAGAGGGGGAGGATGCATGGTGGGCTTTGATTGGGTGCTTAGCACTCCCTATGAAACACTTTGCCTATCAAAGAAACTGAAAACATGTGTATCATGTGTAACATCCCATTTTTAAAGCGGATTTTTTTTTTTAAAATCAGAGTAGAGCATTGGAGGGAAAGAGTAACTGATCCATAACAAAACATTAACCATAGTGTAACATAGTATTGATACAGTCATCCTATTGTTCTCGAAAGTAAATACGGAAAACGATAAAGAGAAATCTCCGTCCGAGAGCCTACTCGTGCAGCTTGCCCCTATCTCCAATCCTTGGTCCTTCCGACCCTGAAGCTACAGCTGAGATCCAATTTACCCCATTGGATCTCATTGACGGTATTCTGGTACGTTTGACGGAAAACTGTACTTTCGACGAAAAACGGAAAACAACACGTCAGACAGCGGTTTGACAGCGGTACAAGATTACATATATCCTATAAGGATAATATCACATTTATCAGTGATCAACATCATAACAGGCATTTTAGGTACAAATTACCATTTTGCCCCTAGTTTGACTTATCGGCGAAATTTCGCCAGAGCTTCGCTACTTTGACCCTAATCTTCCAAAATTTTGCCATATCTCCGACTCCAACATGATTTTCTAAATTAGTGCCTTAATTACCCATAAACATGATATCTAATCATACTTAGAAGATTAAAGACTAAACTAGCATTGCTACTCTAATTACCGAAAGAACTACGAAAGCTTAAGACTAAGGACCGAAGAACTTACTCAGAGCTTCGCTACAAATTTCCCCGGACTCCTCCCCTCTTCCTCTGCTCCAAGATTTCGAAATGCTCAAGGAGGGATGGTGTGAGAATTGTGAAGAGAGGTTGGTGCTATTTATAGAGAAATTTCGGTTACTATTCATGCCGATTTCTAACCGTCGGATCTTGCTTCATTTGGAAGTCTTCTCCTTGGCCCTTGGATGCACCAAACCGTCCTCCCCCATGTCATCCTCCCCAAGGATGATGTCACACAAGTGATGTCACTTACTTCCTCAAGAAGTTTTCTACCGATAAAGTCCCTATTCGGTGCTCTAATCGCGTAATCTTGGAAAATCTCAAAAATCCGGAAACATAGCCCTGAAGATCTCTTCTTCCTCTTTCAAGATACTTGGGTCAACTAAATTTTTGATCCCATTCAAGGCCTCTCCTATTTCGCTGAAGATTTTCGAATATCCGCCTTCGATTGCGGAAATCGCTTCGGGTAACAACATCTTCGGGACAAAAATCCACTGATTCATAATATGCCCAGATGTTTACCAACTCATTCTTGGATTTCAAGTTATGGCTTCTATAGATTTTCATTTATCTGATTTGCTTTTTGAATATCAGATAGCTTCTTAGCCAGTCTAGTATAACCTTTTTCGGTTACGGAAATAACTTCGGAGGTAACCTACTCCGAGCTAAAAATTCACTTTTTTCTAATATACTCTGGTTTTAGAAACCTCGTTCATGGTTTACTAGATAGGATTTAGTTTCTATCGGTGGTCATTTATCCTATTTGCTTTTTACAACTTAACTACTATTTAACCAAAGTTGCATGTTCTTTAATCATCAATTCTTATCCACTTTGATCATCAAAATTTCGGTCAACACACACACATATTTTTATTTTCTGTTTTTATATTTTATTTAATTAATTAATATTATATAAAATAATTATTTAATAATTAATTTATATAATTTTTTACAAAATTTTCCTATTGGTCCATACACGTTTTTAGGCTTAAAATTACTTAATCTCATATATTTTTCTTCATATTTTCCAATTAATTAGCAAGTATATTTTATGCTAATTTTAGCCATAAACCACTAATTATAGGGTTTTACATAATTATCTTTAGATTTTCCTTTTTTTAAGCTCAAATAATTAGCCAATAATTATTTAATTAATTACCCACTAATTGTTAATAATTTTCTTAATTAGAATAACTCATTACCTCACAACTATTGCACTGACATTAGTATTTTATGCTCCACATAAAATATTAAAACTCATGGGGTCAATTATGGCCCCACAATACTTTTTGATTTTTTGCCTCATTATTTTCCAAAGAAAACAGTCCCAAAAATCCTCTAAATTAGAGACAACATACTTCCTAATTTTAATAATTATTTTATTGCCTCTCAGGGTTTATCACAGTATTTTGTGGCTCCTAGATTCATTTAGGGCCTTTTAACACTCTATTTCTTCCAATTTCACTAGAAATTACCTTAGAAAATAAGATAATTATAACTTTTTATTTGAAACCTCATATTCACCTATTTTCAATAGGTATATTTTATTATTTTATGATATTTACCCTAAGTCAGATTTTAGGGTATTACATCATGAGTATATGGTAAACATGTGCATGAGGTAAAAGACCAATAGATTAAACCAAAGGTTAGTATATATTTGTTTGCTTTATAAACTTATTCAATAAGCTATGCTCTATACAGTTTTAATGATGTCACATTATTTTTTAGAGCCGTAAGCAACTTATGTGGCTTTTATATCTTGAAACACATATTTAACATTATCACCTTAGACATGACTGAATTTACTCAAGAGGTAAATATATTTTTCAAAATTGTTGTACTACTTTTTTTTTTTTAAAGTTAGCAAGTTAGTGATTTGTCTGGCTTTAATGTTATAGATGTTTGATCTTATTGATCCCTTTCTTGAAGAAGATATTGACTTCATTCGCAAATGTTGTGTCGAATTCATTTATGAGCTTTTATAACAATAATGAGTTTAGGTCTTACGTATTTCATTCATGTATGTATTCATCATTTAAATGATGTGAAATTTTGTGGTCTATGATGATTCCTTGGCTATGAAGATATCTTTGATGAATGTTAAATAATAGTTGTTAGATTTTATTCCTACTTGAATTAGAATATATATTGTTGGCATTATATTCATTTTCAATAATTCACTATGTGACTCATATTGAGTTGTTGAGGGCTTGTAGCTTAAACTATCTTTTAAATGCTAGCTTGGATGGTAGGTAAGATGAAGAAATAGGATGGATATGTGAAAAAACACGAAAACCTTAGACCGGATATTATAAATATCATGTCTTAATAAAAGTATTAAGACATGATGTATAAAACATGGGGTCCAAAAAATATAACTTTTAAGACCGGTTTTATAAAATATCAGGTCTAAAAACCATTTTTAAGATATGTTTTCAAAACAACCAGTCTCAAAAGTAACACATTTTAGATGTGATACAAGCTAAGTTGGGTCTTAAAATGTCCAACATTTTAAATCTGATCTTTTTTGCAACCAATTTAAAAAGTAACACATTTTAGATGTGATATAAGCCAAGTCTTAAAAATCACTTTTTAGATTTAATCTTTGAACAACCGATCTAAAAAGTGATTTTTAAGACTGATTGTTTAATCAGCTATATCAAAACTTGATTCAGACCTAGTCTAAAAAGTATTTTCACCAGGTTTAAAAGTGATTTTTGCACTAGTACAGTGCATCAAACACAAAAAAACCAAATATGTTACCTTTCAATTTTCCAGTAATTCACCAATTTTATTATTGACATGGGAACTCGTTTATTGGGCTGTTCATGTGTACGTAAGGGCTACAAGGAGTGTTGAGTCTCTTGAAAGTGGCAAGTCCCTCAGAATGTGGTTAATCAATTATTGAATTCCTGCAGAAAGGAAAAACTACATATAGAGTTCGACAACACCTCAAAAAGAGGAAAAAAAATTGTCTTACACGAAAAATGAGCATGTCCATTACCTCATGTTTAGTTTTACTCCTTTATTTAGTTATAAAATTTCTCCCTTTTGATACTCAAATATTTCAAGTAAGATTATAGTACGACATGTATTCACATGTTTTTGGTTAGTGAACTAATCAACTGATAAAGTTTTCCGATCCATGACCACGAAATAATTAATAGACATTTTTAGATTTCCCTTATGTTTTGAAGAAAGACTATTTTCAACTTATTGATCTGACCAGTAACATGAACTGAAGCAACACCAGCTTAAGAATAAAAAAATATGTATTTGAAAGTGAATGAAAGACTTTTAATTCGTTGGAAAAGCAAATGAGTAAATTATTTAATTAAAAATACGAAATTAGATAGAAACGCAAACTCCAAATGCATTAATTTCTACCCATAACTACCCACTTCCGGATTTTTTTTTCCCCAGCAGTGAAGTCATATATTCTAAGTCTAGGTCAAGTAGTGGTATGACTTTTGGGTAGTTCGTTTTTTTTTTCCCGAGTAAATAACTGGATATCATTATTTTTTATAAGAAATACAAAATGTTTGTAGAAGTAATAACAAGGTCTATAAGTTACAAATAGATATGGAACATAAATTGCTTTTCATAAAAGTGCAATAAAACAGCATAGAAATGGTCTTAATAGTGACATTAAAAATTTCAAAGAGTAGAGCCAAGATTTCCTACCAAATGATATTTAGTCCTAGAGAGGATGAGTTATTAATTAGGAGTGTGTATGAAACATTTATTGATACAGTAGATGACCAGTTGATGCTTGTAAGCTGATTGTTGCGACCTAGAATTCTAAATCCAAAATAGAGTAACACAAAGACACTGGTAATGAAAACTTGTTCCTGGAAGGGCCTGAATCTGCCATAACTATATATTGGAGTTTGAAGTCACATTGAAACATAGCAAAAATACTCTAAATATTATTGATGTTAGACTATAACCATAAGCAAAGTGAAAGTTTGGAGGACACAGTTCTGTTAAATTTGGGAAATTCCATATGGGGGCCCAAATAATAAAGAAAAACCTAAAAAAGGTCCAAAAATTCTGAAAATCCCAAAAAAGGCTGAGGACCTTTTCTGGTATAAATTCATTAAAACGTGAGTTGTTAACGGGGCTGATATAGTTGTTAACAGATACTGATATAGTTGTTAACAGTACTGATTTAGTTGTTAGGATATTGTTAATGGTACTGATTTAGTTGTTAATAACCTACCCGTTAACAACTATATCAACCCCGTTAACAGCTCACGTTTTAATGAATTTATACTAGAAAAGGTCCTAGGGCCTTTTTTTGGATTTTCAGAATCTTTGGGCGTTTTTTGAGTTTTTCTTTTTTATTTGGGCCCCATATGAATTTTCCCGTTAAATTTTATGGGCTTGTATATAATTTTAATAATAGTCCCATACTTCATTTTCTTGAAATTCTGACCTCAAAATATGCTTTTTACCAAATAGTTTATTTTTTAAGGCTTTTTAATTTTTAAATAACATCGTAGGGCCTCAAATATTCCTTGTAAGTCTCTTTTCAATTTTTTGGGATATTACACCAAACTAGGAAAAACAAGAGTGAAGAATGAAGAAACCCAATTGATCAAAACCTCAAACGAATAAATTAAAGTAAATGAAGAGAAAAAGTCACTTAACTACTCAAGTTTGTGGAAGATAGGGACGATTTGATGCCTGAGAAGAATTGAAGGGAGAAAAATTAGGCAACTATCAGTGCCCTCTTTAAAATGTAACTTAGTGGGGAAGGAGTATAAAGTGGAACGTTTTATGCTTATTTAACTTGTAGTGGCAGGGGGAAAATTTTATTTAATAAATCATATGGATTTATAGTGATGATGTTATCTAAAAATCATTTTAACAGTCAATAGTGGAAACATGTTTATTCATGCTCGTCAAACGTGATCTACGACTGAATATTTGTTGTCGGCAACAAGCATATGTAATCATTCATCTATTGCCATTAAGGCATTAAGTATTTTTCTTCCTTGAAAAACCTGTGTTTTGTCTTTTAAAAAAGTTTTTTTTGAGGTATATCAAAACAAGAAAAAAATTCAAATACACACCAAATATAATTTTAAAAATATTTTCCTTGAAAAGATTATAGAACCAGGGGGACAGCTGAACAAGGCAAGGTAGGCAACAATATTTTATTTTCTAAAATATAAATTATTTTATTTATATTGATTGATTATATAGATATAATAATGAAATTATCGAAGTCAACTCAAGTCTTACTTTGCCCCTTTTTTTTTTATACTAAAAGGTTTTAGAGGGGTTCGACATCAGTCCCCTATCAAAGCCAGGGCACGGCCCCAGGCTCTTTGAGTACTTAATGTTGACTTACGAGATCGCCTACCAAAGGAGTCTTAGCGACGGCAGCGGGGATCGAACACACATCTCTTTGGGAATTTACCAAATCTCTTACCATCTATGTCAACTCTCTTTAGCTACTTTACCCATTTTAACCGTGTTGCAGTGTTCCTTTGGGCAAAACTACTTTTTGTTTGGAAAAAAGTCCAAGTATAGTTGTCTTCGGAAATATAAAAGCATGCCTATGTGATTGATTTTTCATTTATAGTTTATTTTTTATAAAACTATATTAGATTCATGGATCGGTTTAATTGCTAATAATATGTAACAATCCCAGTGAATTCAATTCAATAATTTTGAAACAACTGATATAGAGGATCAGTTTCAGTATGGTTATAAACAAAAGCATTCCTCCATTTCCAAATTTGCGACTTGCAAGAACAAACTAAGGATAATGACGTGGCTTATTTTCTATCTGACTTTTATAGAAACCTGATAGAGAAAAAATCAGTTTGTAAAGGTGATTTGTATTTAGATTGACAATGACAGAAGTGACTTTTTTTTTTTTCCAAAAAGAGACGTGTTTGGATTATTATTTGAAAAGTCAATTAAGATGGAAAATGATATGAATCTTATTGAATACTACATATATTAATATTAGTTATATATATTGCAGTAATTGAAGATAAAAAATTAGATTAAATTTTTTTAAAAAATTTAAATTATTATCAAAAAATAATAAAAGTTCTTAATTAACAAAAAGAAATATATTTCTGGGAGGGAAAAAAAAAAATTGTCCCTTCCGTCTAATGCAAAAAGAGCAGAAAAGTCAGATGCTCCCCTCCCTAACATCAGCGAAAAAGCTACTTTTTTTTTTTTTGGTATAAACTCAGTTAGAAATAAGCCAACACAACCACCTCCTTTAAACCTCTAATTGGGCTTTTATCTCTCTGATTTTTTTTTCTTCTACTTAAAAGCTCATCCCACTGCTGCGCTCAACCCAAACAAACTCATATATATGGTCTTCTAAGATCTGGAAAAGAAAAAAAAAAAAACCCCAAGATTCATCAGGTTTACAAATATGCCCCTGGAGAAATGCTTTTGGCTGGAAAATTTGTTTTAGTGAAATTTTGGTTGGCAATGAAAACAAACCAAAACCAAGAAAACTTCCCGGTTTCTTTTGATGCAGAAAAGAATGTGCTGAGAATTTCCCAAGACGCTTATGGAGAATATCTGGCCGTGCTGTTTTCTCAGGGTCCTCATTCGAAGGATAAAAAGTGCATGACAATGCATATCTACATTAAAAACTGCAAAGAGATAAATTTGAGAAATGCAGGAACGTTTTGTTTTTGTTTTGTTTTGTTTTTTTCTTTTTTTTTCTTTTTTTTGTTTTTTTGCCTGAAAGGATTAATTTCAGTATGGTCATTCTTGGAAAAAGGATGAGTTGGGCTTTTTGAGCGGACGTTTTTTATTTTATAATATGGCCCAAAGCTTGACCGTTTGGTCGGCAGCGAGGGAATACAATGGCTGGCCTTGGAACTTGGGGCTGAGAAAGTGATTTTGCGTGATTGGATGAGAATGAGGTTTTTTTTCTTTTTTGGTCAGGATTTGCATCTTGATTCAAATAGCATAATTTATTCAAATAGCATAAAATAAATAAATTATGCTATTTGAATCAAGATGCAAATCCTGACAAAAAAAGAAAGAAAAGAAGATGCAAATTATTAATTTATATATTATAAAAGTAAAAAAATATAAATTGATATATAAAGATAAAATAGTAAATTAGTTATTATAATTTCTCCCCTCCCTTCTTAAATTAAACAAAGGATCAATAAAAACTTCTCCTCTCTCCTTCCTTTCAATGAAACCAAATAAGATAACATCAAAACTTCTTGTTTTCTTCTCATCCTTTCCTCTCAAACCAAACAGACCGAGGTCATAAATGCATTGAAGGACAGGCTCCATTGTTGGTCATCTCCGTAGGCCTATACACGAAGCCCAATAAATTTGAATGCCTCTGGGTCAGCCAACACGTAGCTAGAGAAAAAATGTTTTTTTTAATTAATATGGCTAATGAATAGTAATCTACGTCTAAAGCCAATGTTAAGCTGTTTTTTGAAGTTGTTTGCCGGAACAGTGTTTGATATATGGTATTGACTTATTTGGCAGTACCTAATTAAAAATCATTAAACAAATTTAATTTTTATATTTATTTATTTAAAGTTAAAAAGTCTCACTTGGCTCCACACAGTTATCTTTTGCCTTACTTTATTCCCATCTTTTTTCTATTTCCTCCTCGATGAACCCAGCTTTCCTCCATCATTGCCACTCTTTGCTACATCCTTCGCAGTAGGCATAGCGGTAATAGAATTTTTTTTTTTTTTAAAGAAAACAAAGAGCAAAACAGAAGATATTGGAATAAAAAAGGGATTGATGATTCATAGACAATGGGGCTTCTCTTTGCAAAAGGGATTTCTATATTTAAAAAAAAATGTTGGAAAAATTCATCTCTGAGCCCATAGTAGTAAAAAAATGTCCAAGAAAAAGTCACATGTCAAAAAATGCCCCAGAGCTTTTTCTAGTATTTTTTTTTCATAAAACATTAGTTGTTAACGGGTACTAAGTTATAATTCGACTGATTTAGTTGTTAAAGGTTATAAGAAAAATATCAAAAAAGGTCAAAGGGCCTTTTTTGACATGTGACTTTTTCTTGGATCTTTTTTGACATGTTTTTACTAATTTAGGCCGTGAGATAGATTTTCTCAAAAATGTTTAGGGTCTCATGTGTCTGTTTGATTTCTAATTTTAAAAACTGTTAAACTGTTTCTAATTTTAAACATTGAAAATGACTATTTGAAAGGGTGTTGTACGTCTTAATAAGGATCTTTGAGTCGGCCTCCAAAGTCGGCCAGTAGTACCCTGCTCGCAGGGTTTTTTCTGGCGAGTGACTTGGCGTCCATGTTTTGGCCGTTAATTCCCTCATGTATCTCGGCTAGAGCATATCCCGCCTCATTTAGGTTCAAGCATCTTAACATAGGGGAATGTAAGCCTTTTCGGTAGAGCTGATCCTCTACCATGGTGTACTTGGCTGCTTCTCGAACCAATTTTTTGGCCTCTAAGGTCTCGTCTGGGAGGATTCCGCGCTCGAGGTAATCCTCAATTGGCTTTTTCCAATCTGACTCCACCGATATAGCCATGGTACATATTGGATATTCTAGATTTTGTTGAACCACGGTACGGTGACAGCCCGCACTCTTAGTACTCGCCAACTTTGAAAGGATGTCGACCCTTACATTTTCTCCTCTAGGAATATGAGTAACGGTTGCTTCCTCGAAATCGGACATTAATTCCTTTGCCTTAAAAAGATATTTTGCCATCAACGGGCCTTTTTCTTGATAGGTTCCCTCGATCTGAGCCGCCACAAGCTGCGAGTCGGTGAAAACCTTAACTCTTGTGGCACCATTCTCTTTAGCCTGTTGGAGTCTGGCTATCAAGGCCTCATACTCAGCTTGATTGTTTGAAGTCGGGAATTTCAACTGAAGCGAGTGTTCAATCGTAACGCCTTCTTGATTTTCAATGATGACTCGGCTCATTGCCTTTGACATTCGACGATCCGTCGACGTAAACCTTCCACTCTCCAACCGGCTCGCAGCCTGTTTTGTCGGTCAGGGTTAGCTCCCTGACGAAGTCGGCTAATGCCTGTGACTTAATTGCATGGCGAGCTTCGTAGGTGATGTCAAATTCAGAAAACTCGATCGCCCAATTTGTCATTCTTCCCGCCAAATCTGGTTTGTGTAGAACCTGCCGTATCGGCTGACTGGTTCTAACAATGATAGGATGGCCTTGGAAGTACGGTCGTAACTGACGAGCCGAGGTGAGTAGTGCGAATGCCACTTTCTCCAACTTCTGATATCGGACTTCCGAGCTCTGTAGAGTCTTGCTTATAAAGTATACCGGTATTTGGCCGTGATCTACCTCCCTTACTAGGGTCGCACTGACGGCTTCCTCTCCGGTAGATAAGTAAATGTAAAGGTTCTTGCCGGGCTCGGGTTTGGATAAAACTGGAGGATTAGCCAGGCATTGTTTTATATCTTCAAACGCCGCATCGCACTTTGCATTCCACTCAATCGACGCTTCTTTCTTCAGAAGTCTGAACAAAGGTAAAGCCTTTTCGGCTGATCTAGGCAGGAACCTGGTGAGTGCAGCTAACCTTCCAGCCAGTTGTTGAACCTCCTTTTTGTTCTTTGGGGCCTTCATTTCGAGAACTGCCCTGCATTTGTCCGGGTTAGCCTCGATGCCTCGGTTAGTTAACATGAAGCCCAAGAATTTTCCAGCCGAGACTCCAAAGGCGCACTTAGCCGGGTTCAGGCGGATTTGGTAAGCCCGGAGCTTGTCGAACGTCTGTTCCAAATCCTGAATATGGAGTAGGGGATCTAAAGTCTTGACGATCATGTCATCGATGTATACCTCCACATTACGACCGAGTTGGTCGGCGAAGACCCTGTTCATCATTCTTTGATACGTAGCTCCTGCGTTCTTCAATCCGAAAGGCATGATGTTGTAGCAATAATTAGCCTTTTCTGTAATAAAGGTTGTCTTCTCTTGGTCACCAGGATACATTGGTATTTGATTGTATCCCAAATATGCATCCATGAAGGAGAGAAGTTGGAAACCCGATGAGTTGTCCACTAATTGATCAATGTTCGGCATTGGGTATGAGTCTTTGGGGCATACCTTATTTAGGTTTGTATAATCCGTGCAAACCCTCCACTTTCCGTTGGGCTTCTTGACCATCAACACGTTGGATAACTAGGTGGTGTATTGAACTTCTCGGATAAATCCGGCTTCCAAGAGCTCTTGAACATGAGTTTCCAATGCTTTCCTCTTTTCTGGGCCGAGTTTTCTCTTTCTCTAGGATATCGGCTTTGAACCCGGGTAGATTTCCAGCTTGTGGCAACAAAACTTGGGGTCTATTCCGGGTACTTGTGAAGAGTTCTAGGCGAAGACATCCTGATTTTTTCTCAGAAAATCGACCAAGATGTTTCTAAGTTCTGGGGATAATTGCTTCCCGATTTTTGTAATCTGGTGGGGTCTCCCAACACTAGATCTTCCAAGTCACCGGTCGATTCTGGGCGCAGCTCCTTATCTCGAAGGTCCAGTTCGACCGTGTTGACATCTCGGTCAAGAGAATCAGGTTCATCTTAATCGGATACCTCTCGTCATATCGGATTTACGGCTACGATGAAGTACCGCCCTCGCCCACTCTGACAGTTTCAAAATAACACTGTCGAGACTCTCTCTGGTCTCCCTTAGCCGTGATCACGGTTCCCTGGTTGTTCACCATCTTCAGCTTTTGATGTTTGGTGGAGACCAACATGTCCCACTTATGGATAGTCGGCACCTTGACATCATATTGTATGGTGAAAGGAACTCTACCACTATGAAACGCACACGCTCTGACTTGAAAGCGTCCCTAGTTCCCAGGGTAAACCTGAGGTTGATGAATCCCTTAGGGCGTGAATGCTCTCCGTTGAACCTGATGAGGGTCGTCTTGCAGGGCTTCAGATCCTCCTGGTCCAGGCTCATTCTTTTGAATGCCTCCCAACTGAGGATGTCAGCAGAGCTTCCAGCATCCACGGATATGCGTTTGACTCGGCAATGGACTAAGATCCCGGTTACGACTAGGCCATCTTGATGTCCGGGCACGACATCTTTGAGATCGTCGTTTGTGAAACACAATGGCGAATGAGATGGTCCGTTGATACTTTCTTTGAACCTCGGACGATCTCTAACAGAGAGGACTTCTCGTAGATACTTTTTTCGCTGGCTGATTGTATCTCCGCCTCCACCCATTGCGCCGCTTATCACATTACAGTCAAACTCAGTCTCGGGATATCCATCTTCATCTTCCCTCTGGTCTGTTTTTTGTGTTTTTCATCCTGCTTTTTGTATTTACGGGCGGGGCTTTTGCTACGGCTTCTAGACTTGCGCTTACCGCTTTTTCCCTGGTGCTCAATTACGTATTGTTGAAGCTTTCCATCGCGGACAAACTTTTCGATTGCGTCACGGAGCTCATAGCATTCGTCCGTTGTATGACCCCGGCCATCATGGAATGCACAGTATTTCGTTTGGTCTACCCCGGATCTACGGTAAGACAATCGAGCTCGATCAACTCTTTTCATTTTGGCCATCGCTACCTCTTTCCAAATCTGCGATCGTGGCACATTCAGGGCCGTGTATTTTTCGTATTTGCTTTTTGTGTCAAACCTGCCTCCTCGGATTCTGTTATCTGAACCCCTTACGCGGGTGTCCTTTTTCCTGCTTCCCGCATAGTCCTTGTCTCTGGGTGAGGTGGCTCTGTCTCGGTCCCGCCTTGGATTATTTTCCATGCGCATCTGCTCCACCTCAAGGTATTTTTTTGAGCGAATTATAAAATCGTTAAGGCTTTTAGCTGGCTCCTTAAAGAATGATTCCGCTAGGCAGGACTCTCCGTCTAGGCCGTCGACTAAAAGATGGACGTGTACAGCCTCGCTTAAACCGCGCACCTGAAGGGCCGCATGATTGAAGCGATCCAAATAACTTTGAAGTGTCTCGCCGGGACGTTGTCTAATCTTGGACAAGGTATACTAGGACTTCGGTTTCCATTTGCTGGTTGCAAAGTGTATCTCGAAGGCCTCGGCTAGGTCATCAAATTTATGAATCGATCCGCTGGGCAACATGTGGAGCCATTTTAACGCTGGTCCTTTAAGAGTTGCGGCGAAAATCCGAGACATGGTGGGTTCTCCAAGCCCTCTTACGATCATGACCATCTCAAAGTCTTCCAGGTGGGTTGTCGGGTCTTGAGAACCATCATATTTAGTGAATTCGGTAAGATTGAGCTTCTTCGGGAAACGAGCGTTGAGGATTTCGTCAGCAAAGGGGCTGTTGTCCATCTGGCCGACATACCTTCTCCGTTGATCCCTGGCTGGGGGAGGCCGAGTGGCCTATCGACCCGTGCTCCTTTCTTGGTTTTAGATTCCTTGTTTGAGGAGGCTGGTCCTCTGCTTTGGCCGGTTTCTGTCTCCTGCGTGCTTTGGTTCTCTTCCCATGTCTTGTCATCCTGGTCCTCGTTGGAGGAAGCTGAGTCCCTTCTGTTGAGACGTTCTTCCAATCTCTTGAAGTAGAGGGTGTGGCGTTTGTCCATGTTCTCCATACGCCTCATCATCGCGAGTTGCGCGTTTTGGAGGAGGAGAAAATCTGGATTGGCTGGCGGGACTTCTGAGTTGACGACCGAGTTCGAGTTCTGACGATCATGGAAATGATTTCGTGAAGCGAGAGACTCGTGTCGGATGGATTGTCTTCCATCCGCTGATCATTGTTGGGGATGACGAGTTCGTCTAACATTTGCTCCGATTGTGATAGCCGGTCTTCGCGTCCTGTTCATTGTGATCGAGAGGTCAATCGGCTGCTCGGTGTTGTGTGGTTGCCGAGGTGGTTGACGCCGGCTTTGTCGGTCGAACCATCTCCCATTGCCGAGGCTTGAACTACGGGTATTAACCCTCATTGGTCACGGGAATTGAAATTTACCAATCCCCACGGTCGGCGCCACTGTTCTGGTGTAGAACACTGATGTCCAGCCTGATGGTAGGCTGGGGGTTTGATCTAGGATCAATGTGTTCCTCCTGTATGTCTATGGGACAGACGTACAGGAGAAGAGTAGATCACTTGTGTGCACGGTGTGGCTGTATTTAGATTAGTTCAGGGATAAGAACTGTGTACCTTGGTCGCGTATCTCCTATATGTATATATAGAGTATACAGGTTGTTAGATCTCAGGCTCCCACGTGCAGGTGTCCAGGATCTAGGAAACCGCCTTGCTGACTAGGTCCTTCTGTTAATGTGTTGCACTCCTTGCGCTGACTGCCCCCTGTGTAGGCCGGTTGGCTAATGGGCCTTGACTAGGTCCGTAACAACAACAACAACAACAATAATAATAATAATAATAAAGTTAAATGTGATGTAAAAGAAATATAATACTCATATATTGATGGTTCAGACTTCACATCCCACGCCCTATGTGGATCAAAATTAAAAGAAAAATCATGTTGAGAGAGCTTTTTTGTTCCATTTAAAACCAGCAAGGTTAGAATAAGGAATTAAGGATACGTTGTATTTGCTTTTTTAGAAAAATAGTTATTAAATTGCTTATTCAAAATAAAATAAATTTTTTTTTCACATTTATTTAATTTAAAATAACTACTAAATTACAATAAAAAGAAAACATATATATTTTAAATTTTCATCGCATTCCTCGACTACTTATACAAAAAAACATAAGTGTCCCTACACGCACATATACATATATACACACACATATATATAATTAAGCTAGCATTATATACCAAGAGCTTGGATCTTCTGATAATTTTTAAATCTAATTATAATGTGTGAATATAGATGCTAATTAATGGCAAAGCTGTAACATCCCGTTTTCACAAGCAGTATAATTTTTTTTTTCTTTTAAAATCATCAGAGTAGAGCACCGAAGCGATTGAGTAACTGGTTTATGATTTTTGGATAGTCAAAGTTGTTAGCTACCGATGAATAACGTGAATTGTCAGGGTTATCAGGACTATCAGAGACTGATATCAGGGTTATCAGATTTGATGTACCGACAGAAAGTGGTACACCGGGTCAAGATGGTATACCGAATCAGAATGGTATACTGAAGTAAGGTGGTACATCGACCTTGGGCTATATCAGTACTCATTTTCAAAATATGCTCCAAATTTTTGAAACGGCTTAGAACCTAACTCCGTTAACCGAAGAATGGCCGAGTAAGTGTCTATCATGGGGGCCTCACCGAGTTCACGGCGACTGATTGGTACACCCACATAGACTAGCCTTGCCTTCGGCACCAAACTGTCCGTAATAACTTCGTTAAATTCATGCCAGGACTACTGCTCTGATACAAAAAATGTAACATCCCGTTTTCACAAGCAGTATATATATATTTTTCTTTTAAAATCATCAGAGTAGAGCACCGGAGCGATTGAGTAACTGATATATATATATATATATATATATATATATATATATATATATATATATATATATATATATATATTAAAATACCCACGGTAGCATGTCTTGCTGTTTAAACAGCGGTACAAGAGTGTTTCAAAAGTAATATATAACAGAAAGAAGTCAGTCGGATGTAAGGTTAAGGCACAATGAGAAATATACATGATCAGATATGCACGGCAATAACAATACAGGTCGGATGTAAAGTTAAGGCACAACGAACAATAATACAGTCGAATGTAAGGCATGACAGATGGTAATACACTCGGATGACAGACAATAGTACAATCGGATGACAGACAATAGTACAGTCGGATGACAGACAATATACATATATGCATACAATAAACATCAGAGTTAGTGTTACAGTACGCGAACGTACCTTCGTTGATGTGTCGTACTTCGCGGAAAACAGAAAATTGTGCGTTTGGCAATGCGACCGACGGCGGGTCGAACGTAATCAGGGATATCCTATAAGGATAATATCGCATCTATTAGAAATCAGTCATTACGACGGACATTTTAGTCATAAATGATCATTTTACCCCTGAGCCCCTAATCGGCGGAATTTCGCCAGCACTTCGTTACTTTGACTCTAATCTTCCAAAATTTTTCCATAACTCTTCCTCCAACATTATTTTCAAAATATATACCTTAATTACCCCTAAAACATGATATCTAATCATACTTGGAAGATTAAAGATCAAAACAACATCTACTCTAGAACTTCAAGAACTACCGAACTAAAACTATGAACCGAAGAACTTACCCGTTGAAGAACTTCGCTACAACTTTCTCGAGCTCCTCTCTCTAACTTCTCTCTACACTTTCTAAGAGTGGTTTTGGTGTGAATTGTGAAGAGGCAAAGGCCTCTATTTATAGGCAAAAGTGTGAGGGCATTTCGGTAATCTTCCAACTTCCAACTTTAATTTTGGACCACACATGCTAGGGTTTGGGAGGTGGAAAATTCTCCTCCATACAGCCCCTTTGCCGACCTCCCTTGGCCCCAAAATTCAAAAAAATGAAATCATGTAGTGCCACCTTGCCATACTCTAGAAGGTTTCTACCGATAAAGTCCCGGTTCGGTGTTCGAATCGCGTAATCTTGTAAAATCTCAAAATTCCGAGAACACAGCCCTGAAGATCTCTTCTTCCTCTTTCAAAATACTTGGTTTAACTAAATTTTTTATTCCATTCAGGGTATTCCGTTGCTTGCCGAAGATTTTCGGATAAACGCTTCGGTTACGGAAATCGCTTCGGAGACAGCTCAATCCGAGATAAAAATTCAGTTGTCTATAATATACTCTGACCTTAAAAACTTAATTCATGGTTTTCTAGATAGGATTTAATTTCTATCGGTGGTCATTTATCCTATTTGCTTTTTCACAGAATATTCCACAGAATATTCTTTTTCCAATAACTTTTTGATTAAGTTTTTTTTAATTTCCCCTTTTGTTTTTCCTTTATTTTTCCCTTCAAATTTCGGTTTTCTCTCCCCCTTAATCATCTTTGACTTTTCAACTCTCTTAATCACCTAGATTATGCCCTAATTATTTTACTTAATAATTCCTCCATTGGCTAATTAAATTCTTAGGTTTTTACCTTATTCACTTTCTAAACAATTAGCCATTAATTACTTTATTAATCCCTTACTAATTGTTGAAAATTTTATTAATTAGAATTAATTATTATCTCACAACTATTGGACTGACATTGGTATTTTATGTCCCATGTAAAATATTAAAAATCATGGGGGCAATTATGGCCCCACAATACTTTTTGATTTTTCTCCTTTAACTTTTCCATGGTAATAATTTAATAAATTACCTAAATTAGGGACAATATTATTACCTATTTCAAATAAATATTTATTTGCCTCTTTATAATATTTTCAGGGTATTTTATAACCCATAAATATTTTAGGGACTTATTTGCAAATTTCTAACGTTTTAGGGACCTTTAACCCATAAATATTTATGGGACCTATTTGCAAATTTTCTAACGTTTTAAGGACCTTTTCGCACATTATCTTATCTCAAGAGAAATTGTTCTAATAATAAGATAAATTCAATACAAGGTGTTTGAGACCTCATATTCACCTCTTTTCAATAGGTATACTTTACCAATTTATGATATTTACCCTAAGTAAAATTTTAGGGTGTTACAAAAGCAAACAGCATTAATTGGTTAATACTTAATAGTATCTTACAAAATTATAATTCTATATTTATATTACCAAATAGTAACTGGGTGCCCTTCAGGCCCTCCTATTAAATTAAATATCCTGTAATGCAAGTTATTATTATTTTTATTCCTGAAAAACAATTGTTGAAATTGACCAACATTTACTTCTCCTACGTAAATCCAAAACATAGCATTTTCTTTTTGGTGGACTCTCTCACTTTTAATTTGACACACAAAGAAAGAATATAGCAACCTTTTATTGATGGCTTGACCTTTCAAACGTACTTTGAATTTGTATAATAATTTATTTTTATTAATCACTCTATCAATCAATTAATGTTTCATTATTTATTAATATCTAACAATACAATAAAAGGTTACGTAAATTTTTGTAGATATTTACCGGTATATTTATATATAATGGAATGAAAAGCAGCAAAAGTCACATTGAAATAACGTATGATAGTGTGTTACAATTTAGTTAAGAAGATTAAAGTTGAAACTTAATTAGAAATAGGAAATTTAAAGCATTCAAATAAAATATGAACAGTGCAAGTGCAAAAGTATTTCCTACGTTTAAATATAATTCATTCTAGCTAATTCATATGTATGAGTAAAAATAATTAAAAATATGGGTTAAGTACCAATTTTGCCCCTGGAGTACGCGCCCAGTAGCAATTTTGCCCCTTAAGTTTTAGGCAGAGCAATGTTGCCCCTGAAGTATCAAAACGGAGCAATGTTGCCCCTCCGTTAGAAAACCTAACGGTCAACATTAGTTGACCTAACGTTGACCGTTAGGGTTTCTAACAGAGGGGCAACATTGCTCCATTTTTGATACTTGGGGGCAATATTGCTACGTTCGGGGAGCAATGTTGCCCTGAAGTATCAAAACGGAGCAATGTTGCCCCTCCGTTAGAAAACCTAACGGTCAACGTTAGGGTTTGTAACAGAGGGGCAACATTGCTCCCTTTTGATATTTCAAGGGCAACATTGCTCTACCGAAAACTTAAGGGGCAAAATTGCTCCTGAGTGCGTACTTTAGGGTCAAAATTGGTACTTAACCCTAAAAATATTAAATTTGTCATAAAATTTAAATGATCAATTTTTCGTCATTATTTTTATTAACTATACTAGACTCTAATTAACCTCATTAATTTTTACTCTTTCATGACCCTTGTTAAATACAAGCATATATATATGAAAGAAAAATATTTAATACCATTTAAAGTTATCAAATGTCTTATACAAAAAAGACTAAAAACATATTCCAAAATATACCCCATATATATATATTTATATATGACCAGAGAGAGTATATATGATGTGTGCAAAACACAAATAAACTTATGGATAAGGATTTGTAATAAATAACATAAAATTAAAAATGAAGCGAATAAACATCATTTTCAGCATCTCATCAACATAACTTTAATGTCTTATGTTTAGTTTCATGGTCAAAAAAAATGTCTTATGTTTTATTTGTTCTATTTCCACCCACTTTCATGCATATGATCTTCATATATATCTCCAAATACACGCAAATAAACACACACACACATGTATAAATACGTACCTAGTCGAACCCTCCGACATAACCAAGAGAGAGCCAGCTGTATAGCTCCTAGGTTTAATCACACATACCTCGTAATCTTCATCTTCTTCGAGATTATCATGGGATCAAAGAGAGTTATTAAGGTACAAGCATCCTCAAAGATATCGAAGAAAGATAATCCTCGTAAACTTCACCACCAACAGCAACAGCAACAACAACGTCAACATCTTCATCATCTTCAACAGCTCGACGACTTGATCAATGATCTTAAGCCAAAGGTGTACATCACCGATTCCTCAAGCTTCAAGCAGCTTGTTCAAGACCTTACTGGCAACAACAGCAACAATAATGGAAGCCCTAATTCCTCATCTCCTTTCGAAGTTCATGACGATGATCTTCAACTTCTTCATCAAAACCATCATCAGGTTCCATTGATGAGTTCGGTTGAACCCTTAGTTTCAACCGAAGCACCAACAACGACGACAACTTCATTATCTGAAGAGTTCTTCGGTCATAACAATAATAGTAATAATAATTATATGAATTATACTACAGATGAACTCATGGTGATGGTGTACAAACAAGATGAAGAAGATAACTACCTTGATGGATTCTTCTGCAGAAGCAATAATAATAATTACAATAACAACCAGATGGTGGTGGAAATCTCGGAGGGAAACGACACTGTTTTTGAAGATATATTAGCGAGTGATTTTGATCAGATTAATTATCTGGAGTCGCTCCTTTTTGATGATGATCATCATCATCATCACCACCAAGTTTTTGTTGAACAACCCTTGATCACAGCTGATCCTTTTTACTCACAGATGATGCAGCAGCCTGAGATTAGTGTAACATCCCAAATTTTGGGATTTTAAATTGGAATATTTGATGGAAATTAAAATTTTGGAATTTGGCTTAAAATAATTATGAGGATAATTATTGGAATTTAAGGTATATTTTCCCTTAAATTAAGGACAAATAAATAGGGAATAATTTTTGACATAAGTATTTTTAGAGATAAAATTTTAAGGCCAAAAGAAATTAAATTGAGAAAGAAAATCCTTAAAAGAAATTAAGGATTTAAGTTTTAATCTACTTTTCAAAAAAAAAAAAAAAAAAATTTGCAATTACATATGTAATGGGCCAAATCAGTCAATTGAGTATTTAACCCATTTGATCTGCCCATGGTATTTGGACCCACGTGCCATATATGGTAAAATCACAATCATCCAAGATCTACTTCTTTCATATCCTTGGCCCATCACCCACTTCATCCAAATTGTTAAAATTTTCTTCAGGCCATATGTTGACCGTGTGGTCTTAAAAAAAAAAAAAAAAAAAACAGAAATGCAAAGACTCACACAGCGTTCATTACGCGAGAAGCAGATACAGTAGGATATGAATCAGATTACGCTAGGCTCTCTCTCTCGTCAGCGTATCTTGCCTCAGCCTCCACGGCATACACCAACCAGCGGCGCTATATCCCTCGAGACACACACCCTTCGGACCAACAGTTTTGCACCATTGGACTGGACCCAAATCCTCTTATTTAATCCCCATACTCCCTGCTTGTTCTCATCCAAGAACGTGAGAACCCAAGAGAACGCAGCTGCTGTTATAGTTCTCTGTTTTTAATCTCAAAAA
Source organism: Acacia pycnantha (assembly GCA_025563575.1). NCBI lineage: Eukaryota > Viridiplantae > Streptophyta > Magnoliopsida > Fabales > Fabaceae > Acacia > Acacia pycnantha. The sequence continues at coordinate 4,098,519 of JAMWYP010000098.1, read as the reverse complement.
CAGGGGTAATAGAGAGGCATGAGGGTGAGAGCTTGAAAGATAGTGAGGGAGTGGGTTACTGCAATTTCTTTTTCTTTTTCGCTGCTCAACGTTGCCGCATCCGGAGAGGGGTAGTTTTCAGCCAAACCTTCACCATAAAAAACCAGCAAGCTAACCTAGGTAAGTCTCCTTCTCGTTTCCATAATGAAACCGAGACCTTGGGTTAATATTTATATAAAAACAAAGCACATGGGAAAACATATAAATTTTGCTGTCATGAACCTCTAGGAAACGTCACTGTCATGTGGTTGCAACTGTTGGAAAATATGATAAAAACAGAAACTTGTTGTCTTGCGCTTAGGTATGTGTTCGTCGCTGCATATATTTATATATGAAAGAGATGAAAAAAAAAAACCTTGAATGGTATAGTATGTGCATATATATATATTAGGAAACAAAAATTTGCTGTCAAGGGTTTGAGGAAACAAAAGGAAACATCTTTGTCTTGTAAGTATATAACCATGTGTGTGTATCGCTGGTATGGAAAGAGTTGCTGTTACTAGGTTTAGAGAACCAATAGGAAAACATTGATATATACTAATACATACATGTGCCGCATCTGCATTTAAAAAAAAATTGAAGAAGAAAGCAACTAATATATATACACATGTGCTTGTCGGTTTGTAACTGTTTTTGAAAAGAAAATACCATCTGTTATATTGCTGCAAGTAAACCATAGGTGTAGCTACAATTAAGGAGATATAGTGTCGCTGCATGATGAAAAGGGGGGGGGGGGATCATGCTGATAGTTATATATGTATGTATCCAACGCTGTGGTTATTAAAGTGTGTTATCACATTTCATGACTTTGAAAGGAAATTGCAAATCCTTCACGGCTAGACACACATGCATGTGGTTTAATCTATTTCCTAGTCTAAGGATATAAATAGGCGCATGAACCTTAGAAAGATTAAACAAAAGGGAATTGATAATACATAAGTTTTTGGTTGCATATAGACTTTGTTGTCATAAGTATATTGCTACATTTAAAGGATAGAAAAGTTTTTCTGCCAAAGCACTTATATAACAGCACTTATAAAAAATAAGTGGAACACCTACTGCCTTATATTTATGAAGATATTAGGAAGCCATTTTGTTGATATATATACATATATATCTGTATTTAGGAATAATGGGAAACCTAACTGTGTTGTTATGTATATGAAGCATATTGTACATGACATTAATATTTATCAAAGGTTTTAGAGGAAACCATGAGAAACATTAAATAAAATGTTTTAAAGCATAATTTATAATTGGTATTTATAAGCTCCTAATTTAAGGTGTTAGTATAGCCTTGAGAGTAGGTAAATGATAAAAATAATGAGTTAAATAAATAAACAATATAATAATAAAAATAATAATAAATAAATAATAATTCGCGTAGTCGATTACTTTGCGACTCAAGAAGTGACTAATGACAATGATAAACGTTTATAGGCATACTTTGACACCTCTATCGATCCCAAGACCTTCGGACGAATTAAGGATTCAAGTTTGAGGTGGGTAACTGTTATCTCATTAGCTTGTATGTATGTATTCATGTATGACTGATCATGGTTGCTAGATAATTTGCATGTGTGTATCCTAGCTTTGGATTGAGGCTGCGTGTCTCATAGGGCTGCGGTCCTTGGCCGTTAGCTGCGGTTAACGGTGCGACTTCTTTTATCTAGATAAATGTATCTGAGCTATGGATTGGGGCTGCGTGTCCCAAAGGGCTGCGGTCCTTGGCTGTTAGCTGCGGTTAACAGTGCGACTTGTTTACTGTAAATTACTCGATGCTTATTATATATGAGTTATACTATGATTTATATTTCATACCTGTATATGAGATTAACTGTTACCCCTGGGGTTCATTCATTTGAACCTGCACCGCACAAAAGAAACAGCAAAGGATCGGGATCAAGAGGGAAAGCGCAAGTGTAAGGACCGCAAGCTAAGGAGTTTTTTTTGGAAAATTATAAATAGTTGGACTATATTAGTTCGTTTATCATTTGTCGACTATTTTGGATTATTGTATTAACATTCCACTATGGGATGGATCGAATCGCGAAAAATTCATCCTCATGTTTTCAAACTAAGTTATTTTGTTAAAGTTTTTATTCCGCAATTAAGTCGTTCAAATTATTTCGATGCTTGTGCGCTTTAATCTCTGATAAATAAGGGCGTCAAAAGGACGGGCGTTACAGTTTGGTATCAGGGCATCGATTTGGACAAATTTTTGAAAAAGGATTTAACAAAACTTAGTTATTTTGAAAACAGGATGAGGATTTACTAGGGAGAATTACCCCCTAACGTACAGCATGGGTTCTATCGTACGCGCGGAGGACAGTTGAGAGGGCGAACCGCTAGGAAGCGAGTACCACCCGTACCTGAGCCCATAAAACTACATCAAAAGCGAAAAGCCGATGAACTTGCGGATCATCCATCCGTAGGAGACCCTGACGCTGGACCTTCCAATGCTAAGAAGCCTACAAAGTTTCAACTCACGATACCGATTTGTGGGATCACATTGATGAACTTCATTCGCAAGCTCTTTGGGAGGCAACCGACCAAGCCGGTCCAAATGTGCCACACCTAGAGATCCTAGCCGACCTATATAGGATATACCTAAAGAAGGTCAACCGCCCGTATGCCAAAAAGAAACAAAGATGGCTATGAGGATTATGACCTTGATACATGGATACGAGATAACCATATTCAACTTTCCCCACACTGAAGCCTGGTGTGATAGGATAGAGGCCATATTTGAGAAGTATGAGTTCGCGACTTTGAATCCTTCATAGAGTACATGGACGAGTACGTAGCAGCTTATATGTAGATGAGGCTTAGGTGATGAAGGAAAACCAACTTAGTACTAGACTAAGTGTAGTAGGCATGTATCAACTATCCCTAAAGTCCTAGGGAAGTTATATTAAAGAATGGCATTTTGAAAAGTTAAGTACTTTAACGGCTTAGTAAGATTACGAAAACGTTAGTAACATGTATGATTTATGCTTTTAAATGCATATCAATGTTGCGAATGACTATTATGCCTCTGTTATTAACGACTAATCTTCTTGACATATAGTACAAAAGAGCTACAATGATTAACACTAGGGCAAGACGAAGGCCGATTCCTGAGCAGGTGCCCCAACCGGAAGTAAATCCACCTGCACGTGGAAGGGGCAGAGGCCGAGGCCGAGGCAGAGGCAGAGGAAGGCACAACCAACAAGTACCTCCAGCCCAGAATCCCATACAACAAGAACTAAATGAACATCGAGATGCATTAAGAGAACTCAGGGAGGAAGTATTTTTGTTGAGAACTGAGAGAAACGAAGAAAGACAACGTGCTGAAGCTGCGGAGGCACGACTAGCCCATAGGGTGGAGACAGAAGAAGAACAAGAACAAGAAGTTAACCCTCCACCGTTAGAGGCTCCACCTCCCGCTGACCGCAACGACAGCAGGGTCGCTCGAGAGTCCCAGCCTGGACTGTCCGGCTACGCAGCTACTGCACCGCCATCATTCACTGGCGAGATTAATGTAGAGGCTGCTGAGAATTGGCTACTCAGACTGGAGAAAATCTTTGAAGTCATGGAGTGCCCTGAAGAGCGAAAGGCACAGTTGGCTATATATAAGCTGGAAGGTGATGCAGACCAGTGGTGGAAGAGTGTGGCCAAGGCTATGCGTGCCCAATATAGACCAATTACTTGGGAGTTGTTCCAAGAGAAGTTCAATGAGAAGTACTTTCCACACTCAGTCCAAGTGGAGATGGAGCATGAGTTCATCACCATCAAACAAAAACCAGGAGAATCTTTTGACAAGTATCTAGCGAGATTCGTCAACCTGTCCCGCTACTCTTCCTACCTAAAGAAGAATGAAGATGATGAATGGAAGGCAGACATGCTCATCAAAGGGCTAAAATTTGAGATGAGGGATAGACTAATCTCTCGACGATTCCGTACATTCTACAAAGCTGAGGAAGAATGTAGGATAATTGAACGTAACCTGAAGGAGCTACATGCAAGCAGAATGGAGATGACCCACGGTGGGAATAGCCGTGGGAATCCCACAAGTAATCATAAGAGGAAAGGGAACTGGTCCGGTTACAAGGGCGTGAACAAGAAGCCCAATCACTTCAGCGTAACAACCCAAGACCACCAATGCCCCGACCTTGTGAGAAGTGTGGGAAGAGTCACCCTGGGACGAGATGTGATGGGAAGCTGATCTGTTTCAAGTGTAACCAACCGGGACACTTCAGCTTTAACTGCCCACAGAACGCCGGAGACAAGAGGCCGCAAAATCATGGAAGGGTCTTTGCTTTAACCCATGAAGAAGCCAGAAAATCTCCTGACATGATCCAAGGTACAATCTCATTAAATGGCAATTCTTTGCAAGCATTATTCGACTCAGGTGCTAGCCATTCTTTCATTGCTTGTGATTGTGCTAAAAGGCTAAGGATGAACACCCATAGGTTACCATATGATTTGATTGTGAAAACACCGCTTGGTGTTAAGTCTGTAGTATCTGATGCATGTTTGAATTATGTATTGATTGTAAATGGACATGAGTCCACACTAGATTTAATTTGTCTGCCGTTGGTTGATATTGACGTCATAATGGGATTGAATTGGTTGACGGCCAACAACGCTCTGATCGACTGCGGTAACAAGAAAATCTTGTACTCACAGTCAACAACGGATACTACGGCAAATAGTTTGAACCTCCTCACTGCTCAAGAAGCGAAGAAATGCTTGAATCAAGGTTGCCTAGGGTACATGGTATTCTTCTCAGTGCAGGCGATATACCAGTAGTGAACGAATTCCCTGAAGTATTTCCAGAAGACCTTAGTGGATTGCCACCAGTAAGGGAAGTTGAGTTTACTATTGAGCTGATGCCTGGCACGGGACCCATATCTAAAGCACCCTACAGAATGGCACCCAGTGAGATGGCAGAATTGAAGAAGCAAATAGAAGAGTTACTGGAGAAAGAATTCATCCGACCCAGTGTGTCACCCTGGGGAGCTCCAGTACTATTCGTGAAGAAGAAGGATGGGAGTCTTCGACTTTGCATTGATTACAGGGAGTTGAACAAGGTGACAATCAAAAACAAATACCCACTCCCAAGAATTGATGATTTGTTAGACCAATTATCTGGTTCCCGTGTTTTCTCGAAGATTGATTTGCGCTCGGGATACCATCGCTACGTGTAAGAGCCGAGGATGTTCAAGACCGCTTTCAGACCGGATATGGGCACTATGAGTTCATGGTGATGCCCTTTGGTTTGACTAATGCACCCGCAGTATTCATGGACTATATGAATCGAATCTTTCGTGAGTATCTAGATCGGTTTGTGGTAGTCTTCATTGATGACATTCTGATCTACTCCAAGAATAAAGAGGAACATGAGCACCATCTACGACAAGTGCTTAAGGTACTGAAAGAGAAGCAACTCTATGCTAAGTTACCCGTATTGATTATCCTGCATCCTGGGAGACATATGTTGTCTATAGCGATGCTAGTAAGCATGGATTGGGATGTGTCCTGATGCAGCAGGCGAGTGGTAGCTTATGCCTCTCGACACCGAAACCTCACGAGACAAACTATCCAACTCATGATTTGGAGCTCGCGGCTATTGTTTTTGCATTGAAAATTTGGCGGCATTATTTGTATGGCAATATCGTGGAACCGTATCATGACCACAAGAGTCTCAAATACCTCTTTGATCGAGAGAGCTAAATATGAGACAACAGATGGATGGAGTTGCTAAAGGATTACAACCTCGGAAATCAAATACCACCCAGTGGAAAGCTAATGTTGTCGCAGATGCTTTGAGCGTAAAAGTAGTACAAACAAAGATTTATGATGATCCACGAACGTAAATTACTAGAAGATTTCGTGGATTTGAACATGTCCAATCAAATTGCTATAAACCGAAAGAGCCTCATGAGGTGTATCTTGCAAGTCTTCTTGTTAGCCAAGGAGAGTATGATTTGAGGGATGAAATTGAAGAAGCTCAGAAGCAAAACGAACAAGCAAATGCTATACGAGAGATGATCTCTCGAAACGAGACTCAAGATCACGATCTATCACCTAGTGGATTAGTGAGGTATAAGAAGAGAATTTATATACCGCCGAACGATGAGTTGAGGCGAAAATACGGATGAAGCCCACAAGAGCAAATACACCTTACATCCGTGCATGGTCAAAATGTATCGAATCAAACCGAGGTATGGTGGTCGGGTTGAAGAAAGATGTAACCGAGTATGTGGCGAAATGCCTAACTTGTCGAAAGTGAAACTTGAACATCAACGGCCGCCAGACCACTACAGAGAATTGAAATTCCGTAATGGAAGTGGGAGGAAGTTACCATGGACCTAGTAGTGGGATTGCCCAAGATCGTGCATATTGATGCAATGCTGGGTAATTGTTGATCGCTTTACTAAGCTCGGCACATTTTATTCCCATCAGTGCTAGTTATTCTCCTGAGAAATTGGCTGAGGTCTACATCAAGGAGATAGTGAGACTCCATGGTATACCAAAGAGTATTATCTCTGATAGAGATCCTCGATTCATGTCTCGATTCTGGCAAGCTTTACATGAAGCTTTGGGGACAAAGTTAAAGTTCAGTACGGCTTATCACCCCCAGACCGATGGTCAATCCGAACGAACCATACAAACACTAGAAGACATGTTGAGAGCGTGTGTACTAGACTTCAAAGGAAATTGGGACCAATATCTCCCATCGCGTAGTTTGCATATAATAACAGCTTATCATTCGAGCATACAGATGGCTCCATTTGAAGCACTATACTACAGAAATGTCAATCACCCATTTGCCGGACAGAGTTGTCCGAGAGATGGCTAATCGGGCCGATATAGTTGACAAAACCTCCGAAGGTATTGAGCTAATAAAAAGAGGCTCTGACAGCGCAAAGCAGACAGAAAAGCTATGCAGATAAAAGGAGAAGACCTCTGAAGTTTGAAGTGGGAGACCATGTTTTTCTGAAGATATCTCCAGTTACAGGGGTTGGTAGAACATTAAAGAGGAAAAAGTTAAGTCCTCGATATGTTGGTCCATTTGAAGTATTGGCAGAACGTGGACCAGTAGCCTACCGCCTAGCCCTACCCCCAAATATGGGTAAACTTCATGATGTATTCCATGTTTCTCACCAAAAGTATCAACCTGCACTCTAGGCATGTCATGTAGTATGAGGATGTTGAACTCCGACACGATAATACCTTTGTGGTTGAGCCGGCACGAATCATTGATCATCGAGAAAAGCAGCTTAGGCGCAAGAGTATCCAATTTGTGAAAGTAGTCTGGAAGGGTTTATTCCCTGGAGAGGCAACATGGGAAACAGAGGAAAGCATGAAGGAGAAGTACCCGGAATTTATGGCTCAGAGTTTACAAAACGTGTAGCAAATTTCGGGGTCGAAATTTAAATTAACGGGGGGAGAAATGTAACATCCCAAATTTTGGGATTTTAAATTGGAATATTTGATGGAAATTAAAATTTTGGAATTTGGCTTAAAATAATTATGAGGATAATTATTGGAATTTAAGGTATATTTTCCCTTAAATTAAGGACAAATAAATAGGGAATAATTTTTGACATAAGTATTTTTAGAGATAAAATTTTAAGGCCAAAAGAAATTAAATTGAGAAAGAAAATCCTTAAAAGAAATTAAGGATTTAAGTTTTAATCTACTTTTCAAAAAAAAAAAAAAATTTGCAATTACATATGTAATGGGCCAAATCAGTCAATTGAGTATTTAACCCATTTGATCTGCCCATGGTATTTGGACCCACGTGCCATATACGGTAAAATCACAATCATCCAAGATCTACTTCTTTCATATCCTTGGCCCATCACCCACTTCATCCAAATTGTTACAATTTTCTTCAGGCCATATGTTGACCGTGTGGTCTTAAAAAAAAAAAAAAAACAGAAATGCAAAGACTCACACAGCGTTGATTACGCGAGAAGCAGATACAGTAGGATATGAATCAGATTACGCTAGGCTCTCTCTCTCGTCAGCGTATCTTGCCTCAGCCTCCACGGCATACACCAACCAGCGGCGCTATATCCCTCGAGACACACACCCTTCGGACCAACAGTTTTGCACCATTGGACTGGACCCAAATCCTCTTATTTAATCCCCATACTCCCTGCTTGTTCTCATCCAAGAACGTGAGAACCCAAGAGAACGCAGCTGCTGTTATAGTTCTCTGTTTTTAATCTCAAAAACAGGGGTAATAGAGAGGCATGAGGGTGAGAGCTTGAAAGATAGTGAGGGAGTGGGTTACTGCAATTTCTTTTTCTTTTTCGCTGCTCAACGTTGCCGCATCCGGAGAGGGGTAGTTTTCAGCCAAACCTTCACCATAAAAAACCAGCAAGCTAACCTAGGTAAGTCTCCTTCTCGTTTCCATAATGAAACCGAGACCTTGGGTTAATATTTATATAAAAACAAAGCACATGGGAAAACATATAAATTTTGCTGTCATGAACCTCTAGGAAACGTCACTGTCATGTGGTTGCAACTGTTGGAAAATATGATAAAAACAGAAACTTGTTGTCTTGCGCTTAGGTATGTGTTCGTCGCTGCATATATTTATATATGAAAGAGATGAAAAAAAAAAACCTTGAATGGTATAGTATGTGCATATATATATATTAGGAAACAAAAATTTGTTGTCAAGGGTTTGAGGAAACAAAAGGAAACATCTTTGTCTTGTAAGTATATAACCATGTGTGTGTATCGCTGGTATGGAAAGAGTTGCTGTTACTAGGTTTAGAGAACCAATAGGAAAACATTGATATATACTAATACATACATGTGCCGCATCTGCATTTAAAAAAATTGAAGAAGAAAGCAACTAATATATATACACATGTGCTTGTCGGTTTGTAACTGTTTTTGAAAAGAAAATACCATCTGTTATATTGCTGCAAGTAAACCATAGGTGTAGCTACAATTAAGGAGATATAGTGTCGCTGCATGATGAAAAAGGGGGGGGGGGGATCATGCTGATAGTTATATATGTATGTATCCAACGCTGTGGTTATTAAAGTGTGTTATCACATTTCATGACTTTGAAAGGAAATTGCAAATCCTTCACGGCTAGACACACATGCATGTGGTTTAATCTATTTCCTAGTCTAAGGATATAAATAGGCGCATGAACCTTAGAAAGATTAAACAAAAGGGAATTGATAATACATAAGTTTTTGGTTGCATATAGACTTTGTTGTCATAAGTATATTGCTACATTTAAAGGATAGAAAAGTTTTTCTGCCAAAGCACTTATATAACAGCACTTATAAAAATAAGTGGAACACCTACTGCCTTATATTTATGAAGATATTAGGAAGCCATTTTGTTGATATATATACATATATATCTGTATTTAGGAATAATGGGAAACCTAACTGTGTTGTTATGTATATGAAGCATATTGTACATGACATTAATATTTATCAAAGGTTTTAGAGGAAACCATGAGAAACATTAAATAAAATGTTTTAAAGCATAATTTATAATTGGTATTTATAAGCTCCTAATTTAAGGTGTTAGTATAGCCTTGAGAGTAGGTAAATGATAAAAATAATGAGTTAAATAAATAAACAATATAATAATAAAAATAATAATAAATAAATAATAATTCGCGTAGTCAGTTACTTTGCGACTCAAGAAGTGACTAATGACAATGATAAACGTTTATAGGCATACTTTGACACCTCTACTGATCCCAGCACCTTCGGACGAATTAAGGATTCAAGTTTGAGGTGGGTAACTGTTATCTCATTAGCTTGTATGTATGTATTCATGTATGACTGATCATGGTTGCTAGATAATTTGCATGTGTGTATCCTAGCTTTGGATTGAGGTTGCGTGTCTCATAGGGCTGCGGTCCTTGGCCGTTAGCTGCGGTTAACGGTGCGACTTCTTTTATCTAGATAAATGTATCTGAGCTATGGATTGGGGCTGCGTGTCCCAAAGGGTCGGTCCTTGGTCATTAGTCATGGTTAACAGTGCGACTTGTTTACTGTAAATTACTCGATGCTTATTATATATGAGTTATACTATGATTTATATTTCATACCTGTATATGAGATTAACTGTTACCCCTGGGGTTCATTCATTTGAACTCCAGACCGCACAAAAGAAACAGGCAGTGGATCAGGATCAAGAGGGAAAGCGCAAGTGTAAGGACTGCAAGCTAAGGAGTTTTTTTTGGGAAATTATAAATAGTTGGACTATATTAGTTCGTTTATCATTTGTCGACTATTTTGGATTACTGTATTAACATTCCACTATGGGATGGATCTGAATCGCAAAAAATTCATCCTCATGTTTTCAAACTAAGTTATTTTGTTAAAGTTTTTATTCCGCAATTAAGTCGTTCAAATTATTTCGATGCCTGTGCGCTTTAATCTCTGATAAATAAGGGCGTCAAAAGGACGGGCGTTACAATTAGCGTTTACGATTATGACTTTTCAGGATTGATTGATTAATTAATTAGCCGTATATATGTATGTATACGCTTTCTGCTTGATGTGTATTATATTTTTGTTAATATATTTATGTTGAGTTAGTTTTTTTTCCGGCATGTTCATACGTGCACCTTAGATTATTGTATAGAAATTTTATCTATTTCAAAGCTTATTCTTTTTGTATATAAAATCCAGTTTTTCATGTTCATAGATCATTTGTGCTTGCTTTTGCTTTCTTTGGTTGCTTTTACACACACACACTCCATACATTGTGAATGTATGATTAATTACTGATCACAAATCGATCGGGCAATGGATTTTAAATTTCGCAATAGGTGATTGATTAATATAATGTTAACATTATGCTCATCATCAGATTCATTTTCCAGTTGATGAGAAAAGGCCAAGTTTTAATTTAAATTTCCAGTATCAGTATCAATCAATCAGTTTTCATCATTTTGGGAGTGATTAATTAATGATGATCGATGGGTGTCACTGTAATCCTCTTTAGTTTAATTTGTTGTCTGTCAGTTAATTTCATAAACAAAGAAGAAATTAGAATGGAGACAAAATCTGAAAGAAGCAGAAAGAAGACAAAGCCTTGAACGATGATAGCGTGCCTATTAAGTCAATCTACCTCATTCGTTTTTACTGTTATTTTTTCCCATATATCCTGCTTCCTTTGAAGGCAACAAAATTAATGTATAACGATGATATGATAATTTATAGAATTTTCATATATGTGTAGCTTCTGTTAGTTCTCGGAGTTTTGATGATAACAAAACTTCAAAGTTATTAAGGTTTTGAATTAAAAATGGTTAAAGTTTTAAGTTGGTAAATATTGTCTAAAGTAAGAGTGTACTTGAGTATGCCCTTAAGCTTACTTGAGCATGCTCAATCTGACAATTTGTCTAAGTGAGCTCAAGTAACTTACTCGAGTATTGATTCACTCTACTTGAGTATGATATCAGAAATAGCTCTCTGCATTGATATCGAAGATGTTACTCAAGTATAAGTGCTTTAATTTGTTACTCAAGCACATGAAGAATCAGCAAAGTTCAGAGATGTTAAGTCACTGATACTTAGTATGTTTATTTGCTTACTATGGCACTTGAGTAAGGATATTTGTTTACCCGAGTATAAGGCTCTTCTGCAAAGCAAATACTCTCATCAGTATATTATTGGAGTATAGAGTAAGTGGTACTCGAGTATAGGTAATGTGCTACTCAAGTACATATGTTTCAATCTTACATTTGCTCTCTATTTGAAGTGTACTTGAGCACTATTTTACTGGTACTCGAGTATAAGGAAGATGGTAATCGAGCACTGTTGGCTAATATCTTCACTTAGTTATTCTTTCAGTGAAGAATAGATGAATAGATGATACTTGAGCACAGAAAATGGTGTACTTGAGTATGCTACTCGAGTATGAACTTTTGGTTACTCCAGTGTGATAATTGGTTTGCTCGAGTGTGGTTGATTGTTGGGCATCTGTGAAAGCCTTTTTACATGGCTACTCGAGTACTCAAGTAATACTACTCGAGTATGGTTCATCATCTACCAGAAGCCTTCACTGTAACAGTAATCGTAAATTTAAATATTCTGGGTTAACACACATTTTTTTAAAAATCTTACTCAAACTTATTTACACTATTACTAATTATCTTTTTGAGTAAATTTTAGATCATTAACGATTGTTTAAGCTGTGATTAGCCGAAAAGCAACTTTGTGTGTCAGAAGCATTTAATGTTTGCAGAAACAAAGCATACACACGGAATGGAATTCAGAGCAGACGAAATCATTCCTTCGAGATATGCCCACTCCGGCGAAAGTCTCATAGTACCTTTTCTGAGTCAACTTCTAACCAAGAGTACGTCGACGACAAGCGAATTAATGAAGCAACATTCAACTGTGTCTAATGGAAGACATTTGTGTCTAACAGAAGTTTGAAGAGTCTCAACAGCTACATTTAAAGCTCTTCAACAGTTATTAATGAGAGTTGGTATAAAAGCTCGAAGCATTCAATTCCGTCAACTACCAAAACTCTACGTATTCAATTTGAAGTGATTACAATTTCTTGTTTCATCCATCTCATTTAATATCTTTGTATATCTTGTACTTCAGTGATTATCTTTATCTACTATGTGGGAGAGTTCAAACACTTATTTGATTATTAATTTAATCTCAAGGTAGAGGGCCGTAAGTGTGGGTGTACGATTACAACTTGTAAGGGGGAGTGAATCCTAGTGTGAGAGGATTACTTCGAGTACATAGTGTGTAATTGTATCTGTGATTGTAAGTTAGTGAAAATCTTACAGTGTCTGGGGATTGAACGTAGGTAGGGGTAAGCATTCGGTTTTCGGTTAAAACAAAAAAACCGAACTACACACATTTTAAAAACAAAACCCAAATCGAAGAACCGAAAAAACCGAAATATTTCAGTTCGGTTTTGATTAATTCGGTTTTTGGGCTTAAGTTGGGCCTTATTGAGAGCCTTTTTGTTTGGGTTAATTTCAAAATGGCAAATTTACTTTTTTTTTTTTTTTTTGCTGAATCAATCTACAATATTGACTATTGAGTGCAACCTGACTATAGTATACTTTACATGAAGCACCTGATATATATCGATTTTTACTTGTATGACAATAGGTTGCAGATTTTAAAATCAAAACATGGAATAATGATGGAAAGAGGAATTGGGTTGGGCCTGGACGTTTGGTACTGGTCTTCAGTTGAGGTGAGTCAAGGGTCATGACTCATAAGGTTGGGTCTGACTCATTCATATGCATTGTCGTTTTAAATAATTTCGGTTATTTCAACAAAAAAAAAAAATTGGTTTTTCGGTTTAACCGAAATAAATTTGCAAGAACCAAACCGAAAACTGAACTAAGCTAGTTTAAAAAACCGAACCGAACCGAAATAACCGAAGACCAAATTATTCGGTTCGGTTTTCGGTTTCGGTTTTGATTTGCTCACCCCTAAACGTAGGTCAAGAGTTAGACCGAACCAATATAACTCCTTTGTGTTCATTCTCTCTGTCTCTGTCTTTGTTTTATTATTCTTTAGGCAAATCGCAAAAAGAATTTGGAATCCCCTATTCATGCCCCTCTAGGTGATATTCCACTTTCAGCTTGAAATTTTGTCTTCTACGCACTCCTTATGTCCATATATAATAGTTCTATGGGTTATAGTGTCAATTTAAGAACGAACTATTTTCCTATGTGCATTCAACACAATTAATTATTTTGAAATGTTAAAATAGATATAATCAATTTTTTTGGTAGCATATATAGTAACACCATTAACTCTGGTAAACTTCCATTACCTTTTGCATTGTTGGTCTTACCAGTCTTCTCGCTCTTTATTATTTTAATATATGTTTAGAAATGTGCATTTTTTTAATGTGAAAATATTACTTAGACCCTATGCATGGAAACAATTTTATTTTAGTCAACTCCAAAATATTTCAAAATTTCACTACACCCTTTGGGTCAAAGTGAAATTAAATTTTGTCAATGAAAAACTAATAATGCCCTTACTTTATATTTTGAATAAGAGCATTTTCAAGATTACTAAGGGTATTCAAAAGACAAATAAATGAGTTTAAAAGAATCAAGGAAGTTAAAAAAAATTACAAGATAAATATATGAATGACTAAATTTTTTTAACTCCCGGGATTCTTTTATTAAATCTCTTTACAAGATAAATATGGTCATGCATAAGACAAATAAGGGGAATTCACAAGACAAATATGGGCCTATAAGATAATTATGTCTACTTTTTGTCCCAACAAAAGATATATAATTGTGTTGGGTGCTCATAATGAAATAGTTTATTTATTGCTAAATTTATACTTTTACCCTCATAAAAATATATTAAAATAATATAGAGTGAGAAGATTGATAGGACCTACAATGCAAAAAGTAATGAAAGTTAACCAGGGTTAACAACGTTGCTATATGTAACATCCCAACTTTTCTAAAGCAGTATATTTTTTTTTTCAAACATCATTTCAAAATGATCAGAGTAAAGCAACGGAGCGATTGAGTAACTGATATATAGATTCAAAATGCTGTAAGTCTGGCTTTTTACAACAGCAGTACTGTAACCGAGTGTTTCAAAAGAAATGTACAACAGCAAAAGGGAAGGCTTCCGCCGGAACATCGAAAGGAAGTCTTCAGCCGGAACTTCTACGCAGGTTGTTTGTCTCTCTCCTCGGTCCTCGGTCCTCGGGAACCTGACGCTATGTTAAGGGCTGAGATCCGCACCGGATCTCAGGTAACGGTTAACCTCATGTTTATGTATACAGACAACAGACATCAACAATACTAACATCGCGCTATCACAATCACAACCCATGCATATGTATTGCCCCAAAGATGCGAGACATATTGCACCCAAGATACGAACAGATTGCACCCAAAGATACGAGACGGATTGCACCCAAAGATACGACACATTCTTTAACCACTATATGCACTCAAACAAGATAACACCTCTACACCCATACCACATACATGCATACCATAAACATCGAGTTAGTGTTACAAAGACGCGGACGTACCTTCGTTGACGGCTGACGGTATTTCCGTCGAAATCGTACTTTAACTAAAACTGTGAAACGTCAAACAGTGGCACGTCGGGCAGCGGAACGGCAGCAGATCAGAGTTTCTGATATCCTATAAGGGTAATATCACTTTCATTAGTGATTTGACATTACGACTGGCATTTTAGGTAAAAATTACCATTTTGCCCTTATACCCCTAATTGGTGGAATTTCACCAGCACTTCGTTACTTTGGCTCCGTTTTTCCAAAATTTTGCCAGAACTTTGACCCAATCATAATTTTCGAAATTCTAACTTAAAATAGCCCTATCATATGATATCTAATCATACTTGAAAGATTAAATACTACTCTAGCATTACTACTCTAACTATTGAAAGAACTACGAAAGCTTAAAGCTCTGTACCGAAAAACTTACCCAGAGCTTCGCTGCAAATTCCCCCGGCTCCTCCTTCTCTCTAACCTCTCTCTAGTTTTCGGTTTCTTGCTCTCAAAATGGTGTGAAGAATGAATGAGAAATGAAGCCTATTTATAGAAAAGTGTAAGGACATAATGGGAATTTCCAATTTGATCACAACCCTTGTATACAACTTGTTGGATAAGGCAAAATCTTGACCATGGAATACACATTTTCATTTAGCTCCCTCCATGAGTCACCAACTTGTGACAACTTGCATATTCTAGAAGCTTTAGACCGATAAAGTTCCCCGATCGGTACCCGATTCGCGTAATCTCGGAAAATCTCAAAAATTCAGAATTACAAATTTGAAGACATTCTCTCACTTATTAGAAATGTCCAAGTAACCTAAATTTTGATTCCATATAGGGTCTCAACGGCCAGTCTGAAGTTTCTCGAAAGACGTGCCCGTCTTCGGAATTCACTTCTGGAATTGTCACTTTCTGGACAAAAATTCACTGAATCCAAATATGTCCAGATAATCATAAACTCATCTCCAAAGGTTGAGTTACAATTTATTTTGTTCAAATTCTAATTTTATGACTATCTGTCTTTTTATCAGATTTTCCCTATTTCGTCTTATTAGGAAAATGCTCTATCGGCTTCGGAATGAACTTCCAGAAAAGTCTACTTGAAGATAAAAATCCACTGATCAATATTTTACCTTGACTTTGGAAATCCTATTCCTGGTTCTCTAGATAGGATCCGTTTCCTATTTATCTTTTTACTATTCACTATAATTAATTATATAATAAAATATTACAAAATATCAATATACATTTTTTCTTTTATTTTTTCCCTTCTTCCCTCCAATTCATGTCGGCAGCATACATATATAATATATAATTATTTTTATTTTATTTTTTAATTAATTAATTAATTATTATTTTAATTATTTTTACATAATTTTTCATAACTTTTTCATATTGCTCCAAACTTGTATTTAGGCTTAAAAATACCTAAACTCATCCATTTTCCTCAAAAATTTCTAATTAATTAGCAAATATGTTTTTACTAATTCTTGGCCAAAAACCACTAATTTTAGGGTTTTACATAATTATCTTTGAATTTCCTTCGCTTAAGCTTAAGTAATTAGCCAATAATTACCTAATTACTTTCTTATCAATAGTTGATAATTTTCTTAATTAGAATGTCTCATTACCTCATAACTTTGGTCCTGACATCTTTGTTTTCATGTCTTCTGCATTATTTTAGGATTTACGAGGATATTTTGGTCATTTCAATACTTTTTGGACATTCTTATACAATTTCTCCAAGTTTGTAATTTAATAAATTACCTAAATTAGGGACAATATCCTTCCCTATTTCAAATAGATATTTACTTGCCTCTTTTATAGCTTTCACAGGGTATTTATAACCCATAATGTATTTAGGGACCTATTTGCAAATTATCTAATTTCAAGGGAAATTACCCTAACAATAAGGTAAACTCAATACAAGGTGTTTGAGACCTCATATTCACCTATTTTCAATAGATATATTTCCCAATTTTTGATATTTACCCTAAGTGTGCTTTTTAGGGTATTACACTATATATGCTAATAAAAAGAATTGATTTCGTTTACTTTTACACCCAAAATAGTTAATTGTGTTTGGTGCCTATAAGGAAAAAATTTGTTGCTAAATTTGCACCTTCACCCTAGTTGTATAAATAACTCATTTACATATATTAAAAAATTGGTTAATTATTTATAGTAAATATGTCTTGATTTTCTTAAACTACCCTCTTTAATTTTAATCATATGCATGAGAACTACTGCTTGATTGGGAGTCCTCCTTAATATGTAAAAATAATAAGGATACTTTGGGCATAACATAATAAATTTAGGAGGCAAATTAAATTATGGTAATCTTACATTATTAGGGGAAATCGCATTATGGTCTTAAGGAACATAATATATATATATATATATATATATATATATATATATATATATATATATATATATATATATATATATATATATATATATAGGGGTTATGATTTATACAGTGACTGCAAAAACATATTAGGTGCAGTGAGTCGTTTGGGTTGCAGATGAGTGGATATTGATTAATTACCTTTTATGTATTGCTTTCTTATTCACCTTTGGCGCGACATTCACGGCCTATTTAATGAATGGAAGATTAATTATAACAATATTTGGAAATTTGTTGATTGGGTATATATGGATTATTACCTTTATGATTCTTTAACTGAAAGCTAAAGTTTGACCAATTTTTTTTCCCCGATTATTTCCTGTCCCACATTTATTTCAATTGGCCACAATTCCAAAAGATAATTTAGTCTCCTGTTTTTACCTTTCGGTTAATTATTTAATTCTCAATTTTTAAAATAAAAAAGAAAATTGCTGAACAGGAATTTTTTTCCCTGGTTAAAAAGGGAAAAAAAATCCCGATTATTTCCTGTATTCCCACCTTTTGTTTCCGTCGTCCAATATTTTGAAGCACCACGCGAAACCGATCGGTTAGAATAATCTCAAACCTTCACTACTTCCCTCTCATCTCTTTTTTCTTTCTCTTCTTCGTAAAATGTATTATTTCAGCTTCATAGCATGTGTTTAATTCTGTATTCAAAAGTGATTACGTATTCTCCATACTCATCACATTTCTTTGCAGGGTGTTCTTTAAAACAAAAATCAATTGTGTTCGTTGAAGGCTGAAGAGCTGATTTTTCCCTCGCGAGCTTGTATTGATTTCCAATTGCTTCTTTCCTTGAGGCCCAAGCTTATCTAGCTTCATTCATCAGGTTTTAAGAATAGATTACATGAGTTACCCCAATTTCTTTCATGGGAAATAGTTTTTTTAGTAAATTTATTCTTGTGAGATTGGAATAGATGAAAATTGAATTCTGTATTTTGTCAGATTTAAGGACCTGCAAATATGTTTTTATCTAGGTTTGCTTTCCTATTTATTGAGATTTAGATATCTTAGTCAAATTTAATCATGTTTATTTTGGTTAATGATGTAAATATTGTACAGGCTAATGGTCAATTTTTTCACATCTTTGTAATGGATCACTCCCAAATAACAACTATTGAAGACATTGACATCAGTGGAAGTTTAGTATATACAGATGACGTTGTTGATTTGGGGAAAGACAATGATGAATTTAGAGAAGATGATCAATGTAAAATCATGGAAGATGAAGATGGTGATTATGGTGAAGAGAATGTAGAAATCATTGTGGGAGATAATGATAGTGGATTGAGTGAGGCCCCTATTTTAGGGAGAGTGTTTAAGACAGCAGAAGAAGCTTATGGTTTCTATAATGATTATGCACAAGGTAAAGGATTTGGAATACGTAAGCATTATACTAGCAGGAATATGAAAACACAACAAATATATAGGTGGAATTATGTGTGCTCAAAGCAAGGTGTCAAGAAACAAAATGATAAAAGAGTGGGTGATCACAATGTCAAAAGGAGAAGGGATTCAAGGACAAATTGTGCAGCGATGTTACAAGTAAAGTTAGTGGATGGATTATGGATCGTGGAGAAGTTTAATGATGCACATAATCATCCATTGATTATGACTCCTTCAAAGGTGAAGAAATTTCCTTCTCATAGTGTTTTAAGACGCTCAAATTTCACTAAATCACTTGTTACTAAGCTTTTGAGGAGGGTTTGACGTCATCAAAAATTTCCAAGGTGGTGAATGCTATGAACAAAGAAGTTAATATTACTTCTGTTCAAGTCAGCACTATTCTATCAGGACAAAGAAAGAATAATGTAGGACGAGAATGTCAAGGCATCATCAAACACTTTCAAAGGAAGTCCGCTCTTGATACATCTTTTTATTTTGATATGCATCTGGCAGAAGATGGTACACTAAAAAGTGTTTTTTGGGCGGATGGTAGGTCGAAAGCTGCATATGCTCATTTTGGCGAAGTCCTTGTGTTTGACGTGACTTATAAAACGAACAAGTTTAGGTTTCCTTTTGCCCCTTTTGTGGGCATTAATCACCATGGGCAGTCAATTTTATTTGCTGCCGCTTTGTTAGAAGATGAAACAGAGGCAACATTTAAGTGGTTGTTTGAACAGTTTCGGACATGTATGTTTGACAAGTCTCCTATTGCTATTATCACTGATCAAGACAAAGCTATGGGAAAAACAATTTCTAATATATTTCCAAAAGCACGACATCGTTTTTGTGCATGGCATATCAAAAAACATGTTATGGAGCATAGTCAAGCATTGCGCACACAATTTAAAGATAGTTTTGATATTGACTTCCGTGAGTGGTATAAAAGTCGAGACATTGATGAGTTTGAAGACAAGCGGGAAGAATTGACGACTAAATATGATATTAAAGTAGGTAGTTGGTTGTCCAACATGTATAACTCACGTCATCATTGGGCAAAGGCATACTTGAAAATACTTTTTTTGCTGGAATGACCACAAGTGGCCGAAGTGAGAGCATCAATTCATTTTTTGATGGATACGTCAACTCTAACACGATGTTAAATGACTTTGTTACCCAATATGACAAAGCAATCAAGTCCAGGAGGGATGCAGAAGAAGATGAGGATTTCAAAACTAGAAATACAAAAGCAATTTTGGAGACTAATCATCCAATTGAAGTAATAGCTGGAGAGAGTTACACAAGAAAATTATTTGAGATCTTTAAAAGAGAGTGGAAGGCTGCCATACATGATTACTTTCATGAAAAGATTTCAACAGACAAAAATGTGATCAAGTATCGAGTGGGGTCTCCTGAAGTTGATAAAAAGTGGTGGGCAATTGTTGACTACCATTTAACTAAAATATTCACGACTCATTGTTCTTGTGGAAAATTTGAGACTATGGGGATTTTGTGCAAACATATTTTATACATCATGAAGAAGAAACAAATAATGACCTTACCCCTGAAAAATATATTCTGTCTAGATGGACAATGAATGCAAGCTATAAGGTTGATAATCTTGTAGGTGTTCATGCAGATACAGCTACTAATGAAGTTAGTGCATTGTCTTTGTGGTCGGTTCACTGTAAAATCAACATTGCTGTTTCTGAAGCCTCAGATTCTATTTTTGAGATTAGAAGGTTTGACACTATGATTACTGAATTTTTGCAACAACAACTAGAAAGAAAGAGAAAGAGAATTGAAGAGGAACCAACTCCCAAAATTGTTCCTTCACCAATTCTTAGTACTGCTTCTCAAGTTTCACTCATTAATGATGTGCGTGATCCTACCCAACTAATCAGAACTAAAGGGCGTCCAAAGGTTGCTTCACGTATAAAATCAAGCATAGAAATGTCGACAAAACAACAAAGGACTTGCAGTTATTGTCAAGGAAAGGGTCATTATAAAACTGGTTGTCCGAAGCAAAAGGTATGTGTGAAGTTGATGTTTGTGTTTGACTCTTTAAACTTGATGAAAAGTTTGTAAGTTTTATTTGCAGATGGATATTGCAAGAGATAAGCAAAAGGAGTAGAAATTATTGTTCATATTTTGACGGTTTCATTTTGGTAAGCACCGACTTATTTATTTATTTATTTTAAATATAAAATTTATTTTTTGATGGAGATTTTGTATTGTACTGCAGGCCAATCTAAAGCTCAAGACGTGCTTAACTAAAGAAGAATTGAAGACTTAGTACCTAATGTTTTTGATAATGTATGTACGACCTTCTATAATGTATTGCACATGCTGCACATAATGGGTGCATTATTTTTTTTGCAAGTATATCTAGCTTCTACAATGTATTGCACATGCTGCACATATTGGGTGATTTTTTTTTTTTTTTGCCAATGTAATGCTTCCAATAACCTGTATATGAAAACTATGAAAGTTCATCTTCCACTAAACAATGTTGCCTACGTTAACAATCAAAGTTCCAAGCATAAATATTCCAGGGGCATATACCCCATTTACTAAAAAAAACTTTTTCCCATGAGAGAAATTGGGGTAAGAAAATAAAAGAAATTAAAGAAGTAACTTGTATTTACAGAATCAAAAGCATTTACACAGTTAAAAATAAGATGCATCAAACACACGAGCCGTACATTTAATTAGTTTTGCACCAATAGAAAAAAATTCTTGTTCAGCAATTTTCTTTTTTATTTTAAAAATTGAGAATTAAATAATTAACCGAAAGGTAAAAACAGGAGACTAAATTATCTTTTGGAATTGTGGCCAATTGAAATAAATGTGGGAATACAGGAAATAATCGGGGGAAAAAAATTGGTCAAACTTTAGCTTTCAGTTAAAGAATCATAAAGGTAATAATCCATATATACCCAATCAACAAATTTCCAAATATTGTTATAATTAATCTTCCATTCATTAAATAGGCCGTGAATGTCGCTGCCAGCAGTGAATAAGAAAGCAATACATAAAAGGTAATTAATCAATATCCACTCATCTGCAACCCAAACGACCTCGTATGTATTCACTGCACCTAATATGTTTTTGCAGTCACTGTATAAATCATAACCCCATATATATATATATATATAAAGTTTCTGTATATGATTTAGTATCTAAGAATTCCTAATGAACCTTAGGATTCGAATTGTGAAATTACTTGTTTGCCCCCATTGACAAGTCATAGTATTACCATTGACAAGTCTATATGTTGATAAGTGTATGGGTACATATTGACAAGTCGTAGTGTTACCGTTACAAGTATATATGCCTTCTAGACAAGTCATAGTATTATAGTTGACAAGTTTATGTGTCATACTAACAATGGGGGCAAATATGTAGTTTTACAATTCAAATCCATATCACTGAGGTCCGGAGTTTTTTGACAGTGAAGAATTATATACTAGAACTTTCTTATATTTTTGTTCTTCCAAAGGACCATACCACGATTTTCCTATTTGTTATCAAAGTAAAACCCTTATCCGACTCATATTTCGGATAGGATGTAGCCAGTATGACTCTTTTTCTCTTAGCTTAGATTGGTCCAAAATATAAGTTGAATTTGATAATATATAAAACATTTACGTAGATTACATATAATAAATTAGATTTATTATTACCATGAAAAATTATAAGAATTGACTATTTCAACTTTAATTAAAATTAAGTTTTTTTAAACTTTATATTAGGTAAGAAATACATAATTATTGATTTTTCATAATTTTAAAATATTTTGTTTTTGTTCAAGCACACGTGTCTTCCTTTGTTTTTTCCCCTCAAGTCCACATATCATTCGTGTGTGGATTTTGAGTCTTTGGGGTGACCTGATTACAATTCTAATCGGGCAGCATGTGTCTTCCTATCAAAAGACAATATTGTTTGAGATTAGGAACACAGGAACTAACAATTTAAAAGAAACATAAATATAAATTAGAATAAAGTATATTTTTTGTCCTTTAAATTTACATGAGGTATACTTTTGATCCCTTAACTTTATAAAGTATACTTTTAGTCCTATAATTTTAACACCGTTAATTTTGCTAATGGAAGATGCAAACTCAAGTGATAATAGTATAAACTTAAGTGATGAGTGTATAATTAAATGTTACTCCCTCCGGTCCTAATTATAGGAGCAAATTACCAGAATTTGGGAAGATTAAGGAAGAAAGTAAAATTAGTTAATTATGTGTATTTTCAAAAAATACCCCTCTGAAAATTAAAAATTACATAAGGCAATTAGTTGGCATTATGAGGGAAATGAATGTGGTTCGTGGAGAAGGTAATCAAGGACATGACCGATGGAGGGGCTGATTATTGCTTCAATGCGTGGGGATGGCATCGTTAGTGCATGAAGCATAGTGCCTCTTGTCGAAAGGTTTCTCTCGCCTTTTTAATCCACTTGAGTAAACTTGAAATTTCATTTTGAAATTTGTTGTTATTATTAATTATGAGCAACTAATTTCTTTTACCATGCAAAATATGACAAAAATTGCTCAAAATTATTTTATATAAAAAAGTATAATTTAGGTGTATATGACATTAATGAGTTGCAAACATTATTTACTTTATAAAATATATAGGTTGTATTATTAAATTATTATTGTCTTTAATTATTATTGAGAAAGTATAAATAGGGGTATTATAGGAAAAAATGACAAAAGTTAAAACTTGCTCTTATAATTAGAACCAAAACCAACTCTAAAATTTGCTCTTATAATTAGGACCGGAGGGAGTATTACGCTTAAATTTAAAATATGGGTAAATTGAAGAATATATAAAATTTATGTAATTAAATGTTATTATTAGTTATCACTCGAGTTCACTGCATCAGAGTTTTCCGTTAGCAACATTAAAAGTGTGAGAATTTTAGGACAAAAAGTGTACTTTATAAAGTTAAGAAACCAAAAGTATGTCTTACGTAAAGCTTAAAGGACTAAAAGTATATTTTAGCCTATAAATTAATTTGTTAATAATTTCTTCCTAGTGGGGCCAAACACAATAATGTCACTCATCCTTAATATAAGACATATTTTAGGAGTTTGTCTTAGTTTTAAATATATAGGGTTTAATGTGTACACTTGCCTTTGCGAAATATATTTTTGTCACACTCACATAAAAAGTGTGTAAACCCCCAAAATCGTATTTATGATAAATATCATAAATTAGTAAAAAATGCCTATTAGAAATAGGTAGTGGAAAAAAGGCTTTTAAGACCGGACCAAACAGTACATTAGGACCGGACCAAATGACCGCCTTGTTCCAGCGGTATTAAAAGTCGACCTTTAAGACCGGACTTTTCCACGGTCTTAAAGAGTTTCTTTAAGACCGACATTTTAAACCTTCGGTCTTAAAAGTCGTACTAAATAAATCTGAAATATTTTTGGTTCGGTCCTAAAACTCAAACTTTAAGACCGGACATAAAACCGACCGCTCTTAAAAGATCCAAATATTAAGACCGGACAAATATAAATCCGGTCCTAAAGATAGCGACTCTAAGACCGAGAGGACTAATTACCCTGGCCTTAAAAGACCGACTTTCAAGACCGGATTTTTTCAATGGACCGGTCTTAAAAGACCAACTTTTAAGACCGGCTTAACACCTTTAAGAGCGGTGTTATGTATACATCCGGTCTTAATATTTGAACATTTAAGACCGTCTTTTTATTTGCGGTCTAAATTTTCCCGTATTTTTCCCCGTTCTGTTCTTCCCGATCAATATATATACATAAATCCACCATCCAAAACAAAGACATAAAAGTCGATATACTTTAAGCTACAAGCTATGAACATGAATAAATTGAATTGGGAAAAAGAATACAAATATTATCCACCATGAGTTATGTGGCCTCTTAATTAAGTCTACAACAACTAAAGTAATTTATACAATAAGCTAAGATATAACTAATTACAATCACAATGAGTTACAATACATGCAAGACGTAATTCAACATACAAATGTAGTCCAATATATTATTCACCATGCCTTCATCCGATTCCCACCCAACAACGTAACATGCATCCTCTTTATAACATGCCCCTTTGAATCGGATCCTCGCCACAAAAACAAAACAAGAACAAATTCATATTCAATGATGACATTGTTTAATTAAGAACATAGACAAATATATAATAATAGTTAAAACCTTAAAGTTTTCTAAGAATTCTGCATATGAATATTAATTACCTTATGAATTGACTCTTTTATAAAGTGATATCCTCCCATATCCCTTCTTGATGATCATTTCTTATGCCGGTTCATTATCCGCTTCATCTTCTTCGCTCATGTCCTAGACCCCTTGAAAAAGGAGTACTATCAGGAAGACCATAATTTGAATGACTTTCCTCATCAATATCAATGACCCTCTTTCCTTGGAGAGCTACAGACCACATTTTATTTTCTTGATCGGTGATATAGAACACTTGTTTCGCATGGTCTCGCCATAATAAAAGGTTCATCTCCAAAACTTCTACTATTGACATCGACTAAAGTAAATCCTAGCCGATCGATATGAACACCATTATTGACATTAACCCACTTGCATTTGAAGATGGGAAATCTAATTTTGACATAGTCCACCTCCCAAATCTCTTCAATAACCCCATAATATGGCATGACCGCCAATTTAGGCCTCTTGTCTTTCGAACCGGAGAAGTGCATAGATTCAGCCTCTAACATAACACCACCGTTCGACTCGTGCTCCTATCATCTAGGGACTTCGTGTAAAATGTATAACCATTGATCACATACGAATTCCAACTTATGACTTCAACCTCGTGACCACGTGCTAACCATTTCATTGTGTCGAAACACATTCGATCCTCGACCTTTGTTTGAACCATTTTGCAAAAGTTCTCGTTATGCTCCCTAATCAACCTTTGTTCGGTCATTCGATGGTTTTCTTTCCTTACAGCCTCTTTATGTGTAGATATGCCGGCTTGAACTTCATCAACATTATTCAATATGTATAAGTGGACTTGTGACAATTCATCACGATCCACACTCTTTACCGAAGCCCCACGTCTACCCCCTTCAGCATGCTGACGTTTTGGAAGCCCAATATGTCTTACTTTGGCCAAATAATTTTGACAAAATTCCATGGCCTCTTCGTAAACATATTTCTGAACAATTGATGCTTCCGCCGGACGCGTTCTTCACATACCCTTTTAGGAATTTCATAGATCTTTCAATAGGGTACATCCACCGTAAATGGATAGGGCCGCACAACTTTATCTCCTCACTAGATGAACAATGAGATGAACCATGATGTCAAAAATGAAGGAACAAAAAGCTTTTCAAGGTGGCACAAGATAAGATATCCTTCATTCTCCAATTCATCCAACTTTTCAATCTTGAAAACTTTACTACAAACCGCATTGAAGAAGAAACAAAGTCTAGTCAAAACGACCCAAGATCATATTCGGCGATCCTCGAATAGCTACTGGGAGTAGCTGTTGCATCAAGACATGACAACCATGAGACTTTTGGCCTACTAATTTCAAGTCCTTCATCGAGACAAGCCTCTTAAAATTTGAAGAATACCTCGAGGGAACTTTTGTGCCATGTAAACACTCACAAAGCTTCGTTTCTCATCCTTAGACAAAGTATGAGAAGCCGGGGACAATAAGTTCTCTTCCCATATGGCCTTGGATGCAAGTCTTCGCGTATTCCCATTGCTTGCAAATCCAATCTTGCCTTCACACCATCCTTCGAACTACCTTGTATGTTGAGAAGCGTGCCCACAATACTATCACATACGTTCTTCTCCACATGCATGACATCAATACAAAGTCTCACATCAAGATTGCGCCAATAGGGAAGATCAAAGAATACAGATCTCTTCTTCCATATATTTGTTTCTTTTCTACTCTTTCCAAAGCTTACCGAAGATGACACCGATATTTTTAACCTTTTCATACACTTGCTCCCCACCAATGCCACCGAGCTTCTTCATACTCTTGGCCACCAAAAAGGCCTTCTTTAATCGACGATATGGGTGGCCCCGTCTAAGAAATCTCCTATGTCCAAGATACACCGTCTTTCTTCCATGTTGAAGTTGATGGTAGCATGTGCCTTCTTCACAAACCGACATGCTTTATGGCCTTTTACACTATACCTCGACAAGTTCCCATATACTGGGAAGTCGTTTATAGTACAAAATATCATGGCTCTCATTTTAAAGACCTCCTTCTTGAAAGAGTCAAAAACATCGACACCTTCTTCCCACAATTCCTTCAAGTCTTCGATCAAGGGCTCCAGTAAACATCTATGTCATTTCCGGGTTGTTTTGGTCCCGAAATCAACATAGACAAAGATGATGTACTTTCGTTTCATGCATAACATAGGAGATAAGTTGTAAACAATCAGAGTACAGCCATGAGCTATGTATGCCGCTAAGGCTTCCATAGGGATTCATGCCATCCGTGCTAAGGGCAAGCCCGAGGTTCCTAGGTTCTTCGCCGAAGTTCGGAAATAATTGATCGATCTTCTTCCATTGAGAAGAATCGGCCGGATGTCGAAGCCGTCCATCCGAAATCCTCTCATCTCGCATGCCACCTCGATTTTTTGCATCATTTTCATTCGCAAACAACCGCTTGAACCTTGGTATGATTGGAAGATACCACAACACTTTTGCAGCCCCTTATCCGACTTGTACCGTGGGGTTTCACATATCGGACAACTCGCTTCTCTTCAAACTCTTTTCTATACAATACGCAATCATTCTAGCATGCATGGATCTTTTTGTACTCCATCCCCAATGGACAAAGTATCTTCTTAGCATCATAGTAGCGATGCGGCAACACGTTATCATTCGAAGCATGTCCTTCAAAGCCTCAAGCAATTCTCAAAACTCTTGTCGCTCCATCCATGACGTGCCTTCAAGCTTACCAATTTCAATACAACGCTCAACAATTGGTATTTTTACACCCACGGTATAGCGGTGTCTCGCATCACTGCACATATTACCATATGCATGTGATCGCTCAAAAGCCTCTTCTCCTACATCACGGATAATGTCCTCTATGCGATCATCCATATCCGTGTCATTATCATCAAAGGCCACTTCCCCATGTTTTTTCCCACTTGATGGCACTTGTTCACCATGCCATACCCATACTGTATAAGTCTTACAAAATCCGTGACAAATTAAATGTGTGCGTATAACTTCGTGACATAGTCGACACTCATTCAAACATTTTACACAAGGGCAATAATACTTCCCCATCATCATGGGCATTTTGTTTAGAAAATTCTATAAATTCCCTAACCCCATTCTGATATTCAACACTCGTTCGTAAAGCATCTATCCAACCGTGATCCATAGTAGAATTCCTATATATTATAGACGAAAATCATTGATCATACATAATCCGAAAATTGAAACTTGCATATAAAATAAGCCAACTCCAAATGCAAATATTGTCTCAAAGAATCACTTTTACTGGGAACTTGCCCATTAAATGCATAACAAATTAAGAATCACTTTTGGTCATAAATGCATCACAAGAGGAACTTGCCCATTAAATGCATAACAAATTAAGAATCACTTTTGGTCATAAACGCATCACAAGAATCCAAGAACCAAAGTAAATGCAAGACGAGGAAATTAAATGCAGGGATGAAGGTCTTGTGGACTAACCCGTAGCATATAAATTCAAATGCGTTAGCCGAGTCGTCTTACTTCTCCGCTCACGAACGTTGAAGTTGCGCACAAGACAAGCAAGAGTAACCTAAAAACACTTGTTGGTCAGTTGGGTAGGTCTAAAGTGCAAATATAATCTTCAAAAACAATATTCATTAACAACAGAGAATACCCATAACAACATTACACTGATTTCGTTAAACCCATGAAAACAAAGAACGATAAGTCGGAAAATAATAAAGTTTTAACCGAAAGATCTGTTACAGCTTCGTCTATAGACGTTTAGCTAAGGAACCAGAGAGTGATTGTCGAGAGAGGTACGCGAAGCAGCGACGAAGCTGAGAGGGAAATTTCGAGTCGGAACCTGAG
This sequence comes from Acacia pycnantha, assembly GCA_025563575.1. Lineage (NCBI taxonomy): Eukaryota > Viridiplantae > Streptophyta > Magnoliopsida > Fabales > Fabaceae > Acacia > Acacia pycnantha. The sequence continues at coordinate 4,069,581 of JAMWYP010000098.1, read as the reverse complement.
TATTCACTTTGGGCAAGACAAGAGAGCAGAGAGGGAAATTTAATTTTTCCGCGCGACAAAGATACCTTATTTAGCTTTTTGGATTTTATTAATACCGGTTATTAATTAAATGTCCGGTCCTAAAGATACAACTAACATTTTAAGACCGGAGTTTTAAAAGTATCCGGTCCTAAAATTTTATTAGTCTTTTAAGTTTTAAGACCGGAGGTTTATAAAACATCCGGTCCTAAAATTCAAATACTCTTTAGATCCGTTACTTATAAAATGTCCGGTCTTAATGGCCTTGGTGATTGCAATATTAAATAAATAAAATAAAGGATATTTTTAGGACAAAAATAAAGGAAAATTGGAGAATAATTTAATGATTTACTGGAGAACAACCAAAAAATTCATAGTGTTCTTAATGTTTCTTACATTACTTCAGAATATATACACAACAACAAAAAAACAAAAGAAAAACAAGCTGAATAATATCATCCACAAGAATCTGACTGAACAACCTCGGCGATTTCGGCGTGAAGAGCATTAATTTCCCACCGGAGATCAGCAAGTTGTTGTCTTATTCTCTCCACCCGCAATATGAATGGATCATTACAGGAGCGGAGAGGGGTCGAGGTAGGCGCGCCTGGGCCAACAGTTGGAGAGGGGGATTACGAACATCTCGCATGGCCAGCTTCAAGATGAGGGATGGACTCAGCAAGGACAGGATCGGCAGAAGGATCGAGGGGGTGCGGCATGAGCAATCTCTTCATCATCCGAAGAAATAACAATGGGTCCATTGACCCGAGAGTCTTCGGAAACAATACGACGCACTGTCGCTGGAGGAGGCGCACCATATAATGATCTAGCCATGGCACGAGCTTGAGGCGTGTACGCACCCCTACGAGCGCTTGCTTGTATCTAACCATGGTTTGAGGATTTGAGAAGTTGGGGCAGAGAGCTATGAAGTGAGGAGTTAACAGAACAAAGAGGTAGTGTGTGGAGTATATAAGGACAGATAGCAGAGAGATAAACATCGATGATGAATTTTTCAATATAATGAATTTAATGTTTCTACTTTAAGAGCGTATTTGTTCAAAATATCCGGTCCTAATAGTCATTTACTTTTAACAAACTTTTAAGACCGAACTTTTATCTTGTATCCGGTCCTAAAACTAATTTTTAATTCAATTACTTTTAAGACCGTCCTTTTATCATATATCCGGTCCTAAAATCATAAGACCGATATTTTATCTTGTATCCGGTCCTAAAACTCATTTATTATTATATATTTCAATTTATTTTTTCAAGTAAGAATTTTTGGTTAAAAATATTACTTTTAAGAACGGATCTTACACAAGATCCGGTATTAAAAGTTCATTCTTTTCAAAGAGTCCCTTCCCCATGTTGAAATGAATGATTCGTAGTCTCTTCGGCCCACATAAACTTCCCAACTAGGCGTCTCCTCGTATTCTCGAGCAAATATGCGTCTCCTCGTTAATGTTTCCGGCGTTTCACATTCTTCAAGATGGGTTCTCTATTTAAACCCGTTGTTACTTTCTTCACATTCATCTCCATCTCCTCCTAGAACCTCCACCGTAATGGCTTCTCCACCACGACGAGGTCCTCCTTCGGGCGAAATCCCGAGGCACCTCCATATCCTCCTCCGTTGCCTCCGAAACCGAACTTCGGCGCATGCCGGAGCACTGATAGCCCGCGCCGATCATATAGACCGAAGCTTGGGCAAACTGTTTCAGTCTATCACGCCGTCAACAACAAGCTGAAAGCGGTACTCGACGCCAATGACGTTGAGTACCATACCTCTGATGACGACTTCTCCGACCCTTCCCTCCCCTCCGACAACGATGGGGAGGATTAGAATTTTTAAGTTTTTTTTTTTGTACTGCTGCCTCACAAGGCAGCAGAAAAAAAATATTATTAAATAAAATTTTTATTTCCCAATCGCCTTCCTTGTTTGTCTTTAACTTTATGTTCTTTTTTCTCCGACAACAAGAACAAACAAAACATTGTCCTCTTCGTGGTGAACAATCTTAAAAATTTGCAGGATAAAGTTAACAGTTGCGACCATACAAAACAAAACAAAAACATTATTTACCTTTTTCGAATAAAAACAAACAGAGTGACGACTCTTCTCAAGTTTGGACCATCGTTGTCGTCCCCTCTACTTTTCCCGATGTGAACATTTTCGTGTCCTTTTCGTTATCTTCTTTCTTTTTCCGACAAAAAGAAAAGGGACACCGATGATGATCTTCACATCCATAAAAGTAGAAACGAGGACAACGAAGCACAAAACTTGAGAAGAACGCCGTAAACATGGTTGCCTTGAACCCTAACGATATGTCCGAAAACCGAGTCACCAACTCTATTTAAATGAAGAATATTAGGACCGGACGTATAATAAATCCCCTGGTCCTAAAAATTAAGCCTTATTTTAAAATTTAAAGTTAGGAGCTGACAACTAACAAATATACGGTCCTAAAGGTTTCGCAATCTATTAAATAAAACGAAGACTTTTAGGAGCTGACAACTAACAAATATACGGTCCTAATATTTTAGCCATATATTTTCTAGACTTTTAGGACCGGATACTTGACATATATACGGTCCTAAAAGTCTCAACCCATATTTTTTAGAATTAGACGAAGACTTTTAGGACCGGATATTTGTTAAATATACGGTCTTAAAATGGACGAAGACTTTTAGGACCGTACTTTTAACAAATATACGGTCCTAAAAGTCTCTACCCATATTTTTTAGAATTAGACGAAGACTTTTAGGACCGGATATTTGTTAAATATACGGTCTTAAAATGGACGAAGACTTTAGGATAACAAATATACGGTCCTAAAAGTCTCTACCCATATTTTTTAGAATTAGACGAAGACTTTTAGGACCGGATATTTGTTAAATATACGGTCTTAAAATGGACGAAGACCTTTAGGACCGTATTTTTAACAAATATACGGTCCTAAAAGTCGCGAATACTTTTCAGAGCCTCTTATGGCTCATTTTCAACATCCGCCTGTACCTCAAATTTCAAGCACTAAATAGCTTTATCCACCAATCCATTCATTCAGAAACCCAAAATGGACACACACAAATTGTTCGAAAAAATAAACAAATTTATTATTGAATTGCATTGCGTTATATTTACAAAAGAATGAATTAGCTAGTCGAAAAATAAACAAATGTATGTATCAAGGCTATTGTTGCTACAACATATATTATTTACAAATGAATTAATTTAGGACATTAATTATTGTCCTGACTTTGATTTTCTAAGACCAGTTTATACAGATATTCACAAAACACTTCGCGTATATGCTCCACTTCATCATCATCAAATGGCTTTTGACAGCAAACCTCTCGTAACATCAAAGACAAAATGTAAATAACATATTATTACGTGCATATTTCATATGTAACATTAAGCCATCAAGATCGAATTCACCATAACATTTTACCCTTAAAGTGAATGTAGTCTTTCCTCCGTCACAATATCATATATGTGTTTCATCACGTACGGCCACATAAGTTCGATTCATTCGGTTGTCGACGGTCTAAAAATAACAATAAATATATATAAGAGCATATATAGCTTATCGACCAACTTCGTAAGGCAATTATGCCATGTCCAAATATGTACTAACCTTAATTTTGTGCCATTTAGGATCTCGTGATCTTAACCCCACGCTTTTTTTTACATCAACTTGGAAGGTCTTCATGCCACTATCATCAAAATCACAAATTTATCAAGATGTTCACTGAAAATTCACAACAGAGATTTCGCACAAGATCTTTCAAAATGATATTCTTACTTGTTGATGATCTCGCTTCAACACATGCGATGGATCCATGTGAATGGAGCATAAGAAGATAACATAATGCGACTCCATGTTCATGACGACCAACCGATAGTGGTTGCTGAAAATTCACAGCGTAAAATACTCAGTGATATATATATATATATATATATGTAGCATAATTAAGTGAATTGCAGACAAGAATTGTGATATATATGTACCCGAGCCAGTATGGAAACAAGTACACCTTTCTTGGCACTTGACACAACCTCTTTGATATGTACTCCTGTCTCAATTCCAGAGGTTGTGTTGTACTTGCATACACTTTGAACCAGTTTCTTGTGCATGCACCTACAAGAATGACATCGATCAGGGAATTAGTATATATGTATGTGTGTCTAAACGGTGCATTTAAATTATGTAATCAAGGAAGAAGATACTTACTTCATAAATATTTGAACACATGGACTAGTAACCAGCTTTCCAGGAAGCAGCATGGTCTCTACATCTTCATTATCAAAGTAAACCGGTTGAGGATTTGGGATGCCTACTACTTCATCGACAGGCCACGATTTATCTTTAAACCATTTTTTGGCTACCAAATCTTTTATTTTTTCCTTGGCCGTCAAGTTAGCAGTAGGGGATGGAACTTGAGGAGGGGTGGAGCTTGAGGAGGGGATGGAGATTGAGGAGGGAGTGAAGCTTGATGAGGGGGTGGAGCTTGAGGAGGAGTAGAGACATCTACAAGCTTCACCGGCCAAGAGATGAAGGTTCCCTTGACATCACTCACAAGCTTCACCATCAGTTGGGAGAGGGACAGTGCATCAAAGATCACCTCTTCAACCGACACTCGACTTCATCATCGCCATTTGTTCGTGGTGTACATTTGATCCCAAGTTGTGGACAGTCCCTTTAGCAACCAATTGTCTATGACCATCACGATCCTCCACATACGATGACAAGGTTGCTCGATCGTCCAACAATGCAGCTCCTCTAGTGCTCGTTGCCGCATAGGTGCAGCCAAGGTGTCAAGGGATCCACACTGGTCTCTCGCCGAGAGCTCGTGAGGGACTTCATTTTCTCCATCTCCTCCTTCATCTTGCTCATCTCGATTGAAACATCCTCAATGCAAGATCTTTCGCCGCCGATTCCTCACTTAATTTGGCAAGCGTCTCGATCCATCTCCTCCCTGTAACCATACTTTGTCTATGGCGTTTGGATTTACCAAAGTATTGCTTTAGGCCTACCCGTCCTCCAATCCCCCTTACACGCCCCGAGTGATCTGGTTTTCCTGGCCGCAATGGCCGAACATCATTCCTCCCGTCCGACGCAAAAGATCCCTCTCGCTCTTTCTTTTTAAGATCTTCCCGTAAGATACGTATAACGAGAAGCTTAGTGATGAAACATGTTTAGTAAGTAAAAATAACAATATCGATACTTACAATTGCTTCAAAGAACTACACGAGTTTTTCACTGTAGGCGCCGCTTGGCTTTTGCCGAATATACAACCACAGCTCCTCGCGACGTATTGGAGATGGTGGCTGGTCAACTACCGTAGAAGGATTGGATTCAGCTTCATCTTCCAATCTCTTCCGTTTGGCTGCCATCAAATCTTTTTCGGCCTTTTCATATCCGCCGCGAGAAGCCCTGTGTGGGCAATCATTCTTTCTCCCAATCTCCCGATATTTTTCCCTTATTTTCTCGTGAATCAGATTGAAAACAACTATATATCAATTATGAATTCCAACCATGTCACTAACAGAAATTAGAGAACTTCGCTTGATATGAACGTCAAACATTAGTCAAATTCACTTCATCAAGTTTCAACATTTTACTTAAGGAAGATGTAGCATTGTTGAAGAAATTGGGAAAACCAAAGGAAAGGGAGTTGCGTAAATGCCGCCAACTCACCAATTCATTCATTCATCATAAATGGTTCCTACACATATTAGAATAACTAACTAACTACTTGCACCGAAACCATTACACGCTTAACATACTTACTAACTAACAAAGAACGTCTAACCATGGCCATTACACGCTTTACATATCGACTTGCATGGAACTAGGAAATGCTCCTCTCATGCAGACAAAGGCAGCAAATGTATACTTCTATTCACACACCAAACCATTTAACTAACAGGATTAGATGTACACAATAACAATTCACATATCCGCACAAAGTTAATAAGCAAACAAAAGTGCAAACAAAACTAAATATAAACTCACCAGAGCTTCAGAGTGGTCCGCTTCGAACAAATTGTTGCCAAGTTTGTTCATCAAGAAATTTGTACTTGTCCTGTGGTTGATGGTCGCTTCTCCTCGGCAAAAATATAAGTGTTAGCCGAAAGGTCTTAAACTTCCCGAACCGCTCAAAGACAATAAGACAATGTTGAGGCTTTCAACTTCTCGACTGTGTGACGGTGAATGTAAGCCTGATAGTGTCCCACATAGGATCCTTTATTGTTTTTTGGTCCACATTTTTCCACTCATCACCAAAATGCTAACCTTACCGCGTACTAGAGCGCCGACAAAACTAGTATATGTGCTTTTATTAGGACCGAAAGGTTGCAAATTTTCATCAAAAAGAATCTCGAGCTTCGTCCCGCAATTCCGACTAAGGGATACTTCCATCATTCGTGTGCCGCTTCTACCACGGCGGCACGGCGCCGAGGAGGCTCAATGTGAGATGAAGAGGGTTCATTCGTCCGACCCTCACCACCAAACCAAGATCTGGAGTTTCAAGAACACGAGTGGAATCGTTTTCACCGTTCATTTTCAAGACAAGAAGAGAGGAATGCCCGAGAAAATGAGGGAGTAACAGAGGCTAACGACGCGGGCGAGGAAGAGAGGTAATGGAACAGAAGGGTTTCGCAACGTGAACAGGGGTTCTTCAAAGAGAGTGACAAAAGCTTCCGCGCGAAGTTAACGTTTGGCGCTTCATTTTTAAGACCTGACAAATACACATATACGGTCTTAAAAGATAACCTTTAAGACCGATCTCTATATGTCCTGGCCTTAAAATTAATTAATTTTTTATTCAAACTTTAGTACTGGCCAAATTTTATGTCCTGGTCTTAAAAGTCTAACTTTTAAGACCGGCCATTCTCAGTAACTATGGTCTTAACATTTATTAATTTTTTATTTAAACTTTAGTACCTGACAACTTTTAAGTCCTGTCTTAAAGGTCTAACTTTTAAGACCGTCTTTATAAATGTTCGGTCTTAAAACTTTAATACATTTATATTTTAATTTTTCCGTATTAATTTTGGAGTGTAGAAAATATAAGTCTCGGTCAGTATGAGATTTCTCCAAAAGTAATTGATATTTCAATTTTTTAATAACATTTTTTAAGACCGGTTGTTATTTTAACAGTCCGGATAAGACCTATGAAAAAATGATCCAAAGTAAGAAGATCTTTATATTTACAAATCTGCCACCGGTCATATTTTTAGGAGCGGTCCTTATTTAGTCCGGTCTTAATGTGGCGCCTTAAAGCACTTTAGCGTATAAGAAGTTCTTTTTATTTACAAAACTGCCACCGGCCACACCTTTAAGAGCGGGCGTCGATGATCCGCTCTAAATGAGGCGGTCTTAAATCCCTTTTTTGCACTAGTGGTAGTTCCACCCATGGCTTATGAAACTATCCGTATCATATATAAGCGGACTATAAGCATCGTAGTCGGTATTACAAAGATGCGCGAACGTACCTTCGTTTGATGGTACTTCAAGATTTTGACTTGAAATGTCACGCTTACTAAAACGGCGAAACGTCCAATACGGCACGCTTCGACAGCGTAGTAACGGCAAAGAAATCTGAGTTTCTGATGTCCTATAAGAGTAATATCACTTTTATTAGTGATTTGACATTATAACTGGCATTTTAGGTATAAATTACCATTTTGCCGCTATACCCCTAATTGGCGGAATTTCGCCAGCACTTCGTTACTTTGGCTCCGATTTTCCAAAATCTTGCCAGAACTTCGACCCAATGATAATTTTTGAAATTCTGGACTAATATAGCCCTATCATATGATATCCAATCATGCTTGAAAAATTAAAGGCTATACTAGCAGTACTACTCTATCTATTGAAACAACTACAAAAGCTTAAAGCTCGCTATTTTAAACTTTCAACTTTCAGAGACTCAATCCCTACTATGTTTTTACCTCGTCAGGCATCTTTCAATGCAATGAGGCTTAAAAACAAGAATAGGAATCTCATCTCCTACTCCCTAGATCTAACTAACAGTTCTACCAAAACTACCGAAAGACTAAGGACCGAAGGACTTACCCGTTGAAGACTTCTGCACAATTTTGCCCAGAGCTTCTCTCTCTTCTTTCTCCCTCTAGATTCGGCCAAGCAAGGAGAAATGGTGTGAGAATTCAAGAGGCAAGGCCTCTTATTTATAGAGAATTTTTGGGTCCTAAAGTGTAATTTTCCCTTCTCAAATTTTGGGTCCAAAGTTGTAATTTTCCCTTTAATATTTTGAAGAGTGATTCTTGGCCATAGAAAGCTCCAAAACGTGCTGCCCCTCTCCAAGCCAAAGGTGAACCAATTGCATGATGACATGTGTCCATTCCAGCTCCTTTCCGCACTAATTTCCCAGATCGGTACCCGATTCGCGTAATTTCGGAGAAATCTCAAAATTCTGGATTTACAACTTTGAAGACATTTTCTCACTTATTAGAAATGTCCAAGTTAACCTAAATTTTGGTTCCATATAGGGCTCCAACCTGTCGATCAAGTCCCTCGAAAACGTGTCCTTACATTTAAACTCGTTTTCTAATCATCAATCTCTAGAGAAAAATTCAACGATTCCAAATATGTCCATATAAATTCAAACTCATTTCCAGATGTTGAGTTAGAATTTATTTCTTCAGATCCAAAATGTGCCTATCTGCATTTTTTCCCTATTTTGTTTTATTAGGAAAATGCACAATCGGCTTCAGAATTAACTTCCGGAAGAGTCTAACGGAAGATACAATTCCACTGATCAATATTCTACCATGACTTTGGAAATCCCATTCCTAGATCTCTAGATAGGGTCCGTTTCCTATTTATCAAATCACTATTCACTACAATTAATTATATTATATAATAATAAAACTTACCAACTAAGTTTCCTTTTTTTTATATATTTTTTTTTCTGCCCTTTTTTTTTATTTCGTTTTTTATTATTATTTTTATATTTTTTTGATTAATTATTTAATTAATTAAATAATTATTTTTACAAAATTTTCCTATTGGTCTATTCTTGCATTTAGGCTTAAAAATACCTAAACTCAATTATTTTTCTCCAAAAATTTCCAATTAATTAGTAAATATACTTTTACTAATTTTCAACCATTTTCCACTAATTTTTGAGCTTTACATAATTATTCATGAATTTCCTTTGCCTATGCTTAAATAATTAGCCAATAATTACCTAATTATTTCCTTATCAATAGTTGATAATTCTCTTAATTGAGATACTCCTTTATCTTCAAACTTTTGCCTTAACATTAGAATTTTCACGCCTCTTGTATTATTTAGAATTTACAAGGGTAATTTAGTCATTTCAATACTTTTTGAGCATTCTTATTCAATTCCTCCAAGTTTGTAATTTATTAAATTACCACAATTAGAGATAATATACTCTCTCAATTTTAATAATTATTTCCTTGCCTTTTAGGATTTTTCACAATTTTCCTAAGTTATTTATGTCCCTTAGGGGCATTTTCGTCATTTGGCACTTTTGGCCCTTAGATTCTCTAATTTCCAAGAGATTTTTCTTTAGAAAATAAGCTAATTATTACTTAATATTTGACACCTCATATTCACCTACTTTCTATTGGTATAATTTTTACCAAATTATGATACGGATTTTTGGGGTATTACAAAAATCCTCTTAAGGATTTTGAAATATTAGAGAGAAGTTAGAGAGAGGAGCTCTGGAGAAGTGAGAGCTAGAAGGAAGAGGAGGTTCTGCAAGGGTAAGTTCTTCGGTTCTTAGTTTTAGTTCGGTAGTTCTTGAAGTTCTAGGGTAGATGTTGTTTTAATCTTTAATCTTCCAAGTTAGTTTAGATATCATGTTTTAAGGTTTAAAAATGATATTTATTTCGAAAATATGTTGGAGCAAGAGTTATGTTGAAATTTTGGAAGATTAGAGTCAAAGTAACGAAGTTCTGGCGAAATTCCCCGATTAGGGGCGTCAAGGGTAAAATGGTCATTTTTGACTAAAATTACTGTTATGATGACTGATTTGTAACATATACGCTATTGTCCTTATAGGATACCTGTGATTACGTTCTGACCAACGGTTGTACCGTATATCGTCAACGAAGGTACGTTCGCGTACTGTAACACTAACTCTGGTGTTTATTGTATACGTATATGTGATATGTTATGTATCTCTATGTGTAATGGATGATAACTCTGCTGTATGTTATGTACTGTTAGTATGTTTACGTCTGCTAAGGGCCACACATTTTATGTGCTATTGGGGTACGTCTGCTAAGGGCCATGCGTTTGCTAAGGGCCATACGTTTGCTAAGGGCCACACATTTTATGTGTTGTTGGACATACGTTGCTAGGGGCCACGCATCTGCCTGGGGGCTTATGTGCTGTTTGGATGCACTTGCTGTATGTGATACTTATGTTGTATAATCATATACTGTTAGTGATATGAATGTCTATAATGCATATGTGTGTATGTAAACATGAGGTTAACCGTTACCTGGGGTCCGTATGCATTGGACCTCAGCTCTTAACATAGCGTCAGGGTCAGGAGGACCAAGGACCGAGGAGAGAGAAAAGCAACAAGCTTAGAGGTTCGACTGAAGACCATCTTTTGTTGCCACAGCGTGGGGATCGCCAGGGAGACACTTCTATTGATATTTACTTTAAAAACTCTCAGTTGTTGTACCACTTCTGTAATTAGCCAGACTTACAGCATTTTGAATATATATATCAGTTACTCAGTTGTTCCGATGCTCTACTTTGATGAAAAAAAATATACTGCTTTTGAAAATGGGATGTTACAAAGTGGGTGGGTCCCATTATGAAGAAAAGAAAGAGAAAATATTAGTAGGACCCACCCACTTTTACGTGAGTGTGGTAGAAAAAATGTTTCTGCAGTAAAAGCAGAAATATTAAACCCTTAAATATAAAGCATAATTTTTATAGGGAAAATTCGATTTAAATACCATTTGAATTTGCAAAACCCCCAGAAGTATCCCAAATTTTTAAAAAGATTGAGAAGTATCAAGGACCTATGAGGGATATGCAAATTCGGGTGAAATTACCCTTTTGCCCTTAGTTTTAAATAAATTTTAAAAATAAAAATACCCTCGCCGGAGGGCCGTCGGCGAGGGGGTGGGTGTTTTTTTTTTTTAAAAGAATTCTTTGAATGTGTAGGGGGTGGGGTTCGAACCCCTCACCCCTAACACATCCAAGGGACCAAGTTGGGCCACTTGGTTCCTTTAATATATATATACATTAACAAATATATATATTCTTCTTAACATTTTTTCAATGGTAGTTATAAAACCTATAATGCAATTTACAAATTGAATAACGCCATTTACAAATTTTTTTCAAGTTTACATTTTTTTCCTCTTTAATGCCTCTGAGTGAAAAAAAAAACGCACATTTACAAAACCTATAACACAATTTACAAATTGAATAATGCCATTTACAACTTTTTTTCAAGTTTGCATTTTTTTTCCTCTTTAATGCCTCTGAGTGAAAAAAATGCACATTTACAAAACCTATAACGCAATTTACAAATTGACTAACGTTATTTACAACTTTTTTCAATTTTACATTTTTTTCCTCTTTAATGCCTCTAAGTGAAAAAAAAAACACATTTACAAAACCTATAACGCAATTTACAAATTGAATAACGCCATTTACAAATTGAATAACGTCATTTACAACTTTTTTCAAGTTTACATTTTTTCCTCTTTAATGCCTCTAAGTGAAAAAAAATGCACATTTACAAAACCTATAACGCAATTTACAAATTGAATAACGTCATTTATAACTTTTTTCAATTTGTAAATTGCGTTATAGGTTTTGTAAATGTGCATTTTTTCAATCAGAGGCATTAAAGAGGAAAAAAAAAATGTAAACTTGAAAAAAAGTTGTAAATAGCGTTATTCAATTTGTAAATGGCGTTGTTCAATTTATAAATTGCGTTATAGGTTTTGTAACTACCATTGAAAAAATGTTAAGAAGAATATATATATATATATATTGCTAAAAAGAATATATATATTTGTTAGTGTGTATATATATTAAAGGAACCAAATGGCCCAACTGGTGGGCCACTTGGCCCCTTGGATGTGCTGGGGGTGGGGCATTCGAACCCCGCCGTATTTGTTTATTTGACCCTGGAAGCACTTTCCTACATGATTAATCATGCCTTACTTCAGGGACAGCTCCGAGGGATCGAATTAAATAAATCATGCCCTGTTATCTCTCATAATTTCTTTGCAGATGATGCTATATTTTTCATGAATGCAGATATCCGGAAATGTCAGGTACTGGCAGAGATACTCAGAACATACTGCTCAGCTTCGGGCCAATTAGCAAATATGGAGAAATCTAGCATTGTGTTTTCTGAGAATACCCCTCAAGAATTGAGACAAAATATCTGCGACATTTTAGGCATCGGTGAAAGTCAGGATCAAGTAAAATATCTAGGAATTCCTAGTTTGTGGGCAAAACAAAGCACCAGGCGCTTTCCTATGTCAGGGAGAAAGTCACCAAGAAAGTATTAGGTTGGAGCAGCAAATATTTATCCTTTGCAGGACGGGAAATTATTGAAAGACCTGGCTATCACCCAAGAGGGGGGTTGAATTGGGTGTCTGATTAAAAACTTGATACTTTGATAATCTTTTGTGTTTTCTAAATCAACAGTTAGATATTCAAATAAACATATACTGAAAATATAAGAGATAATGAAAGAGAATATGCAAATTATGATTTATACTGGTTCGGCCCAATCCTTGACCTACGTCCAGTCCCCAAGCTCCACTTGAGATTTTCAATCCACTATCTTCTTTCAACTTGATTACACGTTATGTACTTGAAGTAATCCTCTCACTATGATTCACTCCCACTTACAAACTGTAATCAATACACCCATTTGATTACACACTCTGTACTCGAAGTAATCCTCTCACTAGGATTCACTCCCCTTACAAGTTGTAATCGATACAATGGGTTTCCCACTCAAGATCACCCAATCTTGAGTAAATCTCAGATAGAATGATAGGATGATTACAATATATCTCCTCTCTTAGAAGTGAATGGATAAACACTGAAGTACAATACAAATCATTTCACTCTCTATGATAAGCTATGTAAACATTGAAAACAGAGAGTAAATAATATGAATATCAGAGTATGAACATTTTGAAGATGTAGGCTTGTGTCTTTTGCTCTTTCTGTCTTGAATCTGTCTTCTTTTATAGGTAAATGCAATTTATGACTGTTGAGAAGATTCAATGACTGTTGGATAAAAAATATAGCCGTTAGACTTAGATGGAACTAGCCGTTAGAACTTTGTTTTCTGAACCAGCTATGACATCAACATTTACTTTACCCTTGATCTTCAGTTTAACAACCTTTGATCATCTGAAACATGTAGAAAAATGATATAAATAATGTTAAGAAGTATTATAAATCATTTGGGTATTCATCTGGATGTTCTTGATGAAAAACGAGATTTTCGACACGGTGATTTTCTGAAGCAGTTGTGCAAACTCGAGTTTGCATTTGTAAACTCGAGTTTAGAGGTTGTTGCTTTACTCAAGATTGCTCTCTGTCTAATGGAAACTCGAGTTTCCAACTTAATGACTCGAGTTTGGACTCTGTTGAGCTTTTTTGCAACTTCTTGAACTGACCGTCAACTTTTGAGGGCCATATCTCCCTGGTCCAACCTTCGTTTTGGTTGGTTAAAGTATTTGTGGAAATCCCTTTGAGTCTAATTTCAAATCCCACCGATTTCAGATCAATTGGATTTGTAGTTTGTGAGATACAATCAAAACATTGAAGCTTGGTCTGCTATGTGGCGTGAATTTTACTGTCAACTTCTACAATTCAAAGCTCCTTCATCTGAACTCGTTTTGGATTTAATTTTATATCAAAATGACGCATTGAGAGTCTAGTTTCATATTCCACTGGTTTTACCTCAATCCGATCTCTGGTTTAGGAGATATCATCGAATTACCAGACGTCGCCCAAGTGAAACGTAAAACAGAGTTGCTGAAGACCACTGTAAACTCGAGCTTTGACTTGTAAACTCGATTTTTCCTTGTCCAAAGATGCCAGAGATGTTGAAGACATTACAAACTCGAGTCAATTAGTGATTAACTCGAGTTTTGAGTTCTAAACTCGAGTTTTGAGTTCCAAACTCGAGTTTTCTCATACCAGAGGAGCAAATCATTGTAGCGAAGTAAGAAACTCGAGTTTTTAGATATGAACTCGAGTTTTCTCATCCTGGAACTGATTTTTTGCTGGTTTTCACTCCAAATTAAGTCATTCCAACTTCCATATGATCTTGGAGACTTCTAGCATCAATATAAAAGCTTGAATAATTATTTTCTCAATCCATTCAACAAGTTCTTCCTTCTTTCTTCTCTTCTTTTCATCATTCTCCATAATTTAACTCTTTCTTTCTTCTTTTCTCTTGATCATTCCCAAAATCATTTGATAACTTCTTGCTTCCTTGACATTATGATATTCCCATTATATTGTGCAAGAACTTCTTTCTTCAATCTGTTTTCTTGATCATTCTCCATCATTCAGCTTGGACTCATTATTCTCTGCAAGTTCTACCTTCTTCAATATCCAGAAAGTCGAGCCTATGCTGAACTTGTTACCGAATTTCATGTATCGATTTTCTACATCAACACCATTCAAGTATACTACACTGTAGCTCAAATATGATGAAGCTTCTGAAAGCCGGAATATTACCAAGAGGGGGGGTGAATTGGTATTATAGAATTTTCTTGCAAGTTTAAAAACAAAAGAAGCAAAGGAAGAAGAAGGAGATGAACACAAGGCAATTTATACTGGTTCGGTCCTAATCCTTGACCTACGTCCAGTCCCCAGATATACTTTGGGATTTCACTAACTTGCGATCAAATGATTACACACTCTGTAACACTTAGAGAAATTCTCTCTCTCGAATTACACTCCCCCTTACAAGATGTAATCAAAGACCCAATCCCAAAGTCCCACACTTTGAGATTCTCACAAGGAAATGATAGCTGAAGGATAACTCTCTATAAGAGCAGATAACTCTAAGCACTGAAGTATATGATTTTACAAGATATCAATCGAGAGTATTGCAGAGCATTGGATGAAAGTATTCGAAAGTAGCTGACAAGAGTATAGCGGAACTAGACTCTCGCAAGTATCTTTTTGTTTCTCTTTGTGCGTTTTCTCTGCAGTGTCTATTGAGAACAGATGATACTTCGTCTATTTATATTGTTTGAGAATGACCATTGTAGATGCTGACATTTTGAATTCCATTAATGTCCATAATCTGATCGGATCCTTTTTGTGATTCTCATTTGATGATATTGCCGTTGGAGCGCCTTGACCATCCAGGATACTTGCCCGTGATGTAGTATTTTCTGAGAATATCATTAATGAATGAAGATTCGGGGTTGACTGTCCGTTTGAAGGAGATCACCCACGATTTCAGTGTCTTTATTTCAGAATCATGGAGATTGCGAAATCATCTTGTACGAGCATACTGGAAGTAATCTTTGTGCTTTGTATCTAGTCTTCTTTTGAATATCTGTAACTCACTAGCAATTGGGTTTAAACATCATAAAGAATAATAGTGAATGATGATAAGAAATATTCAAAACAAACTTTAAGGATTTTCAAATGCGGGTAAACTGATTTCCTCACGATGTAAACTCGAGTTTTGTAACCAAAACTGGAGTTTGCATATTTCATTAAAGTCTAGACTCGAGTTTGTAAATGGAAACTCGAGTTTCCTTTGTCCAGAGGGAAAATGACGTGATTTCATCTTTGAACCATTTTTGAGATAGGTTCTAAACTCGAGTCATTAAGTACAAACTCGAGTTTGGCACTGTTGTAATGAAAAAATCAATTTAACCTCAAACCTCGAAACTGGAGTTTCTAAACCAAAACTGGAGTTTGGAAAAGTTTCAAATAGAGCATAGCTCTCTGTCTGGTGTAAACTCGAGTTTGCAATCCCAAACTCGAGTTTCCACACTTTCTAAGAAAATGGAAACTTTGTCATGAGTTCTAAACTGGAGTTTGAAAATGATTGAAAAAGAGCAAAGCTCTCTGCCTTGTCTAAACTCGAGTTTCAGTTCTGAAACTCGAGTTTGCCTTGTATCTAAAGAACTTGGAAGTTCTCTGTATGACGTAAACTCGAGTTTACAAACCTAAACTCGAGTTTGCGTTAAGTTGTGAAAATCTGAGCTTCTCACTGTCAGATCCAAACTCGAGTTTGCAAGCCCAAAACTCGAGTTTGCCTTTGACAGTAAGTTTTCCAACTTACAAAGACAAACTTCATCTTGTGTTTACAATTGTCAGTTATCATCAAAACATCTAGAGAACTAACATTCTCCCCCTTTTTGATGATGACAACACTTGTAAACCAGCTTTTAAAGGATTTGAAGGAATTTGGCATTTTGAAATAGATCAGTTTTGAAATACCAAAGTTTTGCAAAAATCAGAATATCAAGAGTCTACATTGCATATTACATCAGAGATACTCAAACAGCAGAAGCAAATGATAAGGTTATTTTGCAGTAAACATAAATCAGTTAAGTGAAGATAACATTCATTTTATACATAGTTAACTGAGATTGTCTACATGATCACAAAATGCAGCATAAAGCATGTAAATTCTACAAAATTCTTAAAATTAAAAACTCCTCAATTCTCTTTAGTTTGTTCTGGCTTGTTCTGGTTTCTCTCCCCCTTTGTCATCCTCAAAAGGAGATGGAGCTGAGATTACTTCACTGGAAGTTGGATCAACCAGAGGTGTAGTAGGAGGTGAATCGATTTTGATTGTAGAGGTGGGAGATGATGGTGAGGAAGGGATATGAACACTACTAGAAAAAGTCAAATTTGCTACGGATTTTTGCGACGGAAAATTATCCGTCGCAAAAAAGGAATATTTGCGACGGAAAAACATTTCGTCGCAAAATTTGCGACGGACGGCCCGACGGAGTCCGTCGCAAATCGCAGTAGTCTCTTTAAGAGACTCGCGTCTTCCTCCCCCGCGCACAGCCTCCCCTCTCCTCCTCCTCCGCGCAGCCTCCCTCCCCTTTGATTTCTCCGCTGCCCTTCCGTTTCGGCTCCACCTGCGATTTCGGCGCCTCCTTGCTTGTGTTGGTGCCGGTGGTGGTTCTTCGCTTGCTCGTCGGAGTAGGTGGTGGTTTTTCCAACGTTCTTTGTTCTTCCCTTTATTCACGGTTTAGGTATGTTTAAATGTTTGAGATAGATTATTGTATATAGATTAATATGTAATTGATATTGATTAGTATAGATAGATTAAATATTGATTTGATTATGTAGATTAAAATGTTGATTAGTATGTTTAAATATTGATTAGTATAGATATAGTTGATGGGGATATTGATTAGTATAGATAAAATAAATCTTGATTAGTATGTTTAAATGTTTAAATATTGATTAGGGTAGATAGATTAAATATTGATATTGTTTAAATGTAGTTGTTAATAAATATTGATTTGCCTATGTAGATGAAAATGTAGTTATTATGGACATTGATTTGCGTATGTAGATTAAAATGTTATAGTTATTGATTTGGGTATGTAGATTAAAAGGTACTTGATGTTGATAATTTGTTAGAGGCTTACAAAAATTGTTATGATATTATATTAATTGATAATTGGTAACTAGATATATAATTTGTTAAAGGAATTAATTAATTAACATAAAGTATAATTAAAGAAGATAAAGATTTAAAGAAAAAAATGACTATTTAGTTTTATGAAAAAAAATCTCATTTACATTCATTATTTCAATTTATCTTTAACAATTTATATAATAAATAAAGGTTGATAATTTCAAAAACTAAATTATAAATACTATTTAGATAAATAGGTAATTATAAATACAAAATATAAAATTCCTTTTGCATATTATATAATCTTGATTTGTTCTTATAAATTGGTCACTAATATATAAATTTACATATTTGTGGCATGTTGAGATGTTAATTAGGTTAGTAACTGAACTAGCTAAGAAGTATGGAACACAATTATGATAGAAGTTGGATGTACAATCGTCTAACCGATAGAAGAGAACTAACGCAAGTATTCTTGGCGGGTTTGGAAGAGTTCATCCAATTTGCTTTAGCGAATTCAAATACTTCAAGTAGGGAGATCGTGTGTCCGTGTGCCAAATGTAGGTGTTTAAGATTTAGGGATACGGGCAATGTCAAAATTCATTTGTGTCAAAAGGGATTCATGAAAGATTATGAATGTTGGGAATGTCATGGCGAAGTCCGTCGACACCGAGTGGTTATTACGGGACGGTAGTCATCGAGAGAACCTTAATCAATATGAGCAGTTGGTTATGGATGCCGCGGGACCGTCGATCGGCCAATATTTTGATCCCATTACTCATGCCGAGTCGTCATACATGGGAGAGGAGACCCGTACACATACCCAACCATCATACATGGGTGAGGATCCTCGGGAGCATCGCAGGGATGAAAACTTTGTGACGCATCCATCCGATGCGGAAGCTTGGCGTAAATTTGATGAGGCAAATCCTTTCTTTGCTATGGATCCCCGTAATGTCCGTCTTGGTCTATGCTCGGATGGGTTCGCTCCTTTCAACAATACGGGCGACTTGTTGGCCTGTCATTGTGACTCCGTACAACCTCCCACCTTCTATGTGCATGAGAAGAGAGTTTTTCTTTCTTAACGCGTTAATCCCTGGGCCATCCAACCCAAAAAGAAGATAGATGTGTACCTCGGACCTTTGATAGACGAGTTGAAGATGTTGTGGAGTGAAGGGGTTCTTACGTACGATGTATCATTGAGCCAGAATTTCACCATGCGGGCTGCCTTAATGTGGACAATCTACATATGGGATGTTGAGTGGTTGGTAAACGTTGGGGAAGTTTGCATGCCCGGTATGTCTTGAACAGAACATGGGTTTTAGCTTGAAACACGGTCGCAAGGTCGCTTGGTTTGATAGGCATCGGCGATTCCTACCCCGATCATCCGTGGAGGAGAAATAGAAAAGACTTCACGCGGAATGTTGTCGAACGAGCGAGCAACCCCGTCGCTTAAGTGGCCAAGAAATATGGGACAGAGTCAAGTACATTCAAAGTGTCGAAGAGGGGCTGCTTCGTGGAACTCGAGGGATACGGCGTTGATCATCATTGGAACAAACGCAGCATCTTCTCGGGAACTACCATATTGGAAAGATCAATTGTTAAGACACAACCTCGATGTCATGCATATTGAGAGGAATGTGTTTTGCAACATTCTCGTACACCGTGATGGACACCAAGGGCAAGACGAAGGACACAGTCCAACGCAAGACGGGACATAGAAGCGATATGCATAAGGCCTGCTTTACATTTGGTGGGGAGTGGCACGGGACGGACATCCAAACCTAGAGCGCCGTACACATTCAACAAACAACAGAATTTGGAACTGTTGCAATGGGTTAAAGAACCTGACTCCCGTAGACGGTTATGCGTCAAACATGAAAAGATGTGTCGACATGCACGAGGCGAAGTTATTCGGCATGAAGAGTCATGATTGTCATGTTTTCTTCCAGAGATTGTTGCCTTGGGCCTTCAAAGCACTTCCGAAGCATATATTGTCAATTCTGACGGAATTTTCCATGTTCTTTAGATTTCTTTTCTTTTTGTTGTTACGCTAAGAATTCCAGTATTAAGAGCATTTTTTTCTTCTTACAGTTACTTCTCTAATTCGGTCCGATCGGGAAATCCTTCAATGGCGGAATCCGAAGTTGACCAATTCACGATGTCCGAGTTCCCAAAATGGCTTCGATCCTACTTCGTGGAAAATCCATCGATCCCAATGAAGTTGCGTGGAGTCTTGTCTATGGAGCTGCAATTAGTGTTACCCGGTGCAAGAAATACATAATCAATGGGTATCGGTTTTCAACCTGTCGAGGCGAATGCAGTGTACACTATGTTGTAATTATGGTGTATGTTGTCGGGTGACAAAGTTGATGGGGTGGAGATCGACTACTACGGGAAGTTAGTTGACATAATTCAACTGAGTTACCCGTGGGACAAGGTAGTGACCCTTTTCAAATGTGAGTGGCTTGATAACAGTCCGCGCGGGACAAAAATGGACAAACATGGAAATATTGAGATCCACCGGACAAGGAGATATACGGTTGGTTATGACCCATTCATCCTTGCTCAACAAAGGAACAAGTTTACTATACATCATACCCCACATCCCGCCCAGGTTGGAGGAGTTATTAAAACCAAAGCACGAAATATTATACCAAAGTCGAAAGAGCCGGAATCAAATGACGGTATGGCTGAACCGTTCCAAGCTGATGTGGAACATGTACTCCCCATAAACATCTTCGATGACGAAGTACCAAGCAATCTATTTGATTCTGCTGCGGGGTTAGAATTAATTCCTATACAAATTGACGATGAGGAATCAGACGATGAGGAAGAAGTGATTTACTCTGATAGTGAATCGGAGTTCGACGACTATGAGACCTCCTCAGAGGAAGACGTGCAAGCAAATGTTGATGTTGATGAACAAGAATCGTCCGATTGATTTCTGTTAGTTCTTTGTTTGTGATGATTTGTTATACTACATACTTTGTTAATGCGCTACTTATTGTTATATATTTTTTGACATTATGTCTATGAGTGTTTAGAGATGGAGCATCTAGGAGGACGTTCAGGTAGTGGACGGGGTAGTGGTCGAGCCCAACCCCGTCCTATCAGAGGGGGTAGGGCGACGTCATCTGCTCCTTATGGAGGTAGAGGGTCCAGCGCTTCCCGGATATGCCATCCTTTGATATGTCATCTTCACCGTCTACATATTTGTCATCTTCACCGTCATTGTATATGTCGTCATCACCGTCGTGTATATGTCGTCATCACCGTCTACCCCCCACCGATCCACAAAGAAGGGGATCACAGTTTACAATATAATTTCGATTGATTTACATAAGTTTAGTTACATATGATTTACATATGTTTATCTTCAATACTTCACATTCCTTCCTTAGCACAATGCGTCGCCTCATAGCCACGTTGGGGAAGAAGGTAGTTCCTCCGATCCACCAACCTGGGGCTCCAGAGATCCTTCGACACGGAAGCTTTGGATCCGTCCCGACGCGCCGGGTAAGTCATGCCAAGTTACCGGTAATGTTACAATTTTCTCTATGTAAATGGTTTGTATGGTAATATTTGCATGATGTCATCTCTCATCGATTTGAGCCTCATAATGAGGTAAGGGACTTCATCTCGGCCCAATTATTCCGCAATTACAACCATCCTTGGGCCAAGTGGACGTGAAATTCCTAGCACTACTCGAGATGCTTGGTTCGATGAGTTCTTGGTAAGTTTTTTGTTTTATGGTTATTTAATTAAGTACTTTAAAAATTTGGAGCACTAATGGTTCGTTATTGATTTTCAGCGCCTAATCATAATGGAGGCCGATTTTTGCGTCAAAAGCTTTACGGCTTGAGAAATAAAAGAGGCAAGAAAGACTGGATTCCCAGGGACACGTAGACGAATTATTGCAGAATTGGGCCACAAATGAAAAGTTTCAAAACATGAGCACGAAAAATAAGCAAAACAGAGCCAAAATGGAAGGACCGTCATATCTTGCGGCCGCATTCCTATTAGTGAGCATCGACGGAAAATTGTAAGTACACTCTATTTTCTATTTAGGTATTTGATATTTTATACTTTGAAGTAATTAATTAAGGTTCTCATCCGCGTTTGCGGGTAGAGTGCTGGGAAGTTCCCTGAAGGATCAATTGAGTGGGCTACCTTTGAGCGGACCCATTCCCGACGATCGAAGGGGAGTGAGAGACAATGGATTAACCAAAAGGCGCCGCAAGTAGCGGTTAGACATTTATTGCCTTTATTACTTGTTTTATGCACCACCATATTTATTTTATTTTACATGTCTAATAAGCTATGTATTTTTGTGCTTGTAGGAAACCTTTCAGAAGCTGTCGCAGGAGAGGGGGTCGCAGCTTGGGTCTGACCCCGCATCCTCTCAGTCCGACAATGAGAGTCTGTTCTTTGAGGCCGCAGGCGGATTTAACAAGAAAGGGAGAGTCTTTGGATACGGTGCCTCTGCCGGCGACCAAGCAATCAAAGCGCTCCTCATCCAAAGAGTGAAGGTGTTTCTCCAGTACACGTAATACATTTCATATTGATAATTTCCATTCTCTTGTCTATTCAAATGAAGTACAAATAATAAATGTACTTCATAATGTATTTGCGAGATGAGTGAAGAAGATGAAAGCGTTGGTGGAGCAGCAAGCAACACAGATGAGTCGGCAAGAAGGACATCATGAGGCGGGAGATGCTTCAGAACGGGAGAGGATGGAGCGAGCAATGAATCGAACGGAGAGGATGGAGCTTGCGATGCAACAGAACGGGAGAGTATGCGACAGCAGATGGATCGATGCAAGCGGAGATGATGAGACAGATGCGAATCAACTCCTGTCTCTAATGACACAAAAGGGTTCGGGGTCGGCTCTGGTGATGATGACCATGCGGGTGATGATGATGATGATCACAATGCGATGTTTAGACTACTTTTTAGTATTTGTTCCTTACAACATTATTATATATATTTTGTTTTCTCTGTTTAAACTCTTTTTATTATATTCATGATACTTTTGCATTCAATTTTCAAGAAAAAAATTAAAAAAATTAAAATTTAAAAAGATTCAAAAAATTAAAAAAAAAAAATTAATAATTTTGCTACGGATTTAAAATTCCGTAGCAATTTGCTACGGAATTTTATCCGTAGCAAATTGCTACGGATTTCATCTCCGTAGCAAATTGCTACTGAGAATGCAATCCGTAGCAAATTGCTACGATTATCAATCCGTAGCAATTTGCTACGGATTGATAATCCGTAGCAAATTGCTACGATGAAATTCCGTAGCAAATTGCTACGGATTGTAATTCCGTAGCAAATTGCTACGGAATTTTCAATGTAGCAATTTGCTACGGATTTTAAAATCCGTAGCAAATTGCTACGGGGTTTTTGCTACGGAAAAATCCAGTAGCAAATTCCGTAGCAAATCGATTTTGCTACGGAATTTTGGCATTTTTCCGTAGCAAAATCGATTTGCTACGGAATTTGCTACGGATTTTTTCCGTAGCAAAAATCAATTTTTTTTGTAGTGGAAGGATTTCTGTGGTAGGAGTAGAGGTAGGAACTGGAGAGGAGATCTCAGGTGAGGTTGAAGGAAACTGAGGGGATTTGAAGGTGAAAGAAGGTGAGGTAGAAGGAGAAGAGGGTTCAGTGTCAGGGTTGGGAGGAGCTGGAGCTGAGATTACTTCACTGGAAGTTGGATCAACCAGAGGTGTAGTAGGAGGTGAATCGATTTTGATTGTAGAGGTGGGAGATGATGGTGAGGAAGGGATATGAAGGATTTCTGTGGTAGGAGTAGAGGTAGGAACTGGAGAGGAGATCTCAGGTGAGGTTGAAGGAAACTGAGGGGATTTGAAGGTGAAAGAAGGTGAGGTAGAAGGAGAAGAGGGTTCAGTGTCAGGGTTGGGAGGAGGGACAACAGGAGATATTATCTTCAGTACCTTGTCCACCTTATCACTCAACCTTTCATGAGACACAATCAGATTGGAGATCCTTGCATCTTGATCAAGCATATGTCCAGATAGATTTGCCACACTTTGCTTGATTGCTTCTACTCGGACATCACATTCACATTGTGATCCTGAGTTGCTTCTTCTTTCATACGTCCAACCTCAAGTTCAATCTTCTTCCCCAAATCAACAATGGCTTGGTCGATCATGGCTTGAATTCTTGCCTCAAAATCAGATGGCATAGATGAGGGAGGTGGTGCTGGAGTAGACTGAGCTTCCTGAGCTCTTGAAGTAGATACTCTTGAATAAGAAGGAGCTCTTGATTCTCCTGATCCTTGGGCCGGAAAGAGACCCTCATATCGATTCAATTGAGCTTTCCCAAAGACAACAGGGAGTCCTCGTGAGTGTCAGGAGCGCCCGGCTATACCATATTTTGTGATAGAAAAGAATTACTCGATACTAAGGATGGGAATGGTATATGGAGGTCTTTACGGATGAGAATCTGAACTTTGTAATCTCATTGAAGATCCAATGACCAAGGTTCGAAGGCACTTTCTTAAACTAGAGTGGCAAGGCGAGGGTAGTCAAGGTTGAGAGAAGTGGGTATCATTTCCTCCTTTTTGAGTCAGATTTCTGGAGTAAATATACCACAATACTCGGTGAATGGGCGGCATTGATGAAGGAGAAAAAGACAAATGAGTTAATTGATTTTCAGGAACATGTTCATTTGGTCTTAGGATATTGAAAATCTCCTGATTTGAGTATAGGGTCGAAGGAGGAGGAGGTGGATTGTCAATTTTCATAATGGAGTTTATGATTGAGGCTGACAAATTGAATCTTACACCCCTAATCTGAGTAGAAACTCTTTCTTCTATCAGATTATGCTTAAACAATTAGCCAATAATTATTTATTTAATCACTTACTAATTGTTGACAATTTTCTTAATTGAGGTTAATTATTATCTCACAACTATTGGACTGGCATTGGTATTTTATGTCCCATGTAAAATATTAAAAATCATGGGGTCATTTTGGTTCTCAAAATACTTTTTGATTTTTGCCTCATTATTTTCCTGGGAAAATAATCCCAAAAATTCCTTAAATTAGAGGCAACATACTCTAATTTTTTTATAATTATTTTATTGCCCATTAGGATTTATCGCAGTATTTTATGGTTCACAAATTCATTTAGGGTTTTTTAGTACTTTAATTCATCTAATTTCAACAGAAATTGCCCTAGAAAATTATGATAAATCCCCTCTAATAATTGAGACCTCATATTCACCTATTTCCAATAGGTATTATTTATTAAAATATAATATTCCAGATAAATAATTATCCGGGTATTACATTGCAAAATTAAAATCAAAGTAATTTGGCCTTTCACACGTTAAATGCATAGACCTTAACGTCAAATTTGGGGAGACCGTTGTTAAATCTTTACTTGTGGCTTATTAACTAATTTTGTTTTGGATTCAAGGGCATTTTTTTCCCAAAAGTTCTTACCAAGGGGCAATTTTAGCCTATAAGTTTTTTGGGGGCAATTTTTCCCTGAAAGTGTAAAAAATGAAGTAATTTTGCCACAACTGTTATCTTGGTTAATTTTGACTATTAGTTAACCAAATATACTAAGTTGGCAGTTCACTTGTTATCCATGTCATTTTTATTAAGGTGCAAATTTATCCTGCAAGTTTTAAATTAACTATAAAAAAAGATAAAGTAAATGACACGTGAACTTCCAGATCAAATTCATACCTTCAAAAAAATGACGTGGATGACATGTGGACTGTTAGCTCAGCATATTTGGTCAATTAACAATCAAAATTAATTAGATAATGGCAAGGACAAAATTGCTCCATTTTTTAAACTTCTGAGACAAAATTGACCCTTAACCTTTTTGTTCTTTTTTTTTTAAAAAAAAAAATCCATGTTAAACTACATCTTTTGTACCAATATAGATTTAATCTAGTAGTACGACCGCGCTAAATTCCTTTGGGTCTCAAATTTAAAACCTATAGAACATATATGGATTAAGAGGGGCAGCAACAAACCTCAAATCGACTGATAATATAAAACAAAACAAAAAGGTATCAGTGACCGTGCTTTTATTTTATTTTATTTTCTTATTTTTTTTGATGATGTGGCAGTGCTTTTTAGATTCTCATAAATTTGTTTTTTCCCCTTTATACCTTTTCGTCGTCCATAATTCCCATTCCTTTTCTGCAAAGCATAGTTTAATGAAAACAAAGGAAACATTAATTGAAGTACCTTTTTTTTTGCTGAAGTAATTGAAGTACCTGAACTGACTAGAGCAGGGAGATCGGGTCAATCCATTTAAGTCCTGGCTCTTCAAGTGCCGGACTTAAAAATTAGAGGAGTTAAATGAAGTTGGCTTTGTATGGCTGGCCTGCAGGGCCGTAGGCTTAAAAGGGCTGGTCTGTTAGGTCCTATTAATTTTTTTAAAAATAATAATAATAAGGATCAGTTGGAAGAGATGTATGTCCTTACATTCGAATATTCATTAAAAATGAAAGTTAACTTACTCCTTATATTGATAACCTTCTCATCACAAGTCATAGAGTCAATCTTGCCATAGAAATATTGTATAATAGTTTAAATTTAAAATCTAGGTATGCTTCTTATGTTTTATATGAGTCATTTGTGGACAATAGTTTGCTTTTAATTACAAATTAATGAATGTGTTTATTTGTTGGATGATTCATGTTGTTTGGATGTTAATGTTGACAACATTTATTTGATAAATTAAAACTTTAATTGTTGTAATTTATTAATTATATTTTTTGAACAAAACGGAAAAAAATAATTAAAATTTAGAATAGTAAATTTCAAGCCCTGTAGGGCCGACCTTGACCTTGGTGCTCTCGGACTGAACTTTGAAAAACATATATTTTTCTTACCTGAAACAATTACCCCCCTCCCCCAACCCACCCACACACACAAAGGCGGGTCCCAACTATATTCCCATGGAAAAATTACAGGGAAATGACAATTTGGGACCAAATGATGAATTAATTTTCATTTTGCGATCAAGGAATTGCAAAATTACAACTAAAGTAATTAGGTTTTTACCATGTTAAAATTTGGATCATTAGATGCAAATGCTTACACCTCTACTTCAAATTTGGGAAGGCAATTGTCAAATCTTTACATAGACTTCTTAACTATATAAAGTTTTTTTTTGTAAATAAAAAAAAAAACTTCTTTGCTAAGTCTTGCAACAGACTTGCATATTACTCCCTCCAGTCCTAATTACATTACATATTTACCTAATTTTTGAGAGATTAAGAATAATAGTTAAATTAGTTAATTATATTTGTTTTCCAAAAATACCCTTATTTAAAATTTAAAATGGCATCCAATTACTTTGATTCTTTGTTATCTCACATTCGACTTCTGTGAGCTCTCACACAATCTGACATCATTGAGCTCCCTCAACAACTTCCGGTTTACTCTTGAAAGTTGGAAGTGTAATTGAGTAGTGATGCTATTATTAAAAATGACAAAAATTGCTCAAAATTATTTTATTAAATAATATGCCATTATCAAACACAATATAATCATTGATAATAACAAAGTAATAATATTAAAATAAAAATATTATTTATATTATTCAAACTTCAATAGATTATAGATAAATCATACAATTTAAAACAAATTAATCACTTAAACACCCACACCCAGGAACATCATTGTTATGGATTCAAATAATGGGCCTACCAGAGGAAGGCCCAATAGAAGGATTCCTGGCGGGAAGCCTCCCGCAAGTCAGGCGCTCCGTCAGCCACCTCACAAGGTGCCGTGACTCCAGCAATTGTGCGGGAATGGAAAGGCGCACTATCGGGGGAGAAGGAGGCACGGTCACGGTGGAAGGACTCAAGGTAAGCAAAACCCTAGGTAACCTCTATATATAGGAGGTTATCTCCCGGTGTATGTCCTCACGCTGAACATTACATTCATATAGTTATGTTCCACTTGTGCACACACATCACCCTCGGTAAAAGCCACCACAGTAGAGCACGGTGATCCACCGGCGACATTTGCTATCTCCCCCATAGATACCGGTGGACGCTACCTTTGATCCAATATCAATCATACCTAGCCCCAAAGGCTAGACACTTGTGTTCTACCACGAACATTGGCGCCGACCGTGGGGATCGTCAACAACTGTCGATTCCTAAAATCGAGAAAGCAATTCGTAACCACTTGAATATGGCGCCGGCACTAGAAGTCGCACCAATGCAACGCGACCACAGCTGCCGCCACAGATGAACCCACAGCAACCTTCCAACCGGGGACAGTTTTCACGACACTCGAATTCGGTAGACCCGGAGCGAGATGGTGGGAAGAAACCAGTCGATATCGAGACAGAGGACACCGCCAATTCTCCTCATCCAAATCGGGAGTTACACCTGGCACATCAAGGGATTCAAGTGGAAGGTTTTCCTCATCCTTCCCGAGAATTCCAGATGGAGCATCCCGACTTACGCCTGCTTCATAATACGATAGGATCGCGTCGATCAGTTATAGACGGCATGGAATACAGAGCATGAACGGCAAAAGACGAGAACACTCGGATTATTCGAGAAGAATTGGAACGTCAAAATATCTTGTGGAGGCGGGAGGAGCGAGAGAAGAGGCCTCGTAGAGGCGAGAGAAAGACAACTCCGGAGTGAAGGTCGAGAATGGTGAAAGCTCGAACCGGATCGTGGGTCGATTTTGTGCAGATCAACCAGGATGAAAACCGGAGAGGAGAGCATGTCGTGATTGGTGAACAAAAAGACCGAGAGAAGGAAGCCAGTCGCAAGATCCAGCATGAAACGGTTAAAAGCACGGATACCGTGGCTAAGAGCCGGGTCGCCAAGGAACATATCGACAAGGAACAGCATGTTGCATCCCCGCCTCCTAAAAAGACGTTGGGCGAGGCGGATGAAGATAAAATTTTGGGTCAGTTCACGGATAAAGTTATGGCGGCAATATATCCTAAGGGATTGAATTCGAGGTGCAAGTATGATGGAACCCAGGACCCCTTGATACACTTGAACAACTTCAAAATGGAGATTATGGTCAAGGGGATAAACGGAGATGTGGTACCCCGACTTTTGCGAGAACGTTCGGGAGCGGCGCAATTATGGTTTCATTCGTTGCCATATTTGTCTATCCCAAACATGAAGACTTTGGAACAAAAGTTTCGCGCATTTCGCAACCGGTAGGAGCGGCCCAAGCGAGTTCCAATTGGCTCAAGTTAGGCAAGGATCGGGAGAGGCGTTGAGCAAATACCTTGATCGTTTCAACAATGTAGCATTGCAGATTCCGGGACTGAAGGAAGAGGTAAACTTGCATTGTATAATAGCTGGATTGGATGTCTCATCCCGGCTAAAGAAGTCTATCATGAAACGACGGCCTACATCCTTGGCCGACTTTCATGATAGGTCTCAGCAATATCTTGATTTAGAGCAAATGGAGAGGGCGGGCAACGCCCGGAAAAGAAAAGGCAAAGAGCCCACCGCGTCGAGAAAGGGAAAACCGGGAAAGAAATCACCAAGATTCTTACAGGAAGACTCCGCGTAGCCTAGAAAGCTGGTGGTAAAACAGGGAACCCGGAGTTCGGCAGATATACACCGTTAAAAATCTCCCGAGCAAAGCGCTGGAAAGAAGTGGTATGCAGCCGAAATGAAGAAGGTGGAAAGACCTCGGGCTCTCGGTAAGAGAGCAACGGCCGACAAAACCAGGTTTTGTGAATTTCATGATCAGCATGGTCACACAACAGAACAGTGTTGGGACTTGAAGAATACGGTGGAGAAATTCATCCGGGAGGGGAAACTACAAAGATACGTGATTCAGACCGTACTTCCAGAGCCATCCTATCATTGTGCGCACTAACCAGCCCATACGACAGATCCTTCATAAGCCCGACCTAGCCGGACGGATGGTAGGTTGGGCCATTGAGTTGTCAGAATTTGACATTACATATGAGGCTCGACACGCGATCAAGTCCCAGGCGTTGGCAGATTTCATAATGGAGTTGACCCCGGTCAAAGGCGGGGAAGATCAGGATACTTGGAAGCTGTTTGTAGACGGTTCGTCAAACACCAAGGGGAGTGGAGCGGGGATCATCGTGGAGAGTCCAGAAGGTATTGCTCTTGAGTTATCCCTGCGCTTTAATTTCTCAACATCTAATAACCAAGCGCAGTATGAAGCATTGATAGCGGGTTTACTCCAAGCTAAGGAAAGTGGAGCTCGCGAGTGCATGTTTCCACGGACTCTCAGTTTGGTAGCCGCAAATCAATGGGACCTACCAGGCGAAAGGACCGTTGATGATCAAATACCTGGGAAAGGTAAAGGAGGTTATTACGGAATTTGACGAGGTCACAGTAGCACACATTCCAAGAGGAGACAATGTTAGGGCCGATGTTTTATCCAAATTGGCAAGCACCAAGAGCCCTGGAAGTCACCGCACCATTGTACAACAAAATCTTCGAGAACCTAGTTGCGTGATGCTGATTTCAGATAGTGGCGATTGGAGGAAACCCATTGTAGATTACATTGAGAGAGGAATTCTACCGACGAGTCATTAGAGGCGAAAAAATCATGAGATCGGCGGCCTCGTATACACTTGTTAATGACCGGTTGTACCGAAAAGGAATGCATTCTCCAATGATGAAATGCTTGGCGGCGAATGAGGCCCGGTATGTCTTCTTTGAAATTCACGAAGGAATAAATGGTCACCACATGGGGCTAAGGCTTTGGCCGGGAAGGCGATGC
The DNA here is from genome assembly GCA_025563575.1 of Acacia pycnantha. Classification (NCBI taxonomy): domain Eukaryota; kingdom Viridiplantae; phylum Streptophyta; class Magnoliopsida; order Fabales; family Fabaceae; genus Acacia; species Acacia pycnantha. The sequence goes on along the minus strand of JAMWYP010000098.1, from coordinate 4,039,170 downwards.
GGTGGTTACTTTTGGCCCACCTTAGCGGCCCGATGCTAAGACTCATGTCCAAAAATGCGACAGTTGTCAAAGGCATGCTAACACTATCAGGTCACCCCCGGCCACTCTTCAAACAATCTCTGCGCCGTGGCCGTTTTTCAAATGGGGAATGGATCTCCTAGGACCATTCAAACGGGCTGCCGGACGATTACGATGGCTCATCGTGGCGGTTGATTACTTCACAAAGTGGATTGAAGTGGAACTGTCGCCACAATCACATCAAGCGGGGTGCAAAAGTTTTTGCGAGAAAACATCATAGCACGATTTGGCATCCCACCAGAAATCGTTACGGACAACGGAACACGCTTTATTGATAAAAGTTTTCGAAAGTTGGTAGGCGATTTCCATATTAAGCATCACTTCGCGTCGGTAGAGCATCCACGATCTAATGGGCGGGCGGGGCGGCTAATAAGATCATTGTGGATGGGTGAGGAAAGCGGAGTGGAAGATGCCACATCTAGGCTGGGTGGACCGGTTGCCTTATACCTTATGGGGATATCGAACAAGTGTCCAGACATCAACCGGTGAAACGCCTTTCAAGCTGACGTATGGGTGCGAAGCCATGATTCCGGTTGAAATTGGAGAATCATCTTGGAGGCGAGTCACGGCGTTACAAAATGAAGAAGAAAATGGTAATGCGATTGCCGTCGAGCTAGATCTAATAGACGAAGTTCGAACTGCGGCGCATTGCCGAGATTTAGCAGCCAAGCAACTAATTTCAACACGTTACAACCAGAAGGTTCGACCTCGGGCTTTTGACAAAGGGAGCCTCGTACTTCGAAGGGCAGACATTGGCAATAAAAATGCTCTGAGGAAAGCTAGCTCCTAGCCAGGGAAGGCCCATACCGAGTCACCGAGAACCTTGGTAAAGGCGCGTACAAGCTAGAAACGCTGCAAGGCAAGGTGATAAAGCGAACATGGAACGCGGATAAGTTGAAAGTTTATTATAGCTGAAAGCATTCAGATCGGATGTCGGCAAACGTCAGAAAGTGGCGTATGTTGCTCTTTTCTTTTTAAATGTGTGGCGTTTCGTAAACGCGGATGGATGAATAAAGAATGACTGATCACAGTTTTTTACGATAGAATTGTCATCTGCTGTTTTGAGAAACATGTAGAAGCCAGGATGCCTAAAAATCCGGTTTCCAAAATCATGTCTAATAAAAACATGTAGAAATCAGGATGCCTAAAAATCCGGTTTCCAAAATCATGTGTGATAAAAACATGTAGAAATCAGGATGCCTAAAAATCCGGTTTCTAAAATCATGTCTGATAAAAACATGTAGAAATCAGGATGCCTAAAAATCCGGTTTCCAAAATCATGTACGATGAAAACACGTTGAAACCGGGATGTTTAAGAATTCGGATTCCGAAATCGTGTAAGATAAAAACATGTAGGAACCAGGATATTGAAAAATCCGGTTTCCAAAATCATGTATCATAAAAACATGTAGGAACCAGGATATGGAAAAATCCGGTTTCAAGAATCATGTATGATGAAACATGTAGAAATCAGGATGCCTAAAAATCCGGTTTCCAAAATCATGTACGATAAAAACATGTAGGAACCAGGATATTGAAAAATCCGGCTTCCCAAAATCATGTACGATGAAAACACGTTGAAACCGGGATGATTAAATTCGGGTTCCATAATCGTGTAAGTCGGGAACGTGAAAAACCTGGGATAGTGAAAAATCCGGTTTCCAATATTAAGCATACCGCTTTAATTCAACAACACAAGTAATTCCGGGTGAAAAGCGACAAAACTACAGTACGCTGGGAGAAAAAATAAGGGTGCGCATAAAAGCCCCTGGTGCTTTACTAAAAGCAAAACTGAGAAGCAGTTAAACCCGCGAATGTGTCGGGGAAGATGACTCGGCATCGCTATCTTCGCCACCGGGAGGAATCAACCTACCTTTGCCGCTAACATAAGCCCGAAGATGTAACCGGCCGTATTCGGATTGACGATGGGATTGAGCACCCAAATCGAGCCACAAGCATTTTCAAAAGATAAACGCCCGATTTGGCCGTATTTTGCAATCTTTGTTCGTGCAGCGCCAGCTCGTCATCTTTTTCTTTAAGAACGCCGGCAAGGTGCTCATTGTCCGAGATCATTTTTCTTTAAGAAGCACATCCTCCCGACAAATGTTTGATAGGCGGAGTACCTCGGCTTGGGCATGGGCTAACTCAGTCTGCTTGGCATCTAATCCAAGCTGGGCCAGTTTCAATTCAGCTTGAGTGTTGGCCAGATTGTTTTGTGAGACAGACAAGTTGGTCTCAGCAATAGCAATATGTTCCACCGCCGTGGCAAATCTTTTGTTAAGGGCAACCAAGTCTGTACGCACTTTCTCTTTCTCAACTCGGGTTATCTCCAGCTCCTGTTGGGCTTGGTCCCTCTCAGCAAGGAGTTCGTTCTTTTCTTTCCTCTCAAGCTCGAGATTATTGTTCAACATGGTGATTTGCTGCTTCAAGTCATTCACGGACCTTAGCCGAAGAGCGTTCAATCCGAGAGCAAAGATAAGGCCGAATTAAGGAAGCTGCCTTGTAGGCTTGTCTTTCCATCTCAACCCACTGGAGTTTTTCCTCATTAGAAGGCATGGAGGGGGCATACAGTTGAGCAGGTGGACGCATAAGGTCTCGAATAGCTCCGTTTACTCCCTCTGACCAGAGTGCTCCTCCATTCATAGTATCATGGCTATGAGGGATCGAAAAAGAGGATGGCATCGAGTTGGTGGACGAAGTAGGTACGGGACCCGTGGTAGGAGTCTCTCTAAGGGGCGAGACCTCGGCAGGAATAGAAGTAGGAACCTCTCTAACAGGTGAGGGCGGTGCAGGAATCACAATGGTTTCTTCTCCAACAACGTTTTTGTTTTTGGGCACCCGCCTCCTTTTTTCATCATGTTTGGATCCACCTTTGGGCGCGGAACGCTTTCGGAGTTTTTTCACAATACCTGCTCCCTCGGGGATTGGAGCTCCGCCACTCACGGTGGGCTCATCTGCTAATGAAGGGGCAAGTGCTTGAGCAGGGTTGATGGCTGTTTCCGCAGCGGCGCCCTCGTCAAAGGCTTCAAGAAATTCAGGTCTTCCCATCGGACGTCCTGCATAGAAACAACAAACGATGTCAGTCGTGGTAATAAAGGACAGTATATACGTCTGCAAAATTTTTTAATTACACATAATCCCATACTCTTTTGTCCGCGTCTACGAACAAGAACGGTGGGAATGTGATCGGCGAAGTCCATCAGAGATTTAAGTGTCTTTGGAAAGCTCTGTAAGTTTCACAACCGACGCTTCCTCGACTTGATAAGACGGGAGGGGGCGAAGTCCGCGGTTTTGAACTTATGGTGGGTATTTGTCCAATACAAAGGGAATACACCTTCTAACTCCCCACACTTATCAGGGCGAAGGAACCACGGACACTTAAAAGGGTGGGCTTCGACTTTTACGAACGCCTTTTTAAAATTTTTCCAGGACTCGCAAAAGGGTTTGAAGAGCATATGGTCGCTTCTCCCGCGCAGCGAGGTCCACCCAAAAAAGGTCGTGGCAGGTGATCGAAACCTACCGAGCTCCAACGGAGAGTAGAAGGTCATAAATACCGGCACGGTGCAGCAAATATCCATTTCCCGGCAGAGATTCTCAAAGGCTATGGCAAAAGCCCAACCATTGGGATGAAGCTGGGTGGGGGCTAGATGCAGGTGATTCAGGAGGCAAATTTGAAAGTCCGATAAGGGAAATCTTACGTCGAGCTGGACGAAAACATCTCGGTAAAAGAAAAAGAAATGGGGCACATGAGGTTGGCTTTTTCGAGGTCGGACGGTGGCAACCGACTCGGCATCCAGAGGAAGCCTTATTGAGTACCCTTCGCCATCTCTCACGCCAAGGGAAGGAAAGTCCGTGTGAGTCAGGGTGTTCTTCACCTCGGTCACCCTGCAATGGACAGCTTTCTTGGGAGAGTTGGGATTCCGGACTGACAGGGAAGAACTACAATCATCCACGGAAGGTGATGATTGCATCTGAGAAGAGGATGCCATCTAAACCTAGATAATGCAAGGAAAGGGCAAGGTTAGCATACAAGCCACACTCGTAAGGGCCAATCATATCAAAAACAAGAGCAGTCTAAAGCTAGCCCAGGCACAGTGCATCTCTGGGGAAATGCTATCAGTGGGATCAGAACAATTCCTGGGATGGCAGAAGGAAAAATTGGGGACGTAGCAACCAAATTCAAAACCTATCATGTGGACAAAGAAGATGGCAATCTAACAGGGAGTAAGGAGCAAAGACTACTCAGACGAAACAGATATGCCAAAAACTCAGCAAAATATATCCAGGATAGCGACGCAAGGCTTGGAAAATTTTTCGCGTATATCAGACAAGCAGGGAACCAAAAAGATATAAAAGTTAAGGAAAATACGATCTAACCTGACTGAGGAATGCAGCGAAGCAACGACAAAAACGATTAGGTTGCGGCGGAAGGTCTTGCAGAAAAACAAAGGAGAAACAGGCGTGACTTTCTTTTTTCTTGGCAGCAGGCGGTGGCACGAAGAAGAAATATATAGTTTTTCATGTTTCAGAAATTGGGAAACTCTTGAATTCAAAACGTCAAGAAGAGTGGTAACCACGCGCGAGAAGGCAGAGTCCGAGGTTATGTGGATTTCTCTTTTTGAATTCAAAACGTCAAGAAGAGTGATGGCCACGCGAAGGCGTAGTTCGGAGATTATGTGGATTTCTCTCTTTGAATTCAAAACGTCAAGAAGGGTGATGGCCACGCGAAGAGGCGGGGTCAGATTTTGTACGAATTTCTCTCTGAAGCGACTTGCGCATTAATTTGGTTCGGTTTTCAAACGCCTAATGACAGGTGCGCAGGGTTAGAGGCATGGTTACACGAAACAACGTGTCAGTTGGGCTGAAAAAAAAAATATGTCTTTTCACATTCAACTAAGGCATTTTAATTGAAGTCGGTCAACATTAGCAATTCGGTATGGGTCACAGCGGTTAAGACCGGGATGATATACTCGAAGCGGCAGCACATTGCGATTTTCGGTGGTTTTCTAACGCGGGTTGCTTAGGAATGCAATACACCGGGATACGAGAAAAACGTAAAGTCCGAACAGCCGAGCTAGTTAGGAAATTAAATGCGAAATATGGACATTTGCACAAGAGGAATTCAACAACAGATACAAGTGAATAACAGGATAGCCTTTTATTGATGCTCAAACAGGTAACATGGTTTTCTTACAAAGAAACAAGTTGCCTAGCTCATTTACAAGGACAATTACAACAACACAATACAATAAGGGGGCCAAAGCGTGTAAAGGACGTTTATGAACACACTAATTACAACAGTTGATGGTGGCTAGCTATCCATCCCGCCTTGGATGGGTTAGCTTGCGCCGGAGACTGCATTGTTATTAGGTGGAACCATCTTGTTGCCTGAAGTTCCCACCAATATGCAGCAGACCCTAGGAATGCTTAGAGAAGTCCAGGAGAACTGCTAATCAAGCCTCGGGCCTCCCTTGATGGAGGGAAAATTCTGACTAGAAGATGCTCAAATACAGCTTCGATCTCCCGGGACCCAGATCGACATTGAACCGAGACATGAAGACTGGCAAAGGCGTTTGAGATCCCAGGCGCCCACCATGGAATATGCTTGAAGACTGGCAAACGCGTTCGAAACCAAGGTTGTAGTCCTTGGAGGGGTTTTCTTTTCTTCTTCGATCGCTGTCTTTTTCCCCACATGACCGGAAGAATAAAGGACGCTGAAGTTCTCGTTGGTAAGCTCATCATCCTTAGCAGTATTTGTTAAGAAGGAAAAGGTGGGGCAGGCCAGTGGCACAAGAAGATGAGGAGTGATGAAATTATTTATAGCCCAGGGGGATCGTAAGGGTCAGGCAGCAGTTGATGAGACATTTAAGAGAGAGGACGTTTGATTCCCACAACGTTTGGTTCATTAAATGAGGAGAGGATGGAAAAATGGTGATGCAGAGTTCCAAGAAAAGGAATAATGACATAGTGTCGGATGAGAAGCGATACGCCATACGCCAGGTGTCCCCATCCGCTAAAATTTGGGGGACAGCGACTGAATAGGAAATCCTCAAAGAGACAAAAGTCAATACAGTCCGGTGGGCAAAACGACAGGCGAGTAAAGCAAGTAAGCCGTTGGTAAAAAGCGAACACGGCAGCGTTATTACAAACACAACTAGGGATCGCGATCAAGAAACCCGGTAAAAGACGAAGCCCGAGACTAATCCCCGAGGTCCTGCAGATAGGGCAAGTCGGGAATTAGTTCTTGGAACTTAGCCAAAACCGAGATAGACACAACGGGTAGAGCCCGAGATAGAAAAATCTCAGCACTCGAAACCCGAACTCCCGAGCTTGGGGGCAAGCTGTTATGGATTCAAATAATGGGCCTACCGGAGGAAGGCCCAATAGAAGGATTCTGGCGGAAGCCTCCCGCAAGTCAGGCGCTCCGTCAGCCACCTCACAAGGTGTCGTGACTCCAGCAATTGTGCAGAATGGAAAGGCGCATCGGGTGAGAAGGAGGCACGGTCACGGTGGAAGGACTCAAGGTAAGCAAAACCCTAGGTAACCTCTATATATAGGAGGTTATCTCCCTGTGTATGTCCTCACGCCGAACATTACATTCATATAGTTACTTTCCACTTTGTGCACACACATCACCCTCGGCGAAAGCCACCCCTGTGTAGCACGGTGATCCACCGGCGACCATTGCTATCTCCCCCATAGATACCAGTGGACGCTACCTTGATCCAATATCAATCATACCTAGCCCCAAAGGCTAGACACTTGTGTTCTACCACAGAACAATCATCTTACAATTTTTTGAATTCTAAAAAAAAAAAAAAAATCTACAATATTCACAATGCCTTTCTTACGTTGTAGATTGTTGATCACAAATAAGCACTCCAGAGTTCCAATCACACATTCTTTAACTGTAAAAAAAATAAAAAAAGGTGTACAAACATGAGAGGTTGAACAAATTGTCGATCATGAAAGTCAGAGTTCCCATCACAAATTGAAGCATTGTCGATCACGAAAGTCAGAAAATATATATATATATATATATATATATATATATATATATATATATATATATATATATATATATATATATATATATATATATGTATTGGCAAATATTAAAACTTGAGCAAATCTCGGATCTAATTCAACAAATCTGTTTTCAACATACTCACCAAAGAGCACAAACATGAGAGGTTGAACAAGTATATCATGATTTAACAAACTGCTAAAAATTAGAATAAAAAATTGTATTGATTTTAGTCTATATAATCTAGTGCCGTCACAATTATTTTCATTGCAATAAAACAATAATTGTTATAAATATTCCAATATTTAATGCTATGTCCATAACCTTTTAAGATGAATCTTTTGGAGTTCTACACTTTAAACTGTGTAACCTACCTTATGAATGGCTTCTTGAGAGATTTTTCATGATTAATACACAACCTCGAAATGTTACATATTGAACAATTATGTAGGTTTTATCTCAATATTTTTACACGAAAAAATAGAACAAGTCTTCACATACATTTTAACATTCTTTATCTTGGAGTGCATCCATGATTGTATGGGCTTTAAAATAAAACTTGAGGTATTTTAATTTGAGTCAAACTTGATATTTATACAAAAAGGCATTTAATGGAAATCAATATAACATGCAACAAATGGAAAAACATGTCTAGTTTGGGTTAAAATATAGGGTATAAAAAGAAGGGGAAAGTTAATCTTTTAGAAGTCTTGAAAGTTCCACATCAGTTCAATTGTTGAAAGGTGAGGCGGGTTGTGGTTTGTCATTTGTGAAGGTGCGTAAGAGTTCATGGGGTGAGCATGTGATGTGGGCTTGCATATTATCTGCTCCACTTACGGCAAAGAATGAGTTGCCACTCTAGCATTTCATGGTCGTGGTGGTCCAAAAATGGAACCAAACTGCAATGGTGACTGTCACCGGGCAGTTTTTCAGATTTCAATTATTCTGAGATAAAGAGTTGCTTTAGAGGGAAAATCAATGAAAACAAAAAGGAAGCAGATTCAATATCAGGAGATGAATAAATAAATGTTAGATATTCAATGAAATACAGACTAATATTAAACTATCTTCTTTTCCTTTCTACCTTTGTACTGGGGCATAACTGCATTTTGGAGTATACACACTTGATTTAAATGTTTGATACCTTGGACACTTCTTTTTTTATTAGGGTTTATATTCTGCTGTGATATACTACTTCCAAGGACATGGGAAGACAGTATCCATTTATTGTTGGCTGATATCACATATGGGGTCGCATTACCCAAACAGCTATGCAAATCCTTTGTTGTGTTTGAAATCCTTTAATTTATATATGGTGAAATCATTTTTGGCTAGTCCAAAAGTAAGAACCTACCTACTCTTCCGGTGTTGGTCTATGTTGACGACAGATTCCATTACAAGACAAGATACTTCATTTTGATTGTGTATTAATGGTTGGGCTACGCCCTGAACAAGGTTGTTGTTTGCAGTTGGAGTTTTACACAACTTGGTCTTTTATCTTTTTACATGGGCTCAAGGATGTGGTTGAACATGTAGGGGTAGAAATGATTGTACAGGATTTTTCAAGTTTTAAGGATATTTTTTAATATTAAAATATTAAAGAAACATATAGCATCCCCCTTCTCAGCTCCCTTTCTCTTCAACATTTTGATAAACTGACTTTTTATTTTTTTTTCCTCTACAGACAAACTACTGACTCTAAAAGTGGGTTTGCTACCGTTAAGAAGGATCTTCCAGGGGGCTTGACAACAATGCTTGGTGATCGAAAGGTAATTTATACTTATCATTGAATATTATGCTTTGACTGCACAATCCTCACTGATCAAAATGTAGACAATCTGAGAACTGGAAGGATTTATAATTTTCTTAAGCATGTTTTGTGCACCTTCAATTTTAGATCTTGGGTTCAGGATGTACAGTATCTTGAAATTTTAACGAGGTCAAATTTTCCTTGATAGTGCAGCAACAAGGCTTTTCTCTTCCCCTTTTTGTTCATCTCAATTTTTGTTGTTGCTTACACATCCGGTATCCTGGCCTATCTCTTTTTAATTCGAAGGATTTAACGAGTCAGGCTAATTTGGATTCGCCCAGGGTCAATCTCCCTAGTGGGAGGAAAGAGCTACCAATGCCACGTGTTCCATTCACAACCTCGAACTAAGGAACTTCTTAAAAGTGAACGACTACCTTACCACTTGATTTGAGTGGGTGTTGGTTCATCTCATTTTTTGATAGTGATGTATGTATTGCCCCAATACTTGTTGACAACGACAACAACAATAAAGTTGTATCCCACTAGATGAGGTCAGCTACATGAATCGCACAACGCCATTATGTTATATCAAAAACCAAATCATTAGACAGATTATTAACCAATGGATCCTGCTCTATAACCTCATTGAAGGTTTGCTTCAGGATTCCTCTACCTCTTTTTGGAGGGCTTCAAACTACTTGATCAACCCTCCTTATTAGCGTACTCAATGGCCGTCTTTGGACATGTTCATACTTTAGACGATTTTCTATTATTTTCTCCTTAATAGGCACTCCAACATGTTAATGTATATGATCATTACAAATCTTATCTTTTATTGTATGACCACACATCTAATTCAGTATCTTCATGTCTAGTACCTATTGACCCCAGTACCCCCGATCTGGGCATTTCAATATTTTGTTTTTTTTTTCCTTTCACAAACTTGGCATTTGTGTTTCACATTTTTCTATTATTGAAAACATGTTTATTCCTTTCAGGTGTAGCACTTTCTGGGAATCAAGAGGAAAGCTGAGCCATCAAGTTCAAATGCACCAACGAAGCCAAAATCTTGAGTCTTATATTTCTCCGTCCTAAGGATCTTTAACCTAATATCCATGCAAAGCAGTGGGAGAGCCACATGGTATGAGACTGAAAATCCTCAAAGAAACTATTGAGGGCATTTTTAAACCATCGATTTGAATATGAAATAGAAGGCAGCTTGATCACACTTTAGGAAGAAGTTTTTGTTTTTTTTTGTTTTTTGCCCAAAGCTTTAGGAAGAAGTTGAGATCCTCAGTTTTGGCCACTGATGCTAGAAGTATATGTAAAATAATAGGCAATTATTTATACTGTATATTAATTGCAGTTTTTACTATCTGCATTTGTCCTTCAAATTAGTATGCAGATAAATTATTAATCAAATCAAGTTTTAACCAGAGTAAAATGCTTTGTGCCCTTACTGTGGAAAGCTTTTTCATTGAAAAAAAAAAAAAAAAGCAAATTTTTCAGATGCTTCTGAAATAAATCTATGCTTTTTGCCTTTTTTTTTTTTTTAAAAAAAAAAGTTTAAGAATTCCCGTTAAATAGCTGATTTTGTCCATCGTTATTTTTTAAGGAAATAAATAATCATTTAGTTTTACTCAGTTTTCAAATAAATTTTTTGAACTTTCCATCATTTGTTGTTGTTATTCTCTATAACAATGAAACCTGAGCCCTCTTCCATGACTCATCCTATGTGAGAATAACAATGACTAACACTGTTAGACTTAGAAGATGCAATCCTCGTTGCTCCCGCAACAGATTATGAATTACTAAAGACTCAAGGCTTTGATTTTCACATTTGGGGCGTCTCAAACAACAAAAATTTATTAATTTAAAGTTTCTTCTACTCTTCTCTTTTTCCCCCTCTCGGTAATGAGTATTATGGAATGCCCGATAGTTACACATTTGGGTCTTTAAAACCAATAGATACTTCTCTTTCAAGGAAGTCATACCCCAGAAAGATTCTCTAATTCTTTGGTAAAAAAATAAGGCAATTGTAGACTAAAAACACCAGAAGATTTGACACAAGTTTCAACAAAATAAAAATGAAAACACTTTTTCACAAAACAAGCATTATATAAGCTCTCAAATTAATAATATTGGAATGCACTCATCCATTCCATGTTGACAAGCATGGAAGAAAACCCATTCAAAGCCAACTTTCTATTTACTTGTATGTTCCGAGCAGTCAAGGGGGACCACTGCGGGGTCCTTTTGTCTTCGAGAATTCATATATCCCTTATAACTATAACACTGCTACTTTCATTAATAAAAATTGATACACTGAAATTTTAAATATCGACAAAAAATTAAAAAATGCTAACATATTAAGTTTATTTTCTTAAGAAAACAAATAACAATGACTAGTACAACAAATTATTATTCAAAACTAACAACTAACGGTGTTAAAACTAAATGACTAAAAAGATATTTTATAAAATTGAGAAACTAAATTAAAACTTTGTATAAAGTTAGAGGGCCATGAGTACATTTTCATTAAAAATAAAAGGAAATATTACACTCCTATTATTGCTCAAATACTTAAAGTACATGATACGACATGTCAAACAAAAAGCCAAAAGGGGGAAGAAAAAAAGATGAAAAATGAATACAAATATTAATAGCATACAAAACCAAATTCTCCAGCTAATTCATTCTTCTTTGATTTGCACGAGCTCTATTTCTTGTCTTTTTCCTTTGTCTCTTAGATTGACCTCCAAAAGTATAAACAAGCCACTGAGGTTTTCCTATTAAGAAAACAATATATCCCATGAAAATTCCAAATATCATCCCACATCCATATCCAATTGCCACTGGTTTCCAACCAAAACCAAAAGTTGATGAAGATTCTAGTTGTGGCAAGTTTCCTTCATCCTTGTTGCAACTTTTTGTCAATGGAACTCCACACAATCCTGAATTTCCAACATATGAATCTTCTGAGAATGTGTTGAACTGCTTACCTCTTGGTATGATTCCCTCAAGCTTGTTCTGTGAAAGGTTCAAAATAGCCAAAAAGTTTAGATTCGTCAATGTTGAAGGAATCTCACCCACAAGCTTGTTCCATGATAGATCTAACCATTCTAAATTTGTCAAATTCCCCATTGATTGAGGAATTGAACCAGTGATTCCATTGTGGGAGAAATTTAGTCCTTTCAGTAAATATAACCCTCCAATCACTTTTGGAATCTCCCCATCAAATTCATTATTTGACAAGTCAAGCGTGGTGAACATTTTCAAAATCTTTACAAGCTCCATGTCATTACCTTTCATATTGACCATCACTGAATACTGATATAAGGGATCAATTCTGTTTTCCATGTATAGCAAACCTGTTTCAATATTATCTATCTTCATCATTCCCTTAAATTCTTTTATGTATGCTTCTGGCAAAGGTCCATTGAAGTGGTTGCTGGAAATGTCAAAAATCCTCAACTTCAAAAAGGGGTGCTTGGTTTTGGAACTAGTAATAGCTCCATTGAACTTGTTATTCCTTAGAATGAGTACCTCCAGCTTTGGTAGACCTTCAAGCCAGTTGGGAAATGTGTCCTCTATCTTGTTCTCTCCCACATCCAAAATTTGTAGTTGATCACAAAAAGCCAAGGATCGAGGGAATGGTCCCTTAAGTTTGTTATTGTTGAGATTCAAAGTTTGCAGTGAGCTATTCTTTGAAAAATTGTCAGGCACAGTTCCAGTAAGGCTATTATTGCGTAGATCAAGATTAGAAATGGATGGGAAGGCCACAAGACACTTTGGAATAGGGCCTGACAAATTGTTGTCAGACAAATTGAGTACTATAAGTGAGCTTACATTGCAAATCAGTGATGAAATTTGCCCACTTACTTTGTTGTTTGAAACTGAGAAGAACACAATGCCAAATGGTGGGATTGGAAGGTTTCCTTGCAACTTGTTGAAACTAAGATCAATAATTTGGATATTTCTCGATGAAAGATGCTCAATTGAAGTCAAAAGATTGTGTGAGAGATCCAAGTAAGCCAGAGAACCATTTGCCACATCATTAAACCATTTGGGGATTGTCCCTTGAATTTTGTTGTTGGAAAGAGATAAAATGATCAAATTTGGAAGATTCACTAAAAATTGAGGGAAGTTATTGATGTTACAAGAAGATAAATTTAACCATGAAAGATAGGTTAATGGTGGACCAACATTTTCATTAAAGCTAATTAATGAAAGAAATTTGTTGTTAGAAAGATCAAGGGTCCCTAGTTTTTGGAGCTTTGAAAATTGGTACAAATCAACAAGACCATTCAAACTATTTGAGGATAGACTCAAGAAAGAAAGATTTGTAAGACCAAAAATTGACTCTGGGAAATTACCTTCCAACTTATTGTTGGAGAGATCACAAACTACCAATGAGTCACTTGAGAATTGACCAATGGATCCAATGAGATGGTTGTCATTAAGGTTCAAAGCATTCAAAGATGGTGAAGAATAACATCCAGAAGGAATTGTTCCATTGAACAAGTTATGAGACAATTCTAGCTTAACCAACTTGGAAATTTTGCAAATTTCATTTGGAATTGGACCAACTAATTTATTAAAGCTACAATCAAAAGAAGAGAGTTGAGCTAGATTAGACAAAGATGGTAGCTTTCCTCCTATGTTGTTTCTAGAAATTGATAAACTCTCTAGTTTGCTAAGCTCTCCAAACATATTTGTGATTTCACCATTGAAATTATTGTCTGAAAAATCTAAGACAGTGAGGTGATTCAGGCTTGGAAGTGATGATGGGATTTGTCCGCTAAAATTATTAAATCTAAGGATTAAGGAAGAGAGAAGCTTTAGGTTTGAAAGGAATGAAATCTCACCACTGAATTTGTTTGAGCCAAGGTTCAAATGAGTTAGCTGAGTGAGATTCCTGAGGCTTAGAGGAATTGATCCTTCAAATCCACAACTTTCTAGATTCAAACTATTAAGGTGCCTCAAATCACCAATGGAATCAAAGATTCTTCCTGAGAATGATGTGGAGCTGAGATCTAGAAATGATAGAGGAGAGCTCCAATTGGACTTCGGAAGTTGACCTTTAAGATTTTTATTCAGTGACAAATCTAGCTTTTGAAGATTTTGTAATTGAAGAATGTCACTTCTGATATTTCCCTGCAACTCAGTATGTTTAAGTCTAAGGGAAACCAAAGAGGATGATAAATTCACAAACAAATTGAAGGAGCTTGGTATAATAGAGGACAGATTTACATCATCTAAAACAAGTTCTGTTAAATCAGTCATGTTTAAAATGAGATTTTCCCTTGTGGATTGTTCAAGTCTCAAATTACCCCACCCACTAGACAAATCAAGAGAGACTAATTTAGACAATTGTGTGATTTTGGGAGGAACTTCACCTGCCAAAAAAGAAGAGCTTAAATTTAGATGAGTGAGATCATGAAGATCACCGAACTGAGATGGCATCGAAGACCCTTCAAAATCATTGTAAGCCAAGTTGAGTGTTTGAAGATGAACAAGTTGAAAGAGCGTGCTATTGGAAGTCACTTCACCTCGAAGAATACTTAAACTGAGATCAAGGCCAATCACGTGACCTGACCCGGAGTCGCACGTGACCCCATCCCACATACAACAATTTGAACCATTTCCCCATGATATTGTCTTTGAAAACATTGAGGCCTTGAATTGATTCTTAAATTGGAGAAGGGCAGAGTAATCATAATGATTACACAATGTATCAAAGGAAGAACAAAGGGAAGGAAGGAGGAGGAAAAAGAAACAGAAGAGAATTGAAGAGGCCATAACACAAATTTCGGAAGGCAACGAGTGAGTGAAAAATGGGTATGATAGCCATCTGACAGGTTATGCTTCTATTTATAATGGTCCCTAGCAGCGTAAGGAATACGAAGCTAATAAAAGACTTTTTCCTAGTAGCTGTACAAGACGAGCTCCTACCCCTGGGCCATACACATCATTTAATTTCAACATAGTTGTTGGGAGATGGTGGGATACAATTAATATTTCAAATCAAACTAGTTTTAATTTTCATTTTCAGATAGTAGTAGTAATAAAAAGATTTAATTACTGTTGGTAGATTTCATTGATGGCAAGTGAACCAGTCGAATAAGTAATAAAGAGTAAGTAGAGTATCGTTTCATAAAGACTGAAATACTGAATGATGACACTGAATTATAGAATTGATTGTGTTTAAAAAGAAAATAAAGTTTGAGAGTTTCTAGTTTTTATAGTTATGCTAATAAACTAGAAAATAAACAATTGATTGTAGTCGAAGAAGATATCAGTAAAAGATAGGCTAAGTTTAGAGTCTTTCCCAAGTATATTAATCCCCCAGTTGCCTATACGCAGTGCTATAGCCTTTATGTTGTACAACTCTCACAATGTTACAGCATGAACACCTTTTACAATATTATTCAGTTATCCCACTACTCTAATATACCGAAGCTCTCACGTCTAATACATACAATCCTAATTTACTTCTCTCATATGTCTATGGCGATTTTCTAATTAGGTTATCATTACAAATCAAGGTGTTATGGTCATGAGCGGTAGACCCATTCCTGAAGCCTACAATAATAAGTCAAGCCTTGCACCAGCCTGCCTAGCAATCACTGTTTCTCAGATGTCTAGCCCCAACTCCCTCTCAATAAGCCGAGGCCACTGATCAAGCCCTTAGCTCTCGCTAATTGACAAGAAATTAAATTACTGATAAGCAAAAAATGAATGTATTAAATTAAGAACTAGCAACTCAGTTCATTCTAAACTTAGGAAATCATCCTTGCTCAGCCACAAAAAATTTAGTTCATGACTGATGAGGGAATCACTAAATAGAGTACAAAAAAATAGCCTATGATCAAAAGGTTAAATAGAATTAATTAAAGAAGAAAAACAGAAAGCTTGATGGAGGTTCCGACGGCGTGGAAGAAGCCCTATCACGTCACAACCCACGTCTTCTTATCTCCGTCTCACCACTAGGAAGGATGATGGGTTCTCTTGGAGTTCTCGTGCCTTGTAACTTCTCTCACTCTTCTTTTGAGTCTGGCCGTAATGGAATGGTCCTTGACTCTCGACGACTTCGACCCCTATTAGGGTTGGCTATTGTTTCCTTATATAATCAGGTTTACTTGCCGCGTACGTCCAACGAACTGGGCTTTTCCAAATTTGTCGAAGTCCAATCGTGATCTTTCTTTCTAATCTTATTATATTGATTCTACTGATCCTGCGAGATTCTTCAAATATTAGTTTCAATTCTCTGCATCTTCTATTCCAATACGTCAGCAATCTAACCGTTAATGACCTGCACTATATTTCCTGAAGCAACTTTGACAAAAGATCAGAACAATTGTCGCATAGCATTGCTTCACTTACTCTGCTATAGCTTTAGGGATGCGTTGTATTGCGCTTCGATGGGGATGTCCTGATGCTATAGCATTGTATCGGCTACGCTGTGTGTCTTTCTCACAGAATCTCAAAACTCAAACTTTTCTTAGCATATGTTTAGGATGCGTATACAATTTATTTTGGTTTGTAAACTTCATCCTTAAGTTCCCTATATAATGAATTAATGTCTTTTTTCTTAGATTAGATGCAGTTAAGTTTATATTCACCATTCAATACAGTCATATAATATAGGAAAAACATGGCATAAATAGTGCTCATCAATTACACATATTCTCCCAAACTTTATGTCATATGTAAATAATTGTTGTAATTAAACCTTTAAAATTTTACAATCGTTAAACTTTTACATTTGTAGATAGCTCCCTGAATTTTAATTTTGTTCATTATTTATTTGAAAATGACTTAAAGTTTAACAGACTTATTTGCATATAATTCAAATTTTGAGGGGTAAACATTATACTCCCTCCGGTCCTAATTATAAAACATAGTTGACTTTTTTTGGAGAGATTAAGGAAGCTAATTAAATTACTTTAGAGTATTTTTATTTTTATTTTTTTCTTCAAAGTAGTTAGTTTGACTAATAAACTAATATATAATCTAAGGAAACATAACATATGAAATGAATAAATAACATATTTAGCTTCCTTAATCTCTTCAAATAAAGTCAACTATGTCTTATAATTAGGACCGGAGGTAGTATAAAAATAAAATTTAACTATTTTTATTGGTTTGTGAGAAAAGTTAGTTGGTGCCTTATAGTAAGGATCAGAGGGAGTATTTGTATATGATTCTATGATTAGGGGAATTTTATGTAATTTAGCCTGATAATTACCTATATGATTTGAATAAAACTAGTTTTGTCCAAAGCGTGTGTTCGATAATTACTTATATCCATCATCCCCACCCAAAAAAGGAACCAGGGAAATGCCATCCCAAACATGTAATTATATGGGGGAAAGTAGGATCGGTTCAGTTGAACGTGTTTAGATTAGCAATGGGACAATTGGGATTTTAAAGAAAAAGATGTTTTAAGCTATAAATCAAAATTTCTTGCTTTTAGCTTTTATAGCATGGAGAGAGAATAAGTTTTTATCATGAAAAAAGAAGAAATTAAATGCCTCATGAAGAAAAGATATTAGGTTCTACCTTTTTTTATTAAAATAATATTCTGCTTCTTATTATAAATCTACTTGTAGATGAAAATTTTGGCTTGAATATAAGTCTACTTAAGGGTTAATAATGGTCATTTTTCAATTTTATCATTATTTATAAAAGTATCCAAAGGAAAAACAAATAAATAAAAATTTAAGGAAGACTAGGAAAAACTCTCCTATTAGAAAGTTAATTGGTATGAATAACCTAATAAATTAATATACAAGGAATGATATTACTCTAATTGAGGTCATTTTCACCAATTAAATTTTTAAATGAGACTTGTCTCCAATTTTTCCTGAAATTTAAGTAATTTAGTATTTTCAAATTTTTCCCAAAATACATTAACTATTTTTATTTTTTATTAAATTCATATAATTTTCAATCCTTTTACATCTAAACTTACTTTTAATTTACATTAATCATCTAAACAAGTTTCAGATTATCAAAGTTTCAGATTATCAAATTAACTTTTTTTTAAATCAATTCAAACATAAATCACATTACACAGTCGAGTTTTTACTCAATTTTACATTTACAAATGTCAGATTAAAAAAAAGTTCACTTTTACTGC
Organism: Acacia pycnantha; assembly: GCA_025563575.1. Taxonomy (NCBI): domain Eukaryota; kingdom Viridiplantae; phylum Streptophyta; class Magnoliopsida; order Fabales; family Fabaceae; genus Acacia; species Acacia pycnantha. The sequence goes on along the minus strand of JAMWYP010000098.1, from coordinate 4,021,170 downwards.
CGCTAATGTAAATACTCTCTCAACATAATAATGTCAAGCTTGGTGTAAAACTATTTTGCGGGGGAAAAAACTTGGTGTAAAACTAAACACAAACTTTGATAACAGGAAGAAAATTATAGAAGAAAGAATAATGAGGTAAATTAAACTCCTAAAAATAGTTAAAATTTTAGGAAGTTTTCTTTTCCCTATTTTCTTCCTACTTTTCCGTCACTCCAAACCTAGAGTAAAGGAATTGCTTGAAAGCATCCGACTAATTTATATGATTATTATATAAAGATATGAATTAAAAATTGGCAAGAACTAACATCAAAATGAAAAATCGACCACCTACCTAGATGATGAATTTCATGCATTAAGATTGCAGTATCATTATACTCCCTCCGGTCCTAATTATAAGAGTAAATTTTGGAGTTGGTTTTGGTCCTAATTATAACAACAAGTATTTTGTCAATTTTTTCCTATAATACCCCTATTTATACTTATTATTAGGAGCATTTATATATATATATATATGTGTGTACATATATATGTATATCTATGTTTATGTGTGTCAATATATATGTGTAGATAGATATATACATACATATATATATATATGTGTGTGTGTGTGTGTGTGTGTGTGTCTATGTATGTATGTATGTATGTATGTATGTATGCGTGTGTGTGTGTGTGTGTATATATATATATATATATATATGTATGTATGTATGTATATATGTATGTATGTATATGTGTGTGCGCGCGCGCGTAGATAGATGGGTGTGTGTCTCTATGTATGTAGATAGATCTATATGTATACACACATATATGTTTATATAGCAAGACCATTATATATATATATATATATATATATATATATATATATATATATATATATATATATATATATATATATCTGTGTGTGTGTGCGCGCGTAGATATATGGGTGTGTATCTCTATGTATGTAGATAGATCTATATGTATACACACAGGGGCGGACCCAGAAATTTGCTGAAGGGGGGCACCATTAGCAGGAGGATTTGGGGGTGCCCCCGAAATTTTTTTTTTTAAGGAAAGTTTTAAATGTATTGAAAAACAAAAGAATATAAACAAGAAAAGAAAAAAAATATCAAAAAAATATTCATGAAATCAGGTGCACACTGATGATATGATAAGGGAGGCAATTATTTTACAAATCTGTCATTTAGAAAAGCAAGGCTAAGTGCTGTTAGAGATGCAGTTACATAAATTACAATAAAGGGTGGGCACTCAATATGTTCAAATATATATATTTTAATAACAAAAGTATATTGTAAAATCCCAATTTCAGAGCCAATTTTTTTTTCCCAATCAGAGTAGAGCATCGGAATAAAAACAGTGAGTAACTGATTACAACAATAACAGTGGCATAATCGCCTGTTCATAAAGATTAATACATTATCTGTTCAATTACTAGACGTCCTTGATCGGGTCTCCACGTGGTCTTCATCTTCATGTGTGCTGTCCGCTCTGCTTACTCTTATCCTCCGTCCTTGGTCTCTCTGGACCTTGATGTGATGCTATAGTAAGAGCTGAGATCCAATACCCATTGGATCTCAGGTAACGGTTAACCTCATGCTTATATAACATTATATGATCAACAGATATTTCTAGAGATACAGCTATGATGCATACAGTTCAATATATGATCATTGAATAACAACTACCCTACAAGCAAAGTTATATGCCTGCACTATTCACCAGTGCCACGATGTACGGTCGTGTCCTCAGCGCTAGGAAAACATAACGGTATTATCAAAACCATAACCCGTGAAGCTGTAATAGTGATTATCTAAGTTTATTACCTTAGTCATTTGTGCATGACCGAACGAGTCCCGTCCATGGCTTATGAAACTATCCGTATCCAATATAAGCGACTATAAGCATCGTAGTCGTATTACGATGCGCGAACGTACCTTCGTTTGATGGTACTTCGGTACTTTTGACGGAAATGGCACGTTTTTCGAAAAACAGCTAAACGTCCAACAGCGGCACGTCGGACAGCGTAACGGCAGCAAATCAGAGTTTTTGATGTCCTAAAAGAGTAATATCACTTTCATTAGTGATTTGGCATTATAACTGGCATTTTAGGTAAAAATTACCATTTTGCCCCTATACCCCTAATTGGCGGAATTTCACAAAGACTTCGTTACTTTGGCTCCGATTTTCCAAAATTTTGCCAGAACTTCGACCCAATGATAATTTTCAAAATTCTGGACTAATATAGCCCTATCATATGATATCCAATCATGCTTGAAAAATTAAAGGGCTAAACTAGCGATCTTACTCTAACTATTGAAAGAACTACGAAAGCTTAAAGCTCGCTATTTTAACTTTCAACTTTCGGAGACTCAATCCCTACTATGTTTTTACCTCGTCGAGGCATCTTTCAATGCAATGAGGCTTAAAAACAAGAATAGGAATCTCATCTCCTACTTCCTAGATCTAACTAACAGTTCTACTAAAACTACCGAAAGAACTAAAGACTAAGGACCGAAGGACTTACCCGTTCAAGACTTCTTCACAATTTTTCCAGAGCTTCTCTCTCTTCTTTCCCTCTCTAGATTCGGTCAAGGAGGAAAGAAATGGTGTGAAAATGAAGAGAAGGGGGGGTATTTATAGGTTAGAGGGTAGGATTTCGGCCGTCGGATTAACTTTGTGAGAAACGATCTGGACCGTCAAACACTAGTTTTCAAAAAAACCCTTTCTTCCCTTTTTGCTTTCACAATAGGCCGAAATTCAAGAGGGCTTGGCCAATGGGAGGTGGCCACGTGTCACCTTCGAGAAGCCTTCCGGTCCAATTTCCCCGATCGGTACCCGATTCGCGTAATTTCGGAGAAATCTCAAAATTCTGGTTAACTAACTTTGAAGATCTTCTCTCCCTTACTAGAAATGTCTATTCTAATCTAAATCTTGATTCCATACGGGGCATTCGTGTTCGGTGAAGTTTCTCGAAAGACGTGTCCGATTTCAAAACGAAATTCCGGAAGCTACCGACTGTGGACAAGAATGCACTGATTCCAAATATGTCCAGAAAATTTCTCAATTCTTCCCCAGATGTCACAACGTGACTTTTGAATTCCTAACTTTCAACTTGGCTATCTGGCTTTTTCTCAGAATTTCCCTATTTCGTCTTATTAGGAAAATGCACAATCGGCTTCAGAATTAACTTTCGGAAAAGTCTAATGGAAGATAAAAACTCACTGATCAATATTTTACCTTGACTTTGGAAATCCCATTCCTAGATCTCTAGATAGGGTCCGTTTCCTATTTATTCCATTACTATTCACTACAATTAATTATATTATAAAATAATATAACTTATATTATAAAATACTATAACTTACAAACTAAGTTTCTATTTTTTTTTTCTTCTTTTTTTTTCTGCCCATTTTTTTTTTAATTTCGTTTTTTTTAATATTTGATTAATTATTTAATTAATTGAATAATTATTTTTACATAATTTTTACAAAATTTTCCTATTGGTCTATTCTTGTATTTAGGCTTAAAAATACCTAAACTCATCTATTTTTCTTCAAAATTTCCAATTAATTAGAAAATATATGTTTACTAATTTTAAGCCAACAACCACCAATTTTTGGGTTTTACATAATTATCCATGAATTTCCTTTGCTTATGTTTAAGTAATTAGCCCAATATTACTTAATTACTGAATTATCACAATTTGATAATTTTCTTAATTAGAATACCCCCTTGTCTCACAATTCTAGCTCTGACATTTTCATTTCCATATCTTCTGCATTATTTTATAATTTACAAGGGTATTTTAGTCTTTTTAATGCTTTTTGAGCATTCTTATTCAATTTCTCCAAGTTCATAATTTATTAAATTACCATAATTAGAGATAATATACTCTCATAATTCACTTGGTCATTTTACTGCCTTTTAGGATTTTTCATAATTTTTCTAAGTTATTATATGCTTCTCAAAGGTATTTTGGTAATTTTGGCACATTATTAGTTTTTCCTCTAACTTTCAAGAGATTTCTCCCTAGAAAATAGAATAATTATAACTTAATATTTGATATCTCATATTCACCTATTTTTGATAGGTATAATTTTACTAAATCATAATACAGATTTTTAGGGTATTACATATATTATAATGAAAATAATTTTAATGTCATCATTCTAGCCTTATTTTTTAGAATTCCATCATAATTGCCTTATTACCAATGATATCAAATACATCTTTTTCAATATAAGGCACTAAACAATCATTCAACCATTCATCCCCTATTTGATTACGAAGTGTAGTCTTGATGTATTAAGGGTGATAATTTAATTTAAGGGTGGACAATCATTTAAATATGTATTAATCTATATATATATATATATATATATATATATATATATATATATATATATATATATATATATATATATATTTTTTTTTTTTTTTTTTTTTTTGAAAACATCTCAAATTTAAGGGGGGCCACTTGCCCCCCTTGTCCATTACTTGGGTCCGCCCATGTATACACACATATATGTTTATATAACAAGACCATTATTTCAATTAGAAAGCGTGTGGAAAGAAAATTAGATCTATATATATACACATGGCTATATAAAAAGCAACTAATATACATATATACTAAACTAATATGTCATGGATGTCTAACGTAAGGCAAATTAGAAACATTTATAATTAGAGCAACTTGTGTTATTTTAAATTTATATAAGGACATTTTACGAAAATGAGTAAATTAACTAATTTAACTCCTCTCCTTAATTCTCCAAAAATCGGTTAAATAGCTCCTATAATTAGGACCGGATGGAGTATTATATAAGAAGAAAATTCAAACTGATGCAATTAAAACACACACACACACAATGTCAGATCTTTGAAGGCCCCCCAAAAAAATGTTTAGTTTTTTTTAATGTTTTTTTTTTAAAAGAGACTAAAGTACAAATCTTTGAAAACTTTATACAGGGTGTTATAATTTTTGAAAACTATGGGTATTTTTCTATAATTTTCTCTAGTCCCTTTTCTTCATTGATTGCAATTTCCAGAAATTCTGGGGACTTTTCTATAACTTTTTCCAGTCCTCAAAACATTAATTCTGACCCTCCAAAACCTCAAATTTTCTTCTTAAACACCTACAGTGCAGAATTAAAAACAAGAAGTATCAAAAGTCTAAGAAATCATTTGTATGAATAATTAACAAATTATGATCATTTCACCCTTAATATCAAAAGTCCAAAAAATCATGACAAACCTCAGTTTTTAAAAAAAAAAAATTAATATAATATTTTTAAAATGTTATATAATCATAAAAAAATTTAATTAGTTAAGGGAAAATTAGAACAAGGGACCTATATAAAATAATATTTATTATAAAGGACCTTAAAAGTAGTAATTATTTTGAAAGACCAACCAATCAAAATATAGATGTACAAGTACTACTTTACCCTTAATCTTTTCCATCCTTTCTCACTTCCAACACCTATCCTTTTAGCAATTTATCAGACTTTGATTCCTTTGTTGTTTCCTTCTTTTGCTCTTCCCTCCCAATATCGCATTGTTTCTGCTATGGCTTCATATATTCTACAGCTAAAACAACTAGAAAGCCTGGGAAAGATAGATGCGCTAGATTGATATTAAGAAAGTGGAACAAACAAGCAAGCCTTTAGTCACATTCTCAAAACGCTAATTAGGTGTCTTTTGCAAAGATGTCAAACTATCCCTTATCTATGATTCCTAAATCGTGGTCTTCTCAATGTTGTCATCCCCGCTACCTCTCCAACGCCCCTGTGTCGTCCTTACAGTGGGAATACAAAAGCCATGGGTTCAATAGGATCTACTTTGATGTTAATATCCTTAGTTTATCACAGGGGCAATTTAGTATTTATATATTTATATTTTAATTTTTGTTCCTTCTAAATAATTACAATTTTTAAGGTCCTTTATAATAAATATTATTTTTACTAGGTCCTTTATCTTAATTTTCCCATTAGTTAATGAGTATACATTTGGCCGCCCAAATATTTTCTCTAAGATCCGCCACTATATATATATATATATATATACACGATCGACTACAAAATATTTTTTGTAATAAAAATGAGTGCACCAAAAGGACATATAAATTAGCACAATTGACTTGGGGAGGGGAAACACGTCTACTATCGTACGTCACTGAGGATATGAAATAAAGTTGTTATTGCTCTGAAAAATTAAAGAAGTAACATAAGATTTAGGGTATGTTTGGTTTGAGGGAATGGGAGGGGAGGGGAGGGAAGGGGAGAGAAAAAAAAAGGAGGGGAGAGGAAAATATGTGGGTCCCACTACACTCAATTTTCAAAAAAAAAATTTCCTTCCTCTCATTTTTTTCTCTCCCCTTCCCTTCCCTCAAACCAAACATACCCTTAAAGAAAGTACATGACTTGACCATGGAAAAATTAACAAGAATAAGAAAAACCGAATAAAAAAAAAAAGATAAAACTTTTTAAAAAAACAATCATAATTAAGTCTACCATGCAATATGCCTTTGTATCTCACATTGATTTCGAGGGAGCGTTAGGACCGGATATTGATGGTAGATTTTAACTAACTACATTAAATGGAATGGATCAATGCTGTGGGGTCAGAACTTGGACATTTCAAGAGTGTCCCCCATCTTTTTTTTTTTTTGAACCATTCTAAAACATTCATTACTGAAGTAGAATTGCCAGAGATACAAAGCAACAAATGAAGAACCGAATACAACAAAACTAAACTAAACAGCGCAAACAAACAAAGAAAGAACAGAACAAAACAAATACAAAACAAATCTAGACGAAGACAAATCCCTCGTCCCTAAAAGAGAGAAGCCTGTCAACCGGGGTCGATCGGCCTGTGATGGGTCGTGGCATGACTTGTTAATGCCTTGAGGCTCTTCACATCTTCCTTCAGGATCAGAGACAAAGGGGGTAAGGGTCGTTCCACTCACCCGATTGGGCACACCCCCTTACTAGTGGATGCAGCAAGCAAGTCTGCTGCTTGATTTCCCTTGCGAGGGATAAAGTGAATCACGAAAGAAGGTTCAGACTGAAGCACTCCAAGGACATCTTCAAGAATACTGCGAGATTGCCATTCACAAACCTCAGGCTTGTTTTTTTCCATGCACCGTACAAGGTTCTGACAGTCAGATTCAAAGATCACATTCTTATTCCCCAGGTCCTGAATTATCATTAGTGCTCTTTTAAGAGCTAGAGCCTCAGTCAAGAAGGTAGAGATGGACTTTACTTTGTCTACGAAGGCCCATTTCATCTCGCCATAGTGGTCGCAGCAGATGATTCCTATTGCAGCAGCTTTAGTGTTCTCATTGAATGCTCCATCTAGATTTACTTTCAAAACATCCGAAGGGGCGGAGTCCAGGAAGCAATTACTCTGGGGTGAGAACTTGATCATCGGTGCTCATAGAATTGCAAGCTCTCCCAAAAGTGAGTAATGAAAGAGAAGCCTTTCCTATTATCGTAGTAGGGTCTGGCTCAGTCTGGTTGAAAATTTTTTCATTTCGGCTTTTCCAAATATACCAGAGGATCCAACTTACATGCGCTATGTCATTCTCGGTAAATAGACTTTGTGGATGCAAGAGTTCTTGCCACCATGTTCTGATACTTTTGATATTTCTCACGTCGAATTTGAGGGACAATTGACTCCCGAACCACATACATCGTACCCAGTCACAGTGAAAGAAAATGTGTTCTATTGTTTCGTTAGCTTTTTGGCACACAGGGCATACCTCAGAATTACCTCTCTTTCGTTTGAACAGGGCACTGTTTGTGGCTATGGCATCTGAAAGTATCCGCCATAGGAAGTTTACAACTTTTGGAGTGGTCTTGATTTTCCAGATGGCTTTCCACAGATCGCTTGAAAGAGGGGTAGACGTAATGGCGGCCTGGGATATCGCTGGTGGAGGTGGAGTTGAGAAGTAATACCCCCTTTTGACCGAGTAGGCGCCATTTGTAGATAAGGTCCATCGCAGATTATCGTTAGCAGGTGTCCTAGGAATAGGTATGGATGAGATAGCCTCAACAGCCACATCATCAAGAGCATACCTTATTGAAGAGACATCCCAGCTTCCTTGACCGTTGGTTAATAAGGACTCCACCCTTTGATCAGATTTTTTGAGCGTCTCACTTTTCGTTGCTAATTTGCAGGAGGGAAGGGTTGGGATCCACCTATCTTGCCATATCCGAACAGAACTCCCATTGCCTATTTGCCAGCACATGTCTTCTTTAATAAGATTTCTTCCTTCAAGAATACTAGACCAAGCCCATGAGCTCGGTGTCCCTTTTTTGCTTCAAGGAAAGAGTCATTTGGGAAGTATAGACCCTTAAGAACTTGTGCCCATAGTTCATTTGGATTCTGAGTTAACCGCCACGCAGATTTTGCAAGGAGGGCATCGTTGAATTTTATGAAGTCTCTAAATCCCATACCTCCTTCAACCTTGGGGCGAGTGAGCTTTTTCCAGGCAACCCAGTGCGTAGTGTTTTGGCCTCCCCACCAGAAGTCCGCAACTAAACTATTTAGTTCTTTACAGGTTCTAACTGGGAACTTGAAACATGTCATAGGAAAAATAGGGATGGCATTAATGACTGCCTTGATCATAACTTCTCGCCCTGCAAATGATAGATGTTTGCTACTCCAGCCCAAAACCTTTTTCGACTTTTTCTCGGACATAAGCGAGGGCCTGATGCTTGGTTTTCCCAGACACTTGGGATGCCCAAGTATCTACCTTGATCCACGCTTTCACGATTCCAAGTATATCACATATGCTGCGCCTGAGTGGGCCTGGTGAATTTTCTGAGAAAACAATACTTGATTTTTCCAAGTTAGCCTGCTGGCCTGATGCTAAGTTGTATCTTTGAAGGATCCCTGACAGGACTTGGCAATTTCGAATATCTGCATTCATAAAAAACAAAGCATCATCTGCGAAGAGACTATGTGTTAACATGGGGCAATCATGGCTTAGTTTAATTCCCGCTAATTGTCCTTCCATAACAGCTTTATTAATCATGCAAGTGAGAGCTTCCAGGGACAAAATGAACAGGTAGGGCGATAGGGGGTCCCCCTGGCGAAGCCCTCTTCCTGGGTTGATAGAGGCAATCTTTTCACCTGCAATGCAAAGGTTAAGATGCACAGATTCCACACATTTCATAACAAGATTAACCCATTTTTGAGAAAAACCATATTGTAACAATACATATCTCAAAAAATCCCATTCAACCCTATCATAAGCCTTGCTCATATCCATTTTTAAGGAAAATTCATACTTATTACCTGTTTTCCTTCTCCTCATATAATGGAATACTTCATGGGCAATGATAATGTTATCTTGAATTAAACGGCCAGGGACAAAGGCCCCCTTTGAGGCATTGTCAATTTTGATATCCACAGAATTCACTACATCCGAAAATTGTCTTGGCCCTGAAGAAGAGAAAAGATTAGTAAAAAAGGTAATGAACAAATTATTTATAATATTTTTATCACTTGTCCACACGCCATTTCCATCTTTGATGCTTAAAATGTTATTCCGTCTTCTTCTGATGAGAGTAGAGATGAAAGAATTTTGAATTTTTGTCTCCTGATTGCAACCATAAGACTCGTGATCGCTGCCACCAGTAATTTTCTTCTTGGTCCATAAGCTCTTCAATGCGATGCAGAAGGACGGCCTCCTCCTTTTTACTTTCAGCATTTTGGTAACCCTGTCGAATAGAAGTTAGATAGTACTTTAACTGTTCAATTGCTCTCTTTCGGTTAAGGAAATTTTCCTTACTCCATTTGATTAAATATCTTCTATAGTTATTCAGAGTAAGGGCAAATTTTTCAATAATACTAATCTGTTGGAGATCGCCTACCTCCCAACTTTCATGAACAACCTGCAAAAAATTATTATGGGAAGTCCAATAATCCTCAAACCTGAAAGGTCTTATTTTATTATGGGAGACATGATTCAAATTAACAAACAGGAGATGATGGTTCGACCCTAAAGGTTCGATATGAAAAACTTGAGCAAAAGGAAAATTATGACAGAAAGATTCATTTCCCATAGCTCGATCAATTCTTTCTTTGATAATTGCTCCTCCTTCTCTACGGTTGCACCAGGTGAGGCCAAAGCCGTTGTACCCCAAGTCAATAAGAGAGCAATCAGATATAAACTTTTGGAAATTCAATATTTTCCTGATAGCTCTTGGATTCCCTCCCTGTTTTTCCTGGTGAGATGTAATGTCGTTGAAATCACCCAAACAAATCCAGCTTTCTGTCCTGCACTGAGCAAACTTGATGACATTTTCATATACCACTAATCTGTCAGATTCTGTTGGGGGGCCGTATACAAAGGAAATATAATGGGGGAACTCAGTGATGGGGTCAAAGACCGTTGTATGAATGACATTTAGGGAAGAGGAGATGATGTTTACAATAGTATTTTTATCCCAAAACAAGGCAAGGCCACCGCTTAGTCCCTGAGGATCCACAATCCATTCCTCTTCAAAGCCACATCTTTTCCTGATTTTGCTAACATAAGAACTTTTATTTTTTGTCTCCATCAAGAAGACCAACTGGGGTTTTTTTGTACTACAGACCTCTTTAAGGTGTTTCACTGTCAGGGGAACCCCTAACCCCTGACAGTTCCAGGCTAGGATACTCATGGCGAACCGATGGTTGCTTGGTGGCAACCATCGGCGTTTCTAGCTGTGTCACAAAGGGGTAGAGAGGTGATTTGGTCATGGTCAGGTTGTGTGTTTGGAGCTGGGGAATGAGAGGAGTCAACTATGATTGGTGATTTTGCTGTTTTGGATCGAAGTTTGCCCTTGGTTCCCCGGATGTTATTCTTTGTTTTACGACAACTCAAGCCTTTAGCCCTTGGGATGGTGGTGGGGGAAGGGGTTAGGTTGAGAGGGGTGGTTTCGCTGGCTTGTTCTAAGAACAATAGACGCTTCTTGGTGGGGTTGAGGAGCTGGTCTTCTTTTAGGGGTCTGTTGTCGTTTTAAATTGATCCAGTTCGGGCTTTTATAACTGCAGAGATTGGGGATAGACCGGATATAGGCTGAAGCAATGGATGGGGGTCTATGTCCTTATCAGGGAAGTCAACACGGTACTCTTGGATGCATGGTAGGGTCACGGGTATGGGGTGGTGACAGAAGGCTGGGTCCGGGTCAGTGTGGGTTGGGGTACCATTATGGTTGGGCCCGATAAGAGGTGCATTATGGGAGTGAGAAGAGAGGGGCGCAGAAGGGGGGGAGTAATACCTGATTCCATACTTGGGGGGATTTCAATAATGGTTATTTCCTTTCTCATTTGGGCATTGACCGAGTAATTAATGCTGGATTGTCCATTGCTTCGATCATGAATTCTGATTTGTCCGTTGCCCATATCAGTACCGAATGCAGCACCTTTCCATAATTGTTTCGCAGGTATCTCGCCAGAAGAGGGGGGAGTTACACCTTCCTCCATATTTGTAGGGATTTCAAAAATTGATATTCCCTTTTTCATGTAAGCTTTGACCGGGTCATTAAAGCTGATTTTTCCCTTATTCAGATCATAAAAGCTTTTATTCCCGTTGCCCATATCAATGCCTATTTCAGTGCTTCTCCATAAATGAGCTCCGGATTTCTCGCTAGGATTGGTGATTCTTCCTTTCCTGGGTATATCGTCGTGCAATCTCCGAGCATGGGGTGGCTCTGCCATCACCGCTGGAGGTTTCACCTGCACCATCATCCCCTCATCCCACCCTCTGTCATGAACCACCAGCGCCTCTTCCTTAGTTTTGACGTGAGGTGTTCCTAAGCCATTGCCTGCTCTGCCTTCTGTATCTTCTTCTTCCTTGCTTGCAGCTGGGTATTTGCAATTTCTAGCTTCATGTCCAATCCGGCCACAATCATAACAATAGATTTGCAGCCTTTCGTATTTGATCATCACCCAGATAGGTTCTCGCTGGGGTCTTGGAACCCAAAAACCAGGGATGAGCGGTTCCCGAATATTAACCAGGGTACGAGTTCTTATAAAGGTTCTTGAGAGCTTACCATCCATCTTAGGAGACTCGAACATCATAACCCTACCAACAGCATTCCCCAATTTGACTGCATTGTCATTGTCGAAGGCTATGTGTGGGAGTCCGTGGAATTGGATCTAGAAAGGGCACCATCCAAAACTGACTTCATGGAACACCATACACTCATCCCAGTGTTGTAAGTTCAGCAAGGCTCCTAGGATCGACCACGGGCGCCCCTTTAAAATCCTATTATAATCTGCTTGCGAGGAGAACCGGAAGAGGAAGGCATTATTGTTTGTCATTTCATGAACCTCCATGTCTTTGTCAAGTCCCCATCCCTTTTTGATCATTGAGATGACGATGCCTCGATTCAGATTCTTGTCGGTTTCCAGCCTTCCAACAAGCGTACGACCTTTTTGAACATTAACAGGGGAGCGTAGATTCAGTTGCACTGCTTTAGCGTTACGTTTTCCATTGCTATCAGAACCTTTCTCCATCGAGATACAAGAGCAAAGACTGTAACTAGTGATTCGAGGAACTATCTGCACTACAAAGGCCTGCCTGTCACACGAGCAAAGTCTGAGAAAAACTCAGGGAGGGGTTCTCGCTATCGGAGAGGAAGGGATCTCGTCGGAGAAGAAAAGGGTCTCTCACAGGAAGAGAGAGAACAAAAAAAAATACCATTTGAGTCATTCAACTTATGTAAGAGTGTCCCCATCACCATCAGTAAAACATATGCCCCCTCGATCCTTTTTAGTTTTTATATAAGTGCCCGATAACTAAATGTATATAATTTAATAAAATAATTAAAATTGGTTAAAAATAATAAATATATAGGAAATAAAATATATTTTTTTCAAGAATGCTATTATTTGTAAGGGGTTAAGTAAGAGAGAAAAATAAAGTAGTAATGAGGAAAAACATGAAAGAAAATGTAGAGTAGCATGGGACAAATATGAGGAGAGGGAATATAATTACTTAAGGGTAAAAATGGTAAAAACACATTAAATGTTCATATAATTTCTCAAGTGGAAAAAAAAAAGGATTAAGACAATTCAAATTTTAGGCTCTTCCAAAAAAAAACAAGAGGAATTACTTCTTTTGTTTCTTTTTAGGGTTAAGGTGCAATTTTACACATGAAGTTTACCCCGGGAGCGCCCAGCACCACGAAGTTTTTTCAGGAGCAAAAGTACACACGACGTTACGTTTTGGGAGCAAAAATACCACGGGCTGTTAGTTGACCGTGAGTTGACCGTTAACTTGGATGGAAGTGAACAATAACGCGGGTAAAATTACACTTTTGCCCTTAGTTTTAGTTGAAATTACCCTTTTGCCCTAAGTTTTTTTACAAAATTAAAACAAAAATTAGCCCCCCGGTGGGCCCCACCGGCCCCCCACCACCGGCGGTGGTGGGGCCGACCGGGCGGAGGGGGTATTTTTAGTTTTTTTTTTTAAGTTAAAATTAAGGGCAAAAGTGTAATTTTTACTTAAAACTAAGGGCAAAAGTGTAATTTTTACTTAAAACTACGGGCAAAATGGTAATTTTCTATTTTTACTTACCATCAGCGTCCACGTCATCGTCCACGTCAGCATGTCAGTCCAAATAAGCGCCACGTCACGCCACGTCAACGTTCCATCTTAGTTAACGGTCTGTAATACCCTGAAAAACTCACTTATGATAAATATCATATTGAGTAAATAATACCTATTGGAAATAGGTGATTATATGATCTCAAAGATCTTGTGGAGAATTTATCTTATTTTTGGGGTAGTTTCTCTTGAAAATAGAATAATTTGCATTTAGGTCCCTAAAACGTTTGAAAGTTTTCAAACAGGTCCCTAAACGCATTTACGGGTTATAAAATACCCTGTGAAAATTATAAAGAGAATAGAAAATATTTATTTGAAATAGGGAAGAATATTGTCCCTAATTTAGGTAATTTATTAAAATATTACCTTGGAAAAATAAAGGGGGAAAAGTTAAAAAGTATTATAATGACCAAAATGCCCCCGTGAATTATGATATAATGCGTGGGACATAAAAATACTAATGTAAATGCAAAATTTGTGAGGTAATGAGTAATTCTAATTAAGAAAATTAGCAACAAGTATTAAGGAAGTAATTAAGTAATTATTGGCTAATTACTTAAGCATGAACAAAGGAAAATCCAAAGATAAATATGTAAAACTCTATAATTAGTGGTAAATGGCTAAAAATTAGCATAAATATATTTGCTAATCAATTGGAAAATATGGAGGAAAATTGATGAAATTGAGTAATTTTAAGCCTAAATACAAGTATTGGCCAATAGGAAAATTTTGTGAAAAATTATGTAAAAATAATTAAAATAATAATTAAATAATTAATTAAAAAATAAAATAAAAATATATATAAAATAAATGTGTGTGTGCCGACATCTTTGAGTGAGGTGTAAAGATAGAAAATTGTTGGAGTGTAAAAATAAAACTCCTAATTTAAAGGTAATTAAATAAAATAGTAAAAAGGTAAATAAACACCGATAGAAATTGGATCCTATCTAGAGAACCAGGAACAGGATTTCTAAAGTCAGTAAAGAATATGAAAGAGTGGATTTTTATCTTGAAGTAGACTATTCCGGAAGTTATTTCCGAGATCGGTGGAGCATTTTGATAATAAGACGAAATAGGGTCATCCGTGAAAAAGGCCGATAGTCACAAATTGGAAATGTGAAGAAAATAAATTATAACTCAACATCTGGGAATGAGTTGAGAATCTCCTGGACATATTTGGAATCAGTGAATTTTTGTCCAGAGGTTGACGATTCCGGAATGTAATTCCGTAACCGGCACGTTTTTCCGTAAAACTTCAGCAGGACCGGAGAATACCTGGACGGGATCAAAACTTTGTTTAGACCAGGCATTTTTAGTGAGTGAGAAAAGGTCTTCAAAGTTGTGATTCCAGATTTCTAAGATTTTCCAAGATTACGCGATTCGGACACCGATCGGAGAATTTTACCGGGCGAGGCTTCTAGAAGGTGCAAGGTGGCACCTTCTGATTGGCCAAAATGGTGACTCATCATGCCACCTAAGGGGGATGGAGGTCGGCTGCCAAGTGGCATGGAGAGGATCTTGACACTTTGCGAAAGTGCAATCCGACGGTCTATATCCGGTATGATAAAGCAATGAATAGTGTCACATACTTTCCCTATAAATAGGCTTCATCCCTTCACAAATCTCACAACAAATTCCCTTGTGGATTTTGAAAATATAGAGAGAGGTTTTAGAGAGAGAAGCTCTGGGGGAAATCTGCAGCGAAGCTCTGAGTAAGTTTTTCGGTACCGAGTCTTAAGCTTTCGTAGTTCTTTCGGTAGTTAGAGTAGAAATGTTAGTTTGATCTTTAATCTTCCAAGTATGATTAGATATCATATGTTAGGGGTATTTTAGTCATGAATTTCGAAAATCATGGTGGGGTTGAAGTTCTGGCAAAATTTTGGAAGATTAGAGTCAAAGTAACGAAGTGCTGGTGAAATTCCGCCGATTAGGCAACTAGGGGCAAAATGGTAATTTGTACCTAAAATGCCCGTTATGATGTCAAATATTGATAAATGTGATATTATCATTATAGGATATCAGTAATATTGATCTGCTGTCGTTACGCTGCCCGACGTACCGCTGTCAGCCCGCTGTTTCCATAAAAAGTGCAGTTTCCGTCAAACGTGCCAGAAGTACCGTATATTGTCAACGGAGGTACGTTCGCGTACTGTAACACTAGCTCTGATGATTATTGAATGCATATGTGTGATGATATGTTGTGTGGATAGTTTGGTGCCGAAGGCAAGGCTAGTCTATGTGGGTGTGCCAATTAGTCGCCGTAAAGTCGGTGAGGCCCCCATGATAGACACTTACCTGGCCATTTTATTCGGTGCTATATGCATCGTATCTATGGAATCGTACATAGATGCACCGTGTCTATGGAATCGTACATAGATGTACTGTGTCTATGGAACCGTACTTAGATGCACTGTGATTAAGGAATCGTACTTAGATCACTATTACAGTTTTTATGGGTTATAGGCATGATAATGTTGTATTGTTTTCCTATATAGATCATTGCTGTAATTCTAGAAATATCTGTTACGCATCTGTTGTTTATAAGCATGAGGTTAACCGTTACCTGAGATCCAATGTGGTAAATTGGATCTCAGCTATAGCTTCAGGGTCCGAAGGACCGAGGGCCGAGGAAAGAAGCAAGCAGGCCACGTAGAAGATCCGGTTGAAGATTTCTTTCTATTGTAGCATACTTTTGAACCACACGGTTCTTGTACTGCTGTTGTATCCAGTCAGACTTACGGCATTTTATATATACATATCAGTTACTCAATCGCTCCGATGCTCTACTCTGATTATTTAAAATGATGTTTTGGTGAAAAAAAAATATACTGCTTTTGGAAAATGGGATGTTACACGGTCAACTGACGGTCAACTAATGGCCCGTGGTATTTTTGCTCCCAAAACGTAACGTTATGTGTACTTTTGCTCCTGAAAAAACTTCGTGGTGCTGGGCGCTCCCGGGGGTAAACTTCATGTGTAAAATTGCTCCTTAATCCTTCTTTTTAAAATGAACAAATATCCACTTCATCAACATCAAAGAAGATAGGTAATAAGTTGTAAGCTAAGCTACTCCTCTAATCCTGTCTATAAGGATGAGAAGGAAGAATTTTATTATCATATTTATAAGTCACATTGTCCAATTTTTCACATGAAAATATAATTTTATCCTTAATTTATGAAGACGTCGATTTTGGGAGTATATATTTATGGGCTAAAGTATACGTTTGGTCCTTTATGTTTGCCTCTGGTATCATCTTAGTCCCTGAAGTTTATAAAGTACACGTTTGGTCCTTGAAAGTTAACACCGTTAGTTTAACTTAACGGAAAATACTAACTCAACAATTTGTAGCGATAACTGTACAATTAAATGCTGACTAAACATGCTTATATGTTAATATTTTAATAAATTAATATTTTAAATCCAATTAGTTGAAAAATATTTAATCTTCACAGACAAAAAAAAAGTATTTAATCTTTACAAACAGTGAAAAACCTTATAATAGTCCGTGAAAATTAAATATTTTCCGTTAAGTTAAACTAACGGTGTTAACTTTCAAGGACAAACATGTACTTTACAAACTTAAGGGATTAAAATGATACCAGAGGCAAACATAAATGACCAAACGTATACTTTAGCCTATATTTATGTATATTAAATAGAGTTCAAGTCGGAAAATTATTAAATTTTAAGATATAATTAATGAGATTTAAGGATTTTTTTTTTTTTAAAATTCCGGAAAAGCATGAAAATCGCTATAAATAGGACTAGTATGTGTGACTTAGAAGAAATAACCTCACTAATTTAATGATGATCCTATAATAAATTCTATCAATAGTTTGTCACAAAAATTGTGTCAGAAGATACAATTTCCAATAGAATCACTGAGGGAAAAGCACCCATGTAGCAACTTTTACCAAGTATTATACCTAGTTAAAGCACATTAAAAAAAATTTACTGGAGTAAGGCAGTCAATGGCATCACCTGACCAAACGGCACCAGTGGTGTCAAGATGTGTGACGCCACTGAGTCCACGTGTGCTGGCGCCACTAGTGGCATCAAGTTGAGTGATGCAACTAGTGGCGTCAATTTGGCCACTAGTGGCCCACTACTTCACCCCATCCCCAACCACCCAATCATTCACTCACGCAATCTCAATCATCTCCCTCATTCACTCCTTCCCTCCGTTAGTATTCTGTATGTTTTGATGATAACTGATAATTGGAAAGAGGACTTGTAAATAATACCAAATTTTTGGTCGAAAAGGACTTATGAATAAGACCAGCATGATAATATTTGTTAAGCTTGGAAATTGTTAATAACAAGATTTAATTAACTTATGCTCAAATCCATAATTTACCTCGAGGAAAGGATATATTTACACGTATGCATTTAGGTGTCCATACAATCAATACTACATGTGGGTGGGACATGTGGGTGGTTTAGCTAGGCGTTAATTGTTTATTGATGAAAGAGAGATGAATTTCCCAGGACAAACTCGGCCTGTGAAGAACGGAACCGTGTTGCTTCTATCACTGACTTGGTGGACTAATTCAAAAGCAAGACTAGCTAAGAGCTTTGACTTTTCTGCATCGGCCTGTGAAGAACGGAACCGTGTTGTTTCTATCACTGACTTTGACTAATTCAAAAGGCAAGACTAGTTAAGAGCTTGTTTAGCAACGCTCATAATCACTTAATAAAACTTATTTTTTATTCTTTATGAAACAAATTCATCTCACATACTTTTCTCGTATAATATAAAATCACTTAAAATAAGTTAATTTACCCTCCTTCAAAATGATAACTTGTCTTGGATTGATCACATGACCAAAGAAGATTGGGACATCTCATCCCACAAAATGACGGGGAACGACTTTTTTATTTCATGTTGTCCCTATAAACTATCCATGTCACTGAAAATTAGAGACTCACTATCATGGAATAATATACATACATGAACCCATATAAACATACACACACATATGCCTCCATGCATCTATAATTTATTTTTTGGGTGTAATGTTGCCCGGAAATGTTCAAATTGTAGAAATTTTACTCTAATCGTTATCTCAATTAAGTTTGATTGTTAGTTCATCAAATATATTAAGATGACAGTGCAAATGTCATCCAAGTCATTTTTGTTTTGGGTTTAAGTGTCAATTTACCAAAAAAAAATTTACTTAGGAGCAATATTGCCCTAGAAGTTTCCAAATGATATTATTATCACCCTGACAGTTATTCAGGTTAAGTTTATATGTTAGTTGACCAAATATACTTATTTGACAAGTTCATGTGTCATCCACTTCATATTTTTTTAAAATGGGCTAAATTTAAAAATAAATATATTTAAAAAAAAAATTACATGTCATCTAAATGATTAAAGACAATCAAAAAGGTAAAAGTATCATGTGTGCTGAGAAAAAAAATCAGAGAGGCAAAATTGCTATAATTAGGAAACTTTAGACCGAAAAACTTATGGGGCAAAAAATATATATATATATATTACTCCTTTGGTCATTTTTATTAGATACAATATACAAACATATGTGTTTCTTTTTTCCCTATATCCTGAGTGTGGTCCAGCCTAAGATGTCCAACTTGTACACGATGGTTTGAGTTAGTTTTGGGTCTTTACAATCCAAAAATTCAACCAAACACAAAAATCCCACACAAATAACATTTCTTTTTTGGTACACGTTAACATTTTAACCAACCAACGTTGGGTCTAACAAAATGAATTGTCTGTCCCAATACAGGTTCGAAACCTTGGTGGAAGAATTACCCATATTCATATTTAGTACTCACTCCGGTCCTGTAACATCCCATTTTTAAAGTGAATTTTTTTTTTTCAATCAGAGTAGAGCATTAGAGCGAGTGAGTAACTGAATCACATTAAAACATTAACCATAGTGTAATATAATATCATCTGTACAGTCATCCATGTGTTCTCAAAAGTATTACATAATCTAAAGTAAACTCTCCGACCAGCGGTCTACACGTGCTGCTTCTCCCTATCTCCAACCTTCGGTCCTCCGGACCCTGAAGCTACAGCTGAGATCCAATGCCCATTGGATCTCAGGTAACGGTTAACCTTATGCTCAAATAAAACAGTATATGGACAACATATATTCATGAACAATACAGCAACATATCACTACATAAGCACATAGCAGATGCATGATCATAACAATGACAGAACATAAGCACAGAGCAGTATGTAAAGTCCTACAACATGTTTGCACATACCCAGTGCCACGATAACCACTCGTGTCCTCGCGCTAGGAAAACCCAAACGGTATTATTATGACTATAACCCGTGTAAAACTGTATGTATAAATAACGACCATAAACAAAGCCTCAGTCTATGAACGTATCTATCACATATATGTATATGAGCAGCACAAAGTTAGGGTTACAGTACGCGTCCGTACCTTCGTTGACGATATTCGGTACTTTTGACGGAAAACGGTACGTCTGACAGCGGTACGATAGCAGCACGAATTACAGATATCCTATAAGGATAATATCACATTTATCAGTGATCAACATCATAACAGGCATTTTAGGTACAAATTACCATTTTGCCCCTGTTAGTTCTCTATGTGTTTTGATGATTAATAACAATTGTAAACAAGTACGAATGGTTTTAAAATGACAAAAGAGTCAAAATCATTCTGTCACCTCAAAACTCGAGCCTAACTAAGCAAACTCGAGTTTTACGCAAAGAGAGCTCATCAGGATATTTCAGCATGACGAACTCGAGCCTGAGTAAATAGACTCGAGCCTAAACTCTCATGATATAATAATAAAGAGTTTACAAATGAGTAAACTCGAGCTTGTATAGACAAGCTCGAGTTTTCCCATGGCGGGAAGATTTTCTAATTAAAATGTATCTCTTTAAACTTCAGAGTTTATCCTTTTTTAGTAGAGTTCACTTGTTTCTATGGCTATAAATTGATGAACACTGAGCCCAAGTATATGGACTCGAGCCTAATACTTTGTGTAGAGTTTACTCTATGGTTTGACAAACGAAGAAGAGTTTACAAAATAGGTAAACTCGAGCCTCATTATTGCAAGCTTGAGTTTTCCCTTGCGTAGAGCTCCCAAGTTTTTCCTTCTTTTCAAACTCCAGAGTTTAAGTTCAAACCTCCAGTTCACTTCAATAAGTCATGGAATAAATTAAGTCAACTCGAGCCTAAGAATATGAACTCGAGCCCTTCATCGAAGAAAGAAAAGCAAGTGTACAAACTCCAGAGTTTGTACTCGTGCTCCAGTCCACTCTTTCTAGTAACCAAAACTCTTAGGCATGAATAGTGTTAAACTCGAGCCTAATCACTAATGGACTCGAGCCTGCTTAGCTTGTGAGATATTACTTCAGGTGCTCATACGACAAAAGCGTAGAGAGCATTCGAACTCGAGCCTACCTTCGTGAACTCGAGTTCACATGG
This sequence comes from Acacia pycnantha, assembly GCA_025563575.1. Classification (NCBI taxonomy): domain Eukaryota; kingdom Viridiplantae; phylum Streptophyta; class Magnoliopsida; order Fabales; family Fabaceae; genus Acacia; species Acacia pycnantha. Next base: position 4,000,115 of record JAMWYP010000098.1, on the reverse strand, counting down.
TGAAACAAAATACAAACTCCGAGTTTACATCAAACTCCGAGTTTGCTCTCACGAAGATAAACCGGATACTCTAAAAGCCTTACGAACTCGAGCCTGACTTGGAGAACTCGAGTTTAAGACGAAAGCAAATATGATCGTTACTGGTTTCATCCTGATTCTTTTAAACTACAAAACTTACCATGTTTATACGAATTGATTGCATTCATTTAGTATATTCAAATATATTTAACCACTCTATATTGAGAATGTTTCAGGTATTAAATTGGATCAAACGAATCATTGAATTAGCGCGAAGAATCGGAAGGCGAGAATGATTTCACGCGTCCAGAATTTAATCACGAAATTCAGGACCCAACGACTATAATCCTCATCAAACTGAATTTCAAATGAAGAACATGCTAAGTTGAGAAGTAACGGTCACATAGCAACTCACCACTATATAAGGAGCTGATTACAAACTTGAAGATACGAAAAGAAAAAGCGAAACGAAAAGCAAGCTCAAGAGTTACTTATACATTCGCTTTCTTTCTTTACATCGTATTTTGACATACAAAGAGCCTCAGTGTTTATCAATATCTTCTCTGAGAGAGAGAGCTTTTATACAAATTACTCATTCATTGTAAAAGTCTCAAGTCAAGGGGACTTGGAGATTGGGATTTCAGATTACTACTTGTAAGGGGGAGTGTATCCTAGAGAGAGGATAATCCTTGAGTACAGAGTGTGTATCCGAGTTAAGTGATAGTAAAAAAACCCGAGAGTCCGGGGACTGGACGTAGGTCAAGAATTTAGACCGAACCAGGATAAACTTTCTGTGTCAAGCTCTTCTTCCCTATCTCTTTACGTTTAGCTTCAGCTTGGGTGCAAAGTTATTTTAAAAGTTTTAAAATCCCCAATTCACCCCCCTCTTGGTGATTTCCTTTCGTTTTCAGCCCCTAGTTTGACTAATTGGCGAAATTTCGCCAGAGCTTCGCTACTTTGACCCTAATTTTCCAAAATTTTGACATACCTCTTTCTCCAACATATTTTTGAAATAAATATCATATTTAACCCTAAAACATGATATCTAAATCATGCTTGAAAGATTAAAGCTCTATCTAACATTCCTACTATAACTACCGAAAGAAATACTAAAGCTTAAAACTAAGGACCGAAGAAATTACCCAGGACTTCGCTACAACTTTCTCAAGAGCTCTTTCTTCCTTCTCCACTCCAAGATTTCGAGCTCAAGCTTAGTGAATTGGTGAAGAATAATGCTTGAAGTTCATGGCTATTTATAGAGAAATTTTGGGCACTATTCACACTTTATCATATTGAACCACAACCATTGGATCTTGGCTTCATTGCATGGCTTCATCTCCTCCATCCAAGTGCCCTTGCCGACCTCCCCCCCCCCCTTTTTGCAGAAAATTGCATCATCAATTTGATGTCATCTTTGCTTTATGGGAATTCATCTGATAAAGTTCCCTGTTCGGTGTTCTAATCATGTAATCTTAGATAATCTCAAAAATCTGACAACATAGCCTCGAAGGTCTATTCATCCTCTTTAGAAATATCTAAGTTAACAAAATTTTTGATTCCATTCAGGGCATTTCCTTGCCTGCTGAACATTTTCGGATAAACGCCATCGGTTACGGAAATTACTTCGGGTAACAAAAACTTCGGGACAAAAATTCACTGATTCATAATATGTCCAATTGTTTACCGCCTAATCCAAGGATTTTGAGATAGGATTTTATTTCTATCGGTTCTCATTTATCCTATTTGCTTTTTCACAAAATATCTATTTTTTATATTATTATTATATTACAACTTGCACCAAAGATATCATGATATTATTTTGAAAAACCTTAACCCTTTTCTCACCCAAAATTTCGGCCAACATCTTTTATTATTAATAATTAATATTATATATTTTAATTATCTTATATTTAATTTACCAAAATTCTCCCATTGGTCCATTTCTAATTACATGGATTTAGGCATTTTAATTTGTTAGAAATTCTTGTAGCCTTTGATCTTGCTTTATTATATTCAATCTTAGCCATTGATTATTTGTTTAATTTGTAGAAATTGATTAACAAGTTTAATTAGTGCCCTAAACACATGATTAGTAACCTTTTAGGGTTTAGGGTTTTCATGTACTTAATCTCATACATTTTTTTCTTAATCTTTTCCAATTAATTAGCAAGTGTATTTTATGCTAATTTTAGCCATAAACATTTAATTAAAGGGTTTTACATAATTTAACTTGAATATCCCCTTGATGCATGCTTAGATAATTAGCCATTAATTATCTATTTAATCACTTACTAATTGTTGATAATTTTCTTAATTAGGATTAACCATTTTCTCACAACTATTTTACTGACATTGGTATTTTATGCTCCATGCATTATATTAAAAATCATGGGGTCATTTAGGGTTTTTAAAATAATATTAAATTTTCCCTCTTATTATTTCCAAGCAAATAATTTATTAAATTGTCAAAATTAGGGACAATATTCTCTCTAATTTTAAATAATTATTTTACTGCCTCTTGTAATACCCAGATAAATAAAAGGGGTATTTTTGATAAGAAAATATATATGGCCTTAATTCTGCGTATGTTTGGTCTATTTTTCTAAGCTAATTCTTTAGGAAATTAGAGAATTTAAGGGCCAAAGTGCCGAAATGACGAGAATGCCCCTAAGGGACATAATTAACTTAGAAAATTATGAAAAATCCTAAAAGGCAGTAAAATGACTAAGTGAGTTAGGAGAATATATTATCTCTAATTATGGTAATTAAATAAATTATGAACTTGGAGAAATTGTGTAAGAATGTTCAAAAAGTAATATAAAGACCATAATACCCTTGCAAATTATAGAATAATGTAAGAGGCATGGAAATGCTAATGCTAATACAAGAATATGAAGGTGATGAGATGTTCTAAGTAAGAAAATTATCAACTTGTGATAATTAAGTAATAAAGTAATATTGAGCTAATTACTTAAGCATAAGCAACAGAAATTCACAAGTAATTATGTAAAACCCTAAAAATAGTGGTTTTTGTTTTAAAATTAGTAAAAACATGTTCACTAATTAATTGGAAATTTTGGAGAAAAATAGTTGAGTTTAGGTATTTTTAGGCCTAAATACAAGAATGGACCAATTAGGGATTTTTGTGGAATTTTTGTGAAAATTAAATAAAATGAATAATTAAATAATTAAATAAAAATAAATATTTATTGCAAAAATAAGGGGCAGCCGAACTTGACCAAGAGAAGGAAAAAAATTGAAGATAAGATATTAAAATCAAGTTGCTATTATAATATATTATAATTAATTAAAGTAAAAAATTATGAATAGTAATTTAGAAATTAGGAAACGGATCCTATCTAGAGATCTAGGAATAGGATTTCAAAAGTCAAGGTAAAATATTGATCGGTGAGTTTTTACCTTCAAGTGACCTCTTAGGAAGTTAATTCCGAGACCGTTAGTGCATTTCCTAATAAGACGAAATAGGGAAAAATGCAGATAGGCACATTTTTGGATATGAAGAAAATAAATTCTAACTCAATATCTAGGAATGAGTTTGAATTTATCTAGATATATTTGGAATCAGTGAATTTTTCGAAGAAGTTGATGATTTCGAAATGCGTTCAACCTGGACGCGTTTGGACACGTTTTCGAGAAAACTTCAACTGGACAGTTGGAGCCCTATATGGGATCAAAATTTAGGTTAACTTGGACATTTCTAATGAGTGAGGAGATGGTTTCAAAGTTGTAAATCCAGAAGTTTAAGATTTTTCCGAAATCACGCGAATCGGGTACCGATCGGGGAAATCGGCCAGACCGGGCATAAAGTGGCAATTGTAATCAAATTTTTTGGACCAGCCAAGGGCTGCCACATCATCTCTCAATGTCGACCAGCACCCTCCCATGGTCAAGAATTAAACACCATTTTGGTGTTGATTTTCCATGGTTATAAACAACTTTGGTATTTCCCTTTATGTCCTTACTTTCTTCTATAAATAGCCTTGTTTCCTCTTCAAAAATTCACACCATTTCTCAAGTGCCTTGGCCGAATCTAGAGAGAGAGAGGAGAGAAGCAAGCAGGCCACGTAAATCGAGGACAAGGTAGGGAGCTAGCATGAAGATCAGATGGAGACGCTTTAGTTGTACTTACGCTAGATGTAAACACTCGGAGGAATGTATGGCCTTATGAACAGCCAGATACACTGTTATCAATGTTATTCAGTTACTCTTTATTATTTAAAAAAAAAAAAATTTGTCGCTCAAAACTCTGATCAAAACGCTATAAAACAGTTGTGAAAACCGAGGTGTTACACCTCTTAAGATTTATCATAATATTCTTAGGCTATTTTATGTCCCATAAAGTTGTTTTTGGCCTTTTGACACTTTATTTTCTTTAACTTTAATAGAATCAAATATATACCACTAAACCTCCATCTCAAATTCCTATTGGTCCACGTGCAACTCCATTCTCGCTGCCACGTATTAACCTTTTTTATCCCAACAATCTCTCACCATCCCCCCCCATTTTTCAAACCCAAAATTCCAGCCATCCATTTCTCAATCCCTCCCACATTTCCTCTCCATTTTTTCAAATTTCAAATTTCAAAATTTACTTTCTCCCTATAAAATCACCTCAAACTGAGAAACCACAGCTCAAGCTCGCCAGTCCCTTTCGTCTCCCACTCAAAATCTTAATCTTCTTCCTGTTGTCTTCATGTTCTGTAAAGTCCTTTCTCACTATTTTTTTTTGGCTCCGTTCTTTCCGTTTCCAAAATTAGATTTCATCTTCTTCCCCTCGTCTGCATCAAGCCTCCTCCAAATATACTCATTTATCCTTTAGGCAGTGTTAGTACCAGTTCGCACTGGTTCTCAGAGCCAAAATCGGTCACCTTTCCATGGTATAGTGGAGCAATATTTAAGGATGACTTTACATAATTTCGTATATAAAATGTTGTTATAATTCAAATAATATCCAAAAGGCACAATGTTATAAAGGTGTGAACGAAAGATTACTCAGTATTCAACAGAATATTTAATTTTGATGAGATCTATTTTTCAATCACAATTTTCTACAAGCAATGAATATCAGTCATGACAAATTATGATTAATTGTATACCCCTTTTTAAATCTTAATTATTTGATTTTCCCAATCATTCATGAAGACTTTGTTATTAAATGTGTGTGTGTGTGTGTGTGTCTATATATATATATATATATATATATATATATATATATATATATATATGGTAAACCCTTTAAATTGTCCACGATATCCGTAATAGGGGATCTCCCTGATCTGAATTATATATCTTGACAACTGCTTATGTCTTTATATTAATTTTATACACCAAATAATGGTAGTTACAGTTGTCACTATTTTTTCAACCCAACTTCCAATTTGTAATAGATTTATCAAATCAAGTGGAATAGAAAACCAGTTATGACAAATTTTTTCCAATCACCTATTTTTCACATGCCAGATACATACGCGCGATCCTTCTTGCCAAATAGGTGTTTGCGTGGAAATAATAATTGTGCATTGAGAGGTCAATGAATTAATTAGGCAATATAATTAATTACATATGAATTCAAGAATCATTAATTGAGATAACACCTATTTTTCAATCACAAATTTCTATACGCAATGAAAACCAGATTATGACAAATTTTTCCAATCACCTATTTTTCACATGCCAGATACATACGCGTGATCCTTCTTCCCAAATAGGTGTTTGCGTGGAAATAATAATTGTGCATAGAGAGGTCAATGAATTAATTAGGCAATATAATTAATTACATATGAATTCAACAGAATCATTAATTGAGATAACACCTATTTTTCAATCACAAATTTCTATACGCAATGAAAACCAGTTAGGACAAATTTTTCCCAATCACCTATTTTCCACATGCCAATTGAATACGCGCGATCCTTCTTCCCAAATAGGTGTTTGCGTGGAAATAATAATTGTGCATAGAGAGGTCAATGAATTAATTAGGCAATATAATTAATTACATATGAATTCAACAGAATCATTAATTGAGATAACACCTATTTTTCAATCACAAATTTCTATACGCAATGAAAACCAGTTACGACAACTTTTTCCCAATCACCTATTTTCCACATGCCAGATAAATCCGCGCGATCCTTCTTGCCAAATAGGTGTTTGCGTGGAAATAATAATTGTGCATAGAGAGGTCAAAGAAATAATTAGTCAATATAATTAATTACATATGAATTGAACAGAATCATTAATTGAGATAACACAAATTTTTCTTTAAATGTTAGATGAAGATTTTCCATGGTATAGTGGAGCAATATTTAAGGATGACTTTACATAATTTCGTATATAAAATGTTGTTATAGTTCAAATAATATCCAAAAGGCACAATGTTATAAAGGTGTGAACGAAAGATTACTCAAGAACAATCAAAGGTAGAAAAAATAACTGTGTATGGAGAGGTCAATGCATTTATTATGAATAGTAAATATTCGAAACTGATTTCAACAGAATATTTAATTTTGATCAGATCTATTTTTCAATCACAATTTTCTACAAGCAATGATATCAGTCATGACAAATTATGATTAATTGTATACCCCTTTTTAAATCTTAATTATTTGATTTTCCCAATCATTCATGAAGACTTTGTTATTAAATGTATATATATATATATATTTGGTAAACCCTTTAAATTGTCCACGCTATCCGTAATAGGGGATCTCCCTGATCTGAATCATATATCTTGACAACTGCTTATGTCTTTATATGAATTTTATACACCAAATAATGGTAGTTACAATGATCTCCCTAAACTTCGTAAAAATATGCCATATAATTAGCACACCCATATTTGTTCTTTGGTTTTGAAATTTTCATAAGCACTTGTCACTATTTTTCAACCCAACTTCCAATTTGTAATAGATTTATCAAATCAAGTGGAATAGAAAACCAGTTATGACAAATTTTTTCCAATCACCTATTTTTCACATGCCAGATACATACGCGCGATCCTTCTTGCCAAATAGGTGTTTGCGTGGAAATAATAATTGTGCATAGAGAGGTCAATGAATTAATTAGGCAATATAATTAATTACATATGAATTCAACAGAATCATTAATTGAGATAACACCTATTTTTCAATCACAAATTTCTATACGCAATGAAAACCAGATTATGACAAATTTTTCCAATCACCTATTTTTCACATGCCGATACATACGCGTGATCCTTCTTCCCAAATAGGTGTTTGCGTGGAAATAATAATTGTGCATAGAGAGGTCAATGAATTAATTAGGCAATATAATTAATTACATATGAATTCAACAGAATCATTAATTGAGATAACACCTATTTTTCAATCACAAATTTCTATACGCAATGAAAACCAGTTAGGACAACTTTTTCCCAATCACCTATTTTCCACATGCCAGATGAATACGCGCGATCCTTCTTCCCAAATAGGTGTTTGCGTGGAAATAATAATTGTGCATAGAGAGGTCAATGAATTAATTAGGCAATATAATTAATTACATATGAATTCAACGAGAATCATTAATTGAGATAACACCTATTTTTCAATCACAAATTTCTATACGCAATGAAAACCGATTCGACAACTTTTTCCCAATCACTGTTTTCCACATGCCGGATAAATCCATGCGATCCTTCTTGCCAAATAGGTGTTTGCGTGGAAATAATAATTGTGCATAGAGAGGTCAATGAAATAATTAGTCAATATAATTAATTACATATGAATTGAACAGAATCATTAATTGAGATAACACAAATTTTTCTTTAAATGTTAGATGAAGATTTTCCATGGTATAGTGGAGCAATATTTAAGGATGACTTTACATAATTTCGTATATAAAATGTTGTTATAGTTCAAATAATATCCAAAAGGCACAATGTTATAAAGGTGTGAACGAAAGATCACTCAGTAACAATCAAAGGTAGAAAAAATAACTGTGTATGGAGAGGTCAATGCATTTATTATGAATAGTAAATATTCGAAACTGATTTCAACAGAATATTTAATTTTGATGAGATCTATTTTTCAACCACAATTTTCTACAAGCAATGATATCAGTCATGACAAATTATGATTAATTGTATACCCCTTTTTAAATCTTAATTATTTGATTTTCCCAATCATTCATGAAGACTTTGTTATTAAATGTATATATATATATATTTGGTAAACCCTTTAAATTGTCCACGATATCCGTAATAGGGATCTCCCTGATCTGAATTATATATCTTGACAACTGCTTATGTCTTTATATCAATTTTATACACCAAATAATGGTAGTTACAGCGGATCTCCCTAAACTTCACGAAAATATGCCATATAATTAGCACACCCATATTTGTTCTTTGGTTTTGAAATTTTCATAAGCACTTGTCACTATTTTTTCAACCCAACTTCCAATTTGTAATAGATTTATCAAATCAAGTGGAATAGAAAACCAGTTATGACAAATTTTTTCCAATCACCTATTTTTCACATGCCAGATACATACGCGCGATCCTTCTTGCCAAATAGGTGTTTGCGTGGAAATAATAATTGTGCATAGAGAGGTCAATGAATTAATTACATATGAATTCAACAGAATCATTAATTGAGATAACACCTATTTTTCAATCACAAATTTCTATACGCAATGAAAACCAGTTATGACAAATTTTTTCCAATCACCTATTTTTCACATGCCAGATACATACGCGTGATCCTTCTTCCCAAATAGGTGTTTGCGTGGAAATAATAATTGTGCATAGAGAGGTCAATGAATTAATTAGGCAATATAATTAATTACATATGAATTCAACAGAATCATTAATTGAGATAACACCTATTTTTCAATCACAAATTTCTATACGCAATGAAAACCAGTTAGGACAATTTTTTCCCAATCACCTATTTTCCTCATGCCAGATGAATACGCGCGATCCTTCTTCCCAAATAGGTGTTTGCGTGGAAATAATAATTGTGCATAGAGAAGTCAATGAATTAATTAGGCAACATAATTAATTACATATGAATTCAACAGAATCATTAATTGAGATAACACCTATTTTTCAATCACAAATTTCTATACGCAATGAAAACCAGTTACGACAACTTTTTCCCAATCACCTGTTTTCCACATGCCAGATAAATCCGCGATCCTTCTTGCCAAATAGGTGTTTGCGTGGAAATAATAATTGTGCATAGAGAGGTCAATGAAATAATTAGTCAATATAATTAATTACATATGAATTGAACAGAATCATTAATTGAGATAACACAAATTTTTCTTTAAATGTTAGATGAAGATTTTCCATGGTATAGTGGAGCAATATTTAAGGATGACTTTACATAATTTCGTATATAAAATGTTGTTATAGTTCAAATAATATCCAAAAGGCACAATGTTATAAAGGTGTGAACGAAAGATCACTCAGTAACAATCAAAGGTAGAAAAAATAACTGTGTATGGAGAGGTCAATGCATTTATTATGAATAGTAAATATTCGAAACTGATTTCAACAGAATATTTAATTTTGATGAGATCTATTTTTCAACCACAATTTTCTACAAGCAATGGTATCAGTCATGACAAATTATGATTAATTGTATACCCCTTTTTAAATCTTAATTATTTGATTTTCCCAATCATTCATGAAGACTTTGTTATTAAATGTATATATATATATATTTGGTAAACCCTTTAAATTGTCCACGATATCCGTAATAGGGGATCTCCCTAATCTGAATTATATATCTTGACAACTGCTTATGTCTTTATATCAATTTTATACACCAAATAATGGTAGTTACAAATGATCTCCCTAAACTTCACGAAAATATGCCATATAATTAGCACACCCATATTTGTTCTTTGGTTTTGAAATTTTCATAAGCACTTGTCACTATTTTTTCAACCCAACTTCCAATTTGTAATAGATTTATCAAATCAAGTGGAATAGAAAACCAGTTATGACAAATTTTTTCCAATCACCTATTTTTCACATGCCAGATACATACGCGCGATCCTTCTTGCCAAATAGGTGTTTGCGTGGAAATAATAATTGTGCATAGAGAGGTCAATGAATTAATTACATATGAATTCAACAGAATCATTAATTGAGATAACACCTATTTTTCAATCACAAATTTCTATACGCAATGAAAACCAGATTATGACAAATTTTTCCAATCACCTATTTTTCACATGCCAGATACATACGCGTGATCCTTCTTCCCAAATAGGTGTTTGCGTGGAAATAATAATTGTGCATAGAGAGGTCAATGAATTAATTAGGCAATATAATTAATTACATATGAATTCAACAGAACCATTAATTGAGATAACACCTATTTTTCAATCACAAATTTCTATACGCAATGAAAACCAGTTAGGACAAGTTTTTCCCAATCACCTATTTTCCTCATGCCAGATGAATACGCGCGATCCTTCTTCCCAAATAGGTGTTTGCGTGGAAATAATAATTGTGCATAGAGAGGTCAATGAATTAATTAGGCAACATAATTAATTACATATGAATTCAACGTAATCATTAATTGAGATAACACCTATTTTTCAATCACAAATTTCTATACGCAATGAAAACCAATTATTTACAACTTTTCCCAATCACCTATTTTCCACATGCCAGATAAATCCGCGCGATCCTTCTTGCCAAATAGGTGTTTGCGTGGAAATAATAATTGTGCATAGAGAGGTCAATGAAATAATTAGTCAATATAATTAATTACATATGAATTGAACAGAATCATTAATTGAGATAACACAAATTTTTCTTTAAATGTTAGATGAAGATTTTCCATGGTATAGTGGAGCAATATTTACGGATGACTTTACATAATTTCGTATATAAAATGTTGTTATAGTTCAAATAATATCCAAAAGGCACAATGTTATAAAGGTGTGAACGAAAGATCACTCAGTAACAATCAAAGGTAGAAAAAATAACTGTGTATGGAGAGGTCAATGCATTTATTATGAATAGTAAATATTCGAAACTGATTTCAACAGAATATTTAATTTTGATGAGATCTATTTTTCAACCACAATTTTCTACAAGCAATGAATATCAGTCATGACAAATTATGATTAATTGTATACCCCTTTTTAAATCTTAATTATTTGATTTTCCCAATCATTCATGAAGACTTTGTTATTAAATGTATATATATATATTAGGTCAACCCTTTAAATTGTCCACGATATCCGTAATAGGGGATCTCCCTGATCTGAATTATATATCTTGACAACTGCTTATATCTTTATATTAATTTTATACACCAAATAATGGTAGTTACAGCGGATCTCCCTAAACTTCGCGAAAATATGCCATATAATTAGCACACCCATATTTGTTCTTTGGTTTTGAAATTTTCATAAGCACTTGTCACTATTTTTTCAACCCAACTTCCAATTTGTAATAGATTTATCAAATCAAGTGGAATAGAAAACCAGTTATGACAAATTTTTTCCAATCACCTATTTTTCACATGTCAGATACATACGCGCGATCCTTCTTGCCAAATAGGTGTTTGCGTGGAAATAATAATTGTGCATAGAGAGGTCAATGAATTAATTACATATGAATTCAACAAATCATTAATTGAGATAACACCTATTTTTCAATCACAAATTTCTATACGCAATGAAAACCAGCTTATGACAAATTTTTCCAATCACCTATTTTTCACATGCCAGATACATACGCGTGATCCTTCTTCCCAAATAGGTGTTTGCGTGGAAATAATAATTGTGCATAGAGAGGTCAATGAATTAATTAGGCAATATAATTAATTACATATGAATTCAACAGAATCATTAATTGAGATAACACCTATTTTTCAATCACAAATTTCTATACGCAATGAAAACCAGCTTAGGACAATTTTTCCCAATCACCTATTTTCCTCATGCCAGATGAATACGCGCGATCCTTCTTCCCAAATAGGTGTTTGCGTGGAAATAATAATTGTGCATAGAGAGGTCAATGAATTAATTAGGCAACATAATTAATTACATATGAATTCAACAGAATCATTAATTGAGATAACACCTATTTTTCAATCACAAATTTCTATACGCAATGAAAACCAGTTACGACAACTTTTTCCCAATCACCTGTTTTCCACATGCCAGATAAATCCGCACAATCCTTCTTGCCAAATAGGTGTTTGCGTGGAAATAATAATTGTGCATAGAGAGGTCAATGAAATAATTAGTCAATATAATTAATTACATATGAATTGAACAGAATCATTAATTGAGATAACACAAATTTTTCTATAAATGTTAGATGAAGATTTTCCATGGTATAGTGGAGCAATATTTAAGGATGACTTTACATAATTTCGTATATAAAATGTTGTTATAGTTCAAATAATATCCAAAAGGCACAATGTTATAAAGGTGTGAACGAAAGATCACTCAGTAACAATCAAAGGTAGAAAAAATAACTGTGTATGGAGAGGTCAATGCATTTATTATGAATAGTAAATATTCGAAACTGATTTCAACAGAATATTTAATTTTGATGAGATCTATTTTTCAATCACAATTTTCTACAAGCAATGAATATCAGTCATGACAAATTATGATTAATTGTTTACCCCTTTTTAAATCTTAATTATTTGATTTTACCAATCATTCATGAAGACTTTGTTATTAAATGTATATATATATATATATTTGGTAAATCCTTTAAATTGTCCACGATATCCGTAATAGGGGATCTCCCTGATCTGAATTATATATCTTGACAACTGCTTATGTCTTTATATTAATTTTATACACCAAATAATGGTAGTTACAGCGGATCTCCCTAAACTTCGCGAAAATATGCCATATAATTAGCACACCCATATTTGTTCTTTGGTTTTGAAATTTTCATAAGCACTTGTCACTATTTTTTCAACCCAACTTCCAATTTTTAATAGATTTATCAAATCAATTGGAATAGAAATTATATGATTTAATAGATTGCACATTTAGTCATTTGATCTCTCATTGATTCTGCGAAGTAAATACATGCAATTTGTTTCTTAATTATTCATTTCATAAAAAAATCCTTTGGACATTATGACTAATTGTATATCACATTTTTTAACAACCCTTTTTGAACTCATTTACTCCACTTATTATGTTTTATTACACTTACCCGCATAACAGCCTAATGAAACCAAATAATGAAGTTAAATCGATTGATGTTTTCAATTACAGGTTGTAAAATCAAAACCCAACATTGAATTGCGAGCTAATTTGTGCATAAAATTGACACCTAAAAACATTTATGACCTACAATTTCCATGGTATATTAGAGCAATATTTTAGGATGAATGGTGCAATATCCTTTATAAATTGTTGTTATAGTTCCAAGAATATAAAAAAAAATCTCATTGCTATAAATGTGTGCACGAAAGATATATGAATAACAAACAAAAGTGGAAATAATAATTTCAAATAGAGAGGTCAATGAATTAATTAGGCAATATAATTAATTACATATAAGTTAAACAGAATCAGTAATTGAGATAACACCTATTTTTCAATCACAATTTTCTATACGCAATGAAAACCAGCTTATGACAAATTTTTTCCAATCACCTATTTTTCACATGCCGATACATACGCGCGATCCTTCTTGCCAAATAGGTGTTTGCGTGGAAATAATAATTGTGCATAGAGAGGTCAATGAATTAATTAGGCAATATAATTAATTACATATGAATTCAACAGAATCATTAATTGAGATAACACCTATTTTTCAATCACAAATTTCTATACGCAATGAAAACCAGTTATGACAAATGTGAACATTTTTCCTTCGTATCTTAAATGAACATAGTCGTGGACAATTAAATAAAACGGAACCTCCTTAGATGACGATCCATGTCATCAATTGAACAAAAAAATGTCATCTATCCGTCCATATATGTTGAAGTCTAATCTGTCCGTCACTTCATGGTAAGTCAATACATTAATCGTACCATTTCCTACATTTATGACTATGCGCCAAGATGATGAGCTCAACGATATTCAAGCTATTCATAATGATAGGTTACATATATAAAATGTAGAGTAATAATTCAAATGGATGAGGTCAATCTGAAAGTCAGAAGATTGAAAAAAATAAAATCGAGACATGAGGAAGAAGCGGTCCGAGTTTATTAAAAGCAATAAGAATGAAGGAAGAGATGAGAATGAAGGAAGAGGTCACTATATTTTGTTCATTTAAATGTATTTAGTTAATATCCGCTTTAGTTTTTACTGTAACGAATTTCAGTATGTAATCATTTTTAAACAATCTGTTTTTGTAGGTAAAAGGTTATGTTCAGAAAGTGGTACCGAAAATTCGATTTGTAATTCTTCATACGTTACCAATAACAAACTTAACCCAATGAATTGTTTTGAGGGACTTGATGAAGAGAAATTGCATCTTCGGTGGAAAATGTGTTGTCATGGGTGGCGATTTTAGGCAAATCCTTCCAGTCATTCCAAAATGTGGGCGAGCTGAGATTGTAGATGCATCTATCAACGCTTCCTACCTGTGGAATGAATGCAAATTACTGCGTTTAACAAAGAATATGAGGCTAAACTCTTCCAATCGTCTAATCTAACAAATGTAAAATAAAATCATTTTCGATTGGTTGCTTCTTGTAGGAGATGGAGCCGTTGAATTACCACATGATGGCATTGTAGAGATCCTAATTCCTGAAGATTTATTGCTTCGAGATGATTGTGATCCAATTAAGTGTATAGTTGAATCTACTTACCCAAATTTAATAGAGCGTTTGTTCGACGAAGATTACCTGAACAATAGGTCCATCCTTACCCCAACAACGGAAAACGTCGACACATTGAATGAGTACATTTGTTCTTTGTTACCGGGAGATGCAATTGAGTACTTTAGCTCAGACTCTATAAATCGAATAGACAATGCAAATGAAAGCTTTGAGGATTTGTATGATGTAGAATACCTAAATGCAATTAAATGCTCTGGTATCCTCCATCGTAAATTGGTTTTGAAGGTTGGTGTACCTGTAATGTTGATAAGGAACATTGATCAAGTTGCAGGAATGTGCAATGGAACAAGGCTTCAAATATCACAACTTGGGAAGAATGTGATTAAGGCAAAGGCATTGAATGGCACAAGCATGGGTGAAGAGATTTTGATACATAGAATGGATATGAATCCATCTGAAACAAAATTGCCTTTCAATATGACAAGAAGGCAATTTCCTATAATTATTTCTTTTGCCATGACAATAAACAAAAGCCAGGGTCAATCGATGACAAATGTAGGTCTTTACCTACCAAGTCCGGTTTTCTCCCATGGGCCACTATATGTTGCATTGTCTAGGTGAAGAATTTCAATGGTTTGAAAATCCTAATACCGAATGAGTTCAAGAATGCAGCAACACAACATTAAATGTTGTTTACAGAGAAGTTTTTCAAAACCTTGTGCTACAATCATAGAAATAAGTTACTACATATTAAGAAAAAAAGAATAGGTCATTTGTAATGTATCATTTACTCACTTACCTGCTCAAACTCTGAAATTGTATGCAATTTTTTTTATACATTGTAGACTAAAAATATCCGTGCAACGCACGGGTCGAATGTCTTGTTTACCTTGAAAACTAAGATAAATACAATACGCACTTTGAGACCACATATTCACTTATCGAAAATAGCCATTTATTTATCTCAATATAATATTACAAATAAATAAATATCCGGGTATTACAGGTCCTAATTATAGGACAATATTTAGGAGTTGGTTTTGGTCTTAATTATAAGACAACATTCTAATTTTTGTCAAATTCTTCCTAAAATACCCCTATTTTATTGTCTAAAGTGTATTTGATTTTTGGTGAGTATATGTATGTAGGTGCGTAGACTCTTCTAATCAGTTAAACTTTTAGATATATATGTGTGTATCTCTATATGTATATATGTGTGTGTCTACACACAAATATATATAGACACACACATATACACATATATATGTGTGTATGTATATACAAGTAAGTGTGTGTGTACACAAAAATATATATAGACACACACACATATATGTGTGTGTGTGTGTGTGTATACATATATGTATATTTGTGTGTGTATGTACATATAAACACACACACACACACACACACACACACACATATATATATATATATATATTTGTGTGTGTATGCATATATATATGTGTAGATATATGTACACACATATATATGTATATGTACACACACACACACACACACACACACACACACACATATAACAAGACTATTATGTCAATTAGATAGTGTGTGAAAAGGAAAATTTTAGGTTGGAGAGGTATGTGATAAGAATTACACTAGTGCAAAAAATAGCTTTAAGACTGCCTCATTTAGACCGGATTATAGAGAATCAGGTCTTAAAAGTATGACCGGTGGCAGTTTCGTAAATATAAAGAACTTTTTGGATCGGATTATAAAGGATCCGGTCTTAAAAATATAACCTATGGCACTTTCAGAAATATATAGAACACTTTTAAAACCGGACTATAAAAGATCCAAATTTAAAAATATGACCAGGGTGGCACTTTCGTAAATATATAGAACACTTTTAAGACCTGATCGTAAAGATCCTATTCTTAAAAGTATGACCAGTAGCAATTTTGTAAATATATAGAATACTTTTAAGACCTAATATTAAATATCCTGCCTTAAAAGTATGACCCAAGGGCAATTTCGTAAATTTTGTGAGAAGACGCTGATCAAAGATGAGTCCGAGAATGCGATGATTTATTCCTTCACTTAATTGAAATTATATACAAATGCTAATAAGTAAATAATCTTCTGACCTAGGCAGTTCCTATAATCTAGGGATTACAATCAGGAATATAATTACGAAATTCAAAACCATGATCTCGCTAAATTAATTCCTAAAATCTCTCTAAGAACTAAATTAAGATTATTACAATCAAGAATATAATTATGAAATTCATAAAACCAAGATCTGCTAACTTAATTCCTAAAATCTCTCTAACATCTTAATTAAGATTATTACAATTAGAAATTTAATTACGAAATTCAAAAAACCATGATCTGCTAACTTAATTCCTAAAATCTCTCTCATAACTTAATTAAGATAATTGCACAATATAATCGTATACGCTAACTAATTAAATCTTAACTTCCAACAAATATATAGAACACTTTTAAGACCGGATTATAAAAGATGCGGTCTTAAAAGTATGACCGGTGGCAATTTCGTAAATATATAAAAGACTTTTAAGACCGGATCTTAAAACAACCGGTCTTTTATAATTGTTCTATTTATTTACAAAATTGCCACCGGTTATACTTTTAAGACCGGATCTTTTCTAATCCGGTCTTAAAAGTCTTTTATATATTTACGAAATTGCCACCGGTCATACTTTTAAGACCGAATCTTTTATAATCTGGAATTTTTCAAACAACCGGTCTTCAAAGTACTTTTAAGACCGGTTGTTTGAAACAACCGGTCTTAAAAGTGTAAAAAAAAACCGGTGGCAATTTCATATATATAGAACACTTTTAAGACCGGCTTTTTGAAACAACCGGTCTTAAAAGTGTTATATATATTTACGAAATTGCCACCGGTCAATTTTTTATTTTTTTTACACCTTTAAGACCGGTTGTTTAAAACAACCGGTCTTAAAAGTATACTGAGTCAAAGGAGAACTGATCGGATTCCTAGAGGTAGTTATCAAAAATATGTCTTAAAAGTGTAATAAAAAAAACTAAATTCGCTAAACCTGTTAAGTTCGTAAGGCTGCTTTGTCTTCTTGGTGATATAACATTTGCTTAGTTATAGATTCAACGAGTGTCCCAAGAGCCTCACGGGTCAAATCCTCAGCAAGAATGTCATCCTCTTCCTCTAACCTACTCGCAATCTTTGTAAGTCATCCCAAGAGCCACACATTCAAATCCTTAGCAACGTTGGCGGTGAGATGCTTCGAGGGTTTTGTGATGGCGTCAACTCCAATCCCTAACAAAGGAAAGCATACTACTTTGAGGATTCGGACGATCGCGCGCTCCTTCCTCTTTGATTTATGGCTCATTCCACACCGCCTTCGCATAGATCCGGCCTGAAATCAAACCCAGATCTCTTCTTGCTTAAGTCTGCTTATTTCCTACCTTGACCGCTCCCGCTCGATCCGGACTTCGATTTTGGTTGCTTGAAGCTTTTCTAGCACCGACAAGAGGATCCCGCCGATTTGGTTGCTTTAAGCTTGTGATTTTTTTGTAGATCTGGACTTCAAATTCGATTTTCATGGTGAATGATTTCTGTTTCTTGTTATTTTTGCTTATTTCTGGACTTTGTAATCATCTTTTTTGTTTTTCTTGTTGTCGTTGCTTCCAATCTGCTCAGATTTGGTTGCTTTAAGCTTGTGATTTTTTTGTAGATCTGGACTTCAAATTCGATTTTCATGGTGAATGATTTCTGTTTCTTGTTATTTTTGCTTATTTCTGGACTTTGTAATCATCTTTTTTGTTTTTCTTGTTGTTGTTGCTTCCAATCTTCTCTTGGTTCTCCGTCGTTGATGACGGAGGGACATTCAAAATGTTGCGATCCGGTGATTTGGGACCGTTGTTTCATTTGAGTTTTTTATTTTTATTATTATTTTGAAACACTTTTAAGACCGGATGTTTAAAATGTCTGGCCTAAAAGAATTTCTTTAAGACCGGTTACAAGTCCTGGCCTTAATAGGGAGACTTTTAATACCGCCCGGAACAAGACCTCCGCGGGTCCTATTTCTAATATACTCGTTTGTCCTAGCCTTAAAAGCCTTTTTTCCACCTGTGTTATTGATTTACTTTTACTTATGTCATTTTAAATTTATATAAGGGCATTTTAGGAAAATGAGTAAAATTAACTAATTTAACTTCTTTCCTTAATCTTCACAAAATCGGTTAAATATGTCTTATAATTAGGACCGAAGGGAGTATTTAGTATTCAACAGTCCCTCAAAATATAAGCATAAGGCACAATCCGTAGACACTGCTTCCTCCTCCTTTTTTTAAATTATTCCCTTTAATCTTATCTATATGATATAGTTGATTTTTTAAAAAAAGATTAAATATGCTAAATAAGTTACTTAATCATATCATATGTTTTTGTATTTTTAGATTATGTATTAATTTACAAGTTAGGCAAAATAGTTTGGAGAAAAAATGACAAATATAAGTATTTTAAAGTAATTTAATTCATATTGCAATTGTTTTCTAGTAACATTTATGCTTGTTTTATAGTGTATGTTTGGATTTGTAGTGTAAGAATTAGCTTTTTCTCTATTTGAATTTTGCAAACTTAAGATTAAGATAGGGTAGAAGTAAGATTGTGTAAAGTGATTTATTTTAGGATTGATATTTTTTTCAATATAAATTTTGCAAAAAAATATTTCAATATGAATTTTACTAACTTAAATAATACATATTTATATCATATGTATATAAATTAGAAAATGTATAATACTAATATTGTGTACAAAATTTGCAAAAAATCAATACTCTTATGTCTATAAAAATTTATCAAGTTCTTCTCATCAAATTTTCTCTAAAATTTATTATTTAATTTTTTTTCTTTCTTAGGATGTTTTTTATAAACATGAAATTATCGGGTCTTTTGGAGTAAAGTACATAAAATTTTCCCCTAACTATAGTAATCTGTAACACCCCAAATTCCATACCATTTATTGTGTTCGTTGACACGTAGTTTTAGGAAAATCAACGGAGTTTGAGGTGCTACATCAGAGTAATGCGGAAACAGAGAGCATGCGCTAACGTTTGGACGATAAGAAACTGATATAAAATGCCCAGGCATAAGCTGGTATATTAAAAATTTCTCGAAGGAATATTCGTGTGATACAATAAAATAGAGCTTTGTATAATTACAATTCCTACATGCAACTATACAATCTTAAACCAAGCCTTAGGTAGACTTGGGGCATAGAACCTAACTCAGTCAATCAAACCTATTGGCCAAGTAGGTGTCTAGTGGAAGTCTCCCCGTCTTTCAAAGCGACTTATTGACTAAACCACATAGACGAACCCTGCCTAGACACCAAACGGTTTGAAATAACCTCGTCAGATTCTTGCTAGAAAGAATGCTCTGATGAAGCTCTTCCGGCATTTGATTTGACCGGTGCCTTTTTCCGGCTTCATCCATCAATACCTCTTTTTGGCTCTGTCCATTGGTGCCCTCTCGGATCCTGGTTCCTTTCCTGAACCTTAGACAAATCTGAGGTCCAATACCCATCGGACCTCAGGTAACAGTTAACCTTATATGAAACCTATGAACAATATATATGACAGATATTCATTACATCTCAGCATCAACCATACATAGCACACAACACATGTAAGGTTACAACAATACATAAGCACACAGCAGATGTAATGCTAACAACACAACAGTACATAGCACACAGCACATGTAATGTTATCCACGTTTGCACTAACCAGTGCCATGATGTCCCCTCGTGTCCTCAACGCTAGGAAAACAATCTCACGGCATTATCAAGACTATAACATGTATAAAGCTGAATGTATAAACAGTAAGCTAAAACAGAGTCTTAGCCACAGTGCATGACCCAAGACCTAGTCTTGTCCATGACTCTATCAAATCATCTATCACATATAAGCATACAAGACACATCAGAGTTGAAGTTACTAGTACGCGAACATACCTTTCACCGTGTAATTCCAAACGCCCGACCTTTTGAATCCGACTCCGGACTTCCCGGATATCCTATAATGTTACCGTCAGATTATTTCCTTTTCCATGATATTATAATTAATATCATATTTCCTATAGTAATACAAAAAAAAGATATTTTCACATATTTTGACATTTCTACCCTCGGTGGATTTGTTATACCATTTATACCCTTTTATTCTCTCAAAAAATGCAGTGCTGGATTTTCTAGGCAGATTTTGCAGCAACTTTGGAAAATCATAATTAATTCTACAAAACTCATTTTGAGGTGCTGCAAAATTCCTCATTACCCTTGATTAGGGGTGAGCAACGGGCGGGCGGGGCTGCCCCGGGGGGTAACCCGCGGTCCGCCCGTTTATTTTTAACGGTGACGGGTCAGAACGGGTACGGGGCAAAAACCCGTTTAACCCGCACAAAACGGGTACGGGTTAAACTGGTTTTTGTAAACGGGTCCAGGAAACCCGTTTACACCCTTGGGCTTTTTGTTTAACTGGTTTTTTGGCCCTGATGCACTTTTTGTCAAGAACAGAATTTTTTTGGCCCAGATGCACTTTTTTTGGCCCAAATGCACTTTTTTGGCCCAGAACAGAATTTTTTTTTCGTTTTTTGGCCCATAACAGGTTTTTTATTTGTGTTTTTTTTTGTTGCATTTTTTTCAATATGATATAATACAATACCTACTCAATACAATATAATACAATGTTTTTTTAGCGAGAGTAATGTAGGAAACTTTGCTAATTTGTAGATAAATGATAAGCCTCATAAATGAATTTCCCAACTCTAAATCCTTATTTTAGACCAAATTAGGACAATTTTTCCCATCAACATCACGTGATATAATGACAATTTCAATACAATACCTGCTCAATAATGACAACACTTGCTCAATACTGACAATTTCACAATTCAAACACACAAAAAATTCAAAACATCTGTGTATTAACTATAATGACAGATTCATCAATTCAAACTTCAATCATCACAACTTCACAATTCAAACATAAAAACAAAACAATATTAATAATTGAAGTTCAAGTTTGATGACTTGAAAGTTGAAACATAAGAAATTCAAGTAAGAGTTCAATATTAATATTCACTGCTCAAATCCGCCGCCTGCTGTTGCATCTTCCTCTACAAAATGAAAGAAGATAAATCCTAATTAATACGAAAATAGAACTAAAACATTAATAACTGAAAATAGAAAATGAAAATTAATATACCGATAACAATAGCTTCAGTCTCATCAAAATTATCACAATCAAAGTCATTTCAGTTGGGTGGTTTCATTGATAGCCAATTTTGTGCACATATGAGTGCCTCAGCCATCTTTGAGGATAAAGAGCTCCTGAATGCATCTAATACTCGATCCCCTGCTAAAAGCTGATTCTCAAGAGACAGAGAGACTGGAACAACCAATATATCACGTGCGATCAAGCTTAACACTTTATACTTACAAGCATTGCCTTTCCACCACGCCAAGATGTCGAATTTTGAATCACGATAACCAACCAATTCAGCTCGAAGGTATTCATCCACTTCTGAAATTTTCTCAACATTACTCTCTGCATCTTCCTGGGCCAAAAACTTTTGGAATGTATCATCACCAGATGCCAAGGGCACTTCAAGTTCTAACTCAACATGATCCCCTTGCTTTGATGTTGGTTGAGAAGAAGATTCACCAACATGAACAGTAGCTGGATAGTGGTCATATAAACGATAAAATAATGTTGTAATCTTCCTCAACATAGATTCACACTTTGTTGGTTCATGTAAAAGTTCATTGAAAGCAACCTTGACATATGTCAATTTATATCTGGGGTTTAGTATCACAACCACAACCAACAAAGGATTCATTTTTTCAGCTGCCCCCCAGTATTTGTTAAACTTTGATAGCATTCTTCTTGACATGTGACCCAACAGAGAGTAGGAGCTACTTGCATTTTTTTCAAGGCTTGTCTGAATTGAAACTATGTGTTGTAAACAAGTGTTACTTGTAACATAGTTTGACCAGAAAACTTCAATGTCATGTTGTAAAATAATTTTAAAAAGCCAAGAAACTCATTTGCAGTGCTCCAATCATATGCACTAGGAGGCAATATTGTAGGTACAACAACCCTTCTTGTAGTTGCATCCTCCTCCTCCTCCATCTGAGCATCAATCAAGATAAAAGTGTCTCGACCGGAATCTACGTTCTTCTTCTTGAAATATTGTTTGTATTCTTCATCCTCCTCCTCCATCCGAGTAAAGACTTTGACAAACTTAAGGTATGTTGAGTTCCACCTAATGACATGATAGAAATGAAAAACAATTAAACATCAATACATTATCATATCAAAGCTCATTCAAACAAATTATTAAAAAAATTACCTCGTGGGACAATCCAAGGTAAGAAAGCTCTTTGATTCAACTCGTTCTCTTTCAGCCAACATTATGAACTTACGCTTCCTTGATGGAGAAGATTTAACATATTTTACTTCATGTCGGATGAGGTCAATAGACTTGTTCATTTCTTTTAGACCTTCAGAAACAACCAAGTTCAATATGTGAGCAGCACATCGCATTTGCAAAAATTCCCCATCACATACCATTGCAAAACCATCCCAACTCTTGAAACGCTTTTTCAGGATTGCAATTGCAAAATCATTGGCAGAAGCATTGTCAACCGTGATTGTATACACTTTGTTAATGCTCCATTGAAATAAGCAATCCTCAATTTGTTTGGCAATTGACTCACCTCTATGATCTTTAATCTCACAAAAATTCAGAATGTGTTTTTGCAAAATCCAATCATCATCAATCCAATGTGCAGTCAAACACATGTAGTTTTTATTTTGCATAGATGTCCAACAATCGATTGTGAAAGACACACGGACTTTAGAAGTCTTGAAATATTCTTTCAAGATATTTGCTTGTTCTTTATATATGCCATAACAATCTCTAGCAGCTGTCCATCTTGATGGCATTTGAAATTTAGGTTGAAACTCTTGCAAAAGTTCTGCCAACCCCTCCTTTTCCACACATCGGAAAGGCACCTCATCCTTTATGATGTACCTAGCAATAGCCTTTCTACCTCGCTCTTGACTAAATAAGTGATGAGTGAGTGTTTGATTTGTAGTAGCCGAGAATAAACTTTGACCTTTGCTTGCTTTGTTGGGATTTTTTGAACACTTGTCAAAATGTCTCCATAATTGCTTAGTGCCATCATTCGAAGGATGACTCGCATAATTTGCTGGACAATAATTGCACTTTGACC
This sequence comes from Acacia pycnantha, assembly GCA_025563575.1. NCBI lineage: Eukaryota > Viridiplantae > Streptophyta > Magnoliopsida > Fabales > Fabaceae > Acacia > Acacia pycnantha. The sequence goes on along the minus strand of JAMWYP010000098.1, from coordinate 3,976,066 downwards.
TATGTTTCCCTTTAGTTTCTGCTAGTGGAAGCCTTGTAAAATGGTTCCATATTTCAGATGACTCTTTCCTTTTTTTTCTAGGTTGGGAATCATTATCTTGTCCCTCATTTGTCACCTCATTCTCAACATGGGTAGCAATACGTTGTGCTTCATTACTAGCTTGAGTAGCTTCCCTTGCAACATTTGGAGCTTGCCCTTGCACATCATTTGGTGGAATATGTTCCATGCTAATTTCAAGATAAAAACAAATAATCAAATAAAAATTCTGGTCATCCAATACACTACATATATGCCCAAAAGGGAATAAAATAAAAGGACAAATGAAGAGAGATGGTCCCTGTAGAAGCACTCCATTGCCTTGATAATAGATTTAATGGTGCTCAATGTCACTGATATGGTGGGACGTCTATAGAATTTTAAAATGAAGTGAGAGTGGGACATGTTCAAGAAAGGGAATAAAATACTTGTACGGCTGTACCTTGTTGAAGCACTCAAATATATATTAAAAACAAATAATCATTTACCTTTTGTCACTGATATGGTGGGACATCTAAAGGGAATAAAATATATATACTTGAGTGCTTCTACATGTAACCAATCAGTGTTTGTTTTTTAATATATAGTCCCACGTAGCTTGTTGAATAATGGACATGTTCAAGAAAAGAGAAGATAAAAACAAACACAGTGTTTGTTTCATTCTTCTTTTTATTTATTTTTATGTACAAGTGGGAGTGTGGGACCGTGGGACTATCTCTTTTTATGCACACACACCACTAAATATACTCTGTTCAGCAGTTGGCACTTGGCACTGGCAGACTCGGCTTGACACCATTAAATTATACACACACAGCACAACTATTCACCAGACACCAAGCATCAAGTTACTGAGACAGAGCTGAGAGTAGCATTAAATTTCGAGCAAAAAAAAAACAGAGCAGCATTAAATTATACATATACACACACATACAAAGCATCATTCAAGAAGCAACATTCAGATACAGCAGCTTCTTCGATTCAAGTTACAGAGCTTCGCTTCAAGAAGATTCAAGAAGACTTACAGTCGTGCGACGCTTCAGAGTTTAGATACAAGTTACAGAGTCTCTATGCTTCAAGAAGATTCAAGTTACAGAGCTTCACTTCAGATACAGTGTCTGAATGCTTGCTCCAGTCTGAATGAAGACAGATGGTCTGTGCTGGGTGTGGCCGTGCGACGCCGACAATGACCGTGAGGATTTGAGAGCGCGACTGAGTCTCGTGCGTGAGTTGTGAGTCAGGGATTTGGGATTTTAGGGCACATACGCTGAGACACAGACACACAGTTGGGTTGAGAAGGGGAAAAAAATTATATACTAAACGGGTCACGGGTGCACCGCCCCTATACCCGTGACCCGCCCATATATATTAAACGGGTACGGGCTTGACCCGTTCCCGTGACGGGCCCAATGAATCCAATATGGGCGGGTTTAATCCGGGGAATTATCTGCGGGGTGCGGGCGGTTGGGCGGGGTGCGAGTCACTTGCTCAACATGACCCTTGACATGTCTATTGTCAAGGAAAAATATTCCCAGAAGCCAGAAAGTCACAGATCATTCCCAGTTTAATATTTTCTCAATGCTGCCCAATTTATAACTCCATAAATAAGGTTTAACTTCAAAAATATGTTACTACTTGTGTAGAACTAAAAATGCTACATAATTTATATATTTAGAAATCCCTACATGTCTACTATATTCCTATAAAATTTCATGATTTAGTGACTTCATTTTCTACATAAAATAATAGCATTAATTTCTCTGACTACATAGGATTTTAAACCGAAAATTCTACAATTTTCACAATCTTGATCTACTGATTTCCAAAAATTATTTCCCAACATGTTTTTACCTCCATTTTGAATTTTAAAAGCAATGGAGGCCTTAAAAACAAGTATAGAAATTTTCCTAACAATTTCCTAGATTAAACTACAATTTTACTAAGAACCAATAGCTTAAACTCAAGAATCTTTACCTTTGGATCTTGAACTCCTTCTTCCTCCTTCAAGAACTCTCACGCTCTCTTATAAATCAGATTGTGTTGTGGTTTTTGGTGTGAAGAATTGTGAAGAGAGGTGCCTCTATTTATAGGGAAATTTCAAGGATACAAATGGCAATTAAATTTGACCAAGTCTCACCTTAACCATTGGATGGAAAATCACTTTTTCACAATTGATCTCTCACATTCATTGTGCATGCCGACATGCCTCCATCCCAACAACCATTTAATGTTAGTTCTCTATGTGTTTTGATGATGTCTAACAATTGTAATATTGTCTTTGTTTGAAATAACTTAAGTCATATGCTTTTCTGAGAGTAAAATTATTTTTCAAAGTAACATAACTCGAGTTGTCACTTAACAACTCGAGTCATGTATTGTACTTCATTATTCAGAATCAGTTGCCCCGATATCAGTAAAATTTTATCTGATATGACTCGAGATACTGAAATATGACTCGAGTCACATTGTTGCATTTCATCTCTGTCTAAGCTTTTTAGAATAGAGTGACTCGAGTTACTGGAACATAACTCGAGTCACCAAATTGAATATCGTCTCTGTCTGAATTTTGATTAGTGTAACTTGAGGCATGATTTGAGTTATCCTGTCTCAATTTGATTCTGTTTGAATTATTTTATGAGACAACTCGAGGAACAACTCGAGTCAAGCGACATCAGTTCGATTCTGTTTAATTCATCCTTGAAGATGACTCGAGGAACAACTCGAGTCAGCCAATCATATTTAGAATCTGATTGAATTATTTTCATACCTAACTCGAGGCATAACTCGAGTTGCCCAATGATAAGATGAATATTTTGAAAAGTAACTCGAGGCATAACTCGAGTCAAGTATATTAGATTTGAAATCATCGTCTTCGTAAACTGAAATTCTCTGATTATGCTATGGGTGTTTTATATTATTGTCTATTAATGATTCTAACCAAGTTTAATCAGTGTGCTACTAAGTTTCAGACATGATTAGCAAGTTTTAAACAACAGATTATCATAAAGCAAATTTGTGTCAGACGCATTTAATGCCTAAGCAGAGACGGAGCATGAAAATGGAAAGAGGTCCTCAGAGCAACGACAAAGCATTCCGGCTATTTCCAGTCAACATTCTGATTGAATCTCAATGGACAAATTGGACAAAGGAATGTCAACGAAGAATGAAGAATGTAGACTGACAATTGAAGAAATTAAAAGAAAAACAGAGCAACGTTTATGACTCAACGGACATATTCCAACGGCTCATTCAATCCCTTCAATGGTCATTAAATGTCTTCAACTATAAATAGAAGGAGCATTGAATTCGCCACCCACCGAACATCTGAGCATTCAATTAGCAATTAAGAGTTTTACTGTTCATACCTTCAGACCATACTTACGGTCATTAAAATCTCCAGTGTTTATCTATATCTACTCTTTTAGAGAGTTTATCTTTGATTATCAATCATTGTAAGAATCTCAAAGTATTGGGACTTTGAGATTGAGATACTTGATTACAACTTGTAAGGGGGAGTGAGTTCTAGTGAGAGAATTGCTCCAAGAGTTACGAGTGTGTAATCATTTGATTTAGTGAAATCCCAGAGAGTCTGGGGACTGGACGTAGGTCAAGGATTTAGACCGAACCAGTATAAATCTCTTGTGTTCAACCTTCCTACTCTTTACTCTGTTCGCCTCTGTTATTACATTTGTTTTACAGAGTATATTTTAGCGAAAAATTTATATCCCCAATTCACCCCCCCCCTCTTGGTGATATTCTGTCTTTCATGTAATGTTTTTTTTATTAACTAAATAGTTTGATTATTCCATGAAAGAGAAAACAAAAATCTCACCCATGTGCTATGCGCCTCTTATGTTGACTTTAGGGGCTGAATTTTAATCTTTGATTAGCATTAAATCAAATATTTTTATTTCCTTTGATCACAATCTTTAATTGTAGGATTGGTTCATTACTTAAATCATGGTCATTAGTGCTTTTATTAACCAAGCTTTATGCACTTTAATCTTTACTTATTGCCATTGTCTTTTATCAAATTGAAGGCATTTGCAAATAACCTTAATTAGCACAAACTAATTTGTCAATTAGAATTTGCTAATTCACTTTAATTCACTTAATTGTTTTCATAATATTTTCTTGCCTCTATTGGTTATAAAATAACCATCATCTTATGTGCTAATTATATCACATTTAATAGTTTCTAAATAATGTCTCATAATTAACCATTAGTTAATTAATTCCAAGGTCAAATTTGGATAAAAATATAATCAATAGATTACATTTCTTTGAGACACATATTCACTTTTGTATTTTGCTAATTTATTTGTCAAAATACAATGTTTATAAGATTGGGAAAATTAGGGTATTACATAATCCCTATATTCCAAAGTTTAAATATACGCCCAAACTTTTTAGGGTTAAGGGGCAATTTGGCCAACCAACTATTGGCTCAGGAGTACCCAAAACAAAAAACTATTAAGTGTACTAAAAATACCAACAAACTTTTAAAAAGAAGCGTCCAGCACAATGCCGTTAACACCGTTAACAAAAAGTTAATCTCCGTTATCTAACCGTTATCTAAGGTGCAGATTGGCCAACAAACTCTTATTCCAGGAGCGCCCAGCACAAAATTCTAAATTTTACTAAATTAAATAATTTTTTCTCAATTGTCATTATTCAAAACTACTTATATAGATATCTATGGACAAAAATTATTCATTCTTTAATTTTGTCAAAATTATAATTTGCTAAAATAAACAAAAGTTTTAATTAAAAATATAATTATCTGATTTAAATAAAACTCAATGTGTTTTATAATTTATTATATATGTTAAACAAAAAATTATATAATTTATTTTTATGAGAAAAAGAATGTATGATAAATGATATGAGAGAATTAGAGTAAAATATGTAAAAGTGCACTTATTATTTGATTAATAAGTGCACTTTTACATATTTCACATGATAGAGTAAAAATACATACATAAATTTACTCTAATTTATTTGATGAGTAAATACCCTTTTTGGTCCCTGGAAAAAACATGGATGCCCTTTTTGGTCCCTGAAAAAAAATAAGTCACTTTTAGTCCCTAAAATGGAAAAATAAGGTCCCTTTTAGTCCTTTTGATCAATTTTTGCATATTTTAATCCCTCGTAAATTCCAAAAAGGTCCTTTTTAGTCCCTAAAAAGGACCAAAATGACATTTTTTTACTCAGGGACGAAAAAGGGTCAAATGTGTTTTTCCAGGGACCAAAAAGGGTATTTACTCTTATTTGATTAATAAGTGCACTTTTACATATTTTAGAAATGTTGACAACATTTATTTGATAAATTAAAACTTTAATTATTGTAATTTACTAATTATATTTCTTTAAGAAAAACGTAGAAAAAATAGTTAAGATTTAGAAAAATAACTTATGGCCCTGTAGGGCTGCCTGGCCGGCTGGCCGCTTACTCTCAAGCCGGGCTTTAAAAAACAGATGTTTTTCTTACCTCTGATCTAAAAGAGCGGTCCTGCCCTTCAAGTGCACTTTTACATATTTTACTCTAATTCTCTCATATTATTTATTGTTACGGACCTAGTCAAGGCCCACTAACTAACCAACCAGCACGAGGGGAAATCCACGTAAGCTGCCTCCTAACGGAAAGACCTAGTCATCAGGGGAGTTAGCAAGATCGTCGGGCAAGCACAACTGGATCCGGGGGCACGCACAACGTGGGAGCCAGAGATCCAACCGACAAGGTATACTCTCTATATATACGTAGAAGAGATATTTTGCCAAGGTACACACTTCTAGTCTAGACTATTTACATATAGTAACACTAAGCACACACCGCACCCCTTAGGCGAGACGTCTGGTTGTGTTCAGTGATCCATACTTCCCTTGTACTCTTGCCCTATAGGCATACAAGAGGAGTACATCGATCCTATATCAATCTATGGCCATTCACAGGCCGGACATCTAAGTTCTACACCATAACAGTGGCGCCGACTGTGGGGAAAGATAAACTTCAATTCCCGTGACCATGAGGATAAACACCCGTGCTTCAAGCCATAAGCAGTTGGAGACGGATCGCCGTACACCACCTCGGCAGTCACAACAAGTCGAGCAGACGGAGGATCCTCACGGCAACCATCAGCAGAATGAAGAAGACCGGCTATCGCAGCCGGAGGAACCTCTCATTCCCAACAACGACCGACCCTTGAATGACAACCCGTCCGACACGGAGTCTTCGGCTCCCCGAAATCACAGCCACGGGCCTCAGAATTCCAATCCAGGTGGTCACCAAGAGAACCCGGTCATCGAACCAGACTTCCGCTCCCTCCAATCTGGGATGCTTGCAATAATGAGACGCATGGACAACATGGACAAGCGTCATACCCTCCACTTCCAGCGGTGGGAGGAGCGGCAGAAGAAAAAAGAGAACCTGGTCTACTCCGACGAGGATTGGGAAGATGAGTCCTGGAAGGAGGATGAAGAAGACAACAGTTCGGGCCGTCATAAGAGCAATCAGAAGACAGAAACCGCCCATAGTAAAAAGCAGGCCTCCTCAGGCAAGATTTCCAAAGGGGAAAAGCCGAACCAAAAGGACAAGACACCAAGGTCTCCTACTGGGTTCCAGAGGCGAAGGTATGTTAGTCAGCTTCACAACAACCCTTTTTCGGACGAAATCCTCAACGCCCGCTTTCCACAAAAACTAAATCTAACCGAGCTGACAAAATATGACGGTACTCAAGACCCGACAACTCACTTGGAGGACTTCGACATGCACATGGCAGTAAGAGGTTTGGAGGAGCCAATCGTGGCACGGATCTTTGCTGCAACCCTCAAAGGACCAGCACTGAAGTGGCTCCACACTCTCCCAGTGGGGTCCATACATAAATTCGAGGACTTAGCTGAGGCTTTCGAGTTGCACTTTGCGACTAGTAAACGACAGCTGAAGTCCCAGTATTCTCTATCTAAAATCAAGCAGCGACCAGGCGAGACGCTCCAAAGTTACCTGGATCGCTTTAAGCATGCGGCCCTGCAGGTGCACGGATTAAATGAGGACGTACACGTCCATTTGTTGGTCAACGGACTTGATAAAGAGTCCCGCCTGGCAGAATCATTCTTGAAGGAACGGGCGAAAAATCTCAACGATTTCATAACTCGTTCAAAGAAATACCTCGAGGTGGAGCAGATGCGTGTGGCAAATGATATGAGAAGGGACCGAGGCAGAGCCACTCCACCCAAAGATAGAGATTACATGGAAGGTAGGAAAAGGGACCCCCGCAGAAGGAGCTCGGAGAACAAGAACCGTGGTGGGAAGTTTGAGGCGAGAGGCAAGTATGAGAAATACACAGCCTTGAATGTGCCACGGTCACAACTTTGGAAGGAAGTATCGACGACTGAGATGAAAAGGGTCGATCGACCTCGGTTATCCTACCGTAGATCCGGGGTAGATCAATCCAAATACTGTGCGTTTCACAACGGACGAGGTCATACCACGGATGAATGTTACGAGCTTCGAGATGCTATCGAAAGGTTTATCCGCGAGGGCAAGCTTCAACAATATGTCATAGATCACCAAGGAAAGGGCGGCAAACGAAAGCCTAAAAGTCGTAGCAAAAGCCCTCCTAGAAAGTTCAAAAAGCGGGATGACAAAGGAAAAAAGTCGGCCGAGGTTGACGACGAGTTTCTGGAAGCCGAGTTCGACTGTAATGTTATAAGCGGAGCAATGGGCGAAGGTGGAGATACTATAAGCCAACGAAGGAAGTATCTGCGAGAAGTCCTCTCCGTGAGAGACCGGCCGAAGTTCAAAGAGCATCACAGCGGACCATCTAGTTCGCCTCTGTATTTCACAAATGATGAGCTCAGGGACGTAGTCCCCGGACATCAGGATGGTCTGGTTATAACCGGGATACTGGTCAACTGCCGAGTCAAGCACATATTTGTGGATGCAGGCAGCTCGGCAGATATCCTAAGTTGGGAGGCTTTCAAACGAATGAGCCTGGATCAGGAGGATTTAAAGCCCTGTAGGACGACCCTCATCGGGTTCAATGGAGAGCAGTCACGCCCTAAGGGGTTTATCGACCTTCGTTTCACGTTGGGAACTAGGGACGCTTTCAGGTCAGAAAGAGTGCGATTCATAGTGGCAGATTTTGTTTCACCATACAACATAATCTTGGGGAGACGAACTATACATAAATGGGACATGCTGGTATCCACCAAGCATCAAAAGCTCAAGGTAATAGGAAATCAGGGAACTGTGGTCACGGTGCAAGGAGATCAGAGAGAGTCCCGACAATGTTATTTCGAAACTGTCAGAATTGGCGAAGGCGGACCTTCATCACAGCCGCCACAAGCGAACCCGGAATCTCCTGATCTGGACGTAAATACGATTGAATTGGATCTTCGTCATTTTCAGACCTGCAAAAACATCAAAGCATCAGCGGATGGTGACTAAAGCTAGAGACGGACTTATTGACAGTAAAGTTAGGAGACCCATACTCGCCCCTAATCTCAGTTCATCCCGGTTCTGGATATCAGCCCGGTACTGTGCCACTAAGGAAGCAGCCCCAACCGTACCATTGGCTCTCACTTGGGCAACTATCTGGTCGATGGCCTTCTTCTCGAAGTCCTCCAAATGGGCTCGATCTACTTTATAAGCCCCAAGAGACACATCATGGTGATCCTTACACCAGTATAAGGGGAATCGCCATTCAGAGTCCTTAGAATCAGGACCTTCAAGGAACCAAGGTTCCACTCCCGACTTGGCGACCACCTTAAAGTACCTAGTCTTGAAGTGCTTAAAAGAGTCTGAGACCGGGGTGAATAGCTTCCTATTCACGACGCCCCGAATGGAGGTCCAGCCCTTAAGCTCGGCTGCCTCCCTTCCAGAGCAAGGAGTGTGGGGTGTGAAGAAGAAGAAAAACATGGACGTGGTACAAGGCAGACCTAAGCTAACGCAAAACCACTCAAAAGCTATTAAGTATCCCCAACCATTAGGATGTAATTGGGAGGGAGCCAAGCCTAAGAACTGAAGGATGGCTATCTGAAACCCAGTGAACGGAAAGCAAACACCGAGCCGGGTCATATAGTCACGATAAAAGAAGAAAAAGGAGTTCTGACTACCCTCCCTAACAGCGCAAACCGGTTCTTCACCATCCGGAAGACTAACGTCATAGCTGTCACTCTTCTCTATGGGAAGGGCTTCAAGGTCGGCTTCGCTCAATGTCGACCGATAGGATAAAGCTTCACGAGTAACCCATGGGTATTTCCCCACAAGAGCTTCGGAGGGGCTAACTGGCTGTGCATTACCAGACTCGGATTCCGCAGTATGGGAAGAGGAAGACGAGGCCATTATACCTACCACAAATAAAAAAAGAAAAGAAAAACAAGGTCAGAATCTTCCTAGCATACCTGTTGACAAAGATTGAAGACGTGCTTCCACAGCCAAGGTAAGATTAAAATCCAAGTCAACAGGATTTGAAGGTGTAGACTGAGAACCCAAGGCAAGATTATGATGGCAGGAGCCCAAAATCAAATCTGCTGTTGTGGAATCCCCGAGGGAGAGAAGTCGGGTACATTCGTACAGGCAATCGTAACATGGGCCGATGTAGTTATCCACCTCAGCCCTAGGACTCGGCTTTTCCACATCACCATATCGGTTAAGCGGATGAGTCGGAGTAGCAGCCATGTCGGCGCACCTGGGTAACCTCCTCTGATGAAAGGGGGTGAGGATCGAGCGTCGGAAACTCCTCCAACATATGGATGGCCCTTTCGTGAGTTTGACGGTTGAACAACCCCAAAAGGTTTCTTTGTGTTTTCATTACAATTGGACTTCACCGAAGCGGCCTGCCACTCTTGAGGAGAAGGTTTATCACCCCACAGCCACCAACGGGATTTTGCCCCAACAGTTCGGCGCAATTCGTCAAGTTCCTTGGGGGTCATATCCTTTATGTTCTTCGACATGTTAACAGTTTTTCAAAGGCGGGGACAATTCCACCCAGAAAGGGGTAAGACTTACTCCAGAAAAAGGGGGATTTTAGAAGAAAAGTTTGAAAACAAGGGATAATTACTCAGAAGCCCACCTATTGAAAGCTACCCAGAAATTTCAGCAAATGAAGACACAATCCAGGAAAAATGCAACGCCGATGTCACGACGGTTTTGAGTGCATAATCAGAAACAGAGTAACAAAGTACAAGGAAGAGTAGAACCAAAGAAATAACAGGGAAAACAGCGATACCTTGTCGAAAGAGAAGGGTTCACTCAAGAAATGGCGAAAGGCAGACTCAGGAACGAATTTCCTCGCAGGAGCAGAAAGTGATAATGGAGAAAAAACTCTTCAAGGCATATGGAGTGAATCTAAAAGAGAAAAACTGGGCGGGTATAAAGCTTTCGAAAACTCAACCGTCGGGGGCAAAAGCGCCCATTCACCCATAACATAAGGATGACGTGACGTGTGCATTTAATGCGCACCCAGCAGTCATTAATTACGCCCAGGGGCCGTAGCGGCTAGCATACACCTGCTTCGGCTTCACGACAGTCGAGGGGCGCCAGTTGGCAAAAAGCAATGATAACCGAAGAAGAGGAAGCAACGCGAAAGTACGGAGTCACTCGGCTATCAAGCCCGGCTAGTTGGGACCCCTGCTACTCCAGTAAGTCGGAGCTCGTTTGAATAGGTTCGGGCCGTGCAGTGACGTACCCCGGATCTATCAACCTGTTTTCCTTTCGCGAAAACATCTCAACCAGACATATCGATATATAGGCTATGGACGCCCGATCTAGGGGCAACGACAGCCCGCCACTTCATGGTCATAACTGGGTAAGCACAGCTTTTTAAGCTTCGCATAGCCGCGATAGGTGGGCGTAAATTAGTTGGACTCCTTGTTGAGGTAAAATAAACTTATGCGAATAAGAGCGGATCAAATGCGAAGGCGGATAAAGTAGTTAGCCAGCGTCGGCTATGGAAAGGAACCTCGATATTACCATTCAAGCGCATTCAATCCACGATAAGGCATGAGTAAGAAGTAGACAAACTTTATATTGATGTTTAATCGAGTTACACAATTTTCTTACAAGAAAATAAGCTACCCTACTCGTGTACAAAGACGGCTACAAAGGTCAAAATGCAGGAAATTAGGCTACAGTCGTAGAGATCATTAAAACAGGCGATGAACACCCAGATTTTTCCTCTAACGGTGGGACAGCTAGAGCTGGAGATAGGATATCTGTCCAACAAAGGTATCAGACTGATGAAGATCCTGGGAGTTCTTAGAGAAGTTTAGACAAGTCCAGGAAGACTGGTCTAACACAGCTAGGATACCCCGTTGTTGTCACAGATGTTTGGACGCGAACGTAATCCATATCCCAGGACATCCATCTCAGGATCTCAGCTGAAGTTGAGCCAGACATGTGAAGACTGGCAAACACATCTGGGATCCCAAGCGTCCACCAAGCTAAGTGGATGAAGACTGGCAAACACATTTGAAGGCGTGGCCCCCTTTGCAGCAATGGAGAGAGTCGTTCCTTCTTCCGAAAGCGGACCTTTCTTCCCCACATAACTGGAGCACAGGAAACCGAACAGCGCACCATGGAGTGTGAAACTCTCAACAAACATCTCACCGTTCTTATGGCAAACATATCCAAGAGAAAATGGTAAGACAGGACAGCCATAAGGAAGATGGTGAGAGGATGGTGGTTTTATAGGCCAGGGGGGCTGCAAGGGCCACGCAAAAAGAAACGTCTTCTTAACAAGCGGCGTTTTCTTTTTCAAGAAGGGAATAATGAGCATTAAGTAGTCGAACTGCTTGAATGGTGAGCATTAATGGTGCACGAAGACCCAGGGCGGCCGCAGGTGCCCAATAAATGCAAGAATATGACTGTAAGACAGCAGATAAGTAGTCGAACGGTCAGCAAATTACAGAACGACACTTGTCCTCACTTCATCACAAATGTGGGGGCAACATCCATAGATAACGAAGATGGATCCCGGATACGCTTAACAAGGTTATAATCCCGGCTCCGCGCAAGGACACCAAGCTCGGCTTTTCAGTCGAGCGAAATGGCTTCTCCCTAAACTATAACCCGGTTATTCAGTCAAGCGAAGCCTTCACCGAAAGCTTTCGCAACTCAGTCTCTTCAAAGACTTAGCCCAGTTTTCGAAATTTCGCGAGGCCGCTAAATCAGCCCTTGCATATAGTTTTGGCATTCAACGACCTACCAAGCAACGAGCTGTGGATTGGTAACAAACAAACCCGGGACTGAGAGTTGATCTTGACGATCATTCGAAGAAATAGACGAAGCTTCGAGGAAAATTAACCCGGACTACATGTCTGGGGGCAATTCAATCACGAGACAAGTAAGTCCGGGTTTCTTCGAAACTCGGACACGCTTCATCAAAATCAAGCGAGTGACAGACACTCTGATATGATCTAAGGAATTAACAACAAATTCAGCCCGGCATCCCAGAAAGCTGGACTACTCGGCTGGGGGCCAATTACTATACAGTTGTCAATAATCGGGACTAATGCAAACTCGAACAAGCAAACTAAGCGATTTGCGCACACAAGCAAGGAATCTCATTTTCTCCCAAACAATCCGGATGAGCTGGATACATCTCGGCCAAGTCCGCATTTCACCGCCAAGCAAATAATTAATCTCGGCAGCTCAGAGACCTGAACTACCGAGCTTGGGGGCATCTGTTACGGACCTAGTCAAGGCCCACTAACTAACCAACCAGCACGAGGGGCAATCCACGTAAGCTGCCTCCTAACGGAAAGACCTAGTCATCAGGGGAGTTAGCAAGATCGTCGGGCACGCACAACTGGATCCGGGGGCACGCACAACGTGGGAGCCAGAGATCGAACCGACAAGGTATACTCTCTATATATACGTAGAAGAGATATTTTGCCAAGGTACACACTTCTAGTCTCAGACTATTTACATACAGTAACACTGAGCACACACCGCACCCCTTAGGCGAAACGCCTGGTTGTGTTCAGTGATCCATACTTCCCTTGTACGCTTGCCCTATAGGCATACAAGAGGAGTACATCGATCCTATATCAATCTACGGCCATTCACAGGCCGGACATCTAAGTTCTACACCAGAACATTTATCATACATTCATTTTCTCATAAAAATTATTATTTTATTTTAGAAGAAAATTATGTGAATTTTATTATAAAAATAAATCATATAATTTTTTGTTTAACATATATAATAAATTATAAAACACCTTGAGTTTTATTTAAATCATATAATGATATTTTTTAATTAAAACTTTTGTTCCTTTTAGCAAATTATAATTTTGACAAAATTAAAAAAATGAATAATTTTTTTCCATAGATATCTATACAAGTAGTTTTGAATAAAGACAATTGAGAAAAAATTATTTAATTTAGTAAAATTTAGAATTTTGTGCTGGGCGCTCCTGGAGTAAAAGTTTGTTGGTCAATCTTAGATAACGGTTAGATAACGGAGGTTAACTTTTTGTTAACGGTGTTAACAGCGTTGTGCTGGACGCTCCTTTTTAAAAGTTTGTTGGTATTTTTGGTACACTTAATAGTTTTTGTGCTGAGTGCTCCTGAGCCAATAGTTGGTTGGCCAAATTACCCCTTAACCCAACTTTTTATTGTCCTGTCAAGTTTAAATCTAACTTTATTTCACGTTGCGTCTTACATTACATCCTGTATAAGCTATTAATTCTATAAAACCTCTCGAACTTTGATCATTTGAAAAAAACATCCCACGTTCCAAATTTTAAATTTAATCCCTTAAACTTTTAATTTTTAACATTAAAATCCAACACTGCTTCTTTTTTCTCTCCCTTTCGCCACACAAAAAGGCTATTTTATGGATAAATTATGGGAAAAGTTTTACTGAATTTATTAAGATGATAAAAGTAATGATGTATGGTTTGCTATTAATAATTAAAAATTTAAGGAATTAAATTTAAACTTTAAAATATCAAGGATGTTATATATGGCGAGTCAAAATTCAAGAGGTTTTATAAAATTTGTAACTTACATAGAATGCTAATTGGAAAGTCACATGTCTTTTATTAATCTAACATAGTAATTTTTGTTAAAAAGATAATAGTAAATTAATGACAAAGGATTTATGATAAAAAAATAAAAGTTTAGAGTACTAAATTTAAATTTTAAGATGGGGGGGGGGGGATTTCTGCAACTAAACTTATCTCTTTTAGCCTTTCCATTTCAATGATCACTTCAGGAAAAAACGCGGGAAATTACTACCAATCACTTGACTTCCTCTTCTCTACATTGATCAACATTCCGTCGTTCGCACATCAATAAAGTTATCACCACACTAACACACACTATAAAACAAGCATAAATGTTACTTCCCGCATTTTTTCTATTCAGCGCACTCATACTTCCATTTGGGATTTATTTTTTCTACCTTCTACTTTTTTTTTTCCTTCCAGCAGCCCCATATACAAAAACGGAACCCAGATTGGGATTTTCACTTCTCTTCTTTGTGTTATTTTCTATCTTTTTCAAAGTAGAAACAAAATGTGACAAAGGATGCGACCTAGCTCTTGCCTCCTACTATTCTTTCGCAAATTATGCAATCCCCAATTCTTCAAAACCCTCAAGATATCGTCAACTATAATAAAGATCAACTATCTAGCATAGATTATGTCCAAACCACAACTCACGTGAACGTTCCGTTCCCTTGCGATTGCATCGGCAGTGAATTTCTTGGTTACATATTCAAGTACCCGATTCAAGCAGGGGATAATTATGTGAAGGTTGTGAATCAGAGCTACTCGAAGCTTCGTGGTTGCAGAGCTTGAATAGCTATCTGCCGAATAATTTTCCTAATTCTGGAACGCTGAATGTGATGGTGAACTGTTCCTGTGGGGATAGCCATGTTTCGAAAGATTATGGGTTGTTCATCACTTACCCACTTAGTGCTGGGGATTCTTTGGATTCAATTGCGAACCAGACAAATCTTGATCGATTGTTGTTGCAGAGGTATAATCCTGGTGTTGATTTTAGAGAAGGGAGTGGTGTGGTTTATATCCCGAGGAAAGGTACACTAATTTATTTGATGTCGCGTAATCTAGTTTGATTGTTAAGTCACATAGCCATAATTTAATTTGAACTTATGATTGAATCCGTTCTTAATTTTAGAGCTCAACTACCTTTTTGTATAATAATAAATGACAGTCAAACACTTTTTGGCAAGTATAGTATAATAAATTTCTTTTCATGTTTGGGTCCTCTTTTTCGACTTCAATAAAAATTGCTTTATATTCTTATCGAAGTGTATTTAGTTCTGGTACGTTGACTTCGAAGATTGCTTTTTTGCTTGTAAAACAAAGCTACCGTGAGCATGGTCTATGATCCAATCTTTGAACGAAATTAACTCTACTTTTGGCATTAGTGATTCTGGTTTCACAGTCAACTAATGTGAATCATGTAACAAAGATGATAAAAATTCATTGATGATTTCTGATAATTTATCGTCTAAAATTGCTCCCAAGGAAAGAAAAGCATTGGGGTTTATAGTTAACTAACAAATATATGTTTTTTTTTGCTGCTTTTTCCTCACTTTTTGTCTTTTCATTTTCCAGGCAAAAATGGTGCCTCTATGTGCCCCTGCCCACTAGGTAACTGCCCTTCTTTCATGTGTACATGAAGCTGCATAGGTTTTTTCTTTCCTCTTGTAAGATTTTTTAATAAATTACTGGAAGTTCCTCACTATTTTCAAAATCTACATGTGCTTCACTTAAAGAACGAGATGCACTGCATTTCTATTCATTTTTTTTTCCCGAAGTACCTTTCATTCACCTAAATGCAATTTTTCTTTTTTTTGGTTAAAAAAATAGGTGAAACAAAGTCTTCTCTTTTGTATTTTTATTTGTGCCTATTTGGATAAAACCCATAGTTGTATGATTTAGTTAATGGAGGGTACTTTTAGTATAAAAAATAAAAAATATTTGAAATTGTAGTAAACTTTATATTTGGAAATGATTCTATGTAATTTTAGTAAAATTCAGGGGAAGGTTCTTGTTATAATCCTAATGTGTGTTCTCCGTGTTATTTCCAGTCCAAAAGGTTTGTCTCTTTCTCCTCAAAAAGTTGCTCATTTGAGGCACAGCTTGGTAAGAATACGCAGAAATCGGAAGGTCAATGCAACTTTGAACTTATATAGTGTTTCTTTCTAAATAAACTGGTCTAAATGGTATGGCTATTGCTGGAGTATCTGCTGGGGCAATAGTTGCGGTTCTGTTATTAACAGTTTGTCCTTATCTTGTGTATTACCGAAAGAAGAAGGAGGAAGAGGAAAAATTGCTTTCAAAATTAGCAGTATACTCTGCTCAATCTAGGAAGGGTACAGAGATATCTATGTCTGCTCCTTTTTCCTTTACATTGTATTTCCTGTCAAAATATGGGTGAAACTAAAATGTAACAAGCTAAGTTCCAAAGGGTTAAACGGCTTAATAACTCTCATGTGACTCTTTAACATTCAAGTAAAACAGAAACAACCTTTTGACATGCTCAATTAGTTCATATTGCTTGTACAAAATGGCCTCCAATTGGCAGAAAGATTATTGATTGATGGAGGAACCTAGTTGGCAATCCATTCAATCAGCTCAAGTTCATGCTCTTGCTGCTGTAAAAGGCAATGAATGGTGCACTAGAACAAATTCTTTGATGCAAAGTTGAAAATTTTGTCATAAGCTGGATAGGTTGTCCAAAACCTTCTGTCAATACTTGGAGCAGAAGTGAACGATGAAAGACTGAATCATTACCCTAAATATTTCCGAGTTTTGACAGTTTCTAGGTGGATACAGATCGTTCCGAGAGATCCGGTAGCTGTGTCACTGTGATCTGGAATTTCTCAATAGTCAATCCATCATTATATTTGTTTGACATAGAATAGTTTATTTCACTCACCTTATTTTCTGTCAGCATAGTTCACTGAAACAAATGGATGAAATGAATAAAAAATGAAAATGTAATTGATTATTTCATGTAGTGATTCTGACTATAAAATTTCAGATTCCAATGGTTCTTCGGCTGCTGTTGATACTAGCATCAAAGGCATTACTGTGGACAAATCAATGGAGTTCTCATATGAAGAACTAGCTCAAGCCACAAATGACTTCAGAATGGAAAATAAAATTGGTCAAGGTGGTTTTGGGCTGTCTACTATGCGGAGCTGAGAGGCGAGGCATGTAATTTTCATGTACTATTGAATTTGATTTAATTAGGTGCATTTAAAAGAAAAGTTATGTTTCGTTAGTAATCATAAGAGGACATTTTTATCAATGATGCACATAATTTTTTTTGGCTGAATCTCTCTTTTTACCAAGAGTTTGTGAAAAATATTTAAATAAGACGGTTACAATATTGCTCTGTTGATGATTTAGAGCTGCATTTGACAAAATATAAGAGTATTACATGTGGTGGATTTGAGATGCATCTATTGGAGATTGGAAAAGCCTAGAACTTCAGTAATGTATAATTCATCAATGAAATGTCGAATTTAGAATGGATGTGTCATAGGGTATTGGTATTTAAAATGAGGCTTTTCTTTGAATACGCATACTAGAGAAGATAGGTAAACTATGAGACTTGTGTTCACCAGATTGTCCTTGCGTCAAGTATAATTTCTTTGTCATGAGAAGATAGGTAAACTCTGACTGAATAGATACATGAAGATCTAAGCCAAGAATACTCCATTCACCTATGCTATTTTCTTTTTCCTATTACTGTTGCTAAAAATGTTGTTCTTTCAATTACTTATTTATGTTATAACCCAAAATTTCAGATGTAACCCGTTACTTTTCACCCATGCAGTATTATAATATACATATAAGATTATATCATAACACACTTTGGATGTCATTGACTTTGTTTGTTCTTCTTTGTGGCCATTTTGTTTTTCTTATTATCTGATTAAATAAACCTCTTAAAGGGATTTTCCTTTGTAGAAAGCTGCAATAAGAATGATGGAGTCACAAAAATCAAGGGAGTTTCTTGCTGAATTGAAAGTGTTAACGCGTGTTTATCACCTAAACCTGGTATGATAACTTTTGAACAAAAGCATATGGTAGGGCTAGTTTCTTGACTGTACAACTAAATATTTTGTTTCTTTTAAAGCTAAATTATGTATGACTTTGATTGTTTCTTTTTTGACTTCCCTTGAATGATACGGGCAGATGGTGATTTTTCTAAGTGAAGGGATTCAACATTAGTCTAAGCATTTGCATGATGAAGATATCAATTTCATTATTTTGAACTTAGAATAGTAAAGTATATGTCACGATTCTATCCAAGGTTATACCATTTGGGAATTAGTCATGAATTTTTTCTTTTCACAATAAGGTGAATGATATAATTCCCATGTTCGTTAGTTTCGTTTTAAAGCGTGACGGCATCAAATTCTATTCTCCAAGGTTCAGCGATTTCCCCTCCTTGTAGGTGCGCTTGATTGGATATTGTGTTAAGAAGAATTCTCTTTTCCTTGTATATGAATATATTGACAATGGAAACTTAAGCCAACACCTGAGAGATTCAGGTGAGAAAAGCATTCCACCAACGTCTACTTCTGTAACAGTACACGCATTTTTCTGTGCATTGCATAAGCACAGAGTCCAAGAAATGAGTCATATTTTCTATGGCCATTAAATAGTATGGCTTGCAATAGCTTTTCTATTTTATATTGATGATCAAGTCACTTTATGACAGGGAGAGAACCCTTGCCATGGTCCATGCCGGTGCAAATTGCTCTGGATTCAGCCAGAGGTCTTGAATATATTCCCGAGCATACTGTGCCTATATATATATTCATCGTGACATAAAGGCAGCTAATATATTGATAGACCGAAACTTCCATGCCAAGGTTGAATTTTCATTTAAAATCCTTAGAGCCTGTGCCTATTTTTCTTTTTTGGGATGACTTGTAATTCCTTAAATATTCATCTTTTCAGGTTGCAGATTTTGGGTTGACCAAGCTCACTGAAGTGGGAGGTTCAGCACATCCCACTAATAATCTTGCAGGCACATTTGGTTATATGGCACCTGAGTACGTCAACTTCTACTTTTCTGTTCGGGCAGTACCTAATGAGATTGTTAGTTAATATTTTAATTATTTATCATAGGTGGATAACTAAGATAAGTTGATAGCATAGTGGCATTAGAGGTTGTTGAACATCCTTGAGGTACTGGGTTTGAATCCTTTTTGTGCCATACTTTGGGTCCAAAAGATCTACTTATTGACATTTTGTCTTAAAAATTACTTCTAAATGTTGAGTTATAATTATTTATTTGGGAATTTTGAGACCCAAATTATCGGGAATGACCTGATTTGTAGCTAATATTCTCATACTTGCAATTTACTTTTCCCCAAATTTTTTTGGAACCTATTGTTTCTAAACTTATCTTTCAAGACCTAGGCATCATTCTTCCTTTGAATAACTCGATTGGATAAGAATATCAACAAGGTCTGTGTTTATGTGAAACTCTTGCTTTCCTTGAAATGGTTTTTGGGGAAATCTTTTGTGATTAATGGAGGTACTTTCTTAGTATAAGGAAAAATGAGTTCATTTTCCCCCTTTTCTGACCACAAAAAATTGAGTTCACTTTTGTGTGCTTAGGTTTGATTACTTTTCTCCCTTCTGTAGATATGCATATGGTAGTGTTTCATCCAAAATTGACATCTTTGCTTTCGGAGTTGTCCTCTATGAACTTATATATGCTGAAGAAGCTTTGTTCACGGCTGGTGAATCTGGTTCAGATACAAAGGGCCTTGTCTCTTTGGTGATTCTTTACTTCCTCATTAAAAATGTTTTATTTACTAATTTCTTAAAATACTAATCAAGTGAATTTACTAGAATATTTAAGTTTTCATATTTGCCTTGGTACAGTTTGAAGAAGCTCTTGAGAAGCCTAATCCAAAGGAACATCTTCAAAAGCTTGTTGATCCTAGGCTCGGTGATCAATACACAATCGATTCAGTTTACAAGGTGAGCAAATAAATTGAACTGTTTAAACTTTTCAGTTTGAAAAATACCTGTGTTCGCTATCAAGTTCTAGGTTATAAAACTATCTCTACCAAC
The DNA here is from genome assembly GCA_025563575.1 of Acacia pycnantha. Classification (NCBI taxonomy): domain Eukaryota; kingdom Viridiplantae; phylum Streptophyta; class Magnoliopsida; order Fabales; family Fabaceae; genus Acacia; species Acacia pycnantha. The sequence continues at coordinate 3,955,948 of JAMWYP010000098.1, read as the reverse complement.
ACTTACGTAGTTGATAGCAACTATATAAAGAACTCAGAAACCAAGATAAGTGTGTCAATGAAAAGAAAATATAGTATGGTTTGTGAGTTGTTAATTTAATTAAGTACAGTTTGTGAGTTATTAATTTAATTAAGTTGTATAGATATCATTCATGTATTTTGATCCAACAGCTCTCTTTACACCACAAAGCCACAACCAGGTCCACTATCTCACCAATGTGTTTGTGTTCTACACAGTACCATAACTAATTTTAGGATATTAAGCAAATTAATTATAGTTATTTTGTAACAAATGTTCGATGATTTCTCTAAAATAGTCCCTTTAACCATTATCCCATTGATAAAACTCCTTTTATTATCTTGTATTGAAAAGCAACATCTAGCACCCTAATGTTATTTTATAGTTACATCCAGCACTCTAATCTTATTTATGTTACATCCAACACTCGGATGTTATTTATTTACAGTGCATCTGGCACCCTAAACCATGAATAAGATTATGATGCTAAATGTAGCTGACAAATAACATTAAGGGGTGCTAGATGCATCAGAAAAATAACATCAGCGTGATGGATGTACCATAAACAGGATTATCTAGCACCCTAAACCATGAATAAGATTAGGGTGCTGAATGAATTGGAAAATACTCCCTCCGTCCCTAATTATAGGAGCAGATTTTAGAGTTGGTTTTGGTCCTAATTATAAGAGCAAGTTTTAACTTTTGTCAATTTTTTCCTATAATACCCCTATTTATACTTATTATTAGGAGCATTATATATATGTGTGTTTAGATATATATGTTATTTGTGTTTATGTGTGTCAATATATATATATGTGTAGATATATATATGTGTGAACACACACACACACAAACATATATATGTGTGTGTGTGTCTCTATGTATGTAGATAAGTCTATATGTATACACATATACACACATATATGTTTATATAGCAAGACCATTATTTCAATTAGAAAGCGTGTGGAAAGAAAATTAGATCTATATGTATACACATGGTTATATAAAAAGTAACTAATATACATATATAAACTAATATGTCATGGATATCTAACGTAAGACAAATTAGAAACACTTATAATTAGGGCAACTTGTGTCATTTTAAATTTATATAAGGACATTTTAGGAAAATGAGTAAAATTAACTAATTAAACTCCACTCCTTAATTCTCCCAAAATCGGTTAAATTGCTCTTATAATTAGGGACAGAGGGAGTAACATTTAGGGGTGTTGGATGCAATAGAAAAATAACATTAGGGTGATGGATGTACCATAAACAGGATTAGGATGTTACTTTTTCTATTATTTTTTAGGGGGACATTGGTGAAAAGTCTCCAATTAAAAATTTTATTGGTGAAAATGACTTAATAAATTTTTATGCATAAAAGTACCGGTACTATGCAAATTTTGTGCACACAAATACTAGTACTCTGATTTATGTCTTTTTCGTCAATAAAATTTTCAATGAGACTTTTCTCTAATTTTCTCAATTTTTTATTGGATTGGGTAGAATATATGATTTTGTTTAGAATCCAAATGGATTAATATTATCCTTGATTCTTCAAATTTATTCTCATTTTGGTTTTGGTTCTTCAAGTTTCAAGCCATAGGTTTTGGTTCCTCAAGTTTCATTTCGTTTCAAAATTCAAACATTAATCTCTATAACTTAATAAAAATCTGCATTATTTTACCTCTTGAGGGATCAAAACTCATATTATGAAACTCTATGGACTAAAACCGAAAGAAAAACAAATTTGATAGACCAAATATGACATTAACTCGATCTAAATATATTGTTCAATCTTGCTTCTTACAAATATATATATATATATATATATATATATATATATATATATGGTACTTGTAGATTGCACAGCTAGCCAATGTGTGCACAGATGGAGACCCAGACCGACGTCCAAGTATGAGATCTGTTGTGGTGACTCTAATGACACTTTCTTCTACTTCTATGGAATGGAATATTGCCTCCTTACATGAAAATCCAACATTCTCAGATATAATCTCTGCAAGGTAGATGTAGAAAATTTGTTAATAAGTGGCAAGAGAGAGAGAGAGAGAAAATATATGTCAATAATATTTAAATTAAGCAATTCACATGTTATTTTGAATGCCCCTTGTTTTTAAATCCAAAATAGTAATAATAATAATTTTATCAAATGAAAGTTTTTCATATCTGTATATTTTAATATAAATATTTTTATCAAAATTTCACATATATCTTTATATCAAAATATTTTCTCCCATATTTGAATAATTTTATGTATACCATTATTTCACTTTCATAAGCCCTTACTTTTACACAAATGATGCTATCATTTTCATTAAGTACCCACTAAAAACATTGTTTATCATTAGTTTAAGAACCGAAAAAATAATATAAAAATAGTTAACTGATGGTATTAGACTTTTGTGTGTAACTATGTAACCAAAAAGACATTATATGAAAAGGAGACAGAGTTTTAAACCACAAGATTTATTTATTAAAGGCCAGATTTTTTTATTCTTTGGATAATAGGTCCATGCTTTATAAAATTAGGTTTAATCTATTGGCTAATTTTAACCGAAAACCAGTAAACTAAGGTATGCAAAATCCTGATAGTTCACAACTGAATCGTTTTTTTTTTTTTTCAACCATCGGTTCACAACTAAATGTGTTTGGAAAATGGAAACGAAAATAACATCAAACTATGAGCCACATAGGTTGGTCTAAGAAATATGACCCTTCATCTCTTGCAAACAATGCTTATTACTCTCATAGGAAGTGAATAATTACATTATAGAGATTAAAAAACTAGTTTAGTTAGTCATTTTATGAAAAATTGGTGTGTTGATTTTTTTAAAATACATCTTTTAATCATTTGTATTAAGAAATACTCTCTTAATAAAAAACTAAAGCTTGTAAAAAGGGCTGACCTTTCATAAACTTGGGCCTAAACGGGCTGTTTACGCATGGTTAAAGAAAAACAGTCATTTTTTAAGACCCGGCCATTTAACATAAGGGCCAAGGTCAAGAACAGGAGGTTGACATTATCTATGCCTCATCCTTGACCAAATTATTGCGTGACAAAAGGGACGTGACATGGCTGTATGATAGGTAGTATCGTATCAACGATCCCCATATGAATTAGGTAGTCGCAATGTCTTGCTAGAGGCCGCTTGCGACTTGTGGGCTGGTACAGTATTGGCCTGTTGCCAATCTCATGTGGGCCTGCAGGGTCGCACAAGAATAGCCCAACACGAGCAAAAGTGTCCAGATTCATTGAATCTTAGATATGTCTAAGATTTAATGAATAGGTATTTAATCTAGGAAGGATATATATATATATATATATATAAATTTGAAAATAATATAATAATATTATTTAATATAGATTATAATATTATTATATAATATTTGTTTAGTATTTAATTTATTTGATAAATTAAAAAACTGAAACAAATAGAGATATTGAAAGAGGAGCTTAATTACCAAGAGGGGGGTGAATTGGGGATTATAAAAATTCTTTTCGAATTGCTCTGTTTTTGAACATTAAAAACAGAGCTGAACAGAGTATAGGGAAGAATAGCAAGACACACAGAATTTATACTGGTTCGGTCCAACCTCTTGACCTACATCCAGTCCCCAGACTCTCTGGGATTTTTCACTAACTCAATTGATTACACACTCTGTAACTCAAGAGTAATTCTCTCACTAGAACTTACTCCCCCTTACAAGTTTCAATCAATATCTTAATCTCCAAGTCCCCTGACTTGAGATTCTTACAATGAATGAATTTCAATAAATGAACTCTCTCTAAGAGTGGATGAAGATAATCACTGAAGTACAATGTATCAAAAGATACTTTACACAAGAAAACTCAAAGAGTAGTTGGAAACTTGAATGATTTTTGTTTTCTGCAGATTGGTTGTTGAGAAGAATTGAATGCAACTCTATTTATAACGAACGACGAGCCGCGAAAAACCCTAGAGGAAATATGTGAGACGCAAAAGCTTGAAGGTGCTAGCATGCTGCTGTACGTGTTGGAGAGCTGTTCGGTGTGGATACCGGCAGAGGGAGTGGATTCGTAGAGTCAGCTCCTAGAGATTGATCAATGAAGAAGGCGCTAGCCCACGAGTTCGCAAAGGACGCACACGAGTTCGTATAGGTACAGTTCTTAACTAACCCGGTTTAAACACCGTTGATAGACCCTCCTATGGGATTCATAAGATTTTAATGGATGAAATCCTTCCGCTGTGTGTACGGATCCCAACAGATTGCTGATTTTTTCTGTGATTTCCAAGGTGATAAAAAGGATGCATATATTAGCTCGGAATCATATACGTCAACCGTTGAGACAGGGTGTGTAATACCCCGAAATTTGAATTAGGAGATTTAAGGGCCAAAGTGCCAAAATGACCAAAATACCCCTGGGAGGAGTAAATAACTTAGGAAAATGGTGAAAAATCCTAAAGGGCAATGAAATAATTATTTAAATTGAGAGAGCGTATATCTCTAATTTTGGTAATTTAATAAATTACAAACTTGGAGAAATTGAAGAAGAATGCTCAAAAAGTATGGTAATGACCATAATGCCCTCACAAATTCTAAAATAAAGCAGAACACATGGAAACAGAAATGTCAGTGCAAGAATTATGAGGTAATGAGGTGTTCTAATTAAGAAAATTATCAACTAATGATAATAAAGTAATTAAGTAATTTCTGGCTAATTACTTAAGCATAAGTAAAGGAAATTCATGAATAATTATGTAAAGCTCAAAAATTAGTGGAAAATAGTTGAAAATTAGTAAGAATATATTTACTAATTGATTGGAGATTTTTGAGAAAAATAAGTGAGTTTAGGTATTTTTAAGCCTAAATACAAGAATGGACCAATAGGAAAATTTTGTAAAAAATTATGTGAAAATAATTATTTAATTAATTAAATAATTAATTAATTAATAAAATAAATAAAAAACGAAAAAAAAAGGGCAGAAAAAAAAAAGAGAAAATGAAAAAAAAATGAAAAATGATAAAGAAAATATATGTGCAAGTGGTTATTATTATAATAATATAATTAATTAAAGTAAAAAGTATGAATAGTAATTTTAAAATTAGGAAACGGATCCTATCTAGAGATCTAGGAATAGGAATTCCAATGTCGGTAGAATATTGATCGGTGGAATTTTATCTTCCGTTAGACTCTTACTAAGTAAATTAAAGACCGTTTGTGCATTTTCCTAATAAGACGAAATAGGGAAAAATGCAGATAGGCATATTTTTGGATATGAGGAAAATAAATTCTAACTCAACATCTAGGAATGAGTTTGAATTTATCTGGACATATTTAGATTCAGTGAATTTTTCTGAAGAAGTAGATGATTCCAGAAATGCATTCTGAAACCGGACGCGTTCGGACACGTTTTTCGAGAAAGACTCAACTGGACTGTTGGAGCCCTATATGGAATCAAAATATAGGTTAACTTGAACATTTCTACTAAGTGAGAATATGTTTTCAAAGTTGTAAATTCAGAATTTTGAGATTTCTCCGAAATTACGCGAATCGGGTACCGATCGGAGAAATTCATCCGAAAGCTTCTGGAAGGTGACACGTGGCCACCTCCCATTGGCCAAGACACGTGGATTTTCGGCCAAGTGTGAATGCAAAAGGGGAAGGAAAGGGTTTTTTGAAAAGTTGCTTTGGACGGTCCCGGATCGCTTCTCACAAAGTTGATCCGATCGTAGAAACCCTACCTCCTTTTCTATAAATACCCCCTCCTTCACATTTTCTTCACACCATCTCTTGCTCCTTTGGCCGAAATTCTAGGGAGAGAAAGAAGAGAGAGAAGCTCTGGGGGAAAGTTCTGCAGAAGTCTTCAACGGGTAAGTCTTTCGGTCTTTAGTCTTTAGTCTTTAGTTCGGTAGTTAGTAGAATTGTTAGTTAGATTTAGGAAGTAGGTGACAAGATTTCTATTCTTATTTTAAGCCTTGTTTGCGTTGAAAAAATATGCAGAGGTATAAACATAGTAGGGATCGAGTCGCCGAAAAGTTGAAGTTTTCACAGTTTTTCAAAGGTAATGGTAGAATTTGTTAGAATAGCCTTTAAATTTCAAGTATGATTGGGTATCATATGGGAGGGCTATTTTAGTATTTATTTTCAAAAATCAAAATGGCGTCGAAGTTCTGGCAAAATTTCGGGAAGAAAATTTGTCAGAGTAACGAAGTGCAGGTGAAATTCCGCCATTAGGGGTAGAAGGGCAAAATGGTAATTTTTACCTAAAATGCCGATTATAATGTCAAATCACTAATGAAAGTGATATTACCCTTTTAGGATATCGAAACTCGATCTGCTGCCGTTACGCTGCCGACGTGCCGCTGTTTCACGTTTTCCCGTAAAAGTACGTTTTTCCGCCAGAAGTACCTAACGTCGTCAACGAAGGTACGTTCGCGTACTGTAACACTAATCTGATGTTTATTGTATGCGTATATGTACTATGTGTAACGTATGCCTATTGTGGTAGTTGTTAGCTCTGTGATATCTTCATGTACTGTTGTTATGCTTGCGGGGTATTGGGATACGATTGCTAGGTGTGAAATGCTAGGTGTGAAACGATTGCTAGGTGTGAAACGACTGCTAGGTGTGACACGATAGCTAGGTGTGACACATTTGCCAAAGGGGTTATGTGCTGTTGGGATATGCTTGTTTGCTGTGTGATTATCTCGTAATGCATATGTTGTATATATGAATATGAGGTTAACTGTTACCCGAGATCCGGTGCGGATCTCGGCTCTTAGCATAGCGTCAAGGCCGGGAGGACCGAGGACCGAGGAGAGAGACAAGCACTGTGTAAAGCTCCGTTCAAGACTTCCTCTCGATGTTCCGGCGGAAGCCTTCCTTTTGTTGTACATTTCTTTTGAACCACACGGCCACTGCACCGCATTGTTGTATCCAAATGACTTACGGCACTTTATAAATATATATCAGTTACTTTTCCGCTCAAATGCTCTACTCTGATGTTTTCAAATGATGTTTGTTTGAAAAAAAAAATTTGTACTACTTTTGAAAAGTCGGGTTGTTACATTTGGTATCAGAGCAGTAGTCCTGGCATGAATTTAACTATGTTATCACGGACAGTTTGGTGCCGAAGGCAAGGCTAGTCTATGTGGGTAAGCCAATTAGTCGCCGTATAAGTCGGTGAGGCCCCCATGATAGACACTTACCTGGCCATTCTGTACGATTAACGGAGTTAGGTTCTAAGCCTTTTTAGAATTTTGGAGCATGTTATGAAAATGAGTACTGATATAGCCCAAGGTCGTTGTACCACTTCGTTTCGGTGTACTAGTTTGAACCGGTATACCATTCTGAACCGGTGTACCACTTTCTGTCGGTACATCAATTCTGATAATCTTGATAGCTCTGATATCAGTCTCCGATAGCTCTGATATCAGTCTCTGATCATTCTGATAATCATCAGTTCGTACTGGATGGTGATTCTTTCCCAAAGACCAAGCTTATATGCGAAGATAGGCCACGCCGGATGAGACTCCGCGATCAATAAAGATAAGTACATGCAGTATTTGACTCATGTATAGGAACTTCCGATACGTACTTCTGTACCCGTTTCGGAGTCGAACGAATCAAAGAAAATCTAGACATAGGAAATATTGTAAGTGTCCGTTCGTTTGTAGCGTAAAACTAGGTGCGATAAAGTCTTGGTGCCATACAAATACTAAGTGTGATAAAGTCTATGTGCGGTATAGATGCTAAGTGTGATAAAATCCGTGAAATACTAATTAAACGTTTTCCCTAATAGAGGAAAGGAACGCGACATGGCGAATCTAAGAGGAGCCGGAGCTCCCAGAGGCCGAGGCAGAGGCCGTGGTGGAAGACGAGGTAGACAACCTCGGGTAAATCCGGAACCAAACCAACCGGAGCAGAATGAGATGCAGGAGATTAGGAGAACCTTGCAAGAACAAAGGGCTCTCATCAATACACTTCTGGAGAGACAGAATCAACAAGACCTAGAAACCCAGAGACGAGTGGCAGCACGTCAACACGAGGAAGAACTGCACAATGATGATAATGATGAAGAAGAGTATGACGACAATCAAAGCGAGGAGCACGCTGAAGATTCTGATAGGTCCCAATCACCTCCACGACGAGGAAGGGAAAGAACCACGGAAAACTGGGTCAACCAGTTCTGCAAGTTAAAGCCGCTCGGTTTCCGGGGAAAGAATGAATTAGCTGAGGATTGGCTTCTAAGTCTGGAGAAGATTTTTGAAGTCATTGAGTGCCCGAGAAATCGGAAGGCTCAGCTAGCAATATACAAACTGGAGGGAGATGCCCACAGATGGTGGAAGAGCGTTTCCACAACTCTGCCAAGTCCTGTCACTTGGGAAATGTTCTTGGAGCAATTCAACGAACAATACTTTCCTCCCTCGACACAGGTAATCAAGGAAGAGGAATTTCTGAAGATCCAGCAAGGAAATGACGAGTCATTCGATGACTACTTCGCTCGTTTCACCAACTTGTCTCGCTATTCATCATATCTGAAAAGCAACGTAAATGAGAGCTGGAAGGCAAACCGATTAGTGACCGGACTGAAATATGATATAAGGGCGAGGCTAGTATCGCAGCAATTTCCGAAAATGGCTCAAGCGGTAGAATCTTGCCGGATGACTGAGCGCAACCTGAAGGAGTTACGTAAGTCACGGAATCACAATGGTAGCCGTGCCGATCAAAGCGAGGGTAGCCGTGGAAATTCCTCACGAAAGAGAGAAGCACCATGGGATGACTCTCAAAGAGAAAGCAAGAGGCCATTTCAGTTTGAGCAGAACAACTCAAGAATGATGGAGTCCCAACCATGTCCTGAATGCGGGAAGTACCATCCCAGTGAGTGTTTTAACAAAAGGGTTTGTTTCGGATGTCTCAAGCCGGACACATTATTACTGCATTGTCCCGAGAAAGGTACGGAGAAACGAGTTTGCTACGTATGTCGAAACCAGGACACATTGCCCGAACCGCCTGAGAAAGCTGTGGGATTCAAGCCACAGAACCCGGGCCGAATGTACGCGCTAACCGATACCATGGACGGAGAACTTCCGGAGAGAGTCCAAGGTACTATCCCTTTTAGTAAGGAATTTTTCTTTGTACGTTAACCATGTGTTAGTTATTCAACTAAATCGTATGATACGTGAACCATCTTCATGACGTATTCCGCGTTTCCTCGTTATTTTTCTACCGTGATCATGTCATTGAGTAGGAGGTATCTTATGTTGTCATGGTGTATGGGAACCATGGAGACATTTTGGTAATCTTGTGTTAACATGGTGTATGGGAACCATGGAGACATTTTGGTATCTGTGGTGTTAACCGCGGTGTATGGGAACCACGGGGAAACATCATATATCAAGGTACAATATGACAAGATCGTAGTAGTCAAACCAAAGCGAATTCTCGAACACCAGGAGGAGCAGCTGACAGACAAAGTGAAGATCCGACGCGTATAGCCCGGAGTCCGAGTAGACGGAGTCTAGTTAGTACAAAGTATAGTGGGCTGGGTACAAATTTCGAGGGCGAAATTTTGTTTAACGGGGGGAGAAATGTAATACCCCGAAATTTGAATTAGGAGATTTAAGGGCCAAAGTGCCAAATGACCAAAATACCCCAGGAGGAGTAAATAACTTAGGAAAATGGTGAAAAATCCTAAAGGGCAATGAAATAATTATTTAAATTGTGAGAGCGTATATCTCTAATTTTGGTAATTTAATAAATTACAAACTTGGAGAAATTGAAGAAGAATGCTCAAAAAGTATGGTAATGACCATAATGCCCTCACAAATTCTAAAATAAAGCATATTTACTAATTGATTGGATATTTTTGAGAAAAATAAGTGAGTTTAGGTATTTTTAAGCCTAAATACAAGAATGGACCAATAGGAAAATTTTGTAAAAAATTATGTGAAAATAATTATTTAATTAATTAAATAATTAATCAAAAAAAAAATAACGAAAAAAAAGGCAGAAAAAAAAAGAGAAAATGAAAAAAAAAAATGAAAAATGAGAAAGAAAATATATGTGCAAGTGGTTATTATTATAATAATATAATTAATTAAAGTAAAAAGTATGAATAGTAATTTTAAAATTAGGAAACGGATCCTATCTAGAGATCTAGGAATAGGAATTCCAATGTCAGGGTAGAATATTGATCAGTGGAATTTTATCTTCCGTTAGACTCTTACTAAGTAAATTCTGAGACCGTTTGTGCATTTTCCTAATAAGACGAAATAGGGAAAAATGCAGATAGGCATATTTTTGGATATGAGGAAAATAAATTCTAACTCAACATCTAGGAATGAGTTTGAATTTATCTGGACATATTTAGATTCAAGAATTTTTCTCAAGAAGTAGATGATTCCGTAAATGCATTCTCAAACCGACGCGTTCGGACACGTTTTCGAGAAAGACTCAACTGGACTGTTGGAGCCCTATATGGAATCAAAATATAGGTTAACTTGGACATTTCTACTAAGTGAGAATATGTTTTCAAAGTTGTAAATTCAGAATTTTGAGATTTCTCCGAAATTACGCGAATCGGGTACCGATCGGAGAAATTCATCCGAAAGCTTCTGGAAGGTGACACGTGGCCACCTCCCATTGGCCAAGACACTTGGATTTTCGGCCAAGTGTGAATGCAAAAGGGGAAGGAAAGGGTTTTTTGAAAAGTTGCTTTGGACGGTCCAGATCGCTTCTCACAAAGTTGATCCGACGGTACCAAACCCTACCTCCTTTTCTATAAATACCCCCTCCTTCACATTTTCTTCACACCATCTCTTGCTCCTTTGGCCGAAATTCTAGGGAGAGAAAGAAGAGAGAGAAGCTCTGGGGGAAAGTTCTGCAGAAGTCTTCAACAGGTAAGTCTTTCGGTCTTTAGTCTTTAGTCTTTAGTTCGGTAGTTAGTAGAATTGTTAGTTAGATTTAGGAAGTAGGTGACAAGATTCCTATTCTTGTTTTAAGCCTTGTTTGCGTTGAAAAAATATGCGAGAGGTATAAACATAGTAGGGATCGAGTCGCCGAAAAGTTGAAGTTTTCACGCTTTTCAAAGGTAATGGTAGAATTTGTTAGAATAGCCTTTAAATTTCAAGTATGATTGGGTATCATATGGGAGGGCTATTTTAGTATTTATTTTCAAAAATCAAAATGGCGTCAAGTTCTGCAAAATTTCGGGAAGAAAATTTGTCAGAGTAACGAAGTGCTGGCGAAATTCCGCCAATTAGGGGTAGAAGGGCAAAATGGTAATTTTTACCTAAAATGCCAGTTATAATGTCAAATCACTAATGAAAGTGATATTACCCTTATAGGATATCAGAAACTCGATCTCTCGCCGTTACGCCGCGACGTGCCGTTTCACGTTTTCCGTAAAAGTACGTTTTCCGCCGAAGTACCTAACGTCGTCAACGAAGGTACGTTCGCGTCGTAACACTAATCGATGTTTATTGTATGCGTATATGTACTATGTGTAACGTATGCCTATTGTGGTAGTTGTTAGCTCTGTGATATCTTCATGTACTGTTGTTATGCTTGCGGGGTATTGGGATACGATTGCTAGGTGTGAAATGCTAGGTGTGAAACGATTGCTAGGTGTGAAACAACTGCTAGGTGTGACACGATAGCTAGGTGTGACACATTTGCCAAAGGGGTTATGTGCTGTTGGGATATGCTTGTTTGCTGTATGATTATCTGTAATGCATATGTTGTATATATGAATATGAGGTTAACCGTTACCTGAGATCCGGTGCGGATCTCAGCTCTTAACATAGCGTCAAGGTCGGGAGGACCGAGGACCGAGGAGAGAGACAAGCAGCCTGCGTAAAAGCTCCGTTCGAAGACTTCCTCTCGATGTTCCGGCGGAAGCCTTCCCTTTTGTTGTACATTTCTTTTGAACCACACGGTCACTGTAATCTTTGGGCTCAAATTGTGTATATAAAGAGATTATAGAAGAAAATGTGATATGAAAAAAGCAAACTCAAGCTTTTGTTAAATCATGAAATAAATGCATATAGTTGTAATTATTGGTGAAAGTTAAAGAGCTCAAGAATTTCTCTTCCTTATAGGTGGAAGATGACAAGTTGTAAAAGCTCTCCAAGATCATGGGAAGTTATGAAGGAAAGGAAAGATTGCAAGAAGAAGATAAAAAAGAAAATTATGGAAGAGAAGCTTGCATTTTCCGTGGAATTGCCGTAGCCAAGCCATTGCAAAACTGCCTCAAAAGATGATCCTTTTGTCTATCCTTTGGCCATGGATTCCAATAGCCAAGCCATAGTAAAATCAATTGAAAAGGCACTGATTCTGTTTGACAATTCGATATGGGTTCACTATAGCGAACCGACGACGAATGCACAAAACTGATATTGTGTGTTTAAAAAACTAAAGTGAAAAAACAAGTATAAAACTTATGGATAGGCCGAAAATCACTCATTATGGACTTCTTGGACATTTTGGGTCTAGGATTTGGCATTTGGAAGAGTTTGAAGCTTTGGGGTTGAAGTTAGAAGAGATTTGAAGCTTCAATTCTTAGGTTTTCTCATTATTTTCCCTTTCTTTGCTAGTTTCTTGATATGACTGTAATTATTTTGAATAGTTGTGGTTATTTTAGGATTATGTGTAATACCCCGGTTTTCACAACTATTTTCATAGCGTTTTGATCAGAGTTTTGAGCGACAGAATTTTTTATTTTTTATTTTTCATAGTAAAGAGTAACTGAATAACATTGATAACAGTGTATCTGGCTGTTCATAAGGCCGTACATTCCTCCAAGTGTTTACATCTAATGTAAATACAACAAAACTAAAGCGTCTCCGTCTGGTCTTCACGCTAGCTCCACACCCTTGATATGATTCCCGAAAGGAAAGGGATGATTGGATCAACTAGGAATGGAATTTCGCACCGAAGATTCAGCCTCCAGCACGTCCAGAAAAAGAGCGGAACGTATTTAACGCTACAGACGTCGGATTTGAGCGATTCCAAAACGAGGTGAAAGATGACGTTCCGAAACACGAGTTTGGCTCAAGAAACACCGAAAACGGACACGGGAATATGGAGATACAAAACCAAGAAATATAGAACGAAAACTGGATAATAGGTAGGTGCCACAATTCCAAAGAATTGATAAGCCGAAGAACGCCACAAGGATTGTTGCCCTTGATAAGTTCAGAGATTCTCAAAAGAACCCTAGAGAAGCTAGTCTCTCACCAAAAAGGTTAACTCTTAATTCTGCCGTCCCTCAAAGAGGCTATGGTGTTCCCTTATATAGTGGACAACATCCATATTGAGTTTAACCTAATTATGCTTACACACAAGGCCCAATAAGTGAGCCCAATAAGCCTTATTACAAAAATATAACTAAAAGTAAGAAGAATAAAACTAAGTGTAGAATTTGGGCCAAGTAATAAAATGAAGCCTTCATGCATATCCCTTGAGGCTTATTCCTCCAAGTTTGTTGCCTTGGTCATGCCGCCTCCTATGTCCTCATCATTCCCTCCTTCTTCAGAACAATTTGTCCTCAAATTGTAATCCTCTCCTCCTGGCTCAAACACGACCCTTTTACTTCCTTTGTTCGCTTGCTTGACGTAACTCTCTGCCTTTTTTCCAATGTTTGCCTTTACCTTCTCATGTAGTTTCCACACATATTCAGCCTTTCTCTTACCATCTTTATGCTGAAAAACAGAGTTGCCTTTTTTCATCAAGTCTCAAACTTGTCTTTGAATCTCCTTGGTATCTTGGGGGTTAGTCCTATAGGCTGGCCGTTAGGCAATGAAGCTCCTGGAATGAGATCAATTTGATGTTCTATGCCTATTAGAGGTGGTAGTCCGTGAGGTACCTCTTTAGGAAAAACATCTTTAAATTCCTGCAACAAATTAGAAACCTCATTTGGAAGAGAGTTAGTAGGACTTGCATCTGTAAAATTATTCTCTTTACTCAAAAGTAAGAGCATTGGCTTTTTCAAATGCATTGCCTCTTTCACCTCTTTTTCTTTTATAAACAAGTTTGGTGCTTTCTCTCTTTTTCTCTCTTTTTTTCTTGCTCTCTTCCACTCTCTTTTCTCTCTTGCTTTCTTTTTTCTCTCATTTTTAAATTATCCTCACTAACTTCTCTTGGTGCCAAAGGTGCAAGAATAGTCTTGCGTTCTTTATGTACAAAGAGAACTTGTTGGTGTAACCATCATGCATAACTTTCTTATCATATTGCCAAGGTCTCCCAAGAAGCAAATGACAAGCCTCCATTGGTACCACATCACATAAAACTGTATCATCATACTTCCCTACGGAGAAGTTCACCTCCACTTGTTTGCTTACGGTCACTTCACCATCCTCACTAAGCCATTGAAGCTTGTATGGCAGCGGGTGAGGTTTGGTTTCCATGCCCAATTTAGACACCACTCTAGCACTTGCAACATTGGTACAACTCCTCCATCAATAATTAAAGAACATACCTTTCCTTGGATAAGGCATCTAGAATGAAAGATGTTCTCTCTTTGACTATCATCCATGTCTTTTGCTTGGCTACCCAACAACCTTCTTACCATAAACAAATCTCCTTCTCGAATTATTTCTTCATCTTCATCATCATGTGAGGCGAATCAAGAAGAATCACTAGTAAGCTCTCCATCCTCTTTAAGTAACATAGTCTTCTTAGTTGGACATTCTGAAGCTATGTGTCCTCTCCCCAAACACTTGAAGCATTTTATTTCACTACTCCTTGTCTTTTTAGGGATCTCATTGGATTTAGCTTGAGTTCTTTGAGGTGTAGCAGTGGGATTGCTTGATGAAGCACCTCCCTCCTTCTTATTTTTATCCTTCCAGCTTGAAGAATTAAAATTTGAAGAGTTTTTCCTCATGACACCCTTTCTCTTGAGTTGTTGTTCTACCTTACTAGCTTGTTGCACTAAATCCTCCAACTCCACATAATTTTGCAACTCCACAACATCCCTTATATCACTATTCAGCCCATGCAAGAAACGTGCCATAGTAGCCTCCCGTTCTTCACTAATATTTGCTCTAATCAAGGACACCTCCATCTCCTTAAAATACTCATCTACACTCTTGTTACCTTGTGTGAGCCTTTGAAGTTTATTGTGAAGGTCTCGATGATAATGGGAAGGAACAAATCTTCTTCTCATTAGCCTTTTCATCTCCACCCAACTATCCACCAATGGTTCTTCATATCTCACCCTCTCCCTTTGCAATTGGTCCCACCAAATGAGAGCATAATCACTAAACTCCATGGTCGCCACCTTCATTTTCTTCTCTTCAGTATAGTTGTGACATGCAAATAAGTGCTCAATCTTCATTTCCCACTCTAAATAGGCCTCCGGATCACTTTTCCCTTTAAAAGATGGTATATTAAGCTTCACTCCCTTAATTCTATCCTCTCTAGCATCATTCTCATTACCTCTTCTTCTCCTTCCTTCATTCCCTTGATTTTCTATTCTCTCAATTCTCTCATATAACTCCTCTGTGTGTTCCCTCATCATCCTTTGCATTTGAGTTGTAATGGCTTCAATTAGCAATCTATTATCTCCTATAGGAGGAGGAATATCTTCACCACCCAAAGTAATAGGACCTCGCCACTCGCTCACGTGTTTACACTCTTAAAAATGTATCACTCGTGTTTGTTGCTCTCTATAAGGCTTTTGTGTAGTGTGCTCTCTTTCCTTTTACCACTCTTCAATATCTCTCTTTAAGTTCTTAACAGAATCTCCAAGAACACTCAAGAGTACAATCCCAAACTCAAGAATTGGCGGTGACTCACAATAGAAATTGGAAAAGATGTCAAAGAAGACAAGACAAAGAAAACCAAAACAATTTGGAGGAACTATTCAAGGAAGACACTTTAGACTTGATTCACAAGTAGTAGTGTGTGTAATTGAATAGCAAGGTGCTGTAAAGCCTTTTTTTTTTTTTTTTTTGGTTTGACTTTTTTTTTGCCTCTTTTTTTTTTTAAACACCTGATTCTTCAACAAAAGGAATTTGTGATTTTGGAATCAAGCTTTCAAATTTTACTAATTCAGAACTAAACTAGAAAGAATTCCCCACAAACTGAGCTATTACTTAACACACAAACGACATACTACTCAAGAAACATGAATTGAAAGGATTAAAGTTCAAGAACAATGATGAACAAGGAATGAACACCAAGAACAAAGTGCAGAAATATGTGAACTGAACAAGAAATTGAAAGAAACAAAAACAAGAAGATCGAAAGAACAAATTACCCAAGATAACCCAATTCCAATCCTAGAACCAAGAGCTCTGATACCACATGATATGATTCCCGGAGGAAAGGGATGTTTGGATCGACTAGGAATGGAATTTCGCACCGAAGATTCAGCCTCCAGCGCGTCCGGAAAAAGAGCAGAACGTAACTAATGCTACAGACCTCGGATTTGAGCGTTTCTAAAACGAGAAGAAAGATGACGATCTGAAACGCGATTTTGGCTTAACAAACACCGAAAACCGATAAGGGAATCTGGAGATACGAAACGAAGAAATATAGAACGAAAACTGGATAATAGGTAGGCGCCACAATTCCAAAGAATTGATAAGCCGAAGAACGCCACAAGGATTGTTGCCCTTCATAAGTTCAGAGATTCTCAAAAGAACCCTAGAGAAGCTAGTCTCTCACCAAAAAGGTTAACTCTTAATTCTGTCGTCCCTCAAAGAGGCTATGGTGTTCCCTTATATAGTGGACAACATCCATATTGAGTTTAACCTAATTATGCTTACACACAAGGCCCAATAAGTGAGCCCAATAAGCCTTATTACAAAAATGTAACTAAAAGTAAGAAGCATAAAACTAAGTGTAGAATTTGGGCCAAGTAATAAAATGAAGCCTTCATGCATATCCCTTGAGGCTTATTCCTCCAAGTTTGTTGCCTTGGTCATGCCGCCTCCTATGTCCTCATCACTTGTCCTCAATCCTGAATCCCTTGGATCCTGTGGCTATGGTAAGAGCTGAGGTCCAATACATCCGGACCCCAGGTAACGGTTAACCTCATGCTTATAAACGATATATGAACAACAGGTATCTCTAATTTTACAAAGATTGATCAAACCAAGACGTCGTATGATCATTTAATAACAACTACAATAACATGTAACGTTAAGTCCGTCTCGCACCATTCACCCGTGCCACGTTGTACGGTCGTGTCCTCGCTAGGAAAACATATCGGCATTATTATGTTTATAACCCGAATAAAGCCGAATCGTGATCTAAGTACGGTTCCATAGTCACTGTGCATCTAAGTACGGTTCCATAAACGCAGTGTATCTAAGTACGATTCCTTAGACAAGATGCATCTATGTACGATTCCATAAACACGGTGCATCTATGTACGATTCCATAGACACGGTGCATATAGCACCGAATAGAATGGCCAGGTAAGTGTCTATTGTAACACCCCAAAAGTCAACACCCAAAATCATGGCCAAAACACTTGAAATCGCTCTAACAAGGATGTTCAACATCCAAATCATTGAAATACCTAACTAATTCAATTCAAAATATATTTTTGAGTCAACATAAATTCCCAAAATATTTAATAATAAAATACAAATTAAAGCGGAAGTCTTATAGTCATGGCAAATAGAATAACATAACATAAGTTCTAGGAGCACAACTGAGCCTTCAAGGCTCACTTCATAAGTTCTTTCCCTTGCTCCCTACTAGAACAATCACCTGAAAATTTTTAATATAGGGTGAGATTGACATCTCAGTAACTACTGAAAGTTTCTACCGTACACAAATAAGTCACATATGACAAAAGTAGGAGCTGAGTACATATATATTTGTATATACCATAATTTCATACAACATAAATTATCATGATGTCAATGTGAAACGTACTATTATACAATATGCAGTATGCAGCCTTCCTTATATCACCGTCCATCATCAACCGCTGACTGGAGCCATAGGCTAACACATAGTTCAATAGGAACTCATCCATTTGACTGAATTGTCCCAAGCTCACCAAAACTTAAGATACACCCGGCCAAAGGTATAGAGCTTAAGCATGGACTATGACTCCCCTCCTTAAAGGAATACAACTAAGGAGGTGTCACATGTCCCACAGCTCCAATGCAATCCCGGCCAAAGGAAAACATGGAAGAAGGGGCCCTGACAAGTGTCATCCACTGTGCATAGAGTGATGACATACCACGTGGTAAAAGATCTCAACATACAAATCCCTCCTTACTCCAACCCATCACAAATACAGCCGCCATGACAAATATGATCAGTAATAATAAATCATGCTTCAATTGATATAAAATATCAATTTACAATACATACACATATACATATGATTCAGTCCTTTAATTTTAAATAAAAGATAGTTACTCACAATCATACACAATTTACAAGTGTAAGGGAGAATATTCAGAGTTACCTGTTACTCTCTAATGTACAGGTAACACCACAAGTGTCACTCCAAATCTCTTAATGAGAGTCTACAAAA
Organism: Acacia pycnantha; assembly: GCA_025563575.1. Taxonomy (NCBI): domain Eukaryota; kingdom Viridiplantae; phylum Streptophyta; class Magnoliopsida; order Fabales; family Fabaceae; genus Acacia; species Acacia pycnantha. The sequence continues at coordinate 3,937,418 of JAMWYP010000098.1, read as the reverse complement.
TCACACACATAAATTTCTATTAACATATTACTCGAACTATTCTAAAACCTTAAACTACCATTTTCCATTAATTATTATTTAATAATTTCCTTTATTATTTATCCCCTTTTTAATAATAATAATAATAATATTTATTTATATTATTATTATCATCATCATCATCATTATTTTACCGTTTATTATTATTTTACCACAATTAGTTTAATAAATATTGCCACCACATAAAATATGCTTTGCTGTGTGTGTATATATTATTTTGTAAATAATATTACAAGTGAAATAATATAGAACTTAGTTAGACTAGATCCTATTATATAGGAGTTTATAGATACTAACAAGATATAAGTATATAAATATAGATCAGCAACGTTTCTCCTATTTTTTTCTCTAACAGCCACGTTTATATTTCTGTTTCTTATAAATATGCAGCTCCAAAATATTTGTTAGCAAAATACTTCCATGAACTTCAACCATTTATATTTTAAAGAGCAAGAAGTCCTCAAATAAAGGGTACATGAGATATATATAACCACATAATCACAACTAACAGCAAAGATCATGTTTCCTTTTTCTTTATATATATATAAAAGAAAAACCTTTTTCCTATCGTTTCTCTTTCCCTGTACACGACTTGCACATATATAATACAAATTTTACAAAGCAAAAGCTTTCTCTTTTCTTAGGCAAACACGTAGACACCTATATATATATATATATATATATATATAATTACTTGATAGAAACTAATGACGGCAACATATATATAGATATGACAGTAGTGTGTGTATATATTATTATATCAACTACATGTCTCACGACTATAAATAATCCAAATCCCTGTTTTTTTTTTCGGTTTTCTTCAACACTTTTCAAACACAGACATCAGCAACGCGTTATATATATATATATATATATATATATATATATATATATGCCGTAACTTAAAGAAAACTAATAAACAGCAAACTCTTTCTTCCTCATTAATCCATTAACTAACTTATATATCCAACGCACACACTAAGACAAACACACATCGTACACCTACACATACTAATATATATATGTGCAGCATTTTGATAGTAGATTCTAGTTATGACAGCAACTTCCAATGGTTTTACATCTATATATATACAGTAGGCTTCCTATGGCTTGCTACACAGTAACTCACGTTCGTTTAACATGGATACAAGAAGGGATGGAAGCTTGGAAGTTACCTCTGTTTTTCTGGATCAGAAACAGAGCAACAAAGCAAGAACCGAAACTCTCCTCCTCTCTTGCCTCGGACTCTCTCTCTCTCTCTCTCTCTCTCGGCCTTACTCTCTCTCTCTCTCTTTCCCCTCTCACTCTTTGCTGCTCTTTGTGTTAATGAATGAAGAGGAGCAATGGTGTATATATATACATAAGGACCTAAGGGTCCAGCCGAGAGTGAAGGTGCACGGTCCAAAAGGAATTACCCATGGGTTCATGGCGTTTGGTTTGAGACGCATGAGGGGTCTGTTTCGCTGACGATAGATGCATGGAGTCGTTGGTGGTGATCTCACACTGTGTTGACTGAGATGATTTTGGGATACTGGTTTCTTAACTTATTTTAGTGTTTCCGTGATTGACGCTATTACTTGCTGATCTGTTTTCAGTTTCCTTTCTTCTCTCATTTTTTTCCACTGTGAACTTCTGCATTTGACCGAAGAAATAGGGAAAAGCTGGAAAACGTATATGTCCTGCCTCTGCGTTTTCATTAATCTGACGTTATCTCACAGTCTCAGTTTAACGTGTTGCATCTTCTGTTATATATGTATTATTATTATTATTTTTTTTTTTTTGATACATTATTATTATTATTATTTTGGTAACTGACGCTGAGAATGAGACAAAAACAGCTGAATAGAGAATATGTATATCTAGGTGCTTACTGTTGCGTTTTGGAGCTGAGGTTAAATGGGCTCGAAATTATAATTTGTTGTACGCATGGGCTGATGGAGATTTAATGATCATGGGCCAAATGTATAGGTTATATTGAAATCAAATGGTTTTGCATGAATGAATAGGAGCACGTGGGTTGAGATAACATGGGCTTGTACTGTGCAACTACTAATAAAATTATCTCACTTAATTATCTTCAAGACTCTCATTTGTAATTAGATTCTTCACTACTTTAATTGCAAATATTGGATAAGTATTAAAATTAAATCCTTAATTCCATTTAAGGATTTTCTTTCCCAATTAAATTCCTTTTGGCCATCAAATATTATCTCTAAAATATTTATGCAAAAAATTATTCCTTAATTATTTGTCCTTAATTTATGGGAAAATATGTCTTAAATTTCAATAATTACTTTTTAAAATAATTAAGGCTCAACTTCCCATAATCAATCCCATATCATATTTTAATTCCAAATTTCCAAGTTTTGGGATGTTACATCTATCATGGGGGCCTCACCGACTTTACGGCGACTAATTGGCACACCCACATAGACTAGCCTTGCCTTCGGCACCAAACTATTCACACAACATATCATCACATATATGCATTCAATAATCATCAGAGCTAGTGTTACATAATTATCTTTGAATTTCCCTTTGTTTATGCTTAAGTAATTAGCCAATAATTACTTAATTAATTTCTTAACCATAGTTGATAATTTTCTTAATTATAATAACTCATTACCTCACTACTTTTGCACTGACGTTTGTGTTTTCATGTCCTTTGCTTTATATTAGAATTTACAGGGACATTTTGGTCATTTCAATACTTTTTGAGCATTCTTCTTTAATTTTTCCAAGTTTATAATTTATTAAATTACCAAAATTAGAGGCAATATACTCTCTTAATTTTAATAATTATTTTACTGCCTTTTAGGATTTTTCACAATTTTCCTAAGTTACTTATGTCCTATAAGGGCATTTTCGTCATTTGGCACTTAAATTCTCTAAGTTCCAAGAAATTTTCCTTTAGAAAATAAGATAAATTTAACATATTCTTTGAGACCACATGTTCACCTATTTTTAATAGGTATTATTTCCTAATCTATGATATTTACCCTAAGTGTGTTTTTTTAGGGTATTACATTATGTGTAGTTAAACTCTTCATTTTAGGATTATTTTAAACTTTGTATGGATTAATACTTGATTATTCCTCTCTTTTAGTAGTTGATGATATATATGTGTTGATTTTATCTTTTACTTAATGCTTCTAAATGTTTGGCCACCAATTAGACTGATTTGTTCATTTGGATTTGACTTGAGAGAGCTAACCAAGGTGTAGAATTTGATTAAAATCATTGTTGACTTAAAATTTACTTGATAAATGGACAGTTTGTTGATAAAATAGAGATATATTTACTAACATTTCATTGTCACATTAAGATTGTTACTTAGAGTTGATTTTCATTAACTGTAATAAGAGATTGTGCATTTTTTTTTTATCAAAGAGGGGTTGTGCTTTTTTAATGAAAAGAGAAATTTGATTTTGACTTTGAGAGAGTTTTGTCAAGTGTTTTTGAACCTTAGACTAACACATATATTCATTGAAATACTATTGAAAGAGGAAATTAATCTAGTGTTATGAAATGCAAATAAGAGAAATAATCCTAGGTTCCATTTATTCCTTAAAGTTAAAAAATCATTTGCTTTTATCACTTTTTAGTTTTAAAAGTAATTTTCAAATTATCTTTCCACATCAAAAACTTGTTTTAGCTCAACTTTATTAAATTCATTAAGCCTCTTACTTACCAATGTGTTGATAAAATCTCCGTGGGAATGATATTTACTTATCACGTTATTACTTGGTGTGACTTGTACACTTGCGATGCGAACATCTCTATAGGCTAAGAATGTTTGGCAGCTTATTTGTGCTGCAAAGGATTCTATTATCTTTAGTGTCGTCAAACCTAAAAATGACCCAAGAATGTAAGAATTTTTAAAATCAACGTTAATTATTTAATTGATCAAGCAAGTTAATAATTGAAATAAAAGGGGTAGTGGAAGATATTTGGGTATAGTTGAAAGTAGTTGGGATAATAATATTTTATTATTAACATGCATATTTGTTATTTTTGTAATCAACAATTTTGAATTTGCGTATAAGGGAGAAGTAAGGTACTCCCTCTCATCTTTATTATAAGGCAGCAATTAGTAATTGTATTTGGTCTTTTTTATAAGGCACTTGCTAATTTCTAAAATGCATTATTATTATTTTTTTTTTCATGTATGCCCATAGTTGGTGAGCGTAATAATTAATATAATATTACAGTTTAGTACAATTAGTAGGGGTAATATTGGAAGTTCCTTAAATTTTAGGACAACTTTATTGACTTTAACTATTTTTATTAATTTGTGTGAATTGTTAGTTGGTACTTTATAATAAAAATTAGAGAGAGTATAACAAGATAAAAAAAAAAAAAAACAAATTTGCTAATGAACAAAATAATAAAGAAATATAATGCACGTGCATATATTTATGTATATATAGTGGGGGAATAAAATATGTACTCCCTCCGTCTCTAATTATAGGAGCAAATTTTGGAGTTGGTTTTGGTCCTAATTATAAGAGCAAGTTTTAACTTTTGTCACTTTTTTCCTATAATACCCCTATTTATACTTATTATTAGGAGCATTATATATATGTGTGTTTACATATATATGTATATTTGTGTTTATGTGTGTCAATATATATATGTGTAGATATATATGTGTGAACACACACACATATATAAACATATGTGTGTGTGTGTCTATATATGTGTGTAGATACATCTATATGTATACATATATATATACACACATATATGTTTATATAGCAAGACCATTATTTCAATTAGAAAGCGTGTGAAAAGAAAATTAGATCTATATGTATACACATGGCTATATAAAAAGCAACTAATATACATATATAAACTAATATGTCATGAATATCTAATGTAAGACAAATTAGAAACACTTATAATTAGGGCAACTTGTGTCATTTTAAATTTATATAAGGACATTTTAAGAAAATAAATAAAATTAACTAATTTAACTCTTCTCCTTAATTCTTCCAAAATCGATTAAATTGTTTCTAATTGACAAAGGTAGTAATATATATACCCTATCATATTTTAATTTTCCCCAACACCCTCCTATATATCCCTTTTCCGTCAAGTACAGAGCAAAGAGAGGTAGGAAATTTCTAGAGGTTTAGCATGTTCGATGTTCGATTGGTGATTAGCGTGGTCCTCCTTCTTCTCTCTTTCGTTGCCAGTGCTCGTGTGAGTAAATCTTTGTCAGTTGCTCTATTATCGTCATTTTCCTCTCTAGTTCTTCCAAGCTCCTACCTCTATTTTGTTCGATGTTGGTGTGTGCGCGCGCGCGCGCGCGCGAGCCTAACCTACTGCAGTTGTCTCCATAATCGTTGCAGTCTTTCTCCTCTATTTTGTAAAGCATTGCTTGTGCGTGAGGTGCTGAACGTTTTCCCACTTCCTTTTCTTCTTCTGCGCCAATTGTGTGTAAGGTAGGCTCAAAAAATTTCTCCCTTTTTGTTGTGCGTTGTGGGTCCATGTAATGTTGAATCCTTCACTGATTTTCATTGGCGATATATGCTTGTGGGATTTAAGTATTCCTTCATTCCTTTGAAGCTGGATGTTAAGTGTGAGATTTGAGGGAAATGATAACTCAGATGAGTGTTTTATTGTGGCCAATATTATGTACGTTTGAAATTGATTCTTGGTTCAGAATTGAGTTTGGGAAGCATGGTAATTTTGTATATCCATGTTTGGAAGATTTTAGTCAAGGGTTTTGAAGAGTAAGAAGAAATGGTGTTTGTTTAGTATTGCACACAAGGTGTTTGTAAAAATGCTCAAAAGAAAATTTGGTTGGACTAAAATTGTTTAAATTCTTTATTGAAGCTTAGATAAGTATAGATTATGCTTATATTTATATGCTTGTGTTGTGGTAGTAAGGGGTGAGTTGGTAACAAAGTTTTAAAGCGTATATGAAAGGAAGAATGGGGGGTTCTCTTTATGCTTGATTGGATTGTTATTGAGGTTGCTTGTTAGTTATAGTATAACAAACAATGATCATTATTTTTAATGTAGTTTGCAACAAAACCAATGAATTAATCTAAAAGAAATTGAGTTATAATTTAAGGGCCAAACTTGCTTGTTCTATTGTTAGCCTTTGTGATACCATTAGGCATTTGATTGTGCTTACTGAATTGTTAGAGATAAACGATTTTAAGAACACAAGTTTAAGTTGGAATATTGAGAGGCTAATTATGAGGTATATGCACTCTTAGATATATGCAGAGAGAGAGGAATTTGGTTTTTGAATTTTGAAAAAAGAAGTGATGATGGTTTTATTTGGAAGAAAAAAATTGATATGTGGATGAAGTAGATAATGCTAGAATGAAGAATGTTATTGTATGAGATATTACAGAAAGTTTATAGAAGTTATAAATGAAGTAATATTTTTGTTTTGGAATATTAGGGGAATAAGGAGTGAACAAAACAGAAGATAATAAGTACGAGGAATGGTATATTTTGGAGCACAACAGTTGAGTGAATAGCGTCCTAATATAAATTTTTATAAATGAAATTTTACTTGTTGTATTTTTATTTCTAATACCACAATTTTAAGGATGATTTCATCAAGGAAAGCTTGCAAGATTTATTTCATTCTCTTATTGGTTTTGAAATCAGTAACAATCAAGGAATTTATTTCTTGTTATTATTCAGGAAGGGTTTTATCGATATATTGAATTTGAAGGAAAGTTTTGAGATATTGTTTGCGAACTTTCATGCTAAGCATTCTATTATGTCGTATTTGATACGAGCTAATATGGTATTGATAGAAGAACTTTTCATTGCTTTGATAAATTGGCCCCGAATATGCTTGGAAATGGTTTTAAGAGGACTAGAATACAGAACTCTGGATACTAATAACAGTACTGTTAGTCCTTGGCATGCTATGGTTAACTCGAGCTCGCTTTGCATTTGTGGGCATAGTATTCATGCTTGATATTCGTGGGATTCGCTCCTGCACTTGTTATTCGTGTGTCTTGTACATGCGCTCATTTCATGGCCTTGTGCTGCGCTTGCTTGGTTATTTACCCTCATGGACTGTGTGTCCACAATTGTATTCTAGCATTGAGCTATGCTTGGTTAGTTACTCTTGTGGACTGTGTATCCACCTTGTCATTCGTTCTGTTGAAGTCCTATGAACAGATGTGATTTGAGATTCAGTGTTGATTTTGTTAAACAAGATGTTTGATCATGTATTTGGCTTTATTTGTTTAATGATCTTATATTTAGTTTCATTTATTATTATGATTGTATATTCTAGAAATATCCCCTTATAATTTAATAGTTATGTCTATTTTTATGCAACGGTACGGTTAAGAGTTTCAACAATTCTTATGTGACCATGCACTATTTATATGATGTGGGATTAAGGGAGTAAATAATCTGAATAACACACACCGAACAAGTTAGTCAATTTCCAGGTGCCCAAAATTCTTACACAACCCTATGGTGGTATTTGGCACATGGGATTTAGGAGCTGAGATTTGTAACATGTATTATTTTTAGGAATTAAGAATTATATAGTCAGCTGTAAAGCAAAAAAATGATAATTATATTGAACAAAAGTAGATTTCATTGTATACATATATTTTTTAAGCTATGCCCTTATAATTTATGGTAATATATATATATATATATATATATATATATATATATATATATATATATATATATATATATATATATATATATATAGAAGTGTTATAGTGACTTTTGCCCCAAAGATATTTTGGGAGGAGTTAAGAGTATCCTAAAAAGTAGTTAATTATTGATCTTTCTAAACTATTAATGTTAAGTCAACCATTAGTGTAGCCGTGTAGGACGAAAGGCCTTTTTTACCCAACCTTTTTTTTTTAACAAAAAAGAGGTAACCTTGCATTGATTTTATAAAATTATGGGCAAAAAAAAAAGATTTTGAGTCACATTGCTCCATATTTGTAGGTTGTTTATTCAAAGGGAAAACAAGTTAAAATTGTTGGTGACAAATCTAAGCAGTCGAAAACTGTATTAAAAAGAAAAGCTCAGCTACACAAACAAATTAGAAAACAATTGTCTCATATCACCATGAATTGGAGTTGATTGCACCTCGTTTGTTTCATGGAGGATACGAGAGTGCTTCATTGCGGAGCTGAACCTCAACAAGGCTCTTCCAATTCAAGAGACAGTAGTCCAAAAAAAGTAGTAGTCGTTGGCTCTGGTTGGGCTGGCCTTGGAGCAGCTCATCACCTCTGTAATCAGGTCTTATTCTTTTTCATTTTCCCTGCATTCACGATGTACTTTAAGTTGCTTTTCGGTTTCTTTAATATTTGTATTGAATTATGTTTCAGGGTTTCAACGTTAATGTTCTTGAAGGCGACAAGGGTTTTGGATATCCTGACACTACAACAATCCGGGGTAATTCTTTTTCTTTCATGTTATAGAAGAAAAACTAGAAGACCAAATTTGAATTTCTTTAGGTATCTTGTTGTGCAAAATTGGTGACTGAATTGTGCAGTTTATAGCTGTTTTAGTGTTTTACCTATACTCCGCATATTACTTGCTGTCTACTTTTTGGAAAGATGCCAATGAAGTTGAAAATGAATGTTCATCATAGGACAGAGGACAGCAAATTTCTTCCTCTGTATTTAACGCCTGAACCCTCATGTTCCTTCCCAAAAGACCATTGATCAAGGTTTATTTTACTTTTGATTATGGTTGTCATGACTTAGATATTTACTGCAATTTATTTATTTATTTATTTTCTTCTAGATTACTATCGCGCCTTTCAAAACATATTTAGCCTTGTCAATGAGTTGGGCATTAAGCCCTTCACAAATTGGACAAAATCTACACCGTATTCTGAAGGGGGACTGGAGGTAACTTTAATACGCTTAAAAATGAAACTGTCTACTTTAGTGCCTCCTTTCTGTTTCTGTTGGATAAATGCCCTCTCGTATAACTTGACAAATTGAAGTTTGATGGAAACATTTACAACACAATTCCTTTTCATGATTATCTTGCATGGAATGAACTGGGTGACATACTTAATAGTGGGTTGGTTAGTGGTTTAGCTATCAACATACGGATTAGGTACCCTATCATCCTTTTCATTATCACGTAACTTTATTCTTGTTAATCTAATTGTTTGTTTTATATGAAGGTACTTATACCATGATGTGTTGAGGGACACCAGGAGAGTACAATTCTCATTTATCAGGCCCTATATAATAGGTCAACATCAGGGGAGAAAGAATATTGAACTCAATCAAATCAAGTTAAAGATTGTTTCTCGGCAAGAGCAACATCTAATATTTTGTTTCTAGTGCCATTTAATATAGGGTAAGTAGTCATCACCTTTAATATCTTTTCACTATTCATAAATTGTTTAACTAAATTTGTGTAAAATATTTTAAGAATCTTTGGATTTTGATTGTCACCAATCTTAGAGCATCTTCAGGTCAACTAGAGGACCATCCAGACATGTTGAGATCGTTTAATATGTTTTGCATGATTCAAAGACCAACCAAAATAATTTCTATTTCATTTTGGTCATCAGGGCATTGATTGGTTACTAGGGTTTTGAATCACTGAGTTATTCTAAAGTTGCTAAGCCACTTAATAGCTACGGTTGGAAAAAAATTAAGGTATTTATATAAATTCACTCAAATATTGAAAATAAATAACTTACATTCTTAAGTTTTTTTATAACTTTGATGATATTTTTGCACTGCCCTTACCAACTAAACAATACTGATTGTGGATATTACATTATGAAATTCATGAAGGATGATATCACTCATGATCAAATTTTTGTTCGTGACAATGTATGCTATTTGTTTCTCTTTATATTATTTTTTAAATTAATTGATTTATAATAGTTAATACTTATTTTTATGATATGTTTTGTCAATTATTGTGCATTATTATATATGCATCTAAAATACACCGACAACCAAGTGAATGAAGTCATTGAAGAGTGGTGCAAGTATGTGGTTGAAGCTATTAATTTTGTTGTTTATTACCTTAGTGTAATCATGGTTATCAGATGTTTATTTTAGAATTACTTGAATAGGGGTAGATTGACTTCATTGACAAGTAGTGATATACGTATGTTAAGTTGGTACTTTTATTGAAAGTTAATTGTATCGATTTTGGCATTGATTGTCTAGTACAAGTTTGTTAAATATGGTGGCTGAAGAAATCAGTATATAAAACAGCTGTCCATTTAGTATTGTAAATATTTAAAAAAAAAAAAAGCTATCCATTTAGTATATCTATTATAGCACAACTCCAACAAAGCGTTACAATAGGTTTTATATATATATTGTAGCTCTTTTTTGAAAAAGAGCTACAAAAAAGTTCATTCATTGTAGCAAGTTTTAAACGCTACAAAAAACCTATTATAGCACAGGTGTTTTTAGTACTTAGAACGTGCTACAAAAATGTTCAGAATAAGCGCTATGAATTACTGCATCCGATCCTAATTATAATATCACTATTGGTCTTATAATTAGGACTAAAGGTAGTAATTTTGTTGTTTTGTAGGAGTGGTGTAAGACCCAAACTTTTTATCAAAAAATATTATTTGGGTCAAAGGGTTTTAATAAGATGAGAGGAATATTACCCATTTGGTTGATCGACGCCAGTTGATTTTGAAAAAGTAGTATAAGCTGATGTCTTGTTGCATCTAAAGTTTGTTTTTTTGTTTTTACCAAAACTTGTGAATGTTTATATAGCATTATTAGTCCTTACAATTTGATAGAATTTTCGTTTTAATCCTAGTAGTTTCAAATCGTTTTGTTTCATATTATTTTATTAGGACTTGGTATGAATTTAAGTATAGAGACCAAAATCAAAACTTGTTAAAAGTATATGAATCATATTTGTTAAACTCATATCAAATCTTTGTGAAATTATAGGGATCAAAATCAAAATCCTATCAAACTATGAAGAGTAACAATGATATTATCATTTATATACATCAGAAGGAAAAAGAATGAATACACAGTACCAGTAAATCCAAAAGAAAATCATCATGAAGAAACAACTAAGGTACAAAAACAACAGTCTTAAAAAATTCTTCCCATCTATCCAATTCCTTTCCTTGCAACAGCACCACCTTTCAAGCAAAATCTAGACAATACTAACATAGATTGGGTTTGGCTGTCTTTGACAAAAAAGTATTTTATTCCTACCTTCACAAATTAACCACAATAACCAAATAATCAATGAAACATCTATTGCATCTAAAGTTGGCTTAGCGTTTAATCTTAACCATAACACAAAATTATATATATATATGATACCAATCTACGGGAGTGACCCCGAAAGGATCGGAAAGGGGAGAGGGAGAATCGTGCACTGAGAAGTAGAGAGAATAACTGGAAATTTAAAGCATAAAGTAAAGAAATGGAAATAAACGTGCAGAAGAACTAAAAAGAAGATGAGATAAGAATGGGTGTAGGCACGCAGCTAGACTTATCTCATCAGAGAGGGTAGAGATAAAATGTAAATGCAGAACATAATAAAAGGAAACACATGTTTATTGAAATGTAAAAAACTTACAAACGAAAGCTTGGAAAATAAAGGGGAAATGCAGCAGAAAGGGAAAAGATAAGGTAGAGAGAAGGTAGAGAAGGAGGGTAGAGAGAGAGGGAGTGGTTCGGAACTTGCCTCAACTGAATGGGACTTCAGCTCTTTTATAGGCAGGAGTGAAGCACTGTTTGCACAGTTCCAGTTGGGGTGACTGGCACTGTTCAGTAAAATTTTAATGATTAGCTACAGTGTCTGCCGACACTACAGTAACCAATTCTGTGACCTACGAACTACAGTGTTTGGTGCTACAGTGAAAATACCTAGCACTACTATAGCGTAGATTAGAACAATTTATATAGTCTTATACATAGAAGCTACTTTGTTTGGTGCCTCAGTCTTCACCCAAATTGACGACGAAATCTTCATCATCACTTTGGCCTAAATCTTCCTCTTTCGAAGAACTAGCTTGATTCTCAGTTTCGCTTTGCTGGAGTTGCTTAAGCATGATACTGAGTTGTTGGATGTAATCCTGTTTATTTGAAATAGCAGCAAGGGTGGTTTGAGCATGGCTCTTCTGGTTTAAAAACCTGCTCTCTTCTGAAGCAGAAAGAAAACTTGGGTTTTCTTTGAACCACTGTTCTACTGCTTTGGAGTCTACTTTGGACTGGTTGAATTTTGCCTACCAACGCACAAAGGGTAATCTTTGTAGGATTGGCAAATTTGGAGAACTTCTTTCATTATGTGAAAACTTGTATTGCCAAGAGAAAATCCAGGATACATATAATTTGAAAAAAATAGTGGAGATCAATTGGAAAAGGATCACCACTATGATTGATTCTTTTCTTAAAAATACTCAATGCTGTTTGAACAGTTGGTGGAAAATTTCAAGGATTGACCCGTAGAAGGCCCACCAATGTTGAAACCATTGAGGAAAAGTGTACTTGGCTTTTTGTTTAAAGTAAATAAACCAAGTATGTTTAAAAATTCTATTCTGATCTTAAAAGACATTATACCAAGCATTATTATAGTCCCAGTAAGTATATCCTTTAGGTTCATATTTATTGTCAAAAAATTTAGGTTTCGCCAAATCTTGCCCCCACTGGGAAGGTGTGAGGACTTTTAAAATTTGGAGAGTAGAATGACTTATTAGAGTTTCATCCTCTTTTGATGTATATCGAGTTAACTCGATAGATCGAGAATGAACCAATATTAGCTCATAGTATTCTCTGGTTTTTCGCAAATCGGTAGGAATGAAATGAAATCCTGAAGGGAAAACTTTCAATGCTACCTGGTTAGGTGTTTCAAAGAAATACTCAGGTTCAAGTTGTAGGATAGGCTTTACTTGTGCAAATTTTGCAGTGTAAGGAGTATCCATTGGATTAATGACTGAAGTAGCCAATATCGGTGTTGTAACCTGAGGAGGCTTTTTCTGGGCTAATTCAAGAGAAAATTTAGCATTGGCTGAATCATACTCTTGTTTATTGATTGCCTATGAAGAAGAGACAATTAATGACAAAGCAAGTGCTTTATCATATTCGAGGGCTTGGGTTTTATCATCCTTTTTGGCCAATACTTCCTCCCAAGTTTGGGTTGGAGGTTTCTTAGCATAGGAATCAGTGGTTTTCCTGCCAGGTTTGGAGGAAATGAGCCTTTGGGTTTGAGACTCAGTTTTTGGAGTGAATGACTCCGGTTTGGGGGTGGATGACCCTAATTTGGTTTGAGATCTTGTTTGCAGTCTGGATCCCTGTGTTTGGGGAACTGTCTGACTGGTTGATCCCTCAGGTGAAGGAGTTTGCTGTTGAAGCAATTGTTTGATAATCTCCTGCAATTCTTCACTGGAGATTGGTTTTTGAGCGTCTTGGGAGTAGCTTTGTTTATCTTCTTCCTCCTCATGGAAGGGTTGCTTGTCTTTTGGCTCTTCGCCAGGTTTTTTCTTTCTTGGCATTTTCTGGAGAGGGAAAGGGTTTGTGGGTTAGTTTTACTCTCAATCCTAAGAACTACCTTGTAAAAACTCACGGGTAAGGAAATCAGGAAGAGAATTAGAAGTGCCTTTGATGAATTCAATATCAAAATAAAAAACACGCAAAATGGCTTGCCATCGAGCAAAAATTTGTTTTGATGCAAGATTTTTAACATCCTTTTGTAAAACATCTTTTGCAGACTTACAATCAATGCAGATTAAAAATCTTTGGTTTAAAAGATCAGCTTGAAATTTTGAAACACATAAAACAATTGCCAAAATTTCTGTTTTGATCGTAGAATAATTCTGCTGAGCAAGATTCCAATGTTTAGACGTATAAGAAATGATTTATTCTTTTCCGTCAAAACGTTGTTTAAGAACACCTCCATAGCCTAATTCAGAAGCATCTGTTTCGACTATTTTGAAGGCAGATGTAATTGGAAGGTTAAGACACAGAAGTTCCTTAACCTGTCGTTTGATTTGTTGGACAACTTCAGTATGAACATTAGTCCAAGGAGAAGGATTTTTGTTTAGTCGTTGATGAAGAGGTTTAACAAAATTGCTAAGTTGAGTGATGAATTCAGCAACATAGTTTAAACATCCCAAAAACCTTTGAAGCTGGGTTTTATCAAGAATTTGATCAGGAAATTTATCTGTAAATTGAATTGCTATTTCAATGGGAGTTATGGTTCCTTGACAAATCCAATGTCCAAGAAAATGAATCTTGGTTTGAAAAAGACTAATTTTTTGTTTGAAAACCACTAAACCATTGTTTTTACAGTTCGAATAAATTTTGAAACATGTTTAAAATGATCTTCCAAGGAATTTGAAAAGATTAAGACGTCATCAATATAAACAATAATATATTGACCTTGATCATTAAAGATCTCGTTCATAATCCTTTGAAATTCAGAAGGGGCATTTTTTAAGCCAAAAAGCATAATATTCCACTCATATTGACCAAATGGAACAGTAAAAGCAGTTTTATACCTATCATTTTCTGAAATTTGGATTTGCCAAAATCCAGATTTCATATCAAACTTTGATTTTTTTTTTTTTTTTTTTTTTTTTTGCAGAATGCAAATGCTTTAGTAAATCAACTTTGTTTGGAATTGGATATCGAATCCATTGCAAAGCCTCATTTAAAGGTTTGTAGTTGATAACAAGCCTAGGTGTTCCACGTTCAATTTCTGCATTTTTATTGACATAGAAAGCGGCGCAAGACCATGGGCTACGACTCAGACGGATGAGTTTTTTGTCAAGAAGATCTTGGATTTCCTTTTTACAGGTGTCAAGGAGTTCTTGAGTCATATGGATGGGACGAGCTTTTGTTGGGATGTGTTTTTCAGAGAAGTTTGGTTTGTAAGGAAGATCTACAGAATGTTGCTTCTTGTTCCAGAAGGCATTTGGTAAATCAACACAAACCGTTTGATGAATCTTGTCGAGATAGGATTGGATTCTTTGTTGAATAGCAGGTTGTTGGAGTTGTTGCTCAATTCGTTTAAAAGAGATTTCTTCTTTGAGAAAATTGATCTGGTTTTGTTTGCGAAAAAGAGAATTTAATTCTTTAAGCCTGGGGTTTTCAGTAAAAGGAAATAAAATGGTTTTGCCCAGATGCTCTTTTGAAAGACCATCAGATTCAACTCTAAAAGGAATTAAAAGTTGAGCAAATGGTGCTCCAAGAATAATTTGTGCTCCCATATCTTTCATAAGAATAAATGGAGTTTTAACTCGCAAACTTTCATTTTCAACAACAACATTTGAAATTTTGTACTGGATAGATAATGGCTCCCTTCTAACAAGACTATATCTGTCAGTAGTTTTCTCAAAATATTTCGTAGGAACTAAGCCTTCTAAAATACAATTAGCTTGAGCCTCAGTATCAAATAATACAGATTGTTCTATAACAAGATCATTATTAATAATGATTTTTGCTTGTATATAAAACTTCTGTAGGAAAATTCGTGTAATTATGTTTAAAAATGGTGTCTCTTGTTCTGAATTATCATCCTCAATTTCATTTTCTAAAACTCGATCAATATTCTCATTAGAAGAGTTTTGTAGTGAGGAAAGGAATTCTTGAATTTGTAGTAAAGCAGACCCATGAGAATCCAGACTTGATTTAAGAACTCGAACTTCAACCTTAAGATTATTTATCTCAAATTGAAGATCCTGTATAGTAGTTGGTTTAACAGAGTGTTTGAATCGTTCCAATGTTTTGGTCATATCATATTTGTTATAAAAACCTGAAAACTTAGAAGCAGAAGGAGGAGGAGACGAAGGTTGGGTAATATCTCTAAATTTTGAAAGATACATACCTTTGTCAGAATCTGGAAGTTTACTAATGACATCTAAAAGCAAATCTTGCTCTTTGGTGATGACATTTATTTGAAGGGAAGAATCATCAGATGTTGAATTGAAATCATCATCTTGGATTTGGTTAAGATCTTCAGAAGAACTTTGATCTTCTTCAGAATCAGAAGATGTTTCAAGCAAAAGATTGTTTATTTGCTCAAGGAGAGGTTCCTCAATCTGAATATTTCTGATCATTTGGGAAAAGCGACAATATTTGGCATAATGACCAGTTTTACCACTCCTAAAACAAGTTACTTGATCCCTTCTCGAAACATCCTTTTGGAAATTATTTTTGGGTTTAGAAGGGAAATTCTTTTTGTATTTTCGGGGAGGGGGTGTAAATATCATCCTTTTGATAGGGGCGTTTGTTATAAAACCGTTTATTTTTTGAAAAAGCGGGATTAAAATGAGAATCTTTGCAAGACTTGTGTTTGGGTTTTTTACAAGAAGGAAGATCAAATTGTTCACAAAATGATCCTAATTCTTTTCTGTTGACACCCCTTTCTTTGGCAAGCTGATGTTTTATTCCATCATATTGACAGATTTTTAAAGCAGTTTTTTGAACATAAGAAATCAATTCTCCATATGTCAAATCTCCATAAGGAATGTTGCCATCATATTGATGTCTAAGTTTATCCCTAACTTTATCACCAAAAGACTTTGGTAATCCAGCTAGGAACTTTTCTTTCCAAAAACCTTGATTGGCATCATCTCTTATGTATACCTGGCTTAGGAAAGTATCTTTGTACAATCGAAAGTCGGATAATGTTCGACAACGGATGTTAGAGAGTAGCTCAGAGGAGCGATCTTTCCAAACATTTGGATCGCCCACAAAGTGTTTAATATAAAAGTAAGGGTATTAACAAAATCTGGAATAGGTTCACCATTATGAGTAATTGGAGTTCCATGAGGTTCAGTTTTAACAGAAGAAATAATGTTTGATTTTTCTTCAAAAGACAGATAATAATCCCACCAACCTTTAAGTTGTCCAGTGAAACCAGAAACTAAAAGATTAATTATTTCTGTATCCGAATAATCACTTGTTGTTTGATAAGCAGTACTTACCATGGTCATTTGTTGAAGAATTTGAAGAATATTTGTTTCACTTTGACCATCAATGTTCCATTCATAAACATTGTTAGAGTTGAAAGATTTAAAAGTTTGATCTTGGCGCTCCTCAGTTAAAATATCTAAAGGACTGGCTCTTGGATAATATAACTTTGAAGATTTTTTTCCAATGTTGCTGGTTAATTTTGAAATCAGATTTTGAAGATTCAACATCAGAAATTTTTTCAAAATTCATGACTTGTCTAGAAGAAGTTGATTTTGAAGGTGTTTCAGGGACAATTTTTTGTTTTAGATGAATATCAGGAGTTTGGGGATCTTCAACTTGTTTCTGGTGTCGTAAACGTTGCTCAATTTCTGCAACCAATTTGGCTTTATTTTTGCCTGGTATACTTGCTTTGATTTTTGGATCAAGCTGAAATGGTTTGAACAGAGGCTGAGTTGTGGAAACTGCATTAGAAGAGTTTTGTGCAGAAGGGGTTTTGATGACATGATCACCAATGATTTGAAGATACTGATTAGTATAATTATTTTGTTCCATGATATTTTTGATATCTCTTGGACCAACAGGTTCCTCCGAGGTTCTGGTTTTGAAAGGAGAAGCTAGAAGAGGCTGATGTTTACCGTCGACAATACCAGGAATCTGAAATGACTTTTTTGGAGGAACTTTTGAAGAAATAGTTTGTCCTTCAAATGTTTTCCAATCTCTTTTGGTCATATTAATTGTCTGAGTAAATGGATATTCGATTTTTTGTTGTGAAGCATAAGCTTCGAACCAATAAAAAAAATGGAAGATTCACTTGGTACTTTTCAAGGAAACTGTAGAATTTTTCTTGGATATTTTTCGCAATAATCCTTTGAAATTTCCTAAAAACCAGTTTCTTTGCAAAGTATTGTGTTCTGAATAAAATTCTTCTTGCAAACTTCGTTTATCAATTTGAAAATGATGCTCAAGAGCACCCATGGTTTGAGGTTCACCTAACTCAGTATAAGACAAAGAGTCAACTGAATTTAGATCATCCTCTCTTTGATAGTTTGCATGAGGAATTGTTCCAGAATTATTGATTCCTTGAATTGAGACATTGGAAGGTTGATTTTCCGTTGGTTGTGGAGGAATAACAGGAGGCTGTGGTGGCGGAGGTGGGGGCAAATTTATAAACGAAAGAAGGGACCGTTCGGAAAAACTGGAATGTCTTGGTAATTCAGAGTTTACAGATCTAAAATCTTCATATCTTGAAGATATAGATGAAGTAGAGCTTCGAGGTCTGTTAAAAGCCATTCTAACAGATCCTGATTGAGTTTGCAAAATTCTACTGATATTACCCATGGGTTTTGGGATAGGTTGGATAGCCTTTTCCATAACCCAGTCGTCAGGAAGGGTAACATCGTTCCACATGATGGTTCGAGGAATTGTGATGTTTGTGTTTGAATGGTCAGTGAGGAAGACAACAGTTAGACCATTATCAGAGGCTGAGGAGTTTGAGACCTTATACTGTACCCTATATAATAGAGCAACAGGTATAGACCCGGATTTCATATTGAAGCCATTGAGTTTTAGATTGAGTTTGAGGACATCAAGAATGTTTTGATCTTTTAGATCAATCGTTTGATTTGAGTAACAATTGAAATAAACAGGTCCATCATGAAGTCCAAATTCAGCAGCTGCTAGAAGAGAATCTGCAAAATTGTAATGTCTTGCGTCTCTTTGACAGACTAAGCCAGAAGCATTTAAGCCTCATCGAACAAGGGGTTTTAGAGCAACTTGTACGCAACCTATGTGCAAAAAGTTGTATTCCTCTCTATGTTTATGGATGGAGTTTGGAGAGAGAAGAGAAAATTCCTCTTTCTCAGGTTGTGTAATACCCTAAAAATCACACTTAGGGTAATTTCCCTTGAAATTAGATAATTTGCAATTAGGTCCCTGAAACGTTTGAAAATTTGCAAATAGGTCCCTAAATACATTATGGGTTATAAATACCCTGTGAAAGCTATAAAAGAGGCAAGTAAATATCTATTTCAAATAGGGAAGGATATTGTCCCTAATTTAGGTAATTTATTGAATTACAAACTTGGAGAAATTGTATAAGAATGTCCAAAAAGTATTGAAATGACCAAAATACCCTCGTAATCCTAAAATAATTCAGAAGACATGAAAACAAAGATGTCAGGGCCAAAATTATGAGGTAATGAGGCATTCTAATTAAGAAAATTATCAACTATTGATAAGAAAGTAATTAGGTAATTATTGGCTAATTACTTAAGTATAAACGAAGGAAATTCAGAGATAATTATTTAAAGCCCTAAAATTAGTGGTAATGGCTAGAAAATTAGTATAAATATATTTCCTAATTAATTGGAAATTTTGAAGAAAAATTGATGAGATTACGTATTTTTAAGCCTAGATGCAAGAATGGACCAATAAGGGAATTTTGTGAAATTTTTAAGAAAATTAAAATAATTAATTAATTAATTAAAAAAATAAATAAATAAATATTTATTATAAATAATTAGGGTCCAGCCGAATTGATGAAGGGAAAATGGGATAAGAATGAGAAATTAATATCTATATATTTTTGCAAAGTTTGAATATTATATTATATAATTAAATATAGTGAATAGTAATGGAATAAATAGGAAACGGATCCTATCTAGAGAACTAGGAATGAGATTTCCAAAGTTAAGGTAAAATATTGATCAGTGGATTTTTATCTTCCATTAGACTTTTGTGGAAGTTAATTCTGAAGCCGGTAGAGCTTTTTCCTAATAAGACGAAATAGGAAATTCGAGAAAAGCTAGAGAAGGCCTAGACAGAGTTAAAAAGATAGTTAGACTAGACATTTCTAATGAGGAATGAATTGTCTTGGAATTGTCTAATCCAGAATTTTGAGATTCTACGCGATTACGCGATTCGGACATCGATCGGGGAATTCTACCGGCAAAGCTTCTGGAAGCAGGGCATGTGGCATCATTTGGTTGGTTGCTTGTTTGACTTGGGAGGCATGGAGGTTGGCTGCTAAGTGGCCCGGTGAGGATCGTGCCACCTTGCAGAGGTGCGATCCAACGGTTAGAATTCGGTCTGGTAAAGTTTGAATTAACTGCCGAAATGCCATCGAAGAATTCTATAAATAGGCTTCATTTCTCATTCATTCTTCACACCATTTTGAGAGCAAGAAACCGAAAACTAGAGAGAGGTTAGAGAGAAGGAGGAGCCGGGGGAATTTGCAGCGAAGCTCTGGGTAAGTTTTTCGGTACCGAGCTTTAAGCTTTCGTAGTTCTTTCAATAGTTAGAGTAGTAATGCTAGAGTAGTATTTAATTTTTCAAGTATGATTAGATATCATATGATAGGGCTATTTTAGTCTAGAATTTCGAAAATTATGATTGGGTCGAAGTTCTGGCAAAATTTCAGGAAAAATCGGAGCCAAAGTAACGAAGTGCTGGCGAAATTTCGCCAATTAGGGGTATAGGGGCAAAATGGTAATTTTTACCTAAAATGCCAGTTATAATGTCAAATCACTAATAAAAGTGATATTACCCTTATAGGATATTAGAAACTCTGATTTGCTGCCGTTACGCTGCCCGACGTGCCGCTGTTGGACGTTTCGCAGTTTTCCGTAGAAGTACGATTTCTGTCAGAAGTACCTACACCGTCAACGGAGGTACGTTCGCGTACTGTAACACTAACTCTGATGTTTACTGTATGCGTATTTGTGGTTGAGGGTCTGTTGATATGTTGTGAGTTTTGTTATGTGCTTTTGGATACATGCACTACGTGTGACACATCTACATGCACTACGTGTGATACGTCTACATGCACTATGTGTGATACATCTTTATGCACTCCGTGTGATACATCTACATGCACTCCGTGTGATACATCTGTTATACTGTTAAAGTGAATGACTGTGGACTATATACTGTATATGTGAATATGAGATTAACCGTTACCTGAGATCCAATGTGGTAAATTGGATCTCAGCTATAGCGTCAGGCTCCGGAGGACTGAGGACCGAGGAGAGAGAGGCCAGCAGCCCGAGTAGAAGACCCGGCTGAAGACTTCCTTTTGTTGTTCCAACGGAAGCCTTCCTTTCTATTATTATGTACCTTTGAAACACACGGTTACTCTACCGTTGTTGTATCCAGCCAGACTTACGGCAATTTATAAATATATATCAGTTACTCAATCGCTCCGGTGCTTTACTCTGATGATTTTGAAATGATATTTGATGAAAAAAATTTATACTGCTTTTGAAAAGTTGGGATGTTACAGGTTGGATAGAAATGGATTCTTCGACAGTCTTGATTACATAATCAGACTTCTTTAACCAATTCTTTTTTATTATAAAGACATCTCTGTTGTCAATGATAGGAAGAGTCCAATCATCAACAGTTTGGTTTATATCTTTGAACTGAATTTCTTCATCAAAGATGTGGTTTGTTGAGGAGCAAGCTCCATTTTGGTTTATTGAAGAGTTTGGAGCAGAAGAAGAAAAAGAAGATGAAGAAGAAAAGCGTCGAGAAAAAGAGCGGAAAATGGAAGACATAATGTAAAAAGTCTGAAATTAAAGAACAATATTAAAATAACAGAAATAAAGATGCAAAAAGTAAAGAGCAGAAAGATAAAAGTGCAGATGATAAAGATTGAGAATTAAAAGGCAAAATAAAAGCGAGATAGACAGTAATTGTAAATCTCCCTTCAATCAGTATCATCACCTTCAGGTTCCTTAGGGGTATATTAATTAAAAAATCTACTGAAGATTTATGATTAGTATTTGAGTAGTATCTGCGATCCGCATAACTGTTTTTCTGCCAAGCTTAGAAATTTACCTGTAATTTACCTATCATTACGTGTTGCTTTAGATCTATTCCTCCCTTATATGTAATTAGTGAAACCTAAACCGTCCAAAAGGCGGTACTACGTCTATTTTCCATCCAGAATCATATATGAAGCCGAATATATGATATCTTACAGGTGCGGGGGTAAATCGCCTGCCTCAACACACGGGTCATATGGCCTTAAAACATCCCCACAAGAAAAAATCAGATATCATAAGTAAGGACCATATATAATTTTTTTCAGGATTCCAGACTCTTTTTTTTTAGGATAGATCTAAGAACACATAATGAAGCGATGAATTACCGATCCAGATCTAAACCAAACAGAAACATATTACGAAATCTGAATTCACAAACCTCAATTTAAGAATCATGATATCTTCAGTTAAGATCTTCTAATTAATACATCTCTACTTCCCCTTCTAGCTTTGATACCAATCTACGGGAGTGACCCCGAAAGGATCGGAAAGGGAAGAGGGAGAATCGTGCACTGAGAAGTAGAGAGAATAACTGGAAATTTAAAGCATAAAGTAAAGAACTGGAAATAAATGTGCAGAAGAAATAAAAAGAAGATGAGATAAGAATGGGTATAGGCACGCAGCTAGACTTATCTCATCAATATATATATATATATATATATATATATATATATATATATATATATATATATATATATATATATATATATATATTCAAACTTATACTTCATTGAACTTCAGAACACAAAAATATACAAAGCGTGATAACAAATCATTTAAAATTACATATACAAAATAACATGCTATTACATTTAAAAGAAAACATAATACACTCTTAGTGTTGCTAACATACTTAACAAACATTATACAACTAGCCAAAGAAAGGGGGAAAACATAAAGATAAAGAACTTTCAACATAATACAAAGCCACATTCTCTAGATAATTCAATTCATTTTTCAATTTGCACGAGCTCTAATTCTGATCCATTTGCCTTGTTTCTTAGATTGGCCTCCAAAAGTCTTGACAAGCCATTGAGGTTTTCCAATTGAGAACACAATGTATCCCATGAGGATTCCAAATACCATTCCACATCCATATCCCAAAGCTACTGGTTTCCAACCAAATCCAAATTTGTCAATGGAATCAAACATTGATGAAGATGGTGTTGGCGATTCTCCTTCATCGGTATTGCAAGTTTTTGACAATGGAGCACCACACAATCCTAAATTTCCCTCATATGAATCAGTTTGGAATGTATTAAATTGTTTACCTTTTGGTATCATCCCCTCAAGCTGATTTTGTGAAAGGTTCAACATAGAAAGAAAGTTGAGATTTGTCATTGCTAGAGGAATCTTACTCATGAGCTTGTTGCATGACAGATCTAACCATTCTAAACTTGTCAATTTTCCAATTGATTTTGGAATAGAACCAATGATTCTATTGTGGGAGAGATTAAGCCCAATTAGTGCATGTAGCTCTCCAATGGCTTTTGGAATCTCCCCAACAAAACTATTATTTGACAAGTCAATGGTGGTGAAAATTGTCAAGATCCTTTCCAGCTCTATGGTATTACCTTTCCATGTGATCATAACTGAATCCATATATGTTGAATAATCTTTGCTTCCCATGTACTGCGAACCAGCTTCAACTTTGTCTACCTTCATCATTCCTTTAAACTCCTTGATGTATGTTGTTGGCAAAAATCCATAAAAATGGTTGTTGGAAACGTCAAAAATCCTTAACTTAGGAAATGGATG
Source organism: Acacia pycnantha (assembly GCA_025563575.1). Classification (NCBI taxonomy): domain Eukaryota; kingdom Viridiplantae; phylum Streptophyta; class Magnoliopsida; order Fabales; family Fabaceae; genus Acacia; species Acacia pycnantha. The sequence continues at coordinate 3,913,900 of JAMWYP010000098.1, read as the reverse complement.
CTTGGTATTGGAACTAGAAATGGCACCATAAAACCTATTCTCTCTTAAAACAAGCACTTGTAACTCTGGCAAATCATCAAGCCAACTTGGAAATGTATCCTTGATATTGTTGCGTCCAACATCGAAAATTTCAAGATGAGTACAACTAGCCAAAGATAGAGGCAACAACCCGTTGAGTCGGTTGTTATTGAAATGCAAAGTTTGCAGGACATTGTTCTTTGAAAATTTGTTTGGTAAAGTACCAGAAAAAACATTCATCTGAAGATCTAGAACTGAGAGATTGGGGAGGCCAACAAGACATTGTGGAATAGGTCCTGACAAGTTGTTATGAGACAAGTTGAGTATCTCAAGTGAGCTTGCATTGCAAAAGAGAAAGGAAATATCTCCACTAAATTTATTGTTTGAGACTGAGAAAAATTGAGCTCCATAGAATGGGGTTGGGAGATTTCCTTGTAACATGTTAAAGCTAAGATCCAAAAATGTGACACTTGTATTTGAAAGGGATGAAGGGACTTGACCTCTGAAATTATTATTATTAAGTTTCAAATATCGTAATGCACTCAGCTTTCCAAAAACATCCGGTATTTCACCGCTAAAATTATTTTTTAAAAGATCTAAGTAGATGAGATGTTCAAAGTTTGAAAGTGATGATGGGATTTGACCACTAAAACTATTATTGGAAAGATATAAGGAGGTGAGATTTACAAGTGTTGAAAGAAATGAGATCCCACCGCTAAATTTGTTTGAGGAAAGGTCCAAATAAGTGAGTTGAGTGAGTGTTGAAAGAAATGAGAGCCCACCACTAAATTTGTTGGAGGAAAGGTCTAAATAGATAAGTTGAGTGAGGCTCTTAAAACTTGGAGGAATGGGCCCTTCAAATTGGCAACTTGAAAGAAATAACACTTCAAGAGACTTCAAATGGCTTATGGAATCTGGTATTTCTCCTAAGAAAGGTATGCCACTAAGATGCAAAACCATTATTGAGCTCCAGTTGAGCTTTGGAAGTCGAATCTTAATATTTGTATTCCATCCCAAATGTAGATATTTAAGATCTTCTAACTGCAAAATAGTATTTGTTATATCACCTTGCAAAGAAGTTCCCGTGAGTGAAAGATGAATCAACGAAGATGATAAATTTATGAGTAAAGACAAGGAGTTTGGTGTAACTAAGGACATATTCACATAATCTAACCTAAGCTCCCTTAAATTGGTTGTGTTTAGAATCAGCTTTTCCCAAATAGATGGTTCAAGTCTTAGTGATGAACTCTCCTTTGTAATAGAATTATAGGACAAGTCAAGTGAGACCAATTTAGACAATTGCGAGATTTTGGAGGGGATTTCGCCAAAAAAATTATTGCCTTCAAGGTTCAAGTGTGTGAGATGTTCTTGGTTTGAAAGGAATGAGATCTCACCACTAAACTTGTTTAAAGAAAGGTCCAAATAAGTTAGTCGAGTGAGGTTGCTCAAACCAAGAGGACGCCCTTCAAAATTACAGGAGGATAGATCCAAAAATGATAAAGGAGAGCTCCAATTGGACTTTGGAAGTTGACCATTGAGATTTCCATTACGTGACAAATCTAGTTGTTGAAGGTTTCCTAAACAGAGAATCTCACTTGTAATATTTCCCTGCAACTCAATATCAAGAAGTCTAAGGGAGACCAAAGAGGATGACAAATTCATTAGCAAAGACAAGGAGCTTGGTGCAATGGAAGACATATTCACATAATCTAAAGCAAGTTCTTGTAGATTAGTCATGTTTAGAACAAGTTTTTCCCAAGTGGATGGTTCAAGTAAGGAAAAATAATTCCTAGACAAATCAAGAGAGACTAATTTAGACAGTGATGCAATTTTAGGGGGAATTTCACCAATAAAAGAAGAGGAACTTAAGTTTAGATGCATGAGAGTGAAAAGATCACCAAATTGAGATGATATTGAAGACCCACTAAAATTGTTGAGAGCCAAGTTGAGTGTTTGAAGATGAGAAAGTTGGAAGAGAGTGCTATTAGGATGGAGTTGACCTTGAAGCCAACTACAACTCAGGTCGAGGCCAATCACGTGACCAGAAATGGAATCGCATGTGACCCCATCCCACAAGCAGCAATTTGAATCATTTCCCCATGAAGCTGTCTTTGGGTAAGATGAGTTCTTAAACTGAATGGTACTATAGTAATGATATGAGTCATCATAAAACTCATCACAACTTATTGAAGCAGAATGATTAAGAGAGAAGGATTTTTTTATTTGGAGAAGTGCAAAGGAGTCATGAGAATTACATAATGGTGCATTGAGAGAAGAAGAAAGGGAAGCAGAAAGAAAGAACAAGTAGAAACAGATGATGATTCGAAATGCCATAAGTGAAGTTGGAAGGCTATGGAGTAGTGAAGGATTGATACATGAACTCTAACAAAAGAGGCCATATTTATAGTGATATCTACACAAAATGGCGTCATGCACAATGAACTCAAGATTTTTGTCTACGAAATGAACCCGAAAAGAAAAAAAAAATGAATAAATAATTTTTCTTTAAAAAGTAAAAGCAAAAATTCCGGTCCCTGTCACAAATGGCTTGATTTTATATGTTTCCCACTTTTAGTTGATACTCAAAACAAAAGAAAAACATGGAAATTTGCAAATGTTTTCTTATTTGACTGAGTCCATGAAAGAAAATATAATAAACAAAACTTCGTGGTTGTTTCTTGGTGGACTTCACTATTGATATTTCTCCAATATGAGCAGATATTTCTTTTTCGCTTGACTTCGAAATATATTCGTTCTGTCACTCATTCTAAGTAAATTTCTGCATATACACATATTAGCTAACTCATAATTTTCATCAAAGTCATCAATAAATATAATTACAAATACATGTTATAATTTATACTGACAATTCTTAGTTTTGCTTTTTTTTTTTCTCGCTCCGTCCAATTCTGGAAATAATAAAAAGTCAAAGTAGATCATTCAACGTACATAAGAGATAGTAGTTAAGTTGATTTTAACCAATAAAAAACAGAATTGGTTGACTCAATTAAGACATGTTAAACATAATATATTAATCTTCTTCACAATTAAACAGAATTCACTGTTGTACGAATTACCAATGAAGCAACGACTGGTATTATCTTTTCTCACTCTTTTCGTAACTTCTGTTGAATTTAAAATTTTGAAAAATAGCAAGATAATCTCTGAATCATGTTGAAATTACACAGAAATTTTATTTTCTATTTTTGGAATATATACATACTTTTTCTAAAACAAAAAATTTAGCATGCTCCTATGTTCAAATTATGTGGATACAGCTATCTCCATTGTCGATATTTTTATTTTTCCATAAGATATATACAATGGAAAAATCAATTTCATCTTGAGATGAGCATTCATTATTATTAAATTTATATGAAGTTTATTATAATATGTTTATAAAATTGATTAATTTCATCTTGAAATTTTTGGTATTATTTTCACTCCTTTCCTTATTTCTTAATTAATTACAAAATCAAAAGAGACAAATTATATAAAAATATTTCAAGTTATACCATAGTTAATTAAAGTTTATATATACAAACCAATGTTTTAAAAGCCGGACCAAGACATCAAGCTAAAAAGCCTTGTGGGTCATGGTTCAAAAATGGTCGGTTCGTTCTGATCGTTTGATTGACGGTTGACATAATAATTAAATAAAAATAATACCACATACATATATAAAATGATATAAGTATAAAAATAAAATATCAAAAAATAAATACTTTTAAATAATCTAATTTTATGATGAGTTAATTATCTTATTAGTATTATACTTATGTCACATATAATTAAAAATAATATGTATATGAATAAATTTTTATTTATTTGTTAAAAGTAATTTGAATATGAAATATTATTTTGGTAAAATCTATTGAAAAAACTAGTTTTCTTTTGAAGTTCTTCTTTATTATTTTTAAAAGGGATAATATTAAGTAAAAGTAAGTTCACGTGATGAGTGACTTTTGGGTTTTGACAGGTCTGGTAATAATAAGCCTGATACTCTCCGCTATTGGACAATCAAATGCATCCCTCTTATCAACGGTTGTTTCCTCTTCGTCTTTTGGGAAGAAGAACCTCACACGATTTTTTTTCTTTATTATTCCTCGTGAGCTTATACAGGCCGTTGATTAGAAAGATGAAAGTAAAATCAAAGTAGTATTATAATCTTTCAGATTAATTGAATGAACATGATTAAGAGATTATGGAGAATGATGAAAGAAATTTACAATTTACAGTCGGCATCTCAATCTCCACCATCTTTTGCTTAAAACTCTCCTATTTCTTTTTTATCTTTCTTATTGGAGCTCATCATTGTGGTCTCTTTTTCATCTTGTTATTTTTAGATTGGAAAAATTATTATTTTTAAAATATTAGTTAAGAGATTATATTTATTTTAGATTTTCTACCTATTAAAATATTTTTAAAAAAAATTAAAAAAAATGTGGAGTATTAGAGTATACAACAAAAAAATATATTATTTTATTTAAATTATATATATAATTTAGATAAATAATTTTTATCTATTTTTATTTTTCATAAAAACGTGAGATAATGGACAATTTAGAAAAATAGATATTTCATGATTTATTAGAACTACTATTATAGGTCCCTATTTTATAATAAAATCAATGTGACCTTTTATTATTATGTGAAGAGAAATATCCTAAGTTTTATAAAATTTAAATTATTTCTCTGCTTATTAGTTGAGTAAATTAGTAAATAGTTCAAAAATAAGGATTGAATTAACATGTGCCAACACCAAAATGATACTCATATTTAAGTATTTTAATTTAGCAAAGAGATTAAGACTAGTTCAGTAACACATGTACTTCTGTTATTATATACAAAATTTATTAATTTATTAATAATTAATCAGGTCGTGTCTCCCACAAATTCCACTAAATTGAGTTATTATCAAAAGTTAGAATAGAAATTTCACAAATAAATAAAGAATATTCATAGAAGTTTCTTGATATTTTACATAGAGGCTTTCACAAAATTAGTAAAGTACAAACTTGATGAACTACTACTTGTTTTTTTAACTCAAGATAACGTCATTCCAATTAAAAAACCGATTTATTATTAGTTTGACGTGTGTGGACTAAGTTAAATTTTAATATAGTGATATAAATTAAGGGTTAATGAGTAAATTGGCCAACCAACTTTTACCCCAGGAGCGTCCAGCACAAATAACTTTTAAGTTGACCAAAAATACTAAAAAATAATTAAAAATGTAAAATTATCACAATTCCGTTAGATCCCACTAACTAACACCGTTGGAAAAGAATTGAAGATGGCTGGACTGATGTTAACGCCTCTGCATTTCCCCGCATTGAACTCTCCGCCTTCTCCTTAGGAATTGTCGGCCCATTTCACTCTATTTAAAACTCTAGAAAGGAAATCCCTAGAAATACTACTCCTAACCAAAAGAAAACCGGGATATTCATGCATTGGCCAAAATATTTATGAACATCCACAGCTAGGAAGAATCAAAGGGAAGGAGAAACTCACAACGATGAGGACCTGGTTCACCCTTAGTGGCGAGGGAGTCAAAATCGGACCCAGAAAAATCGATTTTGCAGTCCCGACGAAATCCTCGGCCTGGTGAGTAGGCTACTACTCAAAGTGAAGAACAATCAAATGTCGTTGAAATTGATGGTAGTGGCGAAGATGGCGACAATAATAGTCATCGTACTAATGTCGCTTAATGGTATGTTTCTTATGTTTTATGTGAGTTATTTGTGAACATAGTTTGCTTTTGATTATGAATTAGTGACGGTTCTTATTTGTTGGATGATTCATGTTGTAATTTACTAATTATATTTCTTTTAAAAAAACGGAGAAAAATAGTTAAAATTTATAATAGTAATTTTCGAGCCCTGGAGGGCCGGCCCTGGCCCTAGTGCTCTCGGGTCGGGCTTTGAAAAACAAATATTTTTCTTACCTCAAGTCCTAGAGGGTCAGCCATGTTAGGCCCTGGCTCTTCACGGGCCAACCCTGGAGGGCCGAGCCAGTCTTGATTCTCAACGTAACTCTAATATAACCATTGCCATTTACAACTTGTTTTTGGGTTTTTCATTCTTACCCCTGAAATAGACACATAAACTTGATGCATTATTACAAGTAGACCATCGCCATTTACAAGTCCACCATCGTCATTTACAATATAACCATCGTCATTTATAACTTGTAATAATATATAAGTTTATGTGTCTATTTCAGGGGCAAGAATTAAAAACCCAAAAACAAGTTGTAAATGGCGATGGTTATATTGTAAATGATGATGGTAGACTTGTAAATGACGATGATCTATTTGTAATAATACATCAAGTTTATGTGTCTATTTCAGGGGCAAGAATGAAAAAACTCAAAACTAGTTGTAAATAGCGATGGTTGATTTGTAAATAGCTATGGTTGTTTTGTAAATACGATGGTTGATTTGTAATTACCATTGAAAAAAATATTAAGAAGAATATATATATTTATTAATGTAAATAAAAATCAAAGGAACCAAGTGGCCCAACTGGTGGACCACTTGGTCCCATGCATATGTCAGGGGTGGAGGGTTTGAACCCCACCACCTACACTTCAATGAATTAATTTTTTGACCAAAAAAAAAAACCCCACCCCAACCCCTCACCGGCAGCCGGCAAGAGTTTTTGTTTTTTTTAAAAAAAAAACTAAGGGTAAAAGAGTAATTTCATGTGAATTTGCATATCCCTCATAGGTCCTTGGTACCTCTCAGTCTTTTTACAAATTCGACAGACTTCTGGAGGTTTTACAAATTCATATGGTATTTATTTGGAATTTTCCCTTTCTTTTTTAAGTTCCTCTTTGTTATTTTTTGTTAAATATCATTTTTGCCACGAAAGTTTTGGTTTGGGGGCATCCAGCACTTGGAAGTTTTCTTGATATCATTTTTGCCCCGGAAATTTACAAAAAGGAGCAAATATGCTCTGGAAGTTTTTTTTATGAGCAAATTTGCCCTGGAAGTTTTTTTTAGGAGCAAATTTGTGTAAACTTCTAGGGCAAAAATGATACCACAAATGATCAATTCAACAGTTAAGATTAACTTATGGGCAAGATTGCTACATTTGTAAACTTCCAGGGCAAAAATGATGCCAAAAAAACTTCCGGGTGTTGGGTGCTCTAAACCCAAAACTTCCATGGTAAAATTGGTCTTTATCCTATTATTTTTAAAAGGGATAATATTAAAAAAAGTAAATTCACGTGATGAGTGACTTTTGGGTTTTAGCAGGTCTGGGAATAAAAAGACTGATGCTCCCCTCTTTTGTCCGATGGATAAACAATGAATTTAACGTTCAATTGGACAATCAAATGCATCCCTCCCATATCGACAGTTGTTTCCTCTTCGTCTCTTGTTTTGCAATTTGCAGTCTGGTATCTCTATCTCCACTCTCTCTCGTTTAAAAATCAAAATACAGCTCCTTTTTCTTTTTTTTCTTTCTTTCTTTCTTATTGCAGCTCATCATTGGCGTCTCTTTTTTATCTTGTTTTTTTAGACGAAAAATTATTATTTTTTATCCATTAAACTAATTTTTTATTAAAAAAATTAATCTAGATCGTCGAAAGACTAAACACCCCTTGCCTATCCAAATTGGATCCGGATTTTCTCAGTATCGGGTCCCTCCTCATCCCTCAGTATCCCTCAATCTTGGCCGTCCAATATTTGATCCAAGGGCCGAAATTACGATACTGAGAGATGAGGAGACTTCTACTTCTGAGATAATCTGCTTCCTATCCAAATTATAGGAAGGGAACACGATCCGATTTTCCATACATCGTCGCTACACTCCTCGCTTGTCATTCATCGTCTCAGTTTTCCAAGTTGATTTTAAGAATGACTATAAAGTGATCCCAAATAAATGTTTTTTTTTTTTGGTTCCAAATGCAATGATTTAGAACAATTGTCAAACCGATTTTTTTTTCCAAACATAAATAAACTACGATCACAAATAAAAATTTTCAACGGTTAAACATTTGTAAATAAAATAGTCTATCACACACACACATCATCATATATCTTTGTCCTTGTTATATACTCCCTCCAGTCCTAATTATAAGACATATTTAACCGATTTTGAGGAGATTAAGGAAAGAAGTTAAATTAGTTAATTTTACTTATTTTCCTAAAATGTCCTTATATAAATTTAAAATGACCTAAGTGAAAGTAAATCAATAGCTCCTACCACATGCCTCTCTAACCTAATTTTTTTTTCTTCTACATGCTATCTAATTAAAATAATGGTCCTACTATATATATATATATGTGTGTGTGTGTGTGTGTACACACACATATATATAATATGTGTGTGTGTGTGTGACTATATATATTTGTGTGCACACACACACATAAAATATATATGTGTAGACACACACACACATATATACATACATACATATATGTAGACACACACATATATGTGCGTGCACACACACAAAATATATGTGTGTAGACACACACATATATACATACATACATATATGTAGACACACACACATATGTGTGTGTCTATAGTGTCTATAGATATTTGTGTGTAGACACACACATATATACATACATAGATAAACACACACATATATATCTAAAAGTTTCATTGACTGGAAGAGTATACGTGTCTAGATACATATACTCACAAAAAATCAAACACACTTGAGAGAATAAAATAGGGGTATTTTAGGAAAAAATTGACAATTATTAGAATGTTGTCTTATAATTAGGACCAAAACCAATTCTCAAATGTTGTCTTATAATTAGGACCGGAGGAGTACTTTCTTTGCGGATGCCTTCAGTTGGGTGCAAATTTTCCAGATTTTTTTCAAACTCCTGTAATATTCTATGCAAATCACGATTCGCTTTATGGGTTTTTCTATCTCAAAGAAAAATTCTTAGAAAAAATTATATTTTTTTTCTTGAAAAAATGGGGTGAGCGAATAAAATTTTGATATGTGTAGATATGAATTGATGTATTGTGAACAAAGGTTTGTAGCGTCAACTTATAAAGACTTTTCAAAATGGGTCCCGTATTAACAAATTATAGACCACATACATGCAGTACAAGGAAGGGAAGCTGGAGGTCATGTCATTGGTCCAAAAAGAAGGCAATTAAAGCAGGTGTGGACGGAATAATCTGATCTGCCTTATATTCATGCATTCAAGGCAGCTCAAGATTAGGGCTTTTACATTTAAATAGGTCCAAAAATTAGCAGTTGAACTGTTGAATTGGTAGCTGTTTTCCAGAAGTTGTTACTATATTTTCATAATGGTTGGTCTCAATTATCAACAATTGAATCTTTTCTCACAATGGGATGTAGGAGAGTCTTGGTCTGCAAAGTTAGTGTCTTCACAATCTACAATAAGTTGAAGTCTACAGCTTGGTTCATCTTTTGGTCAGAACTTTGACTTGGGAATTACTGTTAGCATCTTTTCTTATTGTGTTTAAAATTGCAAGATCTTCCCATGCACTGTTGAAGTTAAGATCTATGAGTTGTTCTACTTAAGGAAAGATTTTTCAATGATTGTAATCACTCTTTATTTTGGAATCCCATCAATCTTTCCTCTGAGAGCTCTCTTGGAGCTTATATTAGTGTAACCCTTTCTTTGAATAATTATATCAATAATAGATCCTTTTTTAATTTGATCAATTTACATTTGAATTTTTTTAAAAAAATTCACTTTTGGCGGCGACATTTGTTGCCGCTAAAAAGACTATCAGCGGCGACATTTTAATGTCATCGCGGAAGAGTGTATCGGTGGCGACTACTTGTCGCCACTGAAAAGACTATCAGTGGCGACAATTTTGTCGCCGCCGAAACAAGTATCCGCGGCGGCAAAATTGTCGCCGCCAAAAAGGTTATTAGTGGCAACAATTGTCGCCGCCGAAACCTTACTTTCAGTGGCGACACTTGCTTCCGTGGCTTTTGATGTACTTTCAGCGGCGACAAGAAGTCGCCACTAAAAGTCTACTTTCGACGGCGACATTAAAATGTCGCCGCCGAAAGTATCAGCGACAACAGTTTCAACGACGACTTTTTGTCGCCGCTGAAACACTTTCAGTGGTGACTTTTATCGCCACCGAAAGTCAATTTTTTTGTAGTGATGTACTTTGTAGTATGCAGAAAACGATTTGATAAATGAATAAAAAAAGACTTTTTTTGTTAATAATTAAATTTATCAATTAGAAATGTCATCTTAGCTTCAATGTAGTGAAATGAAGGACCGTCCAAAGAATGACGGAAAAATTTATACAAACAAAGGCTTATGGCCTAAATCTTTATCACTTACATACTTCTTAATATTCAATTAAAATAGCAATCAGCAGGAATTTCTTTAGTTTTAGCAAAAATTAGAAAAATTCTTCTTAAACAAACTTTTCCGTCGAAACTTGGAAAAATACATTGTAATTTATTCAAAAGAAAATTCTGTTATTTGATAATGTGCCGTGAATAAGGAGTTTGGAGTTATTGAGAACTTTCAAAACTTGATAAATATGATTGTCGATCAATGGGCCCTTTTAAAAAACTTTTAGTGACCATACATTGAAATATCTAGGATAAGATGTGATTAGCAACCAAATTAAAAGACTTTTTGTTCATAATCAATTCAAGTAACATCATATCTAAATAAAGGATTCGAAATCGCTTACGTTCACACTTAGTAATATGCAATGTGTAGTTTTTATGAGAACTTTGATAATCACCCAAAAAAAGAAGATGTTAGTATGTGTATGCCTATAGTGATGTAATTAGTATAGTAGTATTGGGCCTATACAGGGGTGTGTGTGTGTGTGTCTATGCCTATATAAGGCAGTGATTGTACACTTGATTAGTAATGAATAATACACATTCATTAGTTTAACATGGTATCATAAACCAGGTTAAAGATCCAACACTAATTTATCAAGATCCCAGGCCTCCCACACAAGTGGCTGTCTTTGCATTTGCAGGTCTTGAGAGCCCAAAAAAAATCAAGAAAAGGGCCATGACCCAACGGATATTCAAGAAACCGACCCACTACCAACCCGGTTGTATTCCAAGATCCGGTACCTTCGGATCAACGTTTTTGGGCAGGTTTCTTGGTTGAGAATCACCGATTGATCGTGGTTGCTCGCGATAGTGCCCCTGATTCACGACGGAGTCGCCGATCGGTGGTGGTGGTTGTCGCGTCGCGGTGGTTTTGGTTGATTCTTGGTTGATCAAAACGGAAGATCGGAGGTCGGAGGTACAGACGGTGGTTCGTGGTGACTTGTTGGTCTAGCTCCACGGTGGTTCGCGGTTATGCAAGATTGACGGTGGTTCGCGATCTTGGTTTTCACTGGTGATTCGACGGTGGTGGTTCGAATCGAAGGTGGTGCGCGGTTCCTGTCCTGATCTCCGGCGGTGGTTCGAATCTGATGGTGTTTCTCGATGGTTCCAATCGCCGGTAAGAATCGATCAGTGGTTCGTGGTTTCTTGAATGTGGTGTTTGTACATCCGAGTCTGTCGACGGAAGTCGCGATGTGTGGGTGGAGCTCCAAGGTCGGTAATCCTCTTTTTTGTAGATATATGAATTCTTTGAGTGGTTTTTTTGCACTCTCTCGTTTCATTTCCCTACTGTGAGGTTGAATCAATGCTTCAAATCTCAACATGGCTTGTTCTGCAATCGGGAAATGGGATATTCTGATCGAACATGTGGAACTAACTTGTTGAACCTCTGATGAAAGGAAGTAGAGGAGATAGAATGATCCTCTTTGGTAAAGGGGAAGGAAATTACTTTAGAAATAGATTTTCATTGAGATTACGGCCAAGATTATGGTTACTAGGTGGGAATCTTTATACGAAAGAACATTAGAGCAGTGGCTTTTTTCTACCTCAGTTTCCATTGTATTGGGAATTTTGTGCTGTTTCAGAATATCTTGAAGCATAAAAATTGGAAGGAGCAGATTGAGTTCTTGTTTCTCAGGACAGTGGTATCGTCGAACTCTTGCCCAAAGGTTGGGGTTCTGTACGGTCTTTTCATTTGAAGTTATTGGATTCGCTTGCGTTGCCGCTTTATCAGGTAATTCCTGATATGAAATTGAAGATTGAGGAAGATGGGGTTGTAGAAAAAAAGAAGATGATGATGATTCTCTGCAATCCTGGTTAGTGAATCAGGGCAAGTTTTATTAGTTTGGATATCATTCTTGGTTAATTGTATCTAGTAGGGTCTGTTGAAGGGAACGGAGTCGACAGTGACTCTGATTCTTCGGTTAATTGTATCTAGCAATTCTATATCTGGCTTTACAATAAACCAAATCCTTCATGATTGTGGTGTATTGAATATGGTCATGATTGTGGTGTATTGAATCTGCAATTCTGGTGAATTTTATTTCATGATTGTGGTTAATAAGGGCAAGTTTGGTCTCTTCAACTTGGTAATCCCTTTTCAGAAATTAAGTAAGGTCTCTGCAACTTGGTAAAAGTCTTGACTGTACTTGGCGTCTTGGTTGCGGCGGTGAATCTTGATGATGTTATTCCATCGAGGTTGGTTTCTCGGTGATGTTTATTCCATCGAGGTTGGTTTCTCGGTGATGTTATTCCATCGAGGTTTCAGAGTTTCTATGATTACTCTGCTCTAATGGTAAACTTGGAGGTTTCAAGAATCCACGGGTTTCGTGGTCCTTATTTCGATCACGGTTAGTGTTTTCCAAATCAGTTGTAAAGCCAGATGAAGTCCCCGAAAATACCAGATGAAGTCCCCGGAGATACTGTGAGATACCGGATGAAGTCCCCGGAGATACTGTGAAAGCTGTTGTTGAGAGTTGTTGATCATGGGCAACTGATGCAACTAGATGGTGGCTAACAGAGCTTGAAAATATGAGTCAACAAATATCTGAGCTAATAGAGAAGTTGAACAAATGCAAAAGCAACGTGACCAAGTATTATTGGAATAGAAGCTCACAAGTAATTGCTTAGCAAGTTAGGTACTATTGATACATATAGCCCTAACTTGAGGGGGAGTGTTAGTATGTGTATGCCTATAGTGATGTAATTAGTATAGTAGTATTGGACCTATCCTATTGGGCCTATACAGGTGTGTGTGTGTGTGTGTGTGTGTGTGTGTGTGTGTGCCTATATAAGGCAGTGATTGTACACTTGATTAGTAATGAATAATACACATTCATTAGTTTAACAGAAGAACACTATGATAACTGATAATTATATTATATTTTTAGTTACTTATTTTTGAATGGATAATACATTAAATAATGACGTATGAAATGTTATTTTTGCTTCTTATATATTTAAAATATGATAAAAATATATAATAATTTCATTATATCTGTTAGTGTGACCGCAATAACCATATACTAATTAATTATGACAGGCGCCTTAACAAAAAGAAGAGAAAAAAGATATGAGTTCATAAAAGTAGAGAAATCCAAAAAGATTTGAAGAATGGAATGAGCAGAAGACAACTTAATAAGTTCCATTAAATTCTATTCAAGTTGATGAAGTTACTTTTTATTAACAAAATTTTAAGCTATGTTTGCTAATCATGCCTACCATATTTTGTTTTAGGTTATGACACCATAATTTACTGTAAAAGGCATTCGAAAACTAAAAAATTATAGAACAATATAGTTCCATTAGAATGTTGCTCTTTTTTAACACTTAAGCAGTGGCGGAGCCAGGATTTTGAATGACGGGGGGCGAGAATATGAAATATTATATCAGAAATAAAAGTACTGAAAATACAATACAGACCTAATATATATAAAAATTAAGAGAAATATATTACAAAAATTAAGATAACTTCACTTGATTCTTACCCTACGTGTTTTCATATTGTTAAACTCATCTATAATTGAATCTGTGCTAAAATTCAAAACAATTTCTTTTTCAATGTATGTAATCAAAGAATCATCAAGAAATTGGTCTTCCATTCTATTTCGAAGTCTGTTCTTGATTATCTTCATAGCAGAGAAAGATCTTTCAGTAGTTGCTGTAGAAACTGGAAGAGTGAGTACAAGTCTAATCACTCTGTCAATAAGAGGGTAAATGATGGACTTTCCAGTTCTTGCTAGCCCTTGACATAGTTCAGATGTAGTTGATACATTAATCAAATCTGGATGTTTAGGAATGTCAAGCTCAAAATGTTGTAACTCCATCTTCAAACGCAATTTTTCTAATTCAGTGAAGTCTCCAGAATAAAATTTATCAACAAGTTTGCAAATGTCATCACTATTAAATGACTTGTACTTGTTTCTTGGATCTAAAGCCATGCTCAAAGCAAGTAATTCAACAGCATTATCATTGAACCTACTATTTAATTCTTGCAGTTGATAATCAATTGTAGCACAAAAGATATTTACCCTATAAAATTTTTCAGTAGAAAAATCACCTTGTTCATTTCGAGCACGACCTCTCCTTCCAATATATTTTGCACTCATATCTGGAATGTCAATGTCATGTTTTATGCAAAATTCTTGAACATGAACCAAGAAAGCATCCCAACCTGTCTCTCTTAATTTCTGAAGTAATTCTTTTGTAGTTGAAACAAGATGTAAGGCATTTGAAATGTCTTGAGACTCTCGTTGCAAAGCTTGACAAAGGACTTCAGTAATACCCATAATTTCTTTCATAAGGTGCAATATGATGACAAAATCAAAAGATTTCAATGATGTGTATGCATTATCTGCATCTCCACGATGTGATGCTGTCTTTCCTTCATTAGAGATATTGTCAAGAACTTCACATGTGGCTTGAAACATTTTAAACAAACTGCATATAGAATTGTAATGAGAACTCCAACGAGTAGCTCCAGCTCGATGCAAAGTACCAATCTGATTAAGACCAACTCCTGATTCGAGTTCATCAATAGCAATCATTCTTGCAATTTCATTGGTTTGGGCAACTCTTAACTCATCATTACGCTTACAAGAAGAAGTAGCAATGTTAATTATAAAGTTCAATTTTTCAAAAAATTGATGAACATGTTTTACCTCATGAGATGCAGCAACCAAGGCAAGTTGAAGGCGATGAGCTAAGCAATGAACATAATAAGCATATGGGTGAAAACGAAAGGAAATCACCAAGAGGGGGGTGAATTGGGGATTTTAAAAACTTTTAAAATAACTTTGCACCCAAGCTGAAGCTAAACGTAAAGATATAGGGAAGAAGAGCTTGACACAGAAAGTTTATCCTGGTTCGGTCTAAACTCTTGACCTACGTCCAGTCCCAGACTCTCGGGTTTTTCTACTATCACTCAATTCTGTACACACTCTGTACTCAAGGATTATCCTCTCTCTAGGATACACTCCCCCTTACAAGTTGTAATCTGAAATCCCAATCTCCAAGTCCCCTTGACTTGAGATTTTTACAATGAATGAGTAATTTGTATAAAAGCTCTCTCACAGAGAAGATATTGATAAACACTGAGGCTCTTTGTATATCAAAATACAGTACAGAAATAAATCTGAATGTATAAGTAACTCTTGAGCTTGCTTTTCGTTTCTGCTTTTTCTTTTCGTATCTTTCGAAGTTTGTGATCAGCTCCTTATATAGTGGTGAGTTGCTATGTGACCGTTACTTCTCAACTTAGCATGTTCTTCATTTGAAATTCAATTTGATGAGGATTATAGCCGTTGGATTCTGAATTTCGGCTGATTAAATTCCTGGACGCGTGAAATCATTCTGCTTTCTGATTCTTCGTGCTAATTCAATGGTTCGTTTGATCCAACTTAATACCTGAAACATTCTCAATATAGAGTGGTTAAATATATATTTGAATATACTAAATGAATGCAATCAATTCGTATAAACATGGTAAGTTTGTAGTTCAAAACAATCAGGATGAAACCAGTAACGATCATATTTGCTTTCGTCTTAAACTCGAGTTCTCCAAGTCAGGCTCGAGTTCGTAAGGCATTTTAGAGTATCTGGTTTATCTTCTGTGAGAGAAAACTTTGGAGTTTGATGTAAACTCTGGAGTTTGAATTTTGTTTCACCATGTGAACTCGAGTTCACGAAGGTAGGCTCGAGTTCGAATGATCTCTAAGCTTTTTGTCGTATGAGCACCTGAAGTAATATCTCACAAGCTAAGCGTGCTCGAGTCCATTAGTGATTAGGCTCGAGTTTAACACTATTCATGCCTAAGAGTTTTGGTTACTAGAAAGAGTGGACTGGAGCACGAATACAAACTCTGGAGTTTGTACACTTGCTTTTCTTTCTTCAGATGAAGGGCTCGAGTTCATATTCTTAGGCTCGAGTTCAGCTTAGTTTATTGCATGGCTTGTTGAAGTGAACTGGAGGTTTTGAACTTAAACTCTGGAGTTTGTAAAGAAGGAAAACTTGGGAGCTCTCTGCCAAGGGAAAACTCGAGCTTGCAATAACATGTCAAACCATAGAGTAAACTCTACACAAAAGTATTAGGCTCGAGTCCATATACTTGGGCTCGAGTGTTCATCAATTTATAGCCATAGAAGCAAGTGAACTCTACTCAAAAGGATAAACTCTGAAGTTTAAAGAGATACATTTTAAATAGAAAATCTTCCCGCCATGGGCAAACTCGAGCTTGTCTATACAGGCTCGAGTTTACTCATTTGTAAACTCTTTATTATTATACCATGAGAGTTTAGGCTCGAATGTATTTACTCAGGCTCGAGTTCGTTATCTTTGAAGTAGCCCTGCAAACTCGAGCTTGCTTAGTTAGGCTCGAGTTTTGCGGTGACAGAATGATTTTGACTCTTTTGTCATTTTAAAACATTCATACTTGTTTACAATTGTTATTAATCATCAAAATACATAGAGAACTAACAATGGGCACTCAGCACAAATTAAAGCCTGCAATCCATTCCATTCACCTCTCATATTGCTAGCTCCATCATAGCCTTGCCCTCGAATATTTTCAACATCAAGATTATGGTGACGAAGAGTGTTGAATATTCCTTGTTTCAAAGTCTTAGCACTTGTATCTTCCACATGTACAAGACCAAAAAACCTTTCTCGTATAAAACCATCTTTATCAACATATCTCAAAACAATAGCCATATTCTCCTTTTTAGATACATCACTGGCTTCATCAACAATAAGACAAAACTTGGCATCGGAAATTTCTTCCCGTATTGTGTTCTTTACCTTTTGAGAGAAAACATGAAGAATTTCCTTTTGAATTTGAGGGGAACTATATGATGCATTTTGAGGAGCTTTTTTCTAGAACAACTGTTGCAACTTCTTGATTGTAGGAAGCTAAAAACTTTATCATCTCAAGAAAATTACCTCGATTAAGTGAATCTAAGTTTTCATCATGGCCTCTAAAAGCACATCCTTGAAGAGAAAGCCATCTTGTCACGTCCACAGAAACTTGCAGTCGCAAACGATTAGTTGCAATCTCCTGAGAAGTAAGTTTTTCAACAAATGTCTCAATATGTTGAGATTGATTCATAAGATCATTACATGAAATCATAGCATTTTTATGCGTTGAGATAACATTTTTCCCAACATGGCGTAGAAAAGCACAATTTTCTCCATCATTAACCTTTTTCTAGTTTCTAAATCCCTCATCAACAAATGTATTTAGTCCAGAACGACCACTGCCACTTGGTTTACTAAATAAATAACAAGGAAAACAAAATGCAGCATGACGTCGATTCTTCTCTGGCCCAGAAAAAGGATAATTTTGAAGCTTGCACTGAAATGGACCAAGTTTAACATAAGCACGACGAATTTCATCTTGTTGATTTATAGGATATTTCCATATTGGGGGGCGTAGTGCAGGATCTCTTTCCAATGAAGCAAGATTAACTTCTTTAACTACTTCTTTATTTTCAATTCTAGGAGACTTTGAAGGAGGAGTCTCAGTATTTGTCAATTCAACATTAGAAGTAGATGAGGGCAAAGACTCACTATTCTTTCTTTTAAAAAAAGTATCAATGGTAGCATTCTTGCCCATAATAATCACCTACAAAGAGTATGAAAATTCCATATCACACATTCCATCTCACAAATTCCATATCACAAACTCCATATCAAAAATTTTAAATCACAAATTTTCTAACTAAACCCTAACTTTATTTTTCTCAACTCAACTACTCAAGTAAAAATATAAACCATATAACATTTATTCAAATCTCATTAACTCCATTAAAATCAAAATGATCATCAAGAAGCCTCAAAATTTCAAAATCTAACAAATCCCTAAATTTTTCACAAAACAAATTTCATCCAACTAAAAGATAAAAGACTAGAAAAATAAATTTTATCACTCACCTATTCGTAATCTTCTGTGCGCGTGGGCCGTGGGAGGACTATTAAATTGCTTCTTCGGTTCTTCTTCCGTTCTTCGGATTTGCTGCTGTGTGTGCGTTGGCCGACTGGATAATTTTTTTAACGTGTTGTGACTCACTTACTTGTGACCCTGCGGCTTTCGAAACTGTGCAGACGTGCAGTGTGGGGTTTTAAGTTTTAACATTTTGGATACATTGTGATTTGTGGTTTGTGGGCTCCTCCATTCTTGGCTTTCGGACTTAGGTGTGATTTGTTTGTGGGCTCCAATTATAGCTTTTGGTTTGGACTATTGTCTATTGGTGTTTGATATTATCAACAAAATAAAGTTGGGCCCCAAGTTCCATGCATATTCTTATATAAAAAAAAAAGGTTCATGCATATTCCCATACTCACTAAATATTTTTTTTTTTGGGGGGGGGGAGGGGGCCCACCCTAGCCCCCTGTATCCGCCCCTGCACTTAAGGCAACAAATATTAGGAAAGACACAAGATTTGTTTAACCTAACATTCACTATATACTAAATTATAAATAGTTTGTTTAGGACTTTGAAATTTAACTGCAATCATTAGTGCTTTTTTATCTATGAATAATGTGATTTTGCAAATATTTATACTATATATAAAATATAAATATATAAATTGTAGATTTTATCAAGTTTGAAATGAATCCGACTGTTTATCATTTATTAATAGTGGACCTTTTTTTTTTTTCATATTATAATTAAACATGATTTATAATAAATAAATGTATACATTTTTTAATCAACTACGAGTGTAAAATACTATAAATCTTAAACTTGAACAACCTCACCATGCAATTTATAGACAATCATCATGCAAATAAAAAAAAGATTAATTTTGTTATAAATATTATAATATTATTTCTGCATGTCCATAACCTTCCAAGGGGTGTGTTTTGGAGTTATACACTTAAACCTATGTAACCTACCACATGAATGACTTATTGGGAGTTTTCCATGATTAATACACATAACCTCTAAATGTTACATATTGTAACAATAAGTAGGTTTAATCTTTAGTGTTCAAAAAAAAAAAGTAGGTTTAATCTTTGTTGTAACTCTTGGATAGAATTGAAGGAAGGGTTTAATCTTTGTTGTAACACTTGGATAGAATTGAAGGACTTGTGACATATAAATACTAGCCTTGTATCAAGCGATTGTAAGCATCCAATTGAATAAGATATTGTTCCCTCTTTCTCTCCAATTTTCTATCTTCATCTTTTTCATTTCATTTATTGTATTTTCCTATTCTCATAACACGTTATCAACACGAAGCTCTAATGAAGGTTTATTTTCTCATCGTTGGCTTAACGATTTCCCCTGCCTTCTTTTACCGTATATCGATCTATTTGATTTATCTGGGATAATCTAAGCCATTATATAAAATTTTAAAAAAAAAAAACAATTTTACTGATTGTTTTATACATTGGGTTCCATGACTAAGATTGGAGATCATTGTTGCTTTATTCTCTTTTGCGAGTTTTTCACTTTTATTTATTGTTTTCTGAGGATCTCTTATTATGCCACGTTTACATTTCTTTATTTGATATTCTAGTATTCTTTACATTTTATGTCATTATATTAATGTCATTTAATTTTATGTGTGTTTCATTTGTTTATTTAATTATTTAAAATTTTTATTTATTTATTTTATTTACATTTATGTTATATTTTATTGTTTATGTTCCTTTATTTTAAGTTATTTATTTAATATTTTTTATTGTTATTTTATTTACATTTAATTTATTTATATTAATATAATTTTGTTATATCATTATGTCAATCTTTTGTTTTTATTTATTTATGATTGCAATAATATATATATATATATATATTAGTATTATATTTAACTATGTAATGTGATCTATATGATCATGGGTTTATCTATTGTTTATGTATGATTATGAATTTAAATTTACTTAATTTATTTTATAGTATTTTAATTTTATTTGAAAGGCCAATTTTAATTTAATTTCATCTGTACAAAATTCCTTTACACACACAAACTGAAAATCCATAGAAAATGAGTATAACAACGTCGGCTAATTTCCCAATTTGCCCCTTATTAAATAACTATTTACCAAAATGCCCCTGTCAGAAACCTATTTTCCAATCTGCCCATGTTTAGTCGACTAAACTAATGGTTTAGTCGACTAAATCGCGGGGCCAAATTTTTTTTTGGAGACCCTGAAATTTAGTAGACTAAAACATTAGTTTTAGTCGACTAAACAGGTCGGGCCTTTTAAAAAAGCCCAAACCCGACATTTAGTCGATTAAACCGTAAGGCTTAATTAGTCGACTAAATGTCGGCAGAGGGGTTTTTTAAAACCCCAAATCGCGCCTAAGCGAAGTGATAACAACCCTAATCGACTAAATCCTCTCCCTAAACCTCTCCCCCTCTGTTTTTTGCCCCAAATCCTTGTTGATCCATTGGTGGGTAGCGAAGGAGACTTCATTCTAGCGTCATTTGCATCAATTTTGGTATGTTCTCATCTCCATTTCGAATTTC
Source organism: Acacia pycnantha (assembly GCA_025563575.1). Taxonomy (NCBI): domain Eukaryota; kingdom Viridiplantae; phylum Streptophyta; class Magnoliopsida; order Fabales; family Fabaceae; genus Acacia; species Acacia pycnantha. Next base: position 3,893,084 of record JAMWYP010000098.1, on the reverse strand, counting down.
GACGGTTGTTCTTACGTTTTTGTGTTTTGTGCTTTCTGCTAATTGCTTTGGATGCGTGGGGTTATGTTTTTCTCCCCTATTTCGTTGTTGTGTTTGATTTAAATGAGTCTCTGTTTTCTATTTGTGCTCCCCAATTGAATATATGTGGGTGGGTGTGGTGGAATAAATCACTTGATTCGGACTCCCGAGCTAGAAGTTATGGCCTTCCGAAGTTTTAACCTTTTTTTTTAATGATTTAGTCGACTAAATGAGTGTTTTAGTCGACTAAATCGCGGGAGTCTTCAAAAAAAAATTTGCCCACGATTTAGTCGACTAAACCATGGTAGTCGACTAAACAGGGGCAGATTAAGAAATAGTTTTCTGACAAGGGCAAATTGGGAAATAGTTTTCTGACAGAGGCATTTTAGTAAATAGTTATTTAATAAGGGGCAAATTGGGAAAATAGCCTAAACAAGACTGCTAGATCAATCCTTGTAATATTATTTTATTATTCTTGTGACTTAAAAATTGGTAAACTTTAGCAGACTATCTAAAAATGAGATATCGTGTATTTGTTTAAAATAATGATTGGAGCTTTTGAAATACGAGGTAAGTATGTAAAAAGAATTTTGTCTCGATTTATGTGAATAAGCACTTTTGAAATCTTAAAAAATGATCCAAAAAAATGAGGGCTTAATTTCTTTTTGCCACTTTCTTTTGACAAATAAATCCCTAAATTTAAATGTTCTGGCAACTAAGGTTATTTATGACAAAAAAATTCAACAGCTAAACATTTTAAAAACAAAATAGTCTATATCCCATATATATCCTAAATATTTAAGCTTGTTATATACTATATTGCAGTGTCTTAGATTTGTGCAAATTTTTCAGAATTTTTAAGCGGACCTTTGTAATATGCTATATATTTTCTCTAGCTCGAAATAATAAAAAATAAGATTAGAAAATTTTACTTTTTTTTTTTTTAAATGGAGTCAATGAAGGACATTTTATGACTTGATGTGCCGTGAATAATACATCAAAGAATTTTCAAAATGGGATCCAAGTTATTAATAATACATTTTATGGCTTGTCGCGTCAACTTCAAAGAATTTTTAAAGTGGGACCCAAGTTATGAATAATACATTTTATGGCTTGTCGCATCAACTTCAAAGAATTTTCAAAATGAGACCCAAGTTATGAATAATACATTTTATAGCTTGTCGCGTCAACTTAAAAAAAAATTCAAAATGGGACTCAAGTTATAAATAATACATTTTATGGCTTGTCGCATCAACTTCAAAGAATTTTCAAAATGAGACCCAAAGTTATGAAATATGAATAATACATTTTATAGCTTGTCGCGTCAACTTCAAAAAATTTTCAAAATGGGACCCAAGTGATGAATAATACATTTTATGGCTTGTCACGTCAACTTCAAAGAATTTTCAAAATGGGACCCAAGTTATGAATAATACATTTTATGGCTTGTCGCATCAACTTTAAAGAATTTTCAAAATGTGACGCAAGTTATGAATAATACATTGGCTTGTCACGTCAACTTCAAAGAATTTCAAAATGGGACCCAAGTTAATACATCATGTCGTAGAGCACATGTGATGGACGGGAGAAGATACTCTCCCCATCCCTTCTCTCATCATCCCTCCCCATCTTCATCTTCACTGTTAAAATCTTGATCCAAGGGCCCAGAAAATTTTTGGAAAAAACCGCATGCGGTATGCGCACCGCATGCGGTTTATTCCAAAAAATTTCTGGACCCTTGAATCAAGATTTTAACGGTGAGGATAGAGGATAGGGAGGGATAATGAGAAACTTGCATGTGAGAGAAACCGGATCCGTGATGGACCCGGGCATGGAACACTTTTCTGGCCAATTATTAATTAAAATCTTTTATTTCAAGGAAGAGATGGATACACACAATGGCAGCATTTTCCACAGTACATACTTTTCATTTTTATTTTGAACAAAAAGTTGATCCCATAAAAAGCCGAAAAATTATAATGTTGTTGAATAAAACTATTTTTTCTATGTAAATCTTAAATTAAGTTATCTAATATATAATGAAGTTACACATAGCATTTTTTCTATGTCTGATTCTTATAAGGAAATTTCGAGGAAACTACATGTCAAAAATAAATGTAAACAAAAAAGTACATGGAATTAATAATTAGAATGAAGACTCATTTTGCTGGAACAAAAGAAAGCGGGAAAAAACAACAAAAAATTAAATTGCAAAAAATTCAAAATCAGGTTTATTAACAAGAATTGATAAGAGGTCAATACGAAATTTGATTCGTAATTTACAATTTTTTTTTAAAGAAATACCTTATTTATAATTTTACAAATTTAAATTATCCAGAAGACTTATTTTTCTTTCATTGACTTCAAATTACTCAGAAGCGTGCTTTATGGTTAAGACTAGTCACTATCAATACATCAAGAAATTTGAACAATCTTGTTAATTTGAATTGATCTAAAATATTATTTAACATAGAAAAACTTAAATTTTATGGAACATCCAAAGAATGAATGGTGTGTAATGCCTAAAAGCTATACTAGGAGTTTTTTTCTGGACAACCATCATTATGCAATTTTAAAATATAATGAAGGAAAACATTATACAGATAAAACTTATAATATAAATATTTAAAGGAAGTAGCAATTACCAGGACTTTCTTTAGTTTTAACAAAAATTAGAATTTTTTTTTCATTTTTTTTTTTTGTTACTAAAACTTAGAAAAATTCATTGTATTTAATCAAAAGAAAATTCTGTGAATTAATAATGGTGCGTAAATAAGGGGTTGTAGAATTATAGAGAGCTTTCAATATTTGGAAAAGTTGTCCTATATTTAAAAAGGGCCCCTTTTTATAAATTGTACTGGCCATATACATTGCATGATCAAGAATCAGATGTGACGAGCAAACAAATAATGCAAATACATTTGGTTCATGATTAAATTAACTTCACATCTAAAATAAGTTAATTTACGTAGCCTTCAAGATGATAACTTGTCTTGGATTATTCATAGGACAAAATAAGATTGGAACATCTCATCCCACAAAATGGTGTGGAACGATTATTCTATTTCGTGCCTCTTCCCAGCTCAAGTTGTCCCTATAAACTCTCTATGTCAGTAATGGAAACAAAAATTAGAGACCCATTGTCATGGAATAATAAGCAAATATGTATCCATACATACATACATGTACATACATACATATAGAGAGAGAGAGAGAGAGAGAGATAGAGACACACACACACATGCATCCATGATTTATTTTTTTGGGTGCAATGTTGCCCCGAAAATTTTCAAATCGTAGAAATTTTGTTTTAATCGTTATCCCAGCTAAGCTTGATCGTAGTTGATGAAATAAGCTAAGTTGAGAGTACATATGTCATCCAAGTCATTTTTATTGGGTTAAGGGGCAATTTGGCCAACCAACTATTGGCTCAAGAGCATCCAGCACAAAAAACTATTAAGGGTACTAAAAATATCAACAAACTTTTAAAAAGGAGCGCCCAGCACAACGCCGTTAACACCGTTAACAAAAAGTTAACCTCCGTTATCTAACCGTTATCTAAGGTGTAGATTGGCCAACGAACTCTTACTTCAGGAGCGCCTAGCACAAAATTCTAAGTTTTACTAAATTAAATAATTTTTTTCTCAATTGTCATTATTCAAAACTACTCTTATAGATATCTATGGACAAAAATTATTCATTCTTTAATTTTGTCAAAATTATAATTTGCTAAAATAAACAAAATTTTTAATTAAAAATATAATTATATGATTTAAATAAAACTCAAGGTGTTTTATAATTTATTATATATGTTAAAAAAAATTATATGATTTATTTTTATAATAAAACTCACATAAATTTCTTCTAAAATAAAATAATAATTTTTATGAGAAAAAGAATGTATGATAAATGATATGAGAGAATTAGAGTAAAATATGTAAAAGTGCACTTATTGATCAAATAAATTAGAGTAAATTTATGTATGTATTTTTACTCTATCATGTGAAAATTATTCTTTTCTTTTGATTTTGTCGTTAACTTAATATCATTATATTCAAGATAGATAGTGTATCATTGGGAATAAGTTATACGGCAATTGACACAATTGAGCTTTAAGAACCTACTAACCTAAATTTCTTGCTATAATTTAAAGAGGGAAACAAATTATACTTATAAATTTAGATTAATAAGACTTATATTTAGAAATAAAATGAAAATGAAAATCATATTTAATAAAAATGAAAATTAAAGAATGAATAATTTTTTTCTATAGATATCTATACAAGTAGTTTTGAATAATGACAATTGAGAAAAAAAATTATTTAATTTAGTAAAATTTAGAATTTTGTGCTGGGCGCTCCTGAAGTAAGAGTTCTTTGGCCAATCTGCACATTTGATAACAGAGGTTAACTTTTTGTTAACGATGTTAACGGCGTTGTGCTGGGCGCTCTTTTTTAAAAGTTTGTTGGTATTTTTGGTACCCGGCCTTAATAGTTTTTTGTACTGGGTGCTCCTAAGCCAATAGTTGGTTGACCAAAATGCCCCTTAACCCCATTTTTATTTTGGGTTTAGGTACAAATTCTCCCTAAAAGATTTCACTCATTACTAATATTGCTATGATTTAGAAACTTTCAAGATATTATTGTACACCGAAAAACTTATGGGGTAAAATTTTCCAACCTTATCCACTTTTAGGATAAAATAGCCCTTTAACCCTTTTTAAAAAATAATAATAATTTACCCCCTTTGCTCATTTTTATTAGATACAATATACAAACATATGCTCATATATATGCATGTGTTTCCTTTTTTTTTCCCCCTATAGTCTGAGCGTGGTCCAGCCTAAGATGTCCAACTTGTACTTTATGGTTTTTGAGTTAGTTTTGGGCCATTAAAATCCAAATTTTCAAACCAAACAAAAATCCCACACAATTAACGTTTTTTTCTTTGGTTCAAGTTAGCATTTTAAAAAACCAACAGACCTTGGGTAATGGGTTGTCTCTCACAATATGGTGAACGATTATTTAAATCCTTGCTGGAAGAATTATTTATATTTAGTATTTTCGACAATGCCTTAAAATATGAGCATGAGGATAAACCCTTAGACATTGCTTCCTCCTTTTTTTTAATTACTCCTTTCAGTCTTATATATAAGACAAAATTGACTTTTTTGGAGAGATTAAAGAAGCTAAATAAGTTATTTAATTATATAATATGTTAGTGTATCCTTACATTATATATAAGTTTACAAGTTAGGCAAAATAGTTTGAAGGAAAAAAATAATAAATATAAATATTTTAAAGTAGTTTAATTAGCTTAATATTAGGATACTGTTCTTATGGCAATTGTTTCCTAGTAACATATATGCTTTGCTTTAACGTCTATGTTTGGATTAGTGGTGAAATATTAATTATTTTTTTATGAAACTTTTGTAAGTTTAAGATAGGATAAAAATGAGATTGTGTAAAATAGTTTATACTAGGATTAATATTTTTTTAATTTAACTTTTGCAAACATTTTTTTCCATAGGACTTTTACTAAATTAAATAATACATATTTATATTATAAGGATATAAATTATCGAGTCTTTTGGAGTAATTTTATTTTTTTCATTTAAAGTAAGGTAAGATAGACTCTTCTATTTTTCTCTTATGGACATCTTCTCTCTCTACAGTGAAATTAAAAGCAACATTTCTCCCTCCAATGCACCATTGGGAAGGCTGACGTCATCTAAGACTATAGTACAAGAAATAGCTTGGGCTTTATATAGCTGATCCAAAATAGGTTCAATCCAAGACAAGCCAGAAACCCAAACCATTTGGGAAACGTGTGGTGAAGAAGAAAGCCTGAATCGTTTAGAATGATGACCAAGGAGATCCAATTCAATTTGTGGCCCTTTCTTCGTAGTCCTCGTGCCAATCAAGAAACAATGAACGACGTCATCAGAGGAGTCGATAATGCCAATGTGAGTTGGCATAGATGGTAAGGGATCTAGGACTAGGCCCTTGGGTCGTGGGTTCGATCCTGCTGTGGGGACTCTTTGGTAGGATTCGATTCCCGAGTAAGTGCTCATAGTCGTCGCCTGGGCTCCTTTGGGCTCAGGAGGCTCATTTTTGGAAAGGGTCAAGACATTGGGCTTCAATGAGGATGGCAATGTTCTTTGTTTGCGGACTGGGCTCGAAGCGCCCTGCCTTTGGATTGTGGGTGAGCCCAACCCCTTTCCTAAAATTTTTTTATCAAAAAAAAATAAAAATGATATATATATATATATATATATATATATATATATATATATATATATATATATATATATATATATATATATATATATATATATCCATTATCCAAATGAGAGATGTTGTCAGACCTTGGGCTCACACTTTTGGAATGAACAATGGGACCTCGTACCATTATCCAAATGAGAGATGTTGTCAGACCTTGGGCTCACACTTTTGGAATGAACAATGGGACCTCGTACCACCATACTATAAAGATCTCCTCATACCCAACCTCCCATTTATTTATAAGGAGGACCCATATCATTAGGTTATAAGGTCATTGGTAGATAATTCAATTAGTAAAATACCAACAAGGTTTGAGTTTAGTGAAAGGGACTAGTCACTTACAACATTATGAATTAAGGTTTAAATCCTCATTAGGAGACGTGTCTACATTTATTGCCCGATAATGCCCATTAATAGAAAGATACATGTGCATGACAAAATAAAATTCTTAAACTTTCTTGGATGAACGTGGAAGAAAAATATTACTCAAAAAAATAGCCAACAAAAATCCAATCATCCTTGCCACCTATACAGTGTAGTAATCTAAAGGAAGACCTATGATTTGAGCATATACATTTCTAGTGAAACTGCACTCATTTACAACTTCATAGCTTATACTATTATTGTTGGGTTAAGTACCAATTTTACCGCTGAAGTATGTGCCAATGAGCAATTTTACCCCTTAAGTTTTTGGCGTAGCAATGTTGCCCCTGAAGTCTCAAAATGTAGTAATGTTGCTCCTCTATTAAAAACTCTAACGGTCAACTAACGGTCAACGTCAGGGTTTTTAATGAAATGGCAACATTGCTACGTTTTGATACTTTAGGGGCAACATTGCTACATTTTGGCGTAGCAATTTTGCCCCTGAAGTATCAAAACATAGCAATGTTGCCCCTTCGTTAAAAACCCTAACGGTCAACTAACGGTCAACGTTAGGGTTTTTAACGGAGGGGCAACATTGCTACGTTTTGATACTTCAATGGCAACATTGCTATGCCGAAAACTTAAAGAGCAAAATTGCTCTTAGGCACGTACTTCAGGGGCAAAATTGCTCTTAGACACGTACTTCAGGGACAAAATTGATATTTAACCCTGTTCAGGTAAAATAAATTTTTTAATGACATAGTATTTGCCATTAAGTATGCGACACTTCGCATCAAATTTAAGTATTGTTTACAAACTTTGCCTTTCAAATTCATAGTCCATAGTTTTTTTTTTAACAAAAAAACAAGTTTAGATTAACAGGGTTTCAAAAGCTTACCTAGATCAAACATGCTTCCAAACTAAAAAAAAAAAAAAACATATATAAAAATACTTATAAATTGTTTACTAACAAAATTCTCACAATGACAATAGTTGCGTTGATTAGCTAGGCAAGCATCTAGATTCAGGAAATAGCAAATTTGATCAAGAGTTGGGTATTTTCCCCAAAATTTGCAATATATATCAGCATTCTTATAAATATTACTTATGTGGATGTCCATTGATACATATCGAAGCCAACTTGCCAACTTGCTCTCCAAGTTGTTTTTTTTAGTTGTGATTTTTGGTGCAAGACTCTTGAAGGCCTACACAAGCGAATGAGTATTACTCTCCTTTTTCTCTCTTGAATTTTCTCTTCTTTTGCTCTTGTTCTCTTCTATTAACTATTGCTCTCTTATCTCATATTTCTTTTATTTTCATAGCACGTTATCAACACAAAATCTCCAACAAAGATATGATATTCTCATTGTTTTCTTGACAATTTCATCTACCTTCTTTTACCATATTTTATTTAATCTATCTGGGATAATTTGAGCCAATATATGGAATTAAATCAAGGTTATTAAAATTGGACCGGTCAAAGTACTAGATCAAGGGTTAGTGAGTTAGACCAAAGTTAAACCGGAGTCAAACCGGGGTCAAACCGGGGTCAAACCGTGGTAACTAAGTCTGCAAGATTTATTATATAATATTTATTAAGGGAATTGGGTCCCACAAAGTTGGAAAAAAAAAACTGAAAAGTCATGCCTTCTCTGATTGATGAAGCACGTGAATCCTCCCTCATCTACCCAAAGTCCCAAACCCATACGCCATACTTGTAACCTCTCTTTCTCTTCTCTTTCCCCATGACTCCTTCCTTGGCTCCTTCTTGAAATCCAACTCTGACCTCACCGTGAATCATACAAGCTCAAGCAACCACATACAAGACAAGTGCAAGAGGACGAAGGAAGCTTCATCTCCGCTATACAACTAGCCTAGTCCTCTGTTCTCTCTATGTCTTTGCAAGCCATCTTCATTTTCGGAATCTTCGACGCCATCACCGGAGTCGGCGAAAAAGCAAGTCTTTGGCCGCCATAATATCCTCATATTCCCATCTTTCTCTGTGTAAACATCTTCCTATCCAGTTGACGTTTTTTTTTTCAAAGACTTTGACCCTGACTCCGGTTTCTATGACAGACCGAACTGATCTCACGGTCGGTTTGCCTATTTCCGATCTGGTCTAGGTTTCATAACCATGGTTTTTATATCTTATATCTCATTTACAAGTTCTTCTATATTATTATTGTTATTTCAATATGGCCATAAGCCATGCAACTCTGAGTTCATATTCTGAAACTATATGGCCAGAAGCCATATTGCTTTAATTTATTATTATGAAATTATATGACCAGAAGTTATATCACTTTAATTTTCTATTATGAAATTATATGGTCAGAAGCCATATTCCTCTAATGTCTTATTTTGAAATTACATTATCATAAGTCATATTGCTTTGATTTTCTATTATATGGCTAGAAGCCAAATTCCTTTTATTCTTATTTTGAGATTATATGACCAAAAGGAATATCACTTTCCTATTTTAATATTATATGGCCATAAGCCTTATGTCTTTTCCTCTCTTACAATATGGCCAAAACCATATTCATTTGATTCCCTATTATATGGTCGGAAGTCATATAAGTTTTTGTCTTCTATTGGATGGATAAAAACAATATACAACTTTTACTTATCCTAAAGATAAACAACCATAAGTGATATCGATTTTCTCTCTCATATTGAGATTAATTTCCCTAAAGCCATGAGAATTAATCTGCTTGAAGCTATGAAGTTTTAATTTTTGTTGTAATATCTTACTTTATGAATTATTTCTTGTCTTTACAAATTTCCTTTTATTATCGTTTGATTGTGTTTCTATATTTCATATTTGACATAAATTTTCTGTATCTCCCAAAATAACCAGATTCAATAAAAGATTTGCAGTAATAGGGAACCTGGATCGTTTTCCCAACAAATTCGCAATAGGTTTGATTGGACAAAAATAGCGAAAAAGAAACAATAAAAATGGGGGATTTTTTGTTCAAACAGAATAAAAACGGAATAAAGAGAAACAGAACGAATAAAGATAATCAAATTAAAATCGATCAACCCGGCATCCGGATTCCAGAGACTTCCATCATTGAACAAAATATGAACGAATTCGCGATTGGTTCTAGACGAACCGAAATCTCTTCGTTCGTTCAAAAAATCCCTCAACTAGACGATCGCCTAGCATCTGTCCGAATAGTGGCATCTCACTGTTCGATCGCACAGTAAAATTGGAACCTAGTTCAAACTCAGTCCTTGGGATAAACCAGACTGAATATTAAATCTAATATTCAAACTATTTCCAGAAATCGAATCCGATAAGATGAAAATAGAAACGAGTAAAATTACCGATTAAGCACAAGCTCTCTAGACAAATCATGGAATCCTCAATGTAACGTCCCAACTTTTCAAAAGCAGTATAATTTTTTTTTTCATCAGAGTAGAGCACCGGAGCGATTGAGTAAATGATATGTATATATATAAAATGCCGTAAGTCTGGCTGGATACAAAAGCGGTACAAAAACCGTGTTGTTCAAAAGTATAATACAATAGAAAGAAATCTTCAATCAAGAAATCTTCAACCGGATCTTCTACGTGGCCTACTTGCTTCTCTCCTCGGCCCTCAGTCCTCCGGACCCTGAAGCTATAGCTGAGATCCAATTTAGCGTATTGGATCTCAGGTAACGGTTAACCTCATGCTCAAATACAACAGTATACGGATGACAGATATTCATGAACAATAATGACAACACATAAACATAGAGCAGTAGGTATAATCGGTAACCCTTAACAGAGTCTCTATCCGTGAATGTATAATCGGTGACCCTAAATAGAGTCTCTATCCGTGAATGTATCTCGGTAACCCTAAATAGAATCTCTATCCGTGAATGTATAATCGGTGACCCTAAATAGAATCTCTATCCGTGTCGATGACCCTAGACAGAGCCTCCATCCGAGTCGGTGACCCTAAACAGAGCCTCTATCCGGAGTTGTATCTATCACATATGGTAAACCTAAGTACAATTCCATAGGCACGGTACATATAGCACTGAATAGAATGGCCAGGTAAGTGTCTACCATGGGGGCCTCAACGAGGTTAACGATGACTGGTTGGCACACCTACGTAGACTAGCCTTTCCTTCGGCACCAAACTATCCACACATCATATCATCACATATTTGCATACTATAAACATCAGAGTCAGTGTTACGATGCGCGAACGTACCTCCGTTGACGATATACGGTACTTCAGTACGTTTTGTGAAGCGCACGTTTGACGAACAATGGTCGACAGTGGCACGTCGGACAACGTAACGACAAGCAGATCAAGGTTTCGATATCCTATAATGATAATATCACCATTATCAATATTTGACATTATAACGGGCATTTTAGGTAAAAATTACCATTTTGCCCCTATTCTCCTAATCGGCGTAATTTCGCCAGAGCTTCGCTACTTTGACTCCGACTTTCCAAAATTTTGCCAGAACTCTGACCCCACCATGATTTTCGAATTTCATATTTAAAATAAAACTAAAGATCTATCTAGCATTCCTACTAAAACTACCGAAAGAACTAAAGACTAAAGACCGGAAAAATTACCCTGAGCTTCGCTGCAAAATTCCCCGGACTCCTTCCCTCTCCAGAGCTCCTCCTTCTCTCTTCTCTCTAGGAAATTTCAACTAGAGAAGTGATTTTTGGTGTGAAGAATGCAAAGGGAGGGGCTTGCTATTTATAAGGAAAATCTGGTGCACTATTCACACTTTATCAGACGGATTTTGGACCGTTGGATCGCATTTTTTTTAGAGGCTTCATCTTGGCCCTCCAAAAGCCCCAAAACCGGCCCCCCCTTGGGTTGGTGGATTGTCACATCAATTAATGTGATGTGATGCTTTTGCTTTATGCACTTGTACCGATAAAGTTCCCGATCGGTGTCCAAATCGCGTAATCTCAGAAAATCTCAAAAATCCAGAATAACAACTTGGAAGACCTTTTCTTTCTCATTAGAAATGTCTAAGCTAACCTAATTTTTGATTCCATACAGGGTTTCAACGGTCCTGCTGAAGTTTACGGAAAAGCGTGCCAGTTACGGAACGAAATTCCGGAAGCTACCGCCTATGGACAAGAATGCACTGATTCCAAATATGTCCAGGAAAACTCTCAACTCTTCCTCAGATGTCGCATCATGACATTTAGATCCTTAAGTTTCAACTTGGCTATTCGGTTTTTTCTCAGAATTTCCCTATTTCGTCTTATTAGGAAAATACCGGCTTCAGAATTAACTTCCGGAAAAGTCTAACGGAAGATAAAAATCCACTGATCAATATTTTACCTTGACTTTGGAAATCTCATTCCTGGTTCTCTAGATAGGATCCGTTTCCTATTTCTTCCATTACTATTCACTACATTTAATTATAATATATAATACTAAAACTTTACAAAATATCAAGACATTATTTTTCATTCTTATCTTCAATTTCTTTTTTTTTTCTTCTTGGGCAATAATTTCGGCTGGCCCTATATTACAATTAATAAATATTTATTTTTTATTTAATTAATTAATTATTTATTTATTTATTTCAATTTTCCCAAAAATTCCACAAAATTACCTAATTGGTCCATTCTTGTATTTAGGCTTAAAAATACCTAAACTCATCCATTTTTCTTCAAAATTTCCAATTAATTAGAAAATATGTTTTTACTAATTTTAAGCCAAAAACCACTAATTTTAGGGTTTTACATAATTATTCATGAATTTCCTTTGCTTATGCTTAAGTAATTAGCCAATAATTACCTAATTACTTTATTATCACTAGTTGATAATTTTCTTAATTAGAATGCCTCATTACCTCATAACTTTTACACTGACATTTCTGTTTCCATGTCCTCTACATTATTTTAGGATTTACAAGGGCATTTTAGTCATTTCAATACTTTTTGAGCATTCTTATTCAATTTCTCCAAGTTCATAATTTATTAAATTACCATAATTAGAGATAATATACTCTCATAATTCACTTGATCATTTTACTGCCTTTTAGGATTTTTCATAATTTTCTAAGTCATTTATGTCCTACAAGGGCATTTTCGTCATTTTGGCACTCTAATTTTCAAGAGATTTTTCCCCTACAAATTTGATATCACATATTCACCTATTTCCAATAGGTATTATTTACTCAATATGATACTTATCATAAGTGAGGTTTTCAGGGTATTACATCAACGTTGGGTTAATCACAGAAGCTTAGCCAAGCATGGCTGGAAAAAAATGAAGAATAGACGAAGAACATTACAGAGAAAATGATGAAACTTCTGTGTTTAATTCGAAAATGTGTAAAAACGTAATGACATAAGTGTTTTTGGCTGCCATCTAACTTAACCAAAAATGGAAAAACGAAATGGGGCTCCAATCCACAATTCAGGCCCCAAATAGAAAAGAATAAAAATGGGCTTTAATTACAAAATTCGAGCCCAAATAAAAATCTATAAATATTTATCTGACTTCGGCTCCAACATCGACCACTCTTTTGTATGAATTTGCCCTTCATGTCTTCATAACAATTGTAGCTCTTTGAATCATCTGAAATATGAAACAAGAAAAAGGCAAATCCGATGTCTGGTTCAAGAGTTATGGTAAAAGTAGTGAATGAGACCTCTAGAGTTCAATGTGGGTGATCACGTATTTCTAAAAATATCTTGTAATACCCTAAAATTTGACTTAGGGTAAATATCATAAATTAGTAAAGTATACCTATTGAAAATAGGTGAATATGAGGTCTCAAACACCTTGTATTGAATTTATCTTATTATTAGGACAATTTCTCTTGAAATTAGATAATGTGCAGTTAGGTCCCTAAAACATTTGAAAGTTTGCAACAGGTCCCTAAACACATTTACGGGTCATAAAATACCCTGGGAAAATTATAAAGAGGAAGAGAAATATTTATTTGAAATAGGGAAGAATATTTTCCTTAATTTAGACAATTTATTAAATTATTTCCTTTGGAAATAAAAGAAAGAAAAATTAAAAAGTATTCGGGGAGTTATAGATGACCCCGTGATTTTTAATATTTAATAGGGAGCATAAAATACCGATGTTAGTCCAATAGTTGTGAGATAATGTTTAATCCTAATTAAGAAAATTATCAAAAATTAGTAAAGGATTAAATAAGTAATTATTGGCTAATTGTTTAGAAAGTGAATAAGGTAAAAACCTAAGAATTTAATTAGCCAATGGAAGAATTATTAAGTAAAATAATTAGGGCATAATCTAGGTGATTAAGAGAGTTGAAAAGTCAAAGATGATTAAGGGGGAGAGAAAACCGAAATTTGAAGGGAAAAATAAAGGAAAACAGAAGGGGAAATTAAAAGAAAACTTAATCAAGAAGTTATTGGAAAAAGAATATTCTGTGAAAAAACAAATAGGATAAATGACTACCAATAGAAATTAAATCCTATCTAGAAAACCATATATGCACAAGTGTAATTTTATCTCGGAGTAGACTGTCTCCGAAGCGATTTCCGTAACCGGCGGAACAGTTAGGGAATAAGACGAAAATCTTCGGCAGGCAACGGAATGCCCTGAATGGAATCAAAAATTTAGTTAACACAAGTATTTTGAAAGAGGAAGAAGAGATTTTCAGAGCTGTATTCCCGGAATTTTGAGATTTTACAAGATTACGCGATTCGAACACCGAACTGGGGTTTTATCGGTAGAAACCTTCTAGAACAAGGCAAGGTGGCACCACTTGGCATCATTTTTGTTGACTTTTGGGGCCAAAATGTCGACCAATGGGCTGCTTGGAGGAGAATTGGCCACCTCCCAAACCCTAGCATGTATGGTCCAAAATTAAAGTTGGAAGTTGGAAGATTACCGAAATGCCCCCACACTTTTGCCTATAAATAGAGGCCTTTGCCTCTTCACAATTCACACCAAAACCACTCTTAGAAAGTGTAGAGAGAAGTTAGAGAGAGGAGCTCTGGGGAAAGTTGTAGTGAAGTTCTTCAACGGGTAAGTTCTTCGGTTCTAGTCTTTAGTTCGATAGTTCTTGAAGTTCTAGGGTAGATGTTGTTTTGATCTTTAATCTTCCAAGTATGATTAGATATCATGTTTTAGGGGTAATTAAGGTATTAATTTTGAAAATAATTTTGGAGGAAGAGTTATGGCAAAATTTTGGAAGATTAGAGTCAAAGTAACGAAGTGCTGGCGAAATTCCGCCGATTAGGGGCAAAATGGTCATTTATGCCTAAAATGTCTGTTATGATGTCAAATGTTAATAAAATGTCATATTATCCTTATAGGATATCTATAACCACAAACCGCTGTCGTACCGCTGTCAAACGTATCGTTTTCCGTCAGAAGTACCGATTACAGTCAATGAAGGTACGTTCGCGTACTATAACACTAATCTGATGTTTATTGTATGCGTATATGTACTATGTGTAATGTATGCCTATTGTGGTAGCTGATAGCTCTGTGATATGTTTATGTACTGTGGTTATGCTTGCTGGGTATTGGGATACGATTGCTAGGTGTGAAAAGCTAGGTGTGAAATGATTGCTAGGTGTGAAACGACTGCTAGGTGTGACACGACAGCTAGGTGTGACACATGTACTAGGGGTTATGTGCTGTTGGGATATGCTTGTTTGCTGTATGATTATCTGTAATTCATATGTTGTGTATGTAAATATGAGGTTAACTGTTACCTGAGATCCGGTGCGGATCTCAGCTCTTAACATAGCGACAGGGTCAGAAGGACCGCGGACTGAGGAGAGAGGAAAGCAGCAAGTTCAAGGATCCGGCTGAAGACTTTCCGTTGTTGTCCTTACTTTTGAAAACTCTCGGTTGCTATACCGCTTCTGTAATTACCCAGTGGGCATTTTGAATATATATATATATATATATATATATATATATATATATATATATATATATATATATATATATATATATATATATATATATATATATATATATATATATATCAGTTAGACTCTTGCTCCGATCTCTACTCTGATGAAAAATTTTTATACTGCTTTTGAAAAACGGGATGTGACATATCTCCCGTCACGGGAGTGGGTAGAGCCATTAAACGAAAGAAATTAAGCCCTTGGTACATCGGTCCCTTTGAAATATTGGCGAAACGGGGACCAGTGGCTTATCAGTTAGGGTTGCCACCGAATCTGAGTAAATTACATGATGTTTTTCATGTCTCTCAACTGAAGAAATATCAACCGGACTCAAAGCATGTTCTTGAGTATGAAAATTTTGATGTTCAAGAGGATTATACTTTTGCAGTCGAGCCAGAGCGAATGCTGATCATCAAGAGAAGCAGCTCAGGTGTAAAAATATTCCTCTTGTAAAAGTGGTCTGGAGAGGATTATCTCCCAAAGAAGCTATGTGGGAGACGGTTGAGGATATGCAGAAACAGTATCCAGAGTTTATGTCCAGAATCATGAGGTATGTATAAATAATTTCGAGGATGAAATTTATTTTTACGGGGGAAGAAATGTAACATCTCCAATTTTCGTGTAAATTAATCAATGGAATATAAGAATTTTTCACCAAGTAGTGGCTAATGGTATATTATTTCCCTGACTAGATAAATTAATTATTAGAAAATAATGTAGAATTATTCGAAAAGGTGGTTAATAAATTTGGTTATAAAGAAATTGAGATGCTAATGTCAACAAATGTAAAAATATATTTTTCCCATTATTTCTATAATTTTTTCTCAATGAAAGGAGGGGGAATTCTGATGAAAAATTAGTGAAGTTTCAATATAAATTTGATCTGCCTTAGAGAAGAGGAAGGAGGAAACATATGGAATTGGTAGCAGCACCCTTCTTATAAATATAAGAAGACAATGGAAGAGATTTATATGTCATAAAATTTTCAAATCCTTCTTTCCCCTCTAACTCAAGTTATTATGTCAAACATATCATGACAAGTCATCATGATGGGTTGGTATGTGTCATTGGAGAAACACAATTTTTTTTAAAAAGACACCATCTGCCTTTCGAGAATAGAAGAGAGATGGGAATTGATTGGACAACTCAACATTTATGAAGAAGAAAAGTGGTGAGCTCATGAAGCAAGGCAAAAAATAAAATAAATAAATAACACAAAAATATATCCCCATATTTTTGTAGTAGGAGAAGGAAAGAATAGGAAATTATGATTTAGGTGTAGGAGTACTCATGATGCTAGGGAGATTGGATGGATTTGATAAAAGGGTTAAGATTCGATTTGGCCCATAAACTATTGGCTTAGGAACACCCAGCACAATAAACTTTTAAGT
The DNA here is from genome assembly GCA_025563575.1 of Acacia pycnantha. Lineage (NCBI taxonomy): Eukaryota > Viridiplantae > Streptophyta > Magnoliopsida > Fabales > Fabaceae > Acacia > Acacia pycnantha. The sequence goes on along the minus strand of JAMWYP010000098.1, from coordinate 3,876,133 downwards.
GGACCAAAAATACCAATAAGCTTTTAAAAATGTGCAGCCAGCACAATAAACTTTTAAAAATGTGCAGTCATCACAATGCCGTTTGATAACGTCTGTTATCTAAGGTGCAAATTGGCCAACGAACTTTTACTCCAGGAGCATCCAGCACAATTTTTTTTTTTTTCAGGAGCGCTCAGCACAAAATTCTAAATTTCACTAAATTAAATAAATTTTTTTCTCAATTGTCATTATTCAAAACTACTTGTATAGTTATCTATGGGCAAAAATTACTCATTTGCTAAAATAAACAAAAATTTTCGTTTAAAATATAATTATATGATTTAAATAAAACTCAAGGTGTTTTACAATTTATTATACATGTTAAACAAAAAAAAAATTATATGATTTATTTTTATTTTAGAAGAAATTTATGTGATTTAATTAATTCATTCAATGTTAATAAGATTTTAAAAAAAAAAATCTATTATATCCTGAAAGAAATGAAATGAGTTTAATTTTTATTTTTATAAAAAGTGCTTAATGGATATTAACATTGATAATTAATAATATAAATCTGGCAACTTGATGATATATTTGTTAATTAAATGATCTATTGATTATATGAATATGCGACTTGTTGAAAAAAAAAACATAACTTAAGAGGTTTGATTAGGGACAATTTAATAATTGGTTAAGGAACAATTTGACTAACAAACTTTAAATTTTTTTAGGTTATCTTTTTTTTAAAAAAAAAATTCCAAACAAGTCTCATATTCATATAATCAATAGATCATTTAATTAACAAATATATCATCAATTTGTCAGATTTATATTATTAAATATTAACGTTGATATCCATTAAGCTTTTTTTATAAAAATAAAAATTAAATGCATTTCATTTCTTCGGGATATAATAGATTTTTTAGACTTTATTAATATTAAATGAATTTCTTAACTCACATAAATTTCTTCTAAAATAAAAATAAATCATATAATTTTTTTGTTTAATATATATAATAAATTATAAAACACCTTGAGTTTTCTTTAAGTCATATAATTATGTTCTTAATGAAAATTTTTGTTTATTTTAGTAAATGAGTAATTTTTGTCCATAGATATCTATACAAGTAGTTTTGAATAATGACAATTGAGAAAAAAATTATTTAATTTACTGAAATTTAGAATTTTGTGCTAGGCGTTCCTGAGTAAAAGTTTTTTGTGCTGGACATTCCTGAAGTAAAAGTTTGTTGGCTAATTTGCACCTTAGATAACAAACGTTATCTTTTTCTAACGGCGTTGTACTGACTGCACCTTTTTAAAAGTGTATTGTGCTTGCTGCACATTTTTAAAAATTTGTTGGTATTTTTGGTCCACTTAAAAGTTTCTTGTGCTGGGCGCTCCTAAACCAATAATTTATTGGTCAAATCGCACCTTAACCCTTCATAAAACACAATTAACGAAGTAAGGGGGTGGGAGCACCTCGTCGTACCAATTGGGGAAGGAGCACACCAAAATTTTCTTCAATAATTCCTAATGTTCCAGACGCGTGAGAGAGGCCAAAGCAAATGAAAAAAAAAATAAAAATTACTTTCCACTCCTTCAAAACCGCCGGCTGAGAGAAGTGAACAATGTGTCAATATTGATTAAATTGGTTGATGAAGTGAAGAAAAAAAATAATAATCAAGAAGCAAGTAGCTTATTGAACAAGTAGGACTTGGAGGTTTATTTAAGAGCTCTTCTCTCCTCATTTTGGGTTGCATGTTCGGTTGATAAGAGAGGAAAAGAGAGTGCAAGTGGTTCCATTCATGAAAGCATAAGAGTGCTTGAATAAGATGAGAAAAGTTGAAGCAAAGGTAAGTATCATGGTCTTAGAACTCTAATATACTCTATACTATTTTTTTTTCCCTAAAGTGGTGAAGTTACTAAAAATCATCCTTTTTGTGGTGATTTGAGGAAAAGGTTAAGTGTATTGGGTGTTTAAAATAAAGGAGGAAAGGAGCAAAGATCAAAGGAAGTTTGAGTCCTAAGACAAGTAAGTTATCTATGAACCTTCTTATGTTTCCCTTTAGTGGTAAAGCTTGAAAATGGATGTTTCTCTAAGCATGCATATTTATTTTTGGATCTGATTGGATAATGGAAAATATGAACACAAAGGTAAAGCTAAGGTTCATGGCCTAAAATGGTAGATCAAACCTAGTATGTGGAAGATATGAAGTTAAAATGGAAGTTTGACATTTTATGATTAAATATTAGTTTTCGTGCAGCTCGTTTTTCTTGCGGATATAAATTGATTTTTGTGTTTTTGAGGGTTTTAAAGTGTTTAAAATGATATTTTGTATAAGGGTGAACTTGGATCAAAATTTTGGAACCCTAGATGAAAGTGTAAAAAACGTTAGGGGCTGATTGGTGAAATTTCTGGGGAGTCATTCGGATTTTTCATGGATTTTGACCTAGTAAATTGACTTGAAAAATTATGAAATTTTACAAGGAGAAATTAGACATCTCAAGGATTATTTTGATATATAATATGTAATTTTTTCAAGTTCTGGACTGGGAGAAATTAATTTTTGAAAATGACCCTCTGATTCTGGACTTTATTTCGGACAACAGAGATATTTTGAGCTATAGATGGATTTTCGGTTAAGTCTGTCCCATGATAGTATTTTTTTGGTTGAAAATAGACATATTAAGGGTTATTTGGGATTTAGAATCAACCCAAAGGTATTTGTCTAGATTTAATTATGAAATTTTGAATATCAGTCACTGATTGCTGGAAATTCTTGGAAAATGACGAAAATAGAGGATTTTAGGCCCATATTAAAGTCCTTAATAAGAGAAGGGATCTAGTAAATATGAACATATGAATTGGGCCTATTTTAAATCAGCAAAGGAAATATTTAGTGAGGTGGAATTTAATTATATTTATATTTTATTATTTTAGGTCTAATTGTATCTTGCGCCGGGGAAATTTTTTTTAGCTGTAGTCGACTATCAGGTAGTAATCTTAATACTCATATACTCTGTGTGACTTGTGTATGTATATTGTACCATGTTATGTTACATACATTTAGTTATCATTTATTTCCAAGCGCTATGGGACCGGAACATGCTGTGTGCATTAAAGGCTTTGTTGTGTGTTGTGCCTGGTGGTCTGTGCTGTGTGCTATTAGGACCTCTGCAGTCTGTGTTGTGTGCTATTAGGACTGTTAGTTCCAGATTTGGCTATGTGCCTTGCTACTGAATGTTATGTGGTATTTGTTTATTTATAATTTTTCTACATATTGTTTATACATTTTCTATGAGATTAACGGTTACTCTGGGATTCAATTTTGAATCTCAGCCCCTTTTAAGCCCTTTGGCAGTTCATCTAGAGTGAAGTAGGGAGAGAGAGGTAAGGCTCCGAAACTGGAGTAGTGTGGTGGTGGACGTTGGTGTCTGTTATTTTTTTATATTTATTTTTGACTACCGGATGACTATAGTATTTTATTTTGGCCCTTCAGGCACTATTATTCGAATGACTGTATAACTTGATCCCTCCGAGGAAAAATTTATCTTTCCACATTTTTATCAGTATATTATTGTCCAAACCGATGCGTGCTCTGCTGCTTATACTCTGATGTGTGACGTAAATTAACCTAGGAAAAATAATTTAGAATTGAATAAAAGTAAAGGATCACATTACCCACCACCTGAAAGGGCGAGGCCGGTAGGTGTGTAACAACTTATATATAATTGACCCAAAATTTAGTAGAGTTTTGTATAATTAAACCAAAGGTTAAAAAAAAATATTTGTGGTCATTGGGAAACTAATTTTTGTAACTCAATCTGAAATGTAATGTTTGTTAAGCTTGGCAATTGTGATGTACAAAATTTAATTACTTTTGCTCAAATTCATAAGGATTAATGTGCGATTTTACCAACGAACTATTGACTCAGGAGCGTCCAGCACAATTAACTATTAAGTGGACCAAAAATACCAACAAACTTTTTAAAAAGGAGCGCTCAGCACAACGCCATTAACACCGTTAACAAAAAGTTAACCTCCGTTATCTAAGGTTCTGATTGGCCAACGAACTTTTACTTCAGGAGCACCCAGCACAAAATTCTAAATTTTACTAAATTAAATATTTTTTTCTCAATTGTCATTATTCAAAACTACTTGTATAGATATCTATGGGCAAAAATTATTCATTCTTTAATTTTGTCAAAATTATAATTTGCTAAAATAAACAAGTTTTAATTAAAAATATAATTATATGATTTAAATAAAATTCAATGTGTTTTATATTCTTTTCTTTCGATTTTGCCGTTAACTTAATATCATTATATTCAAGATAGATAATGTATCGTTGGGAATAAGTTATACGAAATTAATAATGTTTTTTTGTATTAGTTTATTAATTTGCAATTGACACAATTGAGCTTTAAGAACTACTAACCTAAATTTCTTGCTATAATTTAAATGTATACTGATTTCCTTCTTCTCGCTTTTGTGAAACAAATTATACTTATAAATTTAGATTTTTTTTGTGGAAGACTTATATTTAGAAATATGAATCCTATATATTTATTATTTATTTATTTATTGAGAAATACAAAATTAAAATAATTTAAATCATGGGAGAACTACCAACCTAAATTTCTTGCTATAATTTAAAGAGGGAAACAAATTATACTTATAAATTTAGATTAATAAGACTTATATTTAGAAATAAAATAAAAATAAAAATCATGATAGAGTAAAAATACATACATAAATTTACTCTAATTTATTTGATTAAATAGTGCACTTTTACATATTTTACTCTAATTCTCTCATATCATTTATCATACATTCTTTTTCTCATAAAAATTATTATTTTATTTTAGAAGAAATTTATGTGAGTTTTATTATAAAAATAAATCATATAATTTTTTGTTTAACATATATAATAAATTATAAAACACCTTGAGTTTTATTTAAATTAGATAATTATATTTTTAATTAAAAATTTTGTTTATTTTAGAAAATTATAATTTTGACAAAATTAAAGAATGAATAATTTTTCCATAGTCCATAGATATCTATATTTAATTTAGTAGTTTTGAATAATGACAATTGATTGCGTAAAAATATTTAATTTAGTAAAATTTAGAAATTTTGGGTTTTGGATTTTTAAATTAATAAACCAAAATCGAAATGCAATTTAATTAAATGCTAACTATTATTTTTGGTATTTTTTGTAAAATGGAATGGAATATGAAAAATGGAAATATAAATGATGGATGCATCTTGGTAATGAAGAAGTGACAATCCTTGCTCAAAAATTATGGAGTTAAAACTCATTAAGTCCTAATTAGAAAAACCTCAAGATATCACCTAAGTCCAATATTCTCAATTAGTAATAGCTCTTACGATCGTAACTAACTACTACCTTTTGAGATATTGTTTAAAACCACTTAATGTGTAATTAAGATTGGAATAATGTAAAAATGAGTCTTCTTGGAATTGAGTACCAATCGGTCCCTCAAATGCACAAATAAACCACATTAATTAGACAATATCACGCTAATCAACATAGTCTCTTTGCAACCACAAAGCAATTCAAATACTTATAATCTTCATATTACAAATCCAATCTCGATCACAAATATCAAACCATAAGAGACAATAATCATT